>JALGBA010004228.1:5357500-5957500 GCA_023970755.1 Azemiops feae | reverse complement strand
CATGATGAAAGTTGCTGTAGCTAATTCTAAGTTAATGACTTGGTTGGATGAGATCCTTTTATTCTCAATAACCTCTTTCCTTTCCCAATAAGCCCATACATCATTTATCTGCTGTCATGGCCATTTACATCAGTAAATGCTCGAAGATACTCCCTACATGATTTACAAGAGTCCAGGTGACATTTTCCTCCATTTATAACACACACACACACACCATTTTTTCTGTCTACTTTTCCAGAGAAACTCAGTATCTAGATGGATATTGGAAAGGTGAACAGTATCCTTTCTTCTTTCTCAGTATTTGTGTCCTGCCTTAGTCTGCTCTTTCCACCTATTTTAGAACAAATTTCAGATTGAATTAATCCCATGTTTATTCCTATCTCACTGTCTGTCTGTCTCTCTTTCACATTCAAATAGACTTACATTTACTTATTTATTTTTGTTCCTCTTCTCATTTTATTTAATGAAAGTTGCCTGGCCATCCTTATTATGTCAGTTATGTGTCTGAGTTATTATGTCAGCTAATAGTCTGAGAAGACTTGGGCTGGCTTATCAAACTTTGCCTTACCACTAACCAGTCTCATTTACAAAGTCTCATTTACAAATCATTCATAATGTACTTTAGATCTTCATCTCACCATTGATCGGCCAGTAACTTTGCTCAGAGAATACTAGATAGCTAATTCTCTCTCTCTCCCTGTGGAGTGTCCTTTGCCTCTGGAGTTTCTATTGCTCTCATAGGCTCCCCAAAGAAATAACAAACGATACAACACAGAGAGTGGGATTTGCTGCAACACCAATTTCATCCACTGCTGAAGGGGGTGGGAGTTAGGATACAACCAATTTTCAGAGAATGGCAAGGAAGCACAATGTGTAAGAGCTTGCAACAAAACAACTTTATCAGTGTCCAGTCAGAAAATGGATAGCAAGAGAGGCATACATCATTAGAAGCTTAAACCCTGAAGATAATTTCCTGGTCAGAACTGAGGGAGACCTTCCAGCTTTTGGAATGTAGTGTACATTTGGAAAATAATGTCCTGGTGGAAGGAGTAAAAAAGAAACAAACCTCAAAATGGAATATTGATCTTTTAATGTAGAAAAAAAATATATAGGTGGAGCCAGCTGCACAGCTATGTAGCATGGAGTGCTGCAGTTTAGATTTGCACTGGAAAATCACTTACTGGACAAACCAGTCGGAATTTCATAGTTACTGAACATATGCTATTCTCTTTAAGGATCACTCATCTGTTATTGCATTTTTGTCCCCCCCCCCCCGCTTTTGTAGACATTTGTCTTTAGCTTTTTTTTTCTTTCAAACTATTGATGGTTTCATAAACATGTTGGAAGCTTTATCTTGTTTGTAGATAATACAGTTTGAGCCACATAAACAATGAAACTCTTTTTTAAGTTTTGATTTTGGAAATAGAAGCCAAGATTACAACCCAAAGAGAAAACTGGGTAAACAATCTGTTCTCTGTGCCTGTTTCGATACTGGATTATTTATTTCTTTATATATATATATATATATATTGAATATATATATATATTGGAAAAAAATATCTAGGCTCCCCTAGAATACAAATCTACTGAAAATATTTTTCAGGTATAATACCAACATTCCTTAAAGGCAGAACGACATTCATTTGCAGGGAGAGTCAAAAAAATCCAGATGTAGGCTTCAATGGTGGGAAGTCAGGCATGCTTTTTTGACATGCACCACAGTTGTGTTATTGCAACTGCTGCCTTGACTAGTTTAGCCTTGTCAGACACTTCTGACGGAGTGGCACTTTACATCAATCTCCAAGGCAAACCATAGCAACCTCGCTTTTTTTTACTAAACACCGTAAAGTAAGTAAAAGGAGTATCCAAAGAGTACAAACTTAGTTTAGCGTGGCACAGCATTCAGACAATCAAGAGGCTCGTACATTTGTATATTAACTCTTGTAGGTTAAACTGCTTTTAATGCCTCTAGCGAATGAGACTCAGCAAGCTCGGCTGACTACTCTGGATAGTTCAAGTGACCTCAGCTGGATTTCTCCTTTCATACTCTTCCTATTTATAAGTTCTCCTGTCTGTCAAAGAAAAGATCATAGCTCATTTTGACAGATTATGCACGAGTCTTTAAAAATACCATCTTCCCTTCCAGATTGTGAAATATAACAACAGAGTTGGAAGGGACCCTGGAGGTCTTCTAGTCCAACCCCGTGCTCAGGCAGGAAACCCTATACCAGGGGAAGGCAATCTTGGCTCTTTTATGACTCGTGGACTTCAACTCCCAGAATTCCTGAGCCAGCTTGGCTGGCTCAGGAATTCTGGGAGTTGAAGTCCACGAGTCATAAATGAGCCAAGGTTGCCTACCCCTGCCCTATACCATTTCAGACAAATGCTTGTCCAATCTCTTAAAAACTTCCAGTGTTGGAGCACCCAAAACTTCTGGAGACAAGTTGTTCCACTGATTAATTGTTCTAACTCTCAAAATAAATTCTCCTTAGCTCTAGGTTGCTTCTCTCCTTGATTAGTTTCTTGTGTCCAACATCTTTATCAGTGTACATTGTCCCGAGATAGATTTGCCCAAATAAATCCATACACTCAATTCCTGGGCTACGACCTTTCCAAAGATCTTCCTATCAAACACGGCCTTTTTGACTCTAAGCACGTCTCATTTTCTAATTCTGGGAAGAGCTTTGAGTTCTATCAATACAGGGCACCAGGTACCAGGGTCAAAATTCAGTTAAAGAATATAATGGTTTCCTGCAAATTAACTGAAGTTGCTTCCTTGCAGAAACCTTGTAGTTTTATTGGCCTGTGACCAGATGCTTTTTCTTAAAGAGGTCTCTTTGTTTTCCTTATGTGCTCACTCAAATTAAAATGCCCAGGTGGTGGGTGCTTCCTTCAACATCACCTAAATCCTGGAAGGCTATTTCGTTTCCAAATTCAAGGGGACAGATGAGAAATGAACAGCTTCATTCTGTGAAAGGAACAGATTTGCCAGGAAAGCAATTAGAGTCAGGGGCCAGGGTGCTACCTCTTGATTCCCGTCACTTCAGTTTGTCCCACTGGCTGAACAGAGATTCATTTCAAATGAAAAGGTTGCGTGGCGGGAGGTCACTTGCTGTGTCAAATGTTGATGTTCCTCTTGTCTACAGCCGTGAAATGCACATCCAGATTGATAATGCAAATGCTGCCTTTGTTCTAATGAATTCCTCTCTGTCAAGTAATGCTAGAAATCAGCACCCCCACTACGTCGTCATCACAGCCACCTCCACTTCCCATGGAAACCATTTGAAGTTCAGCACTGTTGTCACCTAACTAAATCATGAAGAAAGTTTTTTTACTTTCAGAAATGGACACTGCAAGAAGCTACAAAAAGCTTCCCGGGCTGTCTACAATCAAAATGCTTGGAGGAATTGTTCCTTGGCAATATTTTCAGGTCTGTTCTTAAGTAGAGTGAAATGCGGTAGGGATGGGCCACAATTTAAGAGCAGAGAAAGGGTTTGTTGGTTTGTTTGTTTTTTAATGTCATTTATATGTAGTTTATACTTTACTGGAAAAAGGAGGAGAGGAAAGTGGCATTTAGATGCTTTATTTTTGCTATCAGTAATGCAGTGAGAAATGGATCTAGATGTTGATCCAAAATTCCATCATCCGAGTGACAGATGATGGAGACCATGTCAGAGAGAGACCAACTGTCTGTTACGGTCTGCATGTCTGGATCCCTTAAGCCGGATAGTCTGTTTGAGCCTTCCTCCAATTTGTAACTATATATTCCTATGGGCCAGGTGGTTGTTAGGAATGTGGTTATATATGTTGTTTTAAATGATGCTATTTTACCATTTCTGACTTTATCATTTGACAGCCTTGTTCAATATGGAATGTATTCCCAAATCAATGTGTTTAGCATCAAGGCAGCAGAAGTTTAGGTCTTTAACCATCATACATGTATACCGCAGGGATCTTCAAACTTGGCAACTTTAAGACTTGTGGACTTCAGCTGCCAGAATTCCCCAGCCAGCATGTGGAGAGACCCCTGATATAGAGTATCAGAGAAAGGAAGCTAGTTATGTAGCTCATACCAAGAGTTAGCATGTAGAGTCATGTTGCCAAAAAATAAAGGAAAAGAAAGCCAGCATAAATGAACGTAGCGAAACAAATGATTTTAAATTGAAACAATTGTAAAATTGGCCCTGTTATTTTTATGCAAGGGATTCTCCCTGCAGTTTTACACTGGCTGAAAGGAGTATGCAAACCTAAGCGGTTTTTGACTGTATGAATCAGCTAATATAGGGGGTTGAGAAAGATTTAAACTGGGTGGAAAGAGCAGGAGGAGGAGGAGGAGGAGGAGGAGGAGGAGGAAAAGGAAAGGTGGCTTTGGGCTCTCTAAATATATTTGGAGTCATTACTAGAATCTTTGTCTGCATCCCCATTAGTTCCTTTTTTTCTTTATTTTCCATCTCTCTATAAAGACTCCTATTTGTAAAGTTTGGAGGGGGGTGCAACTTTTTGGCATGACCCTGAGCTTGAACAGCAATAAATATGTTTGGGTTCTGGGACTGTAAAGCAGGGAAGTAGCAAATGAGCAGGTCACTCTCTTTGGCATAGCTATTCCTAACTTCCAACAGCATCAGGAGTACTTCTGAAGACATCTCAACTCCACTCTTTGCTAGGCTCTAAAGTTCACCATCTTTTCAGCCTGATTTGCCCTTCCCTAGCCTAACTTCCTCCAGATGTGTGTGGACTGCTATACTATCTGGGTGTGGAGCAGAACAAGGTATAAATATGATAAATAACAAAGTCCCATTAGAAACGACACATAAGAGTACAGAAGTCTTACGGGGGATTGCTACAGTTGATATAGCTAGCAGATGCAGCAAACCAATTGCTCTCCAATTACAAAGGGACATGGATTCCCTTAAATCATACAGAAACTAATATTGCAAGTTTTGGCAGTGCTACCTGTTGCCAAATTATTTTTCCTGTATTGTTTTTCTTTCCTCACTACAGGGAGTAACTGGAGAAGCTTAATTACCAGAAAGTGGCAATTTTAATCTCAAACCAAGCAAGTGGAATAATTTTAGCATATCCTGTTTCCCCTTAGGAAAACCCTGTCTTCCCCCACAGTTTTCCCTTTAGGGAAAGGAAGGAATTACAGAATGCATCATGGTTTCCTTGCCTTGCTTCCTACTTCCCCAAAGCAGCCCCTTGGCCTTGCACACTGAGATGGGGCTTCAGAGGTCAAGGCCTGCAAATTCCTAAGAGCCTTAAAACTAACCTTGTTCTTCCCCTCCCCAAAGTGTTCTTTGGACTTTAGTTAATGCAGGTAGGAAGTAGGAGAGACAAGTCGGGGGGGGGGGGACAGAAAGGGGAAATATGGGTTATTTAACCCTTTCAGTTCTGCAAGCTGCTTTTCAATCATTTTTGCTTTTTTTACCAAGTAAAGTGAGTTGATGTGAAAACATGGTGAGTGGATGCAATCTCTGAAAGAGAAAGAAGGCATCAAATAGTAGGAGTCATAGGATGGCATGGAGGTCAAAGCAGGCAAGATGGTGGATGCCATGGAGGTCATATTGTCTTGCTTTGTCCTCCTGCAGATATTGCTGATTTGCAAGAGGGGGTTCACAAGTGCAAAAAACAAAAACACCAAATTCCTGATCAACAAGTTCTCTTACACAAACTCCTTTCTGCAACTTTGCCATGGTAATGACAAATATGGCTATTTTCTTTCTCTTTTCTTTAGTACAAGGGTCCTCAACCCCTGGTCCGTGGACCGGCATGGGGGCTGCAGCATGCCAGAAACTGGGTCACGCAAACAAGCAAAGCCCCATCCCTGGGATGCAGGCAGCATGCGAAACCACCACCAACCCCTCCGATCTGCGGAAAAACCTCTCCACGGAACTGGTCCCTGGTGCCCAAAAGGTTGAGGGCTGCTGCTTTAGTAAACAGATCTTATAACAAAAAGTACCAACCTTCATTAGTTTTTGACTAAGCAGCCAAAGAATTCCTTCTTTTTCCTTCCAGTTAAAGCTCTGTTATAATTCCGCCGGCATAGGTCAGTCAGTTTTGGAGCATTCCCAGGAAGTGAGCGGATGAAATGACCCTCAACTAAAGGATGCCCTGAAGTACGCCATGTTGGGCCTGCACGTATTCTACTTCTCTGAGACTTTGCCAATTCAGACAGAGCTACTGGAAAGGCAAATTGGCCACAAGAGCGGTTAGCACAGTGATGCCAACAAGCCTGGATTATTACTGGTTTGGAAGGCATGAAGCTTTTGCTTTTCCAGCTCTTTCATTCTTTCTCTGCCTGTGCATATTCCACACTGGCCTAAAAGTCACAGATAATCCACTAGCAGAATCCTCCCTGTGATTCTCTGCCTTCCTTGGGCGTGATGTGACCTAGCAAGGAGCACGTTGCCCCCATAGCTAAAAGTTCAGAGCTTGGAGGTCCCTTCAAAACTAGCTCTGTCACTGCTCATGGAGCTGGGGCAATACTAAAGAACAGCGCAGGGGCATCTGATCTCTTGGACAGAACCAGAAATTCAGTCATTTGCCTTGTATTTTCCTAATAGTAAATGAAAGCCATCACAATGTTGCCTTATATGTCATTCATTATTAGGACATTCCCCCAATGGGCAGAGAAAAATTGGTAATATTCCAAATTGCCTCTACATTATGGCACATTATGTATAAAACAGTGAGGCTTTTTAAAAAATAATAGCATGATAGATTTAGTATAGCAAGGAGGTTGTTCGATCAGCCTATTTTAGCCTTTAAAGAAGTCCATTAAAATATACAGGGAAGATGTGTTAATAATTTCCACCTCACTTCCTTGCTAGTTAAAGGGCTTATTCTAATGATTACGGTGTTCATGCTAAACTGTGATGTGCCTACCAGTTTTTTGTTGATTAAGTCAACATTGGTTGGGTTACCACATTGTGCTATCCAAAACCTGTGACCTATAAACCAGAATTTGTAGGTTCGCCCAAGCTTACTGCAAAGAAAGACAGATATATTTTGGCTTAGCAATGGGCCCATTATTGTAAGCACTCCCAGTTGACCATGCTTCATAGATTTCAGTTCAGCCTTTCTAGCCTGATGCCTTCCAGACATTTGGACTAAAAAAGTGTAATCTCCCTTGAGTGAAATTCAATTTCTCCAAATCCAGAATTTTAAGCCAGCATAGCTGTTGGCCACACTGTTCTTTTCCCAGTGCAATGCCCATCCTATGCCTTATAACTTCAACTCTCAATGTTTCAGTGAGAATTTTGGATTTGTAGCTTCAACCCATCTGAAGAGCACTAGAATAAGAGAGAGACTGATCTAGGTGCTAATTGAAACTATAGAAGCAGGGCCAGATAGAGAGAGTTAAGTGGTTTGCAGTGAAGGATGAGATGTCTCTCCGAAGTAATCAGATTACACAGAGATCTGTTTTTGAATACCTCACCTCACCACTGCTCCCATATGTCATTTATGTGGCTCTCTCACGTTGTACAACAGTGGAGCTATATTTCTGTTTCTCTATTCTGCACACGTCTCTCTATTCTTCCTTCCTTCCTTCCTTCCTTCCTTCCTTCCTTCCTTCCTTCCTTCCTTCCTTCCTTCCTTCCTTCCTTCCTTCCTTCCTTCCTTCCTTCCTTCCTTCCTCCCCAGTTTAATATAAGCAGGATACAGCTAAGTATGCATTCACCCCACCTATCTGAAAAAACCCTGCCACACAAATCAGCCCAGCCTAGATGAATGCCCCCCACAATTTAATCAGAGCTGGAAGCTCAGTGGAGTAAGGTAACTGTTACCATGTTACAGAGAGCAAGTAAGGGGCAAAATTAAACACTCCTTTCAGGAGACAGTTCTAAAGCACAGGAGCCACATAAAAACAAAACCTACAATCTCACCCATACTTCACATATTTCTTGGGCAATGAGGAGAGATATTGGCAACAGAAATTCTTGAGATGTTTTGACTGGACGGGCAAATCCCATTTTGGCAAGGTGGTGCCTGATGTAATCTAGTGCTATATTGAACCCAATATTTCTATCCAATAGCCAGAATTCTGCAGCAGTAGTAGTAGTAGTAGTAGTAAAAACAATGAAACTAATATCATCAGGTAATATTACAATTTTTTAAAAAATTAAAAATCAAAAACATTTTTTTTTTAAATGTACACCCCTTTAAAAAAAAATCTGTAAAAGTCCTAGAAGAATAGAATTGTCTTAGTCTGTATCAAAATAACATTGAAATGGATGCGTGTCTGCATAGAAATGCCGTTCCCTCAGGGCTCTGCAAAGGAGCATTGCTTGCAGCCAGTGATGCTCACAACAATTCCTTCCATGCATAAAATCACTACCACAGATAGATCTTATGTATTACTTCAAACCATTTCACTGGGACAGCTGCAAATTATCCAGAAATAACAGCCATCCAGCAGCCGATATTACAATGCTAATTGAATCTTTAGAATCTTTGTGAAAAGCCTAGGAATTCAGCATGTCAAAACCGCAGGCCTTAGATCAAACTCATTTTTAGTACAGTAGTATCCTCTTTGGCTGAGCACCAGAACACTGAGCAGTGTCCTCCCATGAGTAAAATGTTAAGTCACCAGAAGTACAGTCTGAAGAGCTACAGTGTCTTCTGCTCAGGCCAAAGACAAAAGAAGGAAAATTGATCGCCTGCCAGTCATCTAAATCCACCCAATGTCTATTTTGCAGCCAGCAGAGTACCTAAATAGCACCCAAATTTGGTAATAGTGAAAAAAATACATTAGTTCTACCATTGTTTTATTTTTCTTTTTTAAATCATTGTCATTTTTGCAATTATAAAGTACCGATGACATGCGTTTTCACAAATGAAGGCAAATATACGTGTTCCCAGGATAATGTTTCCGAATCCAATCTGGGTTGGTCAGTTTATCAAGTATTTAGGAGGCGGGGGTTTGGCAGCACAAAGAAACAACAGCCAGTGACTTAATAACCACCCATCAACACCCCAATCAACAACTAAAAAGCCACACACAACAGGCACCATATAAATACCATACACAGGATAGCCCAAAGCACACACTCTACTAGAGAAAAGTTCCCTGAGGATGGGCTCCAGCACAAGTCCGAAAGCTCGGAAGACTAAACCTCCGGTCCTGGTGATCCACCCAGGTTGATCCTGCAATATATATTTTGCCCCTCAAATCTCCACCCCTTCTAGTTCTTTTTGATTGGACATTTAAAAAAAAAAGAAAAGTGCAGCCCTACTTCAACCACAAAATGTTCATCTGCCTCTCAGCCGAGTGAAGGATGGAGATTATGTTGCTGAAGAACAACTCTCAGCATCAATCACCGGTGGCCCCGCTCGATCAGCTGCCTGATGCTGTTGTGAAATGACATCTGATGGCCGGAGATTCTCTCCAGCCCTATATTAAACTGCGATGTTTTTAAGCTGTGGTCATTTCTGCACTACTGAATTAACATGGCGCCATCAAACCCACTTTGTGTTGGCGCACAGAAATGTCACCAGTAAATCTGCTGCCACGGCCAATCTCTTAAGTTGCCTCTATTACATCTCATTCAAGTCACTGCTGAATGGGGTTGTCCTGATTTGTGAGCATACCGGTTATCCTAGGCAAGGTGATTGATTGTCCCCTCTGGCTTTGCTGCTGTGCCCCTTGAGCAGGGAATCTTCTACCAATCAGAGCACAGCAGCAGGAACCGGAAGGTTCTGATGTTATTGTGCAATTCTAAGACTCTGCTAGGCTTCCCTGAGCTGGTATATCTTCCCGGGCAGGCTGGGGGGGGATGTGACATTATCCCAGCTGAAAGTGAATTCTGAGATGGGTAAGAGTGGAGTCGGGCCTGGCTGTTGGGAACTACTTAAGTAGTTCCATTTCCGAGCCAAGGAAAACATTAACGTGCCGAATAAACAGCAGGAAAGAAGGAGGCCGGAGAGTTCATCAACCATGCACACGCGCTAAGCTGGGTTAGCAGGAAAGAAGGCTTTCCAGTGGTAACTGTGAGGTTTCCTGCTATGTGCTTAAGCACCTGACTTTGGCTGTAATAAAATGCTGTGCTCCGTGTTGGTCTATCCCAAAATATACTGTAGTTTTCAGGAGGGATCTGCACTGAATGAAGGGGCAAATATTCATACAACTCCTTGTTTATGTTTTGTAGATGAGAAGGGGTAGGCAACCTTGGCTCTTTTATGACTTGTGGACTTCAACTCCCAGAATTCCTGAGCCAGCCATGCTGAGGGGAAAGGGAGAGGTTTCCAAGCTGAGCCATGCTGGCTCAGGAATTCTGGGAGTTGAAGTCCACGAGTCATAAAAGAGCCAAGGTTGCCTACCCCTGGTTTATACCAAGGGTCTCCAAACTTGGCAACTTTAAGTCTTGTGGACTTCAACTCCCAGACTTCCTCAGCCAACCATGCAAATTCGTCAGTAGAGTTGATGCGGTGAAAGAGTCATATTATCTGAACAGAAACCAGACATTCATCTCATTTCCAAAGCTTTTTTCCTTTTTCCTTTTTCCTTTTTTTTTCATTTTTTCCCCACAAGCACTTTTTATGTGCGTTTTTTTTCTTTTGATAACGTCTATTTTTATCATAATTATCTTTGTGTTTTTGTTTTGTTTTGCCTTTTTTGGTCTTTCACTTTAAAAGCAGTAAAAAAATTGTAACTGAAAATTGTCAACAATAAAAACGGTAACTGAACCCATCTTGTGGTTCCAGGTGACTCTGAGTGGCCTTCATGGTATGGTGAAACATTTTTTATTATTATTCTTTCCCAACTTTCTTTCCAAAAGTGGGAGAGATCTCATTGTCCATTGGATGCTGAAGACAAGGCATTTATACGTGTAGGTATGTCTGCAACTAAAAGGTGAGTCTTATTATCCCGCCTTGTCAAATGTTAGAAAACACAATAAGTAAAATATAGAGCTTCTTTCTTCAGACAGAAACACCTCTTCCAAGCTGAGGTTTCAAGCCATGTTTGTCCACCAATTGTCTCAAATGGGCATGGTAGAAAAGAGCACAGGGTTTTGTATTTTGGGAGTCCAGAAGCATGCTATTCTAATTCCTACCAAACTCAGAAGATAGATAGAGCTTTCCCCTCAAAATCCAAATAGTAAGAATTAGGCTCCGTGAAACTAAAGGCCATGGACAGACACCTTGCTCTATCTCTTGCTAGGACGGGCCCAAAAGCAGAACTATCTTGATCTTCGAACCAACGAGAAGCCAGCAGTAGAGGGGAGTAGTGTAGCAGAGTGGTCAGAGAAAAACTATCATTGGAAGAATTGGATTCTCATTATTGGTCTAGGACATGGGTCGGCAACCTGCAGCTCCGGAGCTGCATGTGGCTCCCAGTCCTCCTCCGCCATTTGCAGAGAAAGAGAGAGAGAGAGAGAGAGGCACTTGTGCTTCCCTTCTCTCTCTCTCTCTCTCTCTCTCTCTCTCTCTCTCTCTCTCTGTGTGTAAAAAAAGAGAGTGGCCTCACGCTGTTCTCCAACAAGCTGACAAGCTTATTGGGTGGGGCTCCTGCCTTTGCTGCGTCTCCGCAGCAAGCAGGAAGCAGCAGAAAGCAGAAAGCAGCAGCTCTCTTTCTCTCTCTCTCTCTCTCTCTCTCTCTCACACACACACACACACACACACACTGAGTGGGAGAAGAGGACTGGCAGACCAAGGGCAGGAGAGAGCCAGCCCAATAAGAATGTGTGTCAGCTTGTCGGAGAACAGCGTCAAGCCAGCTGGCCAGGTGAGCAGAAGATTGGAGAGAGGGGGAGAGAGAAGGGGGGGAGGAAGAGAAAGAGAGGGAGAGAGAGAGAGGGAGGGAGGGAGAGAGAGAGAACTCATGCACAGCAGCCTCTATTTCTTTTTAATTAAACTCTTCAATCAAGCCCCCCCCCCTGGCGCGTGCGCATGTGCGTGCAAGTTTTGCAGCTCCCAGTGTTTTCTGTGGGAAATGGGTCCAAGTGGCTCTTTGAGTGTTTAAGGTTGCCAACCCCTGGTCTAGGACATTATTGGTCTCCCCTCAGCCATGGAAGTATCCTGAGTGTTTTTGGCCCATTTGTTCTCAACCTACCTCACAAAAGAATACTCTGAGCACCTGAATATAAATCTAGTAAATGAATAAACAAAATATTCTAACCATGAGAAAACAACCAGGCGCTAAGCCCAAATGTGAAATGCTTGTTTGTGACTAGCAAGATGTGGAGTGATTCCAGTTATTGCCATTCATAAACCACAATTTATGTCTTAGTGTATTGTACAACCAGGCATGCTGCAATAGCCCTTCAGAACTCTCCGTGTGTGGCTCACCTGTCCCTGGTGGGGTATGCGGGATCTACTTATTCTGCTTTGAACATAGCTGATTCTTTGCTTGTGGCACACAGATATCCTTATGAGGTAGACCAGACAGGAAACTTAATGGGATGAGCTAATTCTACTTTATTATAAAGCTACATTAACAGAATCTTACAAGTCTGAAAGTACAAATTTCCCACTGTCTCCTTTACAGTCCAAGAAACTAGAGAGGGTCCCTTCTGAGTCTCTAGCCCCACCCACTATCCAGTTGTGGGCTATGCTGTCTCTTATCTGACTCTTCCCCAAGCAGTTGTGTCTTTGCCGCATCTCCCAAGCGCTTTCTCACATACCATTGCATTAGCCTTGAGAGACAATCCAGAGAAGAAACACATCAGGGTGAACTAATTCTGTTACATTAACAGAATCTTGCAAGTCTGAAAGTACATTTCTCTCCTGTCACCTTTACAACTGAAGAAACAAAGGAGGGTCCCTTCTGAGATATCGCCATGCCTACATTCCTTCTGAGGGCTAAGCTGCCTCCTATCCTACCCATTATCCTGGCTGCGGCTCCTCTCCCTTTCAACCAAGGGCTTTCCCACATACCATTAAACCTATGAATACTTTGAAGTCCCATTGAATGCAACCCTACTGAAAGCCATATCTGTTACTGTTAGACCAGAGGAAGGGAAAGCTTCTATGACTGACATAAAGTTGCCCCCTAACCATTGCAAAGGCATTGTTCCAAAGCGATACCACAGTGCAGATTCCCCACAAATACTGAATGTCATGGCCCTGTCGGAGCCCTGATCTGAGGAGGAGGAGTTGGAGCTGAGGCCAATGGAGAGAGAGGCCGCTGCCTTTCTGGACCAGGAGGAACGATGAGAAGACGAGGATGAGGCAGTCCCGGGTCCCTCAGGCCTCGGAAGGGTTGCCAGGGAGGAAGAGAGGGCGCAGGATGACCAAGCGAGGGGGGGAGGAGATGGACAGGGCAGGCAGCAGAGCAGAGGAGCGACGGAGCGACGGAGATGAGCAGCTGCCTCCCCAGCCCAATCCCCGAGCACAGAGAATGAAGAGGAGGATGGAGTCAGCACAGGGCGACCTGACTACTCGGGAGGAGGGCACCCCACCCCTCTTCACAAGTCTCACCTGGGGAATAGGATTTAAGGAGACGTCGTGGGGAGGGCTTTTGTCGGGAACAAGCATTGCATTTTTCTAGCCATACTTGCTGTTACCGACATCTTGCTATCGTGCCTTGCCTTGCCTTTTGCCTTGCCTTTTGCCCTTGCCTTTTGCCTTTGCCTTTTTTTGCCCTTGCCTTTTGCCTTGCCTTGCCTTTTGCCTTTTGCCTTTTGCCTTGCCTTTTGCCTTGCCTTTTGCCTTGCCTTGCCTTGCCTTTTGCCTTTTGCCTTTTGCCTTTTGCCTTTTGCCTTCCTTGCCTTTCCTTTGCTTGCCTTTTGCCTTTTTGCCTTTTGCCTTGCCTTGCCTTTTGCCTTGCCTTGCCTTGCCTTGCCTTGCCTTTTGCCTTGCCTTGCCTTGCCTTGCCTTGCCTTGCCTTGCCTTGCCTTGCCTTGCCTTGCCTTGCCTTGCCTTGCCTTGCCTTGCCTTGCCTTGCCTTGCCTTGCCTTGCCTTGCCTTGCCTTGCCTTGCCTTGCCTTGAACCCTTCGTGTGACGAGGATGCCCACTGACCAAGCTTCCTGAACTGTGCTGCTCCCCTGGACTTCTAGCAGCCAGGAACTGTTGGAGGTCTGTGTGCATGTTTAGGGCTTGCTCTTGGGCTTGCAGTGAACAGTGAGAATTTTGGGGGAAAGTTGGAGCAATAAAAGGGAGTTAACCCTTCCCTTTGGCTGTGTTGTTCCTTGTCCAGCCCCCAGTCATAACACTAAACTCTGTTCCATTGCTGAAGAAATGTTGCTTTGTTAAAACTACAAATGCATTAAAAACTCAAGCAAATGTTAATTAAAGAATTCTCCGCGCCCCCCCCCAAAAAAAACCTCATTAAAAACCACCCAGACGCTATTGGGCGCTATCTAACAAAATGAAATTCAATGGTGAAAAAAGTAAGGTTCTACATTTAGACAAGAAAAACCAAATGCACAGGTATAGTATAGGTGGTACCTTGCTCAATAGCAGCAACTGTGAGAGGGATCTCGGAGTCCTAGTGGACAATCACTTAAATATGAGCCAGCAGTGTGCTGCAGCTGCCAAAAAAGCCAACACAGTGCTAGGCTGCATTAACAGAGGGATAGAATCAAGATCACGTGAAGTGTTAATACCACTTTACAATGCCTTGGTAAGGCCACACTGGGAATAATGCATCCAGTTTTGGTCACCACGATGTAAAAAAGATGTTGAGACCCTAGAAAGAGTACAGAGAAGAGCAACAAAGATGATTAGGGGACTGGAGACTAAAATATACAAGGAACGGTTGCTGGAATTCGGTATGTCTAGTTTAATGAAGAGAAGGATGAGGGGTGACATGATAGCAGTGTTCCAATATCTCAGGGGCAGCCACAAAGAAGAGGGAGTCAAGCTACTGTCCAAAGCACTTGAAGGCAGGACAAGAAGCAATGAATGGAAATTAATCGAGGAGAGAAGCAACCTTAGAACTAAGGAGAAATTTTCTGACAGTTAGAACAATTAATCAGTGGAACAACCTGCCTCCAGAAGCGGTGAATGCTCCAACACTGGAAGTTTTTAAGAAGAGACTGGACAGCCATTTGTCTGAAATGGTATAGGGTTTCCTGCCTGAGCAGGGGGTTGGACTAGATGACCTCCAAGGTACCTTCCAACATCATTATTATTGTTATTGTTATTACTGTTAATCATCGCACAATCAGCCAGATGTTCAGACTGGATTTGGCATTTTTGTCTACCTATCAAGTCCTTACCAAGTACCTGGGATAGGCAGATGTGGATCTTTGATGGTATTACAGATGATATTATTATTATTATTATTATTATTATTATTATTATTATTATTATTATTATTATTATTATTATTATTATTATTATTATTATTATTATTATTATTATTATTATTATTATTATTATTATTATTATTATTATTATTATTATGGAATCCAGCACTATCAGCCTGATTCATTTGAAATGAATCTGGTCCCGTGCTCCCCTCCTTTGGGAAAGTCAATTAAAAAAAAAAAAAAAGGAACAACAAAAGCAGCCAAGTTAGACAACCGTTCTGGCAGTTGCAATGATGGCATTCTCAAGATCTGGCAAGATTCGCAAACGACAGGCAGACACAGCTTTGCCCAAAGAGCACAGAGCACTTACAGATGCCTTCATTATCTCATGCCGTCTAATTGGCTTGCCAGTGAAACATCTCTATTAGCCCCCCTCCTCCAGTTCCCCCAGCCTATGGGAGGTGTGATGCATTGTTTTAGCACCCAGGGAACCAGTTTCTCCTCTTGAGATTCTCAGCTTGCACAGACAGAGTCGTCCCCCCCCTCCTCCTCCTCCGCCCTCTCACTTCACTCACAATGCAAGGGGGAGGGGGGGCTCCGCCACGCATTTCGGGGAGAATTCCAGCACAGAAGCCACTTTGCATATACCTCTGAGGAATACTGCTGGGAAACTGCTACACTGTAAATTGTCTCAAAGACGCACTTAACGTATTTAAAGAGCAATTATGGTATGTTAAATGAACACCAATCAACTGTAAAAACAGCAGTTACAGGGGTTTAATAGGTATATAACGGAGGAACCCTCACTACCCTTCAATTAATTCTAAATCACACAAGAAGTGTAAGTTGAATGCTTATTGCTTATTAATACATAAAACATGTGTGGCATGTTAAAACATTTAATTAGCATTTTAATAGCACGCTGAACATTAAATATCAAATTATTGCCAAAGCACTTGTTGATCTATTTAATCAGCAGTTTAATGGTCCTCTGGCACGTGCGCTAAGGTCAGCATGGAAATAAGGTGCTGTACACGGACATTAATAAGAGTTACGCCCCCAGCTTTCTTCCTCTGGAGGTTGCAGCCTCGAGTCCAAGGCTGGTTTTGGCTGCTCAGCCCAAGCAGATTGGCCACCTAGTGGAGTGACCATTAGGCACTCTTTTGGTGCTAGTGGTGTCTGGAAACAGCAGTAGTTCCCTCCCCCCCCCGGCTCCTTCGGTGGAGCTTTTGGGACATTTTCTTCTGGTGGAGAATAAACCTTTGTGTCTCTGAGTCATCCTCAGATCTGGCTTGAGATGGTGTCTCATCAGTGCCCTCAAAGCAAAATGCCTGGAATGGTGGAGGAACCACCATCTTGTCCTTTTCTGGTGGCAAATTGTCCTGATCCCAAGAGCTGAGAGCTCATAGCTCAGCATGGATGGAAGGTGGACTCAAGCTCAAATTGTTTTGGAGCCTGGACCACACCAGGCGCTCTTGGATGGCCTCATCAGAGAACTGCCAAGAATGTACCGCTGCTGATTTCGTTGCCGCTTTCTGGCACCCAAGGAATATCCGGAGGCAGCAACTTTACATGTTTAATTAAATTAAATTAAATTAAAAGACCTGCTCCTGTTTTGTAACGTGACATGGGTGGCTTTCAATATTTTTTAAAAGAAAAAAAAGATCATTTTGGAGAAAATCTATGCAATTACTAAAAGTCTACACTGACCGGATGGCCCATAATCCATCAGTAAACATAAATCTATATAAGCAGGACTGGCCGGGTAATTTTCCTCAGGGGCCACAGGAAAAATTGGGGTGTTGTGGAGGCCTGCTGTCACTGCCCTGCCCCCTGCCCACGCCCCACCAATGCCCTGCCCCCTGCCCCCCCCACTGCTCCCCACCAAATGCCTCATCCACTCCCCCCCCATGCCTATACCAATGTTGTGGGCCAGACAGGGGCAGGCAAAGGGCTGGATGTGGCCCACAGGCCATAAAATGGCCAGGTCTGAATATGTTCTTACTTTAGAGAAGTCCCTTTGAAGTCAATGGTTCTTGATTTCAAGCAAGTACGTGTAGCTGTCTAGTCCTATTCAGATATGAAATGCTGCAAGAGTTTATTCCCATTGAAGGATGTGAGCATGGCTGCCCCTGCTCATACGGTAGGCTGCACATCTTCAGTGAAGTAGAAGGGAAGACTTGGTTATTGCTCCTGCTCACGGAAAGTGAGGATGCTAGAAAAATGCCTGGATTCCCCAATTACGGGAAGCTTATCACACAGTTTTATCTATGGTCCCTGGTTAGGATGTTTATCAGTGAATGGATGATCTCTCCCACTTCAAATGTAGGGAAGGAACTTTGTTTTCTTTTAGGATCAGCATGGTGGCCTAGGCTAGGGGTTAAGATGCTGGGCTTGTCAACCAGAAGGTTGGCAGTTTGAGACCCAAGCATCCCTTGAAGGGGGGAGCTCCCATTCTTGCCTCAGCTCCTGCTTACCTAGCAGTTCGAAAGCATTCAAAAGCGAGTAGATAAATAGGTGTCACTTCAGTGGGAAGGTAACAGCGTTCCATGCCGACCACATGACCACGGAAAATGTCTTCGGACAATGTTGGCTCCCTCAGCTAAGAAATGGAGATGTGCCCCACCCTCTATATTTGGACACAATTGGACAGGGGAAACCTTTACCTTATCTTTATAGAAGTTTAGTCACAAGACTCTGTTGTTATGTAGGCCATGATCCCAGTGGTGGGATTCAAATATGTGAACAACCGGTTCTCTTTGTGGATGCCGCTTCCGGAAGTCCATTCTGGGTCTGGGCAACAAAAAATTAGCTACGGGTTCTGCCGAACTGGTGTGAACCAGCTGAATCCCACCACTGCATGATCCCCATAGCCCCAAACAAATTACACCGGACTGAAGGGTTTGTGTGTGGATTGAGGCCAAAAGCTTGATGACACTTATGCCATCATAAGTGCTGTTGCGGTTAACTTTCCATGTGAGGGCACGATGTGCATAAATGCCTAGCTTGCACTTGGAAGAGGAATCAAAATAATTCAGGCAAGCTGCTGCTCGGTGTTGTATATGTGCACCTAACTTTGGGTTTCCTGCCTGAGCAGGGGGTTGGACTAGATGACCTACAAGGGCCCTTCCAACTTTATTATGAATATTATTATTATATTATTATTAGTTAAAAGAACCCCTTTGGACAGAGTTTGAAGTAGCTGAGATGGTGGATGGAGACCAACCTTTGCTGCGCGGGCAGAGAATAAATAAAAGGCAGAAAGAAGTAAAAGGACAAAGAGAGGGCAAAGGGCAATGGAAAGGGAACATAAGGGTTTAAAACGACAGGCTGTCCTCCTTCCATGGGCTCCTATCCACTGATTCTTTGCAGACTGATTGGAGCTGGGGAAAACCTGGACCCAGTTCCACAACGATTCAGAGAAAGCTCCGTCTGGCAACCCCATGAAGCAGCCCCGCCTCCCTCCCACTGAATAATAAAACATTACACCCACTTCAGTTCTCGGGTATCACTTTAGAGGGCCCTTGTCTGTGAGACAGCAGCGCTACTGCAATCAGCAGGGAAGGTGAGGCCATTCCAACAGATTGCCTTCCAGATGTTGCGCAGGAACATCTGGGAGCCTCCCTCGCCATTGGCCAAGTAGGCTGGGAATTGCCCTTTTGAGTCTCTGGTGAGCTGGATGTTGAGGAAGACTCCCTGGAGCGGCCTAAAGAGCTAAGCCCTTGTGTGCCTGACTATTGAATAAATCATGGCTGCGGTGACTGGGGACTGTGTCCAATGGGAATTGGAGGAGTTTGGGGCCTGATGCGGGAGGGGGGAGATAATAATAAGGTCAGGATGAAATGAAGCTAGTCAGCCATTAAAAGCTTATTAGCTGAAACCATTCATAAAACGATCCTTGCTTGTGACACCGGCATTCTTGCCCGGATGAGCTGATTAATCATGGATGCCTTTAGAAAGTGGGGGGGGGGAGAGGAACAGATGGGGGAAGGAGGCAGAGCTACTTTATCACACACTATTTTAACTTACCTGTCCATGTTTCTTTCGAAGTGCTGATGAATAATTTGAGGAAACTTACACCCCTTCGCCCCCCAAACATGGCAACTTCATGGGATTTGTCTGGAAACATTTCAATCTTCTAAAATAGATTAAAGAAAGTGGTCTTAACCACAGCTGGACCCCCGATGTGGTGAGCTCAACATTGTCATCGCTGACGGAGGAATTCTTCAGGATTTCAGACTGGAATCTTTTCTAGTCCTGTTGTACTGTAAGGAAGCAGAACTTAAAATTTCGGGGGGGGGGAATTAAAGTGTCAGCACATATTGTTTTGCAGGAACTATTTATGGCCTCACAGTTTTTTGTCTGATGCCTTAACCATTACACCAGTCTGGGTCTTCTTGAGGGCTATTAGTTATCTAAAACAGGAGTCCCCAACCTCCAATCCATAGACTGGCACCACTCCGCGGCATGTCAGAAACCGGTCCACGAAAGCAAGCAAAACCCCATCCATGGGATGCAGGCAGCACGCAAACCAGTCCCCCTCCAGCCTGCGGAAAAACCCCTCTCCATGGAACCGGTCCCTGGTGCCCAAAACATTGGGGGCTGCTGATCTAAAACTGAAGAACAGGGACTAGAGAATTGGGTTTTATTTCCCAAGGAATTATCCTTTCTTTCTGTTCCTAATCCAAGTCCTTGTGTGACCAGCTTACTAAGGGTCACTTTTTTTATGAGCAGAAATTGAGTAGCTAATATTTCCTATATAAATGCTCATCCACACAAAAGGAAGAGTTACCTTCCAAATTTTGCTTCCTGGGGGAGAAGGGGAGGGGGGAGCTAAAGGTATGATTGTCAGCTTGCATTTTTAGGATTGTACATAGCACCATTTCCCTTCAAGCACAACCGTGATGGATAGAAACTGACAGCTTGGACTGGATCCACTTGATTTGATTCAAAAAAACTGATCAGAATTTCCCCCTTAATCCAATTACTCTGTAGTGTAAATTGAATTAAGCCACAGTATCAGTAACAAAAGAAAAAAAAAGAGGGTGGGAGTGGATGCATTAAGTTAATTGCTAATAAGGTTGCCAGGTTGCAGCCTGAAAAGCATATTGTCTCTCTCACTGTCTCCAGCTGCAGAAGAATTAAAATACAGCTGTGGCCCTTGATTTATTTAACCCTTGCCCATTTTTTCTTTTCATCCATCGCAGCTTGGTCCAGCAGATGGGACAGAAAGATGGCAATGGGACAGAGGAAAGAATTGGACCAAAAAAAAAAAAAAAGGCAGATTAAGAAGCATAATTTTCCCCAAAATCTTTCTTCCTTTCCTTTAACAAATACCGCCTAATGCTAGTTTACTCAACTTGGCAGCCTCAGTTGTGAAGGACTCCAGTTCCCATCATTGTAACACATTGACCCTGCTAGCTGGAGGTGATGGATTTATAAACCAACACATTTAAAAACCTATCCTTAATGTAAAAATTAGGCCTTCTGTTCCGATAGTAAATATCCAGAGTCTTCTGTGGAGGTGAAAATATTTTCCAAATATTTTTGCTCCATTTAATTTAATAAGCCCCCCCCCAAAAAAATAGATATTAAGGTTCAAATGACAATATGGAACGTCAAAACTGCCAAATATTTTAAACTTTAAAATGCTGAAAAATTCATTACTTTTCACTTTTCCAGCAACATTTTTCTTTCTTAATTGAGGTTTATGTATTTAATCCATCACAAAGAACTCAATCCGTGTTAAATATTGGTTCTGGAAAGCAAAAGGAAGCATAAGGTCCATCAATTTATGGAAGATTAAGGATTCAAATGAATATAATTAATCAAATAGAGCTTATTGAGTAATTAAAAGTTAACAGCCCACATCCACACAACCAAGCCCATAAGCCCAGCAAGTAGAACAATGAATTCCTCCTTTACACAAAGTCCATGAGAATTTTTCATCTGCTGAACTGATTAGTGTTTGACAACTAAAATCTAATGCCTCTTTGCAGTTTGTTCTGCCTATGAAAGACAACTTTCCAGTTTTTATCTGATATCATAAAGAGAATTAAAATGTCTCCAAAAATAGGGGAAATGCTATTCAGGGAATATCAGTGTGATTTCTGCAAGGGAAGGCTGAGCTCTTCAGTTTTTTGGAATTCCTTATTTTAAAACAATGTAATTGGGCTTCCCAAATGCTGGCCAATGCCCTTCACCTCTGAGATTTGTGAGAAAAATCACGAGTTAAGAGATCGGCTTTGCCTACTGTTAATCACCCTTTAATGATTTCAGAAGCAGAGATAGCAGTAATTAGATTCCACTGAGTGGTGACGTTGCTTAGCCTTCCTTCTAATTTAACTGGGGCATAAATGCAGGGAGCAATGAAATTGATCAGAGTTGGATGAACCCCACATTATATTTTTGCTTGTGGAGAAAACCCAAGTTATTAGAAGTCTACACATTATGAACTAATTCACAAATTGAGTAGATAAATGAAGAAGTGGGGGTTCAGTGGTAAACGGAGGCACATTGACAGAAGCAATTCCTCCAGCTAATTACATTTCAGAGCAATCCTAAACAAGTTTAATCAGAAGAAAATCCCAGTGCATGGACTGAATCTCTGTACTTGTGCCAAGATTTGATGCTTACCGCGGAATGCTATCTATATTAATTTTCCTGCTGCTGGTTTAAAGGGGTACCTACCCGCCCTCGAGTGAGTAGAAAACAACACTGGTGTGAAAGAGGCTGTCCCCAACTCCTTTACTGCCTCTGTTCTCAACCACTTCCAATCACCTGACTTCTCTTCAAGGTAATAAGTTCTAACAGGTGTGTCTCACTAGTGGGAAGAGAGGAGATGAAGAAGGTAATGTCATGGGGAAGCAATTGAAGAATTGAAAATTAGGGGAAGGGGAAGAAATAGGTGGATCAAAAGAAGGCTACTATCTTATTAAGAGGTAAAAGTTCCAATGTGGTAACATTTTGATACAAATTCCCAGCACAATCCTGTTTGGAATGTCCTCTAGAATCTTAATTGCTTTCCTTCAGAAAGGATGACCTTCTGGAGCAGGAAGAGAAAAAAGACAATCAGAGCAATTAGAAAGCTGAAAAAATTCATTGTGGTTTTTAAAATTAGAAATGGAAGATTAAAGAAAGAGACTTAATGGATGTGGAAGGTACATTTGCTTCCCTTACAGTCGAGGAATAAGATATAAAGAAGAAAAGGCAAAATATGAAGCGTTGTGGGGATGTCGGTGAAGCAAAAATGGTTTGCAAGGAAAAGAAGATACGGCTAATCCTTGAGTTACAACACAACGGAGATGGGAAATTTGATCATAAGTCATTGCAGTCATAAGTTGAGGCATAACGTGACCAAATTCAATATTACAAGTTTTTATGATGGTTGCAAAGCGAGTCATCATGGTCGTTAATGAATACAACATATCCAATGGGTGATTTATTTATTTTTTGCCATTTTCTGTCGGAAAATGGCAAAAAAGTCACAAATCATAGTTGTGTGGCCATGGATCATTGCAACAGGTTGTAAATGTGAGCCAGTTGCCAAGCACTTGAAACATAATCATGTGGCCTTGAGGGGGGTGGCGGTAGTAATTTTGAGGACAGGTTATAATTAGCTTTTTTGACATCTGTTGTAACTCCAAATGGTTGTTAAATGACCGGCCATAAGCCATGGACTGCTTGTATGAAGTGATTTAAGGAAAGGTGTTGGTATAAACCAGATTTAGCTTTTTAAAAAAAACAAACGAAAAAACCACCTCACACCTGGCCTGGTTGGATGCAGTTTCTTTATTCCAAAAAGATATTTCTTGTGCTGCCCTTAAATTTGGTTGACAGTGGGTGAGATATTTGTGGTGTGATTCCCTCAGGAAATGGAAAGCAACTAATTCCCTTTGCATTGCCCCAATACTTTACCCTCTTCCAGTCTACCTCACCGATTCTCATT
This sequence comes from Azemiops feae, assembly GCA_023970755.1. Taxonomy (NCBI): domain Eukaryota; kingdom Metazoa; phylum Chordata; class Lepidosauria; order Squamata; family Viperidae; genus Azemiops; species Azemiops feae. The sequence goes on along the minus strand of JALGBA010004228.1, from coordinate 5,934,357 downwards.
TGGTGTTTTTTTTTATTGCTCCAAGGCTTAGAGCAGAGTTCTTTTTTCCAAACTTGGCAATTTGAAGGTATGTGGACTTGGGAATTCTGGGAGTTGAAATATAAACGTCTTTAAGGTTGTAAGTTTGAAATACACTGGCTCAGGGAACAGGTGGAACAACAGCAACTGTGAGGAACAGCTGTACAGATAGTCCTCCCTTAATGTCTGGTTGAAGGTACAATGGTCTTCCCCAGTGCTATCTATGAACCATTTTAGATGTTCTGATGGCTGCATCCCCACCTCGTGGTGATGCAATTGCATTTTGGGTGTATGGCAACCTGCTTGCTTTTCTGGCCATTTGCAGTATCCTGCAGTTATGTGACTGTGATTTTTGGAAGGGTTTTTTTGGCCAGTTTCTGGTGTTTACTTCCGGTTTCTGGCAAAAAAACGCCCATTGGTGATAATGGGTTCACTTAATGACTACGCTTGTCAATAAAAACAGGATTGTAAAATCTGTGCAGTCACATGGTGACCCACTTAATGACTGTCACAATTTATGTAATTGTAATTTATGACTAGGTTTATAAATGGAGAATTACCTGTAGAAGCTCTGGAGATTTAGAAGATAGCCAAGGATGCTGACACCTAAGGTTAGTTTCTGAGGCTCGTTTCATCCTAACATTGCATTTTTATTTATTATAGTTATAAAAATACTTTTGCATATGTACAAAATATTTTTTTGCACTGCAGGTATCGGTACCTTGCCAGTATTTTACAACTGCCAGCCTTCTCAGCTTTTTTTTTTCCATGCTGGAATTTTTAATGTGTGTAATGAGAGTTTTATTCTACACTGTTGGGAGGTTACGAGGTTGGAGAAGACTGTCAGTTCAATTTTTACTTCCTACTGTCAGTTGTATTAACTCATCTAATTTCTTTTCAGTGGTAATAGCTCTATAGATACAGCCTTCTAGATGTGACTAAACTACCTATTTTAAAAACAGGCTGGTCAACAAATCAGCTAATTAGGAAAAACTAGTTTACTTTTACCAAGAACAGCTTGGTAAAAATAAGGCTAGCAGATCTGGGATGCAGAACTCCAGAAGATCCCCAGAGGGCAGAAAAGAGAAGGGCTATTTGCATTTTTGCAGCGCTGCCTTATCTCTAAGCAAATTCTTTCCAAATTCTGACTCATATGGATACTAGTGGTAATTGCTTTTCCTCCTTGAGTTTGAAATATTAGCAATTAATTTGTTTATTGACTGATTTGCTGGTTCCAACTGTGGTCAATAAATGAGGACTCCCTATATCCGTGGTGGCGAACCTATGGCACACGTGCCACAGGTGGCACGCAGAGCCCTCTCTGTGGGCACACGCGCTGTCACCCCAGTCCTAGGCCTTCAGCTGGGTTTTATAAAACCTTTTCGCTTTAGGCCTCTGCCGCAGTGTGCAAAAAAAAAAAGGTTGAATCAATCAATTTCAACTTCTCGCAGGAAAAAAAAAGATCTCGCAAAGTTGGAATTGATTGATTGAACTTTTTAGTCCCACCCAGTCTGCTGTTACCACTGCAGCCACACCCACCCAATGGGCCACGCCCACCGAATGGCCACACCCACCCGGCACCCGACGATACATAAGTGGGTTTTGGGTTGCAGTTTGGGCACTCGGTCTCTAAAAGGTTCGCCATCACTGACCTATATCTTGTTCTAAGAATCTGACCAGTCTTTTTTCCCCAAGCTGGCATTTTTCCAGAAGTGTTGAGACTATAGAAGTCCTTCGCAATCACACTGTGTAGGTTAATTGGAAGATATCAGATTAGAGAAAACTAAGCTAAATTAATATTACTTTCCCATAGCAGGTGACATAGGATAAATGACCATTTATCTAGTTTGTATAAGTCATGGCAAGGGTGAGATTTTTCAGACCATTGTGTTATCATGGGCAGACTTTCTGGCTAACAGTGGAAGACTTTTGTTCAAATCTTCAGCTAGTTAAAGTTCATTCTATGATCTTTCACAATATATTTGACAACTTTTCAGTACACTATACATCTCAAGTTTATGATTACAGTAAAATGGTTTTTTTTAGACAACACGCAAGAGATAAATGAAATGATAGGTTAATTGTAAGAGTTTACTAACCTAAGAACCATCTGTAATCCATTCTTCTACTAATCATAGTTAAGATTATGGGAGAACACACAAGGGCACACCAGCACTCTTTGAGATTTTTTTCACTATTCAGTCCAATGACTTTCCGTTTTCATTTTAAGAGAGTTATGTGCAACTTCTTTTCATATTGAAATAAGCGCACTTCAAAGTCCTTTAATTGGTATGAGGACATTGCTTACGTATAGTTTCATGCGTTACCTATAAACTTTTTCAAATTAACAAAAAATAATGATTATTAAAAAAAAAATACTATAGAATACTATAGACCAGGGGGTAGGGAACCTTGGCTCTTTTATGACTTGTGGACTTCAACTCCCAGAATTCCTGAGTCAGCATGGCTGGTTCAGGAATTCTGGGTATTGAAGTCCACAAGTCATAAAAGAGCCAAGGTTCCCTACCCCTGCTATAGACCAATGGCCGATCTGGGAATTGAAATACACACAGCTTAAGAATTGCTACATCCCCACTTAATATGACCAAGATAGGGATATTGGGAGTTGTTGCCCAACAATGTCTAAAGAAGTTCCCTATCTTGATGGTTCTTAATTGCACTGGGATAAAGTATTTACTCTTGCTCTTTTTCTGTTCTTATCATTGCTTTTTTGCCCCCAGTAGATTTTTCCTAATATTCCCTGAACTCTTCAAGTTCATAATTATCACCAAAATAAGGTAAGTAAAGCAATATGATTCACTGAAAGCTCTTCAAGATTGCACCCAAGTGGTATGGGGAGAATTGTAGAGAAAATTGTTAAGTAAGTTTTGCCCCATTTTACGACCTTTCTTGCCACAGTTATTAAGTGATTCACTGCAGTTGTTATTAACATGGTTATTAAATGAATCTGGTTTCCCCAATCACTTTGCTTGTCAGAATATCGCAGATCTTCTGCCCCCAGGACACTGCAACTATCATAAATCAGTTGCCAAGCACCTGAATTCAAGCACCAAGCACATGGATCATTGGGATGCTAACATGATTGTGCCAAAACTGGTTATAAATCAATTTTTCAGTAGTTGTTGTAACTTTGAACAGTCACTAAATGAAATGTAAATTGAGGATTACCTGTATGGTGATTGGAATTACAGCATCCTGTCTCACACTTTCCTAAATTTCGAAGACATTCTTAGAATATCCAGATAGCATAGCCATCAAACAAAGAGCATCTGTGACAATCCTTCCCTGCCCTCCCTCCCCCAAGTGATATTATTTTTGTTTGAGAAGACTACTGAAACTTACATCTATGGGTATTTGCCAAGTTTTTACTGTGTCAATTTTCTCTTATTAGGAAAACTAGTTTTCACTAACCTGGATGACTGACCTCTGGGAAGAACTAGGTAGCTATTACCACTAATTAAATAATTAAATCAACTGATTGCTAGTTAAATGAGTTTCAAGGGGCACGGTGGTTCAGCAGTTAAGACATTGAGCTTGTCAGCTGGAAAATTGACAGGCCAGGTTTACAGCTCCTGTTACTCGCCCCAGCCCCTGCCAACCTAGAAGTTTGAAAGCATGCAAATGTGAGTAGATGCCATTTTGGCGGGAAAGGTTACTGCGTTCTGCATGCTGGCCACATGATGACAGATACATCTCTGAGACAACACAGGCTCCCTCAGTTGAGAATCTGAAATGAGCATCATCTCCGAGTCCGTCGCGACTGGAGAGGGGAAACCTTTAAACCTTAAAATGCGTTTCAAATCTGCTGAGTTCAATGGAAGATCTGGTGATGTCTCTTGAGGAAAATAATGTGTTGAACCCCATAAGATTAGCTCCAAACGAAGAACTTAATTTTTGCAAGACTGAGAGTGAGTGAGAGAGAGAGAAAGAGAGAGAGAGAAATATTGACAAACTTCTAAAAAATGTTAAAAGTAATCCCACCAAACTTTTCATTGGGGAAAATTAGCCGGGTCTGACAATGATTAAAAAGTACTTGCCTTTCACTGATGATAACAATGACATCATATTAAAGGGCCAATATTTCAGGGTTAAAACAAGACAAAAAAAAAAAGGCAGAGCATTTCTGAACTTGAGAGAACCATACGCACACTTCTGTTTGAAAATTTTTTATTCGTTTTCTTTTGCCTTAAAAAAGTTATCAGTGCAACATTTCAGAACATCCACGCCTCACCCACCAAACACTGAGCAGTAGTTAATTTTAATTAGGAAATACTGAGTTCTGAAGCCAGTGGGTTATCATTTTGCTATTTATTTCCTTCTCTCAAACTCTGGAAAAAGTCCTCTGTATAAATTAAACAAATAAAAAAAGGATGTTATTCTCAATCCTAGGTCATCATTACAGCCAACAGAATCATAATAATGCATCTAAAATGTGTGTCCACAATATATCAAGGGATACATTTGGGAGGGGGAAAAAACACAAGAAAAAATATGACATTCTAGACTTGTTAAAAAGGATAATGGTCCCATATATTTATTAACAGGTTAGCAAAAAAATAAAATAAACAAATAAACAAACAAAAAAAAACAAAACAAAAAAAATTCCAATGGATTACAATATTTACATGTTATTCGAAAAATAAAGTAGTGATTAAAAGCATGTCACAATCATTTCTTTTTTTTTTCTTTTTCATTTTTGGTAACCATTACAAACATCCAATCCAGGTATGGAACTGTTTAAATACATTTGATAATGAGGCCAATTAAAAAGAAAACATTCAGACACAAAATGTTTATTTATACTTCTCCTTCCAATATGTTCGCCGCATGACTCTCCCTCCCCACCAAATAATTAAAAAAGGGGAAAAAAACCCAAAACAAAACTGAAAGCCCACCCTCACAAACTAAGAAATCTGCAAAATTCAAAACATCATGCTTTTTCAAGTAGCACTTCCTCCACAAATGCAATGGTATTTTTTCTTTTCACCTCTTTTACGCCATCCATTTGAGGAGAACATTTGTGTGGATATCAGCTTCTCAGCAGCTTCCTGTCTCCCATCCCATCCCTTCCCCTTCCCTCAAAGTTAAAAAAAAAAAAAGGAAAAGAAAAAAGGGAAAAAAAGGAAAAAGAAAAGCAACCCAAGAGACACATGCATTTCTAAAACTAGATTTCACTCAAGTACTTTCTACTCTTGGAAAGTAACCCCGTTTGTTGACTTATCAGACCATTCTTCCTGGGCCTGGACCTTCTGCTTCACGTTCATGCAAGATATCCCAACATTTTTACATGAAAAATGGAACTCAAACACAACTTCTGTTCCTATTTAGGCTCTGCTGTTCCCCCTCATGTGAAGAATGAGAGGTGATGTGATGATTTCTCTCCCTCGAGGTCCACAAAATATAGATCTCTAGACTCCTAATATTGCAAAACCGGGTTACCTGAACTTTAGAACTATGTGGCTATCAACTCCCTCCCTCCAACCCTCCTTGTACCAAAAACGAGACACACCACATAAGAAAAAAGAAAAAAAAGGCAACCGTTCTTAAGTAACCAAAATAATAATCAGTGAAAGATGTTCAATTGGACGAGCAACAGAATGAATCTGAGGACCTCTTGGATCGGTCCACAACCTGCATAGCTGTGCTGTAAGTTTGGTTCTTTAGTTAAAGGGTTTTTTTGTTTTTGAATTTCTTTAAAAAAAGTTACTTCTTTGATATCTTCACATGTTTAAAACTAAATAATAATAATAATAATAATCTATTCACAGGAACCACTTCTCCTTCCCAGCCCTATCTCATTGGGCGAGAGCAAAGGAGAAATGTGGGGAAATAACGTTACTTTACATGGAAAAAAATTAATTGTGCTGTATTGTAATCCCTCAGGCTGAGCCGACGTAGACATGGGGCAAACAAGAACGGCACAGAGTCAATCACATGAGTCTTAAAAAAGAAAAAGAAAAAAAAAAACCCAACCAACCAACCCAACGCCCTAAAATCATAGCTGAACGCTTAACAAACAGCTTACCTGGAATAAAAGATGACAAGTCACAGACAGGTATCTAAGGAATTCTCTCTTTTTTTGTTTTGTTTTTTTACTAAAATAATTAAAAAAATCACAGTATTTTAAGAAATAAACCCCCCGCAGGGATTTTTGAGCACAATTTTGTTTTTGTTTTTTTCTTTTAAAACTTTGTGGTTTTTTTTCTTCCATTCACCATCTTGCCCAGCAGTCTGTCTTTCTATATATATATTTAAACCACAATAACAACAGGTAGTACTCACAAATGCAGAGATTTGTTTTGTGTTTTTTTTTTTTTTTTAATTTCCCTTGGTTAATTCTGAGGTACTAGGAAACAGGTGACTGTTTTAAGCAAAAGCAGTTTTTAAACTTTCTTTCTTTTTTTTCCTTGTTTTTTTTTTGTCACTCTGGAAAAGCGTAATATGTATATTAAAACTAGAAAAAAAAAAAAAAGTGCCCCAAAGTTGGACACGGAACATTGTCGTCCCCTGCATTCTTCCATCCTTGGGACGCCTCCGTCGTCGGAAGGATCCCGAAATCTCCGCGGTGGAGCACAAAGGCAAAAATGCAAGACGCGTCTTGGGAATTTGATTTCACACAAGTCCAAAGTTATGACCGCAACTTCCCATTGTCGAGATCCAGAAGAGTTGTGCGGGTGTCATGGAGCCACGTATCCCACCGTCCTCAAATTAAATAAATTTAATCTATGTACACACACGCACGCACACACGCGCACACCCACCCACCCACCACACGCACACACAGGTACCAGTGCTTTGAAAATAGATCATTCAGTCCTAAAAGCAGCTTTGATTCTTCCTTGTCCCCCTGCCCGCCCCCTCCCCATTCATCACTGTTCAAGTAGGTTGTCGGAAATCACACCAGGTGCTCATTCACTTTTGACCTCTGCCATCTCTGGGAGTGATTTATTATCAGCAGCAGCAGCAGCAGCAGTGATACAGATGGCAGCTTCGTTCTTGTGGGAAAAGTCCACCAGTCTCTTCGGGCTGCTTTCCATTTCTTCTGCCAATGGTACCTTAACCGTTTCTTCTGCATTCTCTTTGGCCTGGCTTTCGTCACTGATGACCCGGTTGGTTTCATTCATTGCCCTGGTAATGGAGACAGGAAGGGAAAAATAACAATTTGGACATCATAGGGACCTATCAGCTCTCCTTACTAGGAAGAGCCAACAGGACTTAGAAATTTGGAAGAGTAAATCCACGCTGCTCTTAGGAATAACTTGGCGAGTCAAGATGGTCTCATTACGGGATTCTCTGAGGCTGCAGTACAGGTAATCCTCGGGCTACGACCATATTAGAGGCTGCCCATTACGGTCATAACCTTAACTGAATCACTTTAAAGGAATGAACCCCATCCCTCCTCTCCCCAAGGCATCCGTTAATCGAATGGACAGGTCGTTAAGTGCACATGAGGTACCTCAGGGGTGGGGAAGACCATGGGCGGCCTAGTGCAGGAAAACACCACCTGCCTCTGGCCACCCAAGGTCTCCCCGCAACCCACTGAGATATCTCATACTCCCCATAGCTGCTTCCGCCTTTTCCGCACTTACCTTTCGAAGATCGGCAGAGCTCAGGGCTACGTGGCAGAAAAGTGGCTGTCTTCTCAAACGCAGGTGAAATTGTTTTCTTTAGATCTTGTGTTCTTCTGTCTCCTTTAGAAAAAGCTTGGCCCTGCAGACGACGGCGGTCTAGAGGGGTGCGGGATCACGTCCCCCCGAAGGCTTCCGTCCCCTTTTGCAAAAGCTTTTGGCACAGAGGAGGGAGGCCTGCAGGGGGTGATCTCGTGCTCCGGCCGGTCTCTCCCCTCTGCGCCAAAAACCTTTTGCAAAGGGGATGGAAGCCTTCGGGGGCGTGATCTCGCACTCCTGCGGGCCTCCTCTGCCTGTGCAAAGCCTTTTGCAAAGGAGACAGATGGGTGTGTAAGAACACAAGACCTAATGAGAACAGCTTCACCAGAGTCTGAGAAGATGGCTGCTTTTCTGCCACGTGGCCCTGAGCTCTGCAGGTCTTCGAAAGGTAAGTGAGCGATTGGTGACAGGATGGGGAGGAGTCGGTGGGCTAGTATATCAGGGCCAGTGCCTGTTAAGACCCTGGGGAGGGGCAAGGAGACATGCGCCTCTGCGGTCATTTGGAAGAGTGAACGACTGTTGTGGTCCTGCAACATTTGTAACTTCGGGACTGGGTTGCAAGTACTTTTGGGGGTGGTGATGTAACTTTGAACTGTCGCTAAGTGAATTGTCGTAACTCAAGGACTACCTGTACAGGGCAAAATAAGGTGGATGTTGTTTCTCCCAAATGGTTAGCAAACTCCCCCTTAAATCAGAAGAGAGGTAGAGGAACAAAGGCATCAAGAAGGACCTGCCTTTATGCACTCACTAATTTGTGGGAGTGTCGGGAACTAAAATATACAGATATTTGATTCCTACGACTTTGTGATTTAATTTCTTTTTCCTTGTAATAAGGCTTTTTCCTTTTAATTAGACTTTGTGAGATTATGGCTTTCTCTGGGACTTAAGAGTAACTTAAGTCTTGTAGCTTAAGAGAACCAGTTTGGTGTAGTGGGGTAAAAACACCAAGGCTGGAACATGGGAGATTATGAGACCTAGTCTCATTTTAGGCATAATGCCAGCTGGGTGACTTTGGGCCAGTCACTTTCTCTCAGCCTTAGGCCAGGAGAAAATGGCAAACCACTTCTGAAAAATCTTGCCAAGAAAACTGCAGGGACTTGTCTAGGCAGTTACTGGGATCTGACTCAAAGGCAGCAATTTGTTTTTATTATTTATATAAAAGGAGTTCATGGGCTAAGTGTCTGTTTAAGTCAGAGGTCCCCAACGTTTTGGACACCAGAGACCGGTGCCATGGAGAAAGGTTTTTCCGCGGAACAGAGGGGGTGTGGTTTTGAATACTGCCTGCATCCCAAGGATGGAGCTTTGCTTGTTTGTGCGGACCGGTTGCTGGCATGCTATGGACCAGTGGGGACCCCTAGTTGGGGACCCCTAGTTTAAGTCTAAACATAAAATAGGGGGTTGCATGGTTTTTTTTGGGGGGGGTGTCTGCATGTCAGCAACTACACAGTAGAAACAGACCCATTCAAGAATATAATGCATATGTCCAAGTAGTGATAAACACCCAAAAATATAGAATACAGTCAAATCTCTACAGTATAATCCAAGTTGGGAATTACTACCTAGTTTAATGGATAAAACCATTTCAAAATATTACCATCCTGATGGAGGATATTCAGAGGTAGATGAAAATATAGTTGAGTTTGTAGGGAGAAATTATGACTTTTGTATCAAAGCCGATATGTATTTTAAGTCCCATTCAAATATTTGATATGTTAATAATGACATTTTGTAGGAGGAAAAACACACAGGGTCTCTTGGCGAGTTATGCTGATAGTGGCTTTAATTTTTCTAATTTTCAACAATTATCACTGTGATTATATATTAGAGGCAATTATATATTAGTAGGAACGCATTATTATTATTATTTAGCATTAGTCAACAGAATGCAGTTTGAAACTATGGCTTAGTATCCTTTTAATCCAACAAGTTCTTTGTTTTCATTACAGGAAAAATACAGTTTCCCACAGTCGGCATTAATTTCTCTTTAACTGGCTGATAATAAATATGCTTTGTTTGTAGTATTTGCTTCGTAATATACAGTATGCCAGGGAAAGGCTCTATTCTTCCCTTTTGATGGTGGAAGAAGTGGTAGCTTCTGGATCCACTTACATGCCATGTCTCAGTACATGTCGTTCCCATTCAGAGCCTTCAGCAAATGTTCGGCCACAAAATTCACAGGGGAAGCGTTTTTCGGGAGGGCTGTTTTCTGAAAACCTCATGTCCCCTTGGAGGAAAAGAAGCACACAGACATGCGTTAATCTTAAGTAGTATAAGCCAAGGTGTTCTCAAGGAGGCAGAAGGCAGGAAGGGAAAGTAGTTTTGAAGTCCAATAGAAAAACACACCACAAATGTTTCTTAGAAAGGGCTCATGAGATGGAAATCCAGTATCTTTAATAAGAGACGGACATTTTCATTTAGCAAAGAAGGTGAACGCCCTGCAGTTCTCTTTGAGGCATATATAGAAAGGCCAGAGTTTGCTTAACGGTATTTGAGAAATGGTTGAAATTTCGTTGCCATGAATAGAACATTTCAGCTTTACCTGTCTTGTCTTCCACTCTTTATACCTACAGTGGCGCTTAATACTTTGTGAACCCTTTTAAACTTTCAATATTTCTGCATAAACATGATCTAAAATGTGATCTGTTCTCCACACGTCCTAAAAGCAGAGACAGAGAACCCAATTAAACAAATAAGTAAAAAAAAAAAAAAGTTCATTAGAGGAAAATGAGCCAAAGCTATATATTTGCATACGCATCGCTGTACGTTACCCACTGTACCTGTGTCATTGTTCTAAATTGTACATTAACTTCACTATCAAAGTTGACACCAGACACGAGCACAGAAATACTCAAAGAAATAGCGCAAGATTGGAAGATGTGGAGAGACGTGGCCCACAGAATTGCCAAGAGTCAGACTCGACTCAGTGGATATCACCGTCGTCATCATCATCATCATCATCATCATCCAATAGCCTTGAAAATAATTCTAGGTTCCAAAGGCAGGATTTCACTCCCGTAGCTCAACTACTTTTAACTATTGTTAGATAATTATACTATTATTATAACAAATACTACTATCGTTAGTGGTTGCCATACTCAGCTACTTAACTATTGTTCGCTAGTTATATAGTCCCTATATAAAATAACCCCAGAGGTTATGGGGGAATTATGGGGGATCTCGTAACTTCTAGGATTGTTATTTTATATAGATACTATCCCATCTCTAAAAGAGATAAATCTTTCCACTTGTAAGAATTGTTTTGTATACTACAAGGCACAGAATATACAAGAATGCAGAAAATGCCTAACAGGTGTCATCTTTGTCTTGTGAAAAACAGATGCTGGTTGACAGCAAATCAAATTTAAGCCCGCACTACTGCCTTAACGTTACTTGTGAATGAACCTATTGTGATAACAACTGAAGAGTCACTTCACAAAAATATGGGTTTTTTTTAAGAGTTCATTGGGGCTAAATTTACTTGTTTTAGTATTCCGTGAGCATGCACTGGAAAGGAAGTAAAAGTTGCTCTGAATACAGAGTGCAATTTGATTCCACTTAACTGGATGTGGTTTATGCCTCGGGTCAATGATAGATCAGAGCCACAGGTATGCAGCCATATGATCACCACCTATAGGGAAGGCATTCCTTGTGGAGTAGCACTCAGTGAAAGTATTTATTAATCTGAGCATGCTCTGCCAATCAACGCTTCGAGAGTAGACCAGCCAGATACTTCTCACAGATTCTAAACGGGGAAGCACTAATTATCGGCTTAAGCTTTGGCTGGATGTTGTTCTGCAGAACATAATGGAGCATTCCCAAGACCCTGACATCACAGTGGACATTCCTCCTGGCTGAAATACGGGACCAGTGTGTGAACCAGAGAGCTGTCTGCCAAAGAAAAGATGAAAATGTTTTCTCACAAAATTAAGACGATTGCCACACAGGCCATTAAAAATAATTACTTGGACTATCTTGCTTGATTCTTTTCACTGAAAATGAGACAGTACCATCTGCTCCAAGCATTAATTCTGTAGTGGGGATTATCCTGAGTAAAAAGAACAACAGAATGCCAATTGTCTTTCGCTTCCCAGAGTCCTCTCAAAAGTACATAATGAAAAACAGTTGGATTTTGCTTCATTTACTGCTGATCTTTGCTTGCCTCATTTCCACTTTGTGTTATACTGCACACAACTCCTGAGCCAACCTAACCCATTGACAACAACTCTTTTTGCTTTTCTGTGTGATCTCAGACGCAAACCCTGTGCGCCCTTCTTTCTCTGCAGTTTTGTTCTTTGTGGGGACGGCTGGAAGAAATATTGTCAAGACTTTCCCAAACACATAGATGTGTTTTTGTTTCAGAGGATACTGGACTACGAGTCTCTGAAATCCAAGCCAGGCCAATTTAAACTATCCTCAAAACAGTTTAAAAAAAAAAACTTGTTCTTTTGAGGTTAAACTTTTTTTTTTAATTCCCCAAATGTCAATCTATCTGCTTCACAAGTTTGGGTCCTCAAAGCAAGCAAATTCTTGGAGGGAAAGGCGAAGGCTGTCTACAGTTTTACAGACTTTTGCCGTTGAAAGATAACTCACGAGTAGATACAACTCCATCATTTAACAATTTATTTCTCCTATGGTTCTCCACAGGTTTCTGAAGGGCCCACTACTGGCAAATCTTTATAAAATGTCCACAGGTTTCAGCTCAAAGTTAGTAAGATGAAGGGGGGGCTTTGTGTCTTAGGGCACTCTGGTTTTGGCGATCTCCATCTTTTGTTCTGGATGAGGTTGCATTACCTCAATTAGATCCTGTGTCCTCCTAGATTTGCAGCTTCTATTTGAAGAGCAGGTGGCAGCCATGGCCAGGAGGTCTTTTGCACAACTTTGTGTTATGCACCAGGTATCTGTTCTGGACCATGAAGGTCTTTTTCGTAGTCGCCCATGCCTTAAGTCATCTCCTACTTGGATTACTGCAAAGCGCTCTACAACAGGCTGTCCTCGAAGAGTATTCAGAAGCTTTGCCTGGTGCAAAATATGGCAGCAGAGCCAGTTAAGGGTGCCGGTCGATTGGTACGTGTTATACCTCTGCTCTAAGAACGGTATTGCTACCAGGATGCTTTTGGGTGCAATTCAAAGTTAGCTCTAAAGTTCTTCAGGGCCTGGGACTGGGCAGGGCTACCTACCAGATTATGTCTCTCTAGTGGCGTCTGCCCATCTTGTGAGATCCAGAAGAGGCATACCCCATGTCTCACCCATGATAAAGTGCCATCTGGTTTAGGAGCAAAGCCTTTTCTCTCAAGGTGCCCATTCCCAGAAACAACATTCCCCCAGAGATTAAACTTGTCTCAATCCTGTTGGCCTTTCGCAAAGCATGGAGAGTCTGGTTTTGTCAAGCCCTGATAGAGTGAGTGAACCGTTTGTTGGTCATTGTTGTGCTGAATCAGTGTTCTCAATTACTATACTATTTTATGTTATTTCTGCTGTTTTTAATCTCTGTTGCTTTTTACTATGTTTTTATTAGCTGCCCAGAGTCCTGCATATGAGAAGGGGGGCATATTAAACAAAGAAAAAAAGAAAAATTGGGACTTATGTTTATGGAGAACCGGTCTAGCAATGGCTATTAAGACAGATTAGCTAAGACTGGATGATAAGGGTGATATTATCATTAATTATGATTCCTTATGAATCAGCATATGTTGAAATCCCAGTGAATTAAGACTGTGGTTTCTCACTGCCTGCCTGCAATTGGGAGGATCAAATTCACAATCAAAGATCAGCAGTTCAGGAAATGGGCACGTTTCAGGTGAAAAGAGGACATAATGGACAAACAGCAAGTCCTCAAGACAACGGCCTTCTCAGTCACGGCACCTTGTTTTGCCTTGTCCCCCCCCAAAAAAAAAGGTTCATGTGGTTTCAATGTAATCCTTATGGTGTCACACAAATACATTTTCCTTCCAGCCATGTGCATGGATTTAATAATTGTTTAGCACTTTGGGACAGTGTGCTTATGCCCACTGGCAGTTCCTTTTGGTTGAAAAATTCACACTATGGAGGATCAGATCCATGAGTTAAGTTTCAAAGATGTTGATGTTTAATTATACTCCTCAAATCTGAGGTCTATTTATAAGGAACCGGGGACCTATTATACCTGGACTGTTGCAAAACAAAACAAAACAAAACAAAAAACAATCCATAATGATACATTCTTGGAAGGATGGACAGATTCTAAAGGTTGCCTGAACAAACTGTCCTTTGAACAGGCTCCTGTTTGGAGGAAAGGCAAGTCAGTTTGCATCTTCGCACGGCTGAAAGCTTTCAAATGTTTCTCACTGGAACTGCTGGGTGGAGAATTAAGCAAGACACTGACCTCTCTCTTCCGTCTTGGGGCTCATCTCCTCATCCTTTTCTTCCTCATCACTGCTGGAGCTCTCCTCTTTTCCTTTCATTTGCTCCAACTGATCTAAGTTAACCCGTCCAACCAGCTCAAAATTGCGATTCACCTTTGGGGAAGAAAACAACACAGTGTATTTGCAAAAACTGCACTGAGCGCTACTCTTGAAAGCAGCTGCTTGCTTTTCCAGGGAGCGGGACACTCCTATAAGGAACTGAGAGTCCAAACACTGTATAGCAGTGGTGGCGAACCTATGGCACGGGTTCCAGAGTTGGCACTCAGAGCCCTCTGTTGGCACGCGCGCCACCGCCGTCAGCAGCAGGTCCATCAGGCTGCCACCGCTCCCGGAGCCCCACCCAGCACAAAGGAGGCGAAGCGGCCAACTAGCAAGCTCGAGTAGAGGTGGCAGAGCAGAGGTTACCAACCATTGTCGATTGGTGGACTGGAAGAAAAGGGAGGGGGAAGCATTTTACATGCGTGCATGTGTGCACGGGGCCGCGAGCACGCACGCGCTGCAAATGGGGTGGGGCTAGTGCCTGTGTGATACTCACTAGCCGTGTCCCGTTCTTGCATGATGCAGCACCTTGTATCTGCACCCCACGGTGTGGCGGCGGCCGTTTTTGTGCCTTGTAGCATGGTGGCGCATTCCCCCCCCCCTGGGTTTTGCGTGCCAGAGGCGGCACTCAGAGGCGCCTCCCTGCCCCTCCTGAGGGTACCACAATGCTGATGTGGCCCTGGCACTTTGCGATAAATAAGTGGGTTTTGGGTTGCGGTTTGGGCACTCGGTCTCTAAAAGGTTCGCCATCACTGCTGTATAGTATAGCCTAGTATGGAAAAAAATAGGTTGAAAAAGGCTGTGACACACTAGGCATGTTTGAAATTCCGTAGACCAAATTACTCTTCTCACTATTCCACAGCAGGGAATCTTCTCCGTGGGAACAAAGCAAAGAGTTGAAGATCTGAAAAGTGTTAAGTAACAGAGATAGATGGTTTCTTCTGGCAGGGCGTACATTTGCCCTTGTTTGAAGAAAGATGAAAAGTGCTGATGAAAGAAAAGACAGAGAAACAATGCCCTCTGGAACAATCTGCTCCCAAGATACCATCGGGGGTGGACCCTGTTGGCTTTCAGAAAGGTAATAAAAAAAAGTGCTTTCTCTTTGGGCTGGGAAAATTGGATTTCCCGTCTGGAGCAAATATGAATGCAAGTTTCTGGTTGCCGATTGATCTTAGAAGTTAATTAAAATTGTTCATCTTGTTTTGATTTGGAGGCACTACTGTACGACGTCCAGAGTTGCAATGTTCAAGTTGGGCATCTCTATAAATTCTATAGACACAAGCAAACGCCACTGATAACTTTCTATAAGGTGGATCAGGAAGTGGGCAGATCTGTTCTGATCTTCCAAGTCCCAGCACAGTCAAGCAATAGAATTCGAGCTCCCTAGATTGATTGATTGATTGATTAAAGGCTGTGCATAATGACTGGATTTCCAAAGGGGTCCCTTATTTTCTCATGTCAGTACAACCAACACCTACACCTCTTATAATGTTGCCGGCTCGCCACCCAGTGCAGCCAACATGCGGAAGAATGGTGAAAACCTGGGGCCTGCCATCTACCTTTGAGATATAACCACAAGGAATGAGAACTAAAGATGGCACCTTCGATCAACTCACTGGGTGATTCTGGCAGGAACAGGTGGGAAAAATTAAAACTGTCCACTACAGTTTTGACCAGCTTGAGATAAAATGTACCACCTTCCTCGTTCCACATATTATTTAACTGAGCAGAATGTATCTGATGTAGTCCTACACCATTATTATCTGACAGGAATAAATATGGTCCTCTGTACAATTAAATTGCAAGGAGGCCTTTCACTGCATGCTTCATAACACAACTCAATTTATACATTTCGCCAGCCAAAAGTATTGACTCTAGCAGATTCCTGCTAACAAAACATTGGCAGGACAGCTTGGGCAAGGATGGTGAATACAGAACACCTTCTTAATGTCATGTATCATGTCACCATCTGGAATATTGTGTTTCACTTTGCATCTCAATGAGCACACAATTAAACAAATATGTGCAGAGACCTTTATAACTATCTGCTGCTTGCAGTGGGATGCTACATCCGATCCCAATGGCCTGTCTTCTACCAGAGCTGGGAGCTTCTGAAAAAAGGAGGCTCCATCCTGTCATCTGATGAATTATAGAGGGTAAGATTTTAGGCTGTACGTCTTTTGCTATTTCTACCATTTAAAAAGAGCCTTTTTAGCTAGAGCTCCTGGAAGCTCATCACCCAGAACCAGATGCAAAGCGGTGATACCGGTAGGCTGTATTGTGAAATGTAAAGAATAAAGCTGAAAACACGTTCAGCCCTGGAATTTGCCCCTTTATACTAGAAACAAGCACGTGGTCAAGTCAGACAAAAATCCATTCCTTGGTTTTACATCCAAGCTCGTTTTATCACAGCCGCCTGATTTAGAAGGGGAGGGGAACTTTTTCTGAACTTGCTGCTGTTAAACCACTGAAAATCAGAAAACAATGATTGATTTATGTCAATCTATTTTCTGCCACATACCTGCCACAAACTAACGGCAAGTTTACATTCTGAGTAAAGATCCACTTCCAATGGAGAGAAGATTCACTCATTTCTTTTCTTTTCTTTTTTTTTTTTAGTAGAAGTGAAATATTTTCCAGGGTGGGGGGGAGCAAAAGAGCAGAAGAGAAAGAGTTCCACAAGGTGTTGAATCAGCTCTATTAGCATGCTACCAACTAAAGTATAAATTCAGAAAACCCAGGTGAAGGTCTTGGAATGAGGTCTCCGCAGTGCAACATGCAAGGGCAGGCTATACTTCTTTTGCCTAATAATTATTGATAAGATTTTGCTCTATGCATTTACCTCATCATTTTAAAGGCCCAGAGCCCAGGACCTGCATCATGTGGCAAATACTCCCTTAATTAGGGGGGGGGGGAACCCGTGTTAAATTCATTGGATACTTATGGAAAAAACTATTTCCTTTAGAAGATGCTGGCCAACGGACATCTCAAGAAAGGCAAGACCTGGTTTCCCTCCCCCCCCTCTCTAAAGGCCTGGGCCTCACCGAGCAGGAACTACCACCACTCTCACCTTATGCTCATCGTGAAGGTGAGCATCGAGCTCGTCCGTGTGCTTGGTCTCGTAGTAGCAGAGTTGGCATTTGTAAGGTCTCAGCTCATTGTGCTTCTCTATGTGTTGCTGTAGACTCTCGTCGCTGGAACAGGTGAAGGTGCACTTGTCACAGCGGAAAACGATTCCCTGCAAATATTTGGACAGCTTGGAACGGCAAACCTCTATGGGAACCACTCGCTCTTCTATTAGGGCGACAAGAGACGATAAGGGAAGCGCCATTAACAAGGAGAGTCATTTCTGCCGTTTCTCCAGATTCTCGGCCCTGCTCAGGGACGGTCACTTCGGCATACATTTATCTTGGTAGTACAGGTAGTCCTCGACTTGCAACCATTCATTTAGTGACTGTTCAAAGTTACACTGGGAAAAAAAAGTGACTTAGGATCATTTTGCACGCTTATGACTCTTGTGGCACCCCCTTGGGTCACGTGACCAACATTCAGATGCTCGGCAACTGACTCGGTGCAGTGTTTCGGGGTCATGTGATCGCCTTTTACGACCTTCCGACCGGCAAAGTCAACGGGGGAAGCCAGATTCACTTAACGACCGTGTTACTAACTTTAACAACTGCAGTGAATCACTTAACAACTGCACCGAGGAAAGCCGTAAAATGGGGCAAAACTCACTTAACAACTGTCTTGCTCAGTAACAGAAATTTTGGGGTCAATTGCAATCGTAACTCGAGGACTACCTGTACTTGTCATTAAAAACTCCACTCTTTGACCCACTTTCTATCCCAATTCTCATGATGGCCATGTGAAATAAGTCACGGTTCTAGTTTTGCAAATATGCCCAGGCTGTGACCTTGGGAGTAAATTTCACTGAACTCATTACTTTTGAGTCCACATACATTAGGTTATCCAGTTAGTTACTGAATCTTAACGCCAATTCATTCATGAGAGATGGAATAGGTCAGGAGTAGGCAACCTTGGCTCTTTTATGACTTGTGGACTTCAACTCCCAGAATTCCTGAGCCAGCCATGCTGAGGGGAAAGGGAGAGGTTTCCAAGCTGAGCCATGCTGGCTCAGGAATTCTGGGAGTTGAAGTCCACGAGTCATAAAAGAGCCAAGGTTGCCTACCCCTGGAACAGGTAATTCAAAGGTTGTTCACTTCTTTTTTGTTCTAGCCACAATTCCCCAAAGATGGCCCTGAAAAATGAGAAGTGTTTCCAAATGCTGCTCTGGTGTGTTCCATTTGCCTAAAAAAAAAAAAAAAGGGAGAGCAGAGCAAAATGGAACAATAAATATATTAACTGGCTACATATTGGACTTCAAAATTGTTGTAGGAGAACATTTCTATTTCTATTGGAAGTTACTGCAAGCCTGAACGCTATTATTCCTCAGCAGAAGGGCTTGAAATTGGATGCTAGTGCATAGTAGCTGAATCAGAAATAATAAAATTTGACTTTATTACAATACGGGCAACAGCTTTGCTCTAAAACAGATGCTTGTTTAGCAACGTTAAGACTTTATATTGTCGATTATTGTTGTAATGAGTGGTTGCTGTGGGGTTGTTTTTTTTTTTTTTTGGAGGGCATGAAATGGTGTTCTAATCAAATTTGCCAGACTTTATTTTTTGCATCCCATCGGTCTTCTATCGCTCTTTTTTAAACAGCTTTCCCCCTCTACTTCTTCATCTGTGTATATTTGCCAACTGAAGACGATCTTTCGGGGATCGGATGAAATATTGTCTTTAAGGTGTCTCTCAAAAGTCCCCACTGTAGCTGTCAAGAATAAGGGCTACTCCTTAGAATGAGCTTCAAAAGAAGCAGCAAGCAGGAGGACACTTTGAAACTAACCAACTTCACGCAAGTAAATTTCCGCTCACCCAACAGAACTTCCCTTCCCTCCTCATTTGGTGGAAGGATGTGTGTGTGTGTGTGGGGGGGAGAGCAGAGAAAATACACAGCAAATAATTCTTGCTGCTCATTTGCAAGAACGTGCATCTATTTCTTAACTTTTCGATATAAAAAAATAATAAATGTGTGCACAATTCCTAAGATTAAATAAAGGCATTTCCTACAATGGAAACCATTAGCGTGCTGTAATTAGTTTGAATTGTGCTGCTTCTTTGGAGAAACTAAAGTCTAAACTGGCAGGAAAAAAAATGATTAAAATTATGGAGGTTGCAAGAATGGTTAAGGCACCCGGCTAGAAAGTGGGAGACTGTGAATTCTAGTCTGCCTTAGGCAAGAAAGCCAGCTGGGTGACCCTGGGCTAGTCACTCTCTCTCTCTCAGTCCAGCTCCCCTCACAAGGTTGTTACTGTGGAGAATATAGGAGGAAGAAGAAGAAGTAGTAGTATTACATATGTTCAACACCTTGAATTATTTGTAAAAATAATAAAGGCAGGATTAGATAGATAGATAGATAGATAGATAGATAGATAGATAGATAGATAGATAGATAGATAGATAGATAGATAGATAGATAGATAGATAGATAGATAGATAGATGATAAATTTTAAGAAAATCACTGAGATAAAATGAACAAACTGGTAAATAAATACAGGTAGTCCTTGACTTAAGACCACAATTAGAGCTGGAAAATTCATCACTTAAGGAGTGCAATTGTTAAACAAGACATCACATGATCGTGACTTGCAAACTTCCCTTCCTGCTTCCTTCACTGACTTTGCTTGTTGGAAGCTGTCTGGGAAGGTCACAAATGACAACCAACGTGACCATGGCAACGTTGCAACAATCGTAAGAACTGGTTGCAAGTAGATTTTTCAACACTATTGTTAACTTATACGAATGATTGTTAAGTCGAGGACTACCTGTCGGCAAGCAAGCTACCATGCTTGGCCCAGGAGCAAAGAGGGAGAATGATGTTCATCTTTTGAAAGAAGACGAACAAATAAGCTATTACTGGGTCATGTTCACAGCCCCAAATAGTGTGGAAGTATATGTTCAGGCAGTAGAACCTTTTCAAAAAATGTCAAGTCTCAACATACCGTCTCCTATGGAACCGTGGCATCTATGTAGGTTATTAAATTATCTGAGAACTAGCCTACAGAAAGAGCTTAAACAAAGTAACTATCAGCTGCCACCTGACGCTTGCTTGTGCCTCACTACCACGTGGGGATAGTCTGCCATGAACGCTGGGGAAGGTGATTGGGAGGGGGAATGCTTGGGGGGAAATGAAAGTAACTGCTGTATCTCCCCAAGATGCTGCCTCAAGGTCACCCGGTTGGGAAAAGAAGGCAACTGCCTACCAACCTACACTTGAATTAACTGTTCTGAAAACATCTTGCATGAACCTGATTGGTCACGGGGGTGGTGGTGGTATGTTGTCAGTGATGGGAGGCAGTTAAGGGAGGGAAAAGTTGAACTTAGGGATTTTGGTGCACGATTCTCAGTTCTGGCTATGCATTACTGCACTACGCTTGACTTCTAATAAAATTATACCTTTCTCAACAAATGGAGCCAAGGATTGTTTCTGTTTAGAGGTTTAAGTGGTGACAGTAACTGTAATTCAACTGTAATTCAAAGGCCAAATCAAACATTTACTGGGCAACAGATAAGACAGGTACTTGGTTTGCCTTGTCATCACACCTCGTGTCGTGTGTGACCCAAGCACTCATTTTCCCTTTCTTCCCATTAAGAACAGCCTGAGTCAGGGCATGATATAAGTGCATCACACAATGGATTTCCTGTGCACAGAACAGGAAAGGGTGGCCTATTTTTTTCTTCCTTGCCATGATGAGAACAGAGCTCGCTCTTTAACCATCTGAACTTAATTGCCAGTTCTTTAATCTCAGAGATCTTAGCCCATTGTCAAATCCACCTTTCTTTTCAAATTGTGGTCTGTAGAATCTGAATTTCTTATTTGCAGCTTATACCTGCATAGGAATGGTTTCTCAGAATTTAAAAGGAAAAACAGTATTAATAAGATTTCAGTGGTAAATACGCAGTTCTGTTTGCCTCGAATCATGCTGAAATCATTATCTCCCTCTAAACTTTGAAAAATCAAAGCACTGATATCCTGCACAGTAACTATCCCTGTACTAAAAAAAAAAAAAAAGCAACAGCAGGTGAGGGAGAAAAACAGTCCTCATACTTCCAAATAACTATCATTTTATCCTGCTGACCATGATGAAACAAGAGATTTAAAAAAAAAAAAATTAAAGGCCTCAAGCATATATTATTTGGTAAACTGCATGAAACACTGGGGAAAAAAATGTCAGGGCATTTATTGAAAGGCTGAAACTTTGAAAGGGTGAAAATTTCATTTATTAGAAGGTGCTAGCTAATTACATTATCTGGGCTAAATGAGAAAGCTTTAACCTTTGACTGAGGATTAGCGTTTCCACCGCCCTGAGAATAAGGGCGCCAAAGGATTCAAGAGGCTAGTTTGTTAGGAAAAACAAGCTCGTTTACAAGTCAGAAGTAAATTCCTTACTACCGTTGCAACCATGCAACAATTACTCTAAAAATCGCCCTGTAAATCTTTGTAAGGTACACAGAATCCCCCTTCCACTAGGCCTGTATGAGGTTAGTTGAAACCCTGCTTAGGTTGGTGTTCCAGTTGAATGACTGAATCAAGCAGCTCAGTGGCAGACCGATAACCTCCTATTTAATGAGAAACACTTTTTCTATGAGATCCCTATTTGCTTCCCCACATATCCCTTAACTCCGACTATACAGGAAATTCTACCTCGTATCTTAATTGGATCTGAATGGAAACAGAATGTATGCATTTTAATCCCAACTCTACCTACGAAGTTTCTCTGGCACATATCTGAACTTGTTATTTCTGATTTTCACTGGAAGAACACGATTCCAAAACCAAGAAAGGAAACAGAAAATGGCCCTCCAAGTGCTGTGGCCATTTTTCCTCTCTCCCTACTTCCAAAACTTTTGAGTTTAGAAATCCTGGGAGATTACCGAATACACGTGATTGTGGGTGAAAACGCCTAAATCTCACAAGATTCCTTGTGAGATTTCAGCTATAAATATATATTTAGATACCATAGACCTTCTTTTTTAAATAATATTCTTTGTTGAAGTTTAAAAATACAGGTAGTCTTTGACACATGACCACAATTGAGCCCAAAATTTCTGTTGTTAAGTGAAATATTTGTTAAGTAATTTTTGCCCCATTTTACGACCTTTCTTACCACACAGTTGTGGCAAATGAATCACTGTGGTCGTTACATTAGCAACACGGTTGTTAAGTGAATCTGTCTTCCCCATTGACTTTGCTTGTCAGAAGGTCGCAAAAGGCGATCACATGACCCAGGGACACTGCAATGGCCATAAATATGAGTCAGATGTCAAGCCCCTGAATTTTGAGCACGTGATCACAGGGATGCCACAACAATCGTAAATGTGAAAAATGGTCGTTAAGTCACATGTTTCAGTGCCGTTGTAACTTTGAGCAGTCACTAAACAAACTGTTGTAAGACGAGGACTACCTGTTAAGATGAAAAACTAGCGCAAGCTAAGAAAAAGATAAGAAAGGGAAAAGCAAAAGATCTTCTGAAGCACTCAAGTGGATTCCGACCAACAGATCACAAACTGAGACCCACTTTGTCTAACGCTAATGTAGATCGTAACTAAACCTCAATGTCCTCTGTATTTTGTGACACATGCGCCAGAGAATCAGATACAACAAACTTTCGTTTTTGTTGATAAAATTTGAACGCCAGGTGCTAATGGATTTCATGTGAAATTAACAGATAGTGCTTGCTTTTTGGTGATGCTATCTGAATGATATTTGCCATTTCCTTGAAACAATGGGCATGCTTTTGAGCAGGCTTCCTTGTTTGAATTTCCAATGAAATTATTATCACGAGTACTACGGTTTGGGAAAAGTTTCTAATTAAAGCTTCAAACATTCAATCAAACATGGCTTGACTGGCAGCAAAAAAAGGAAGTCAGATATTGATGTAGGCTTTCACACCTGAGATCTGTCGGGCAAAATTGGGATTTAGCATTTAGTGGCCACGGTAATTAAACTCAGAACATTGCCCAGGAAAAAGTTAATTTGAGTAAAACAAATATTAGAGATGATTGACAAATTAGAATCCGGAGGCTGTATTAGTCATCCAGCCCATGGACTCACTAGGGAAACATTTTGACATCTAAAAGACTTCATAGGAAGAGATTTTTGGAGAAGGTAATGTATATTGAGGGATGAATATGATGAAGAAATAGACCAAAAAAAAAAAAAGTAAATTTTTTTTTTAAAAAAACAACAACCCTCAGAATCCAAGTTAGCTATATTCAACTTTACTAGTTTAGAAAGAATTGGCAAATGGCTGGAAAAATGCTTACGTGGATTCAGAGTTCTAGGGACTTGCTTAACTATATGTTAACCGCCTAGACTAGAGCCTCGGGAGTAGAAAAATATAAAAATGCCATATATTAATGAATGAATGAATAAATAAATAAATAAATAATTAAAAAACCTCATTCTGCAAACACACATATATACCCTTAACAATGGGAGAATTTGGTGGCATCTCCATAACAGGAGGGAGAAGCTTAAGAAGATGATCACAAGGAAGACCTTGTTGCTAGCAAATATGCTCACTTCAGCAGGTCAATATACCCTTTGCTGCTCTTGCTTCTGAGTGATTAAGAATATTTTTTAGCTAAAAGATTCATTGTCCACGGGGAAAAAACAGGACTTATTTCACTTTTGTCTTTTTGAGTCAAAGGTGACTCTTAGACGAGCCCATGATGTTTTCCTGAAAATAATTTTAGAAGTTGTTTCCTGTTGCCTCCTTCTGAAGGCTGAGAGTGTTATGGAAAGTCACAAAAATCACTCGGTTAATATCTAAAGCAGGACTGGAATTCAATCTCTTTGTTACTAGTCTGAGGCCTTTCACCTCTGCACCAAATTGTCTTATTCCATTCACACATATTTGTAATTCAAGAGTTTCTTAAGGAACATATTCTTCATAGAAACAGCAGAAATGGGAACAGGAGCTGCACAGGATCTGCATTTCAGAGCGCATAACACACACCCAACACTGGTTCTAATTGGGCCCACGACCACTCGCCACGCCCAACTTGCTATGGGACAACTCGCCGTGGGACAAGAATTACACTAATATCAATGAATTAGAATCATTAAAGAAAGGATGCAAAAGGGAGGACCAAAATGAAATATGAATGACAAACATTAAAATAATCTTAAAATTGTTTGAATAAATTAAATTGAATTGTTGAATTGTCCTGCTGCCAGTTGTCCCGTGGCAAGTTGGCCACGGCGAATTGTCCCTTGGCGAGTTGGTCAGGGGAAGTTGTCCACAGCGAGTGCACCGTGGCGAATTGGCTGGAGTGAGTTGCCTATAGCAAATTGGCAACAGCAAGTTGTACCATTCTGATTTTAATTCATATTCCTATTTCCCCCCTTCCTCCAAATCCCATATTTAATCTTCAAAAGCCTTTTTGCAAATATGGAAGACCAACAGGATCGGGTTACATGGCCCCGTAACTCCCACAGGCCTAAAGCTCAACTGGAACAGCAACTGTTTCCTTAACTTCTGCTTCAGGATTCTGCTACATGCATCTGAACACCAAAGAGATTCCCCCCCCCCTTTTTGGGGGATGCTATCAAAAGGGCATCTGTCAAAGTCATTAGTCTGGTCTTCCCCTACATTCAGAGAAAATGACTACAGAAGAAGCTCTGGCTTTTTCCTGCCTCCGCCGTTCAAATTCTCAGAAGCAGCAGAAGCTTAAAAAGAAGTGGCAAGCCACCGTGTAAGTTGCAAACAGAAACACAAAAAAGGAAAATATCTTCCCCTGGAGAGATGGCACATGCTACTCATTGCTTCGGTGCCACTACCCTGCTGAGGAACGCTGCTCAGCATGCAATAAGGCAGAATTCCACCCCAACACATGGATATGTGGTTTCGATAGCCAACAGACCATCTCAAAGCATCAAGGCTGATAACTATGGGCAAGGTTCCCAGCCAAGAGGACTCTAAGCAGCTGTCTTTTCAGAGCATATAAATCTGTAGCCAAGAGAATCAGATATTATTTTGCCTTTTCAGCATGCTAGATGCTTCCAACACTGTAGGCAGAGAAAGACAACCTAGGCCTAAGATGATACGGAAACCAGGATCGCATGAGCATTTTTATGATAGGCACACATCCACAGAGCTTATAATGACAGTCTTCGTCACAAGTACAAATGTGGCAAGCATTGAGTTACGGAGGGCAGCAAATCAGGCCCACTTCTTCTTCTGCACATATCTATATATCCCATGAATAAGCAACCTTTTGAAGGCTGGTAGCCACAATGGCCTTCTTTCATTTCCAGACTTCCAACGAGGGTTTTGGAAGCTTAGTTTTTTTTTTTTTTTTAATATTATGTTTCCATGTGATTCCTGTCTCAGAATGGTTTTTAGCAATGATAGTCAGAGGAGGATCTAGAGCAGGGGTGGGGAAACGATGGTCCTTTTATGAATTGTGGACTTCAACTCCCAGAATTCCTGAGCCAGTCATACTGGCTCAGGAATTCTGGGAATTGAAGTCCACAAGTCATACAGGGGCCATCGTTCCCCACCTCTGATCTAGAGCATTAAAAAAAAAAACAGCTTTAAGCCACACGCTTATGCCATCCCTATATTATCTGCATGCTGAAAATTGACAAGTGATCGTGGATGTTGCAATTCTTGTACTCTCCTAGGCACCATGTTTTCCAGTGAGTAATGAGGAGCCACACGCAAAGACCTTGGAAGGTCACTGATACATTCTTGTAAAGTTCTTTACCTCTATGAAGGACAATATGGTCAATCATGTTCCGTTTATATTTGGTGTGGTAGAGACAGAGAGGACAACGGAGATCTTTGGGTCCTTCCTCTGGAACTGCTGAATGCCCCGCTTCCACATGCATAGTAAAAGCAGATCTACAAACACAAAGAGTAGTACACAAGCTCAGATAAGTGGGGAGAACCTTAACCTTTGAGTAATATTTTTTTTTGTGACAGAAACTATAGATATCAACATTTAGAGGCATGCTATACAAATTTGTCAAGACAAATTTCTCCGACTTAAGGAACAGAGTGTTTTAGTGTTCCCAGGAACTGATACAAATAAAAGCTAGGTCTGACTCAAGTTAAACAATAATGGTTTGTGTCAACTCGGACATTATTTTGTAAACCATGGTTTATGGCTTAGCATGATTATCTTTTTTTTTTAATTCATCAAACCAAAATGACAGTAAACTGTAGCTTAGCTGATGAATGAACTCAGCCACATTTTTACTTGATCTCTTTGCTCCCTTTTTTTTAGGTAGGAATAAATGTTATGTTAACCAATATTAATACAGATTAAGCCTAATTAGGATTATGTTAATGAATATTTGAATACAGGTAGTCCTTGACTTACAACCACGATTTCTGTTGTTAAGTGAGACATTTGTTAAGTGAGTTTTGTCCCATTTTACAACCTTCCTTGTCGCAGTTGTTAAGTGAATCATTGCAGTTGATAAGTTAGTAACCTGGCTGTTAAGTGAATCTGGCTTCCCCATTGACTTTTCTTGTGAGAAGGTCACAAAAGGTGATCGATCACATGACCCTAGGACATTGCAATCGTCATAAACATGAACCAAGCATCTGAATTTTGATCACATGATCATCGGGATGCTGCAAAGGTCATAACTGTGAAAAAAGGTCATAAATCATGTTTTCCAGTGCCGTTGTAACATCGAACGGTCACTAAATGAACTGTTGTAAGTCGAGGACTACCTGTACTCCCTAGATCAATGTTATACTGGCTCCAATTTCAAATGTATTTAAAGCATGTATAGATAACCGGCACGTATTCCAAAGGGAACAGGGCGGGTATGTACAGTATGGCCATAGAAAGGCATTTTAAGGAAATAAAGGAATTCATCTCGAAATAGGAAATTTATCCACTAACTCATAATATCAATCCATCCATACAAACAGAATGGGAAATCCATATCCCCCTGATTGAGATATCTGCACATACCTCACATGGTTGTCAATGTGTGTTTATGCACAAAAAAGTATCGGGATGCAGAAAATGTTGTTCTCAAAAGTACGATTTACCCAGTACTTTGTACGCAAACTGTATCTGAACTAGGCTCTATTCTTGCAAAGTAACTGCAGGATCATATATAATACATCGTTCCTTCCAAAGGACACACACAAAGTAGAGTGTAACTCCATTTTCAAAGTTTTTATCTGAAAACTCCAGGAACCATTTGTGAAGTTTTTCTTTTGAAAAGCATTAAAACCAACTTTAGGGAATTCAAAACTTAAAGAGAAGGAAGATTTTGCTGACTGCAGAACCCTACAGGAAGTCAATAAGAATTCACTATTATATTCCCCAAGGCAGGTTTCTAAATTCTTCTCCCTTCAGGCCAAATGTCAACTTTAACTAAAGAGATAAGGCAAAGCGCTGCTGGAAGAGCTGTGTTTGCACAGTCCCTCTCAGCCTATGCACACATAACTTTACTGAAGCTGCAAATGTACAAGTGCAGCACCGTCAGCGCCGAGGCTATTTCTACATGACACAACCGCAATCTTTGTGTGGCAGAGTGAAGACCATGTTAAGAGTGAAGACCACAGGAGAATAGCCTATGCAGCTGTTTGCAAAAATGTGCACACTTCACACACCAATAGGTTTTCACCCATTTTCTGTCCTATGCATATTTCAGCCGATAGAGATGTTTATCCAATTATCCATAAGCACATAGCTCTTTGCAGCTTGTGCTGCCCCACTGGATTGTTTTCCTGGATTACAGACAGAACTATCCCAAGGACCCTACATAAAAAGCACAACTATTTAAAGACATTTGAATGTTTTGAGGGGAAACAGCCCTTACAGGATCAACTTCCTCAATGACAAAGTGGATTTCAGGAGAAAGGAGAAAGCAGCTTGCTGTTTTCCACACTTCACTTCACATGGGAAACAGTGAAGTTATAATTCGAACAATATGTAGTCTATTGGATTAAGTCAGGGGTCTTCAAACCTGGCTCTTTTATGACTTGTGGACTTCAATTCCCAGAATTCTTCAGCCAGCGTGCCTGGCTGAGGAATTCTGGGAGTTGAAGTCCACAAGTCATAAAAGGGCCAAGTTTGAAGACCCCTGGATTAAGTGTTCAAATTTTTGTAGGTATTTCTAGCAATATAGGTTACAGTTCCCTTACTCATTTCTACCATCTTGTCTCAAACTCTAAAAGTGAGACTGCCATCCTGTAGTCACTGATCTAGGAGTGAATCCAGTGATATCCTTCTGAGCTGATATTTATTGGGCTGTACAACAAAGCAAATATTTTCGTCTACTTTTCCACGACAAAGACTAGAAGCATGTTATATCTTAGTACTGCTAATAAGTGGGTGAGTTTGCAGTATTTAGTACAAGAAGATGCTTTTTTTTCCACCGTGTAAATAGGACATAAACATCAAGAT
This sequence comes from Azemiops feae, assembly GCA_023970755.1. Lineage (NCBI taxonomy): Eukaryota > Metazoa > Chordata > Lepidosauria > Squamata > Viperidae > Azemiops > Azemiops feae. The sequence goes on along the minus strand of JALGBA010004228.1, from coordinate 5,905,703 downwards.
ATGGAAGTTTAAGTCACAATACAGAAATATAGGAAATGCAGGTCTGCTGACATAAATTGTGTCAGCCCTTCAGGTAGTCCAGACAAGAAGCACCAACCACGAGCACTTACACTACCTTTATTTTAGGTTAGAGTAATAGAATTTTGCAAGTCTGAAAATCTCTCTCTTTTTTACTCTCCTGAAGACTAGGGAGAGTCTCCCTTCTGACATGCTTTCTCCAGCCTATCCTGTCAACATCCAGCCCGAGAATCAAAATAAAACTCCAGGTTCATTCCGTCTCCGAAAATCTTACTGTTTATTGAATATACTGCATGGTAATGTTGAAGCAAAACTAACTCTGAGGTTCCAACACCAATGCATAAGACTTAAACAATAATTTTCTCAGCCAAACCCTCAACATCTTACTTAGTCCATATAAACAAGTTCACTTTGTTACGGAAACCGTCTGCTTCAAATCCATACCTATACTGGTGTCCTTGAAAAAGTTTCAAACTCTAACGGTCTTCAGCTGAATCGTAGAAGTTTCGTTTCTCTATTTAACCTCCCCCCTTTAATCTAAAGGCAAGTTGAAACACAGAGGCATTTGGCTGCCCAAGTTTCATCCTTGACATATCCCTTCTTTGGACTCACTTACCAGAATGTTGTCTAGATTGCAGTTCTTCCTCCTGTCTCCCAAGGTCATTCCAACAGACCATCACAAATTGCCAGGATTAAATGAATAGCTGCTTAATTGGCAACAGAACAACCCTTAGCTCTCCAATGTAGCAACTTACTTAAAGCCGGTGTAAAATGAACAGTCTTTGCACTTGAATAACTTCTTCCCTCCATGTTTGTCACGATAATGACGCCGAATGCTCTGAATGTAACCCGAAGTGAATTCACAAAATTCACAGTTAAGGATGGCTTCAGCTTTCTGGTCTCCTCCAGAAAGTGGGACGGGGCTAATGTTGTTATTGTTCCTTGCCAAGGCTGCTGACTGATAGTGATTCAGTTGTTGCTGGACATCTGGAGGTTCTGAATAGGAAGAATCTGCAAGGGAAAGTAAAAACCTGTTTTAACATTAACATCAAAAAGGGGAGAGAAGGAAGGAGGACAAAGAAGGAACTGAGTTGTAATTTAACTGCAACGCTAGATCAACACTGCTCTAATTTTTTTTTATTTGGTTCTAGGAAAGTTGGTTCCTATAGGTTGATTTATTGTTTTAACCTAGTTGACAGTCAACATTATGATTTTATTGTATTCATTTGCTGCTTGGGCAGACTGGGTCCAAAAAGGTGCTTAAACATACTTTTAAATGTAAAGTACGGTATGCAATATGAGGAGTAGCACACAGTGAATTTTATCAACTTCAACTCATGAGCCAGCTGTGTGGGTGTCCATCTTTATCCACATTATAATAAACAGAGTCGCCTATTTCAGTGTATTAAAAATGAACGTTCTCTTGAAGTGGATCTGGAAACTACAATTAGGGCAAATCAAAAAGATGGAGCCTCTTTCAAGTTGAGTTTGACTCATGGTTATAGAGTGTTCTTGGCAGCAGTAAAAAAAGAAACAGCTTATCGTTGCCTTCTGTTGGGATGTTCTTTCAACTTTCGATCTAGCCTAAAGCCCTGGGATTTTCTAAGTACTCCACATGCTAACCAAGTCCAACCTGGCTTAGCTTCAAAACATAGATAAGATCAGCCAAGTGCTGCCACCTACTGAAATACTAAAGATTATTGCAGCCACATTGTAACCTGGAACTGTTCATGCTAGTATTAACATTATTTGCTTCAAGTTTATTTTTGGGTTGAAGTTGTTGGTTTTGGCCCAGATAATTCTACCAGGCACAGCACAGAACCTAAAACATACAGAATACTGCCTCATAACTTAGCTTTCAGGTGGAAATTAGAATTTTCTTTAGATGCCCCCCCCCCTTTTTTTTTTTACTTTAAAGTAAGTCTAGTTCAGGGGTAGCCAACCTTGGCTCTTTTATGACTCGTGGATTTCAACTCCCAGAATTCCTGAGCCAGTATGGCTGGCTCAGGAATTCTGGGAGTTGAAGTCCACGAGTCATAAAAGAACCAAGGTTACCTACCCCTGGTCTAGTTGCTACCAAAAGGAAGGTCCAAGTACACATAATATAATGCTTTTTTAAAGTATGCACATGTACGTTTTCTTTTAGGGATACTGGATCTGGGCTGCAAAACACGAGGACGGTCATTAGACAGAAGGAAAGAGTTAGAGGAGTTTTTCCAGCATTTTCTGTATCTTTCTTGCCACTGAATGATAAGATCAATTCTGGCAGCCCAGATCTGGGTGCCCTGTCTTTACAGGTAGTCCTTGACTTACAACCACTCATTTGGTGACCATCAGAAGCTACAGCAGCACTAAAAAGGTGACTTACAACCGGTGCATGCATCGCAGTCACATTATCGAAACCTGGGCGCTTGGCAACAGGCGTTTTATTTTCGATGGCTGCAGCATCCTGGGGTCATGCGATTTCCATTTGAACCTTACCCAGCTAACTTCTGATGAGCAAAGTCAATGGGGGAAGCTGCATTTGCTTAATAACTGCGTAATTCACTCAACAGCTGCAATGATTCACTTAACAACCGTGGCAAAAAAAGGTCATAAAATTGTGCCCGGCTCCCTTAACAACTACCTTGCTTAGCAATGAACATTCTGGTTCCAACTGGGGCTGTAAGTTGAAGATTCCCTGTATGAAATAATATGCAAGTATGGAAAATACTGTATACGTAGATTGAAAACGAAGTAGCTCCCGCCTGCAGCAGGGAAAACATCTGTCTTATTCCAGATTCACTGAAGGGAATATCCCATCATGAAACGTATTTTTTGCAGATTTTACTCCAATGAGGAAGGGAAAAGGTCTACGCAGTATCAGCAGGCAAGCTGTATTTATAAAGTGTATGCTGTACGTGGGAATGTAGATATAATTAAAGTGGGAGGCTACAAGGGCTGATCAAAAAGTACCACAACATTATACTCCCAAAAAGAGAAAGATAAAGAGATTTAGAAACTTCATCCTTTAGAACTATAAGCTGAATGTCAAGCAATCAAATTTAGTCAAATCAATATAACCACAAACAAAAAGGACTTTTAATTGAAGCAAACAAAAGTGGGAAACAAAAGGAGGAATTAGAAAATTACAATCTGAAGTAATGGGGAGATGTGTCTAACTGCTACAAGCTAAGTTTATGATGTTTAACCAATCTGTAAAATCACCAAAAGGGAAGAAACATTCTAAAGTGATTTGCATGACCCTATTAAGGTCACCAATGAATAAAAAGCTTGCTAGTCCGCACTTCATTCATTCATTCAGAGAATGGGGTAATAAACTATAGATGGATTGTGGCTTCTTTTCTTGGCTTGTCCTGAGAGAAATAACCCACCACATTATTTGCTTGATGGGAAAACTGTTAAGCATAATTACAACACTGTTTAATTCATTAAGGTAGACTTGTGCCAACTGGCTCTATCTAATTCTTGATAAGAAATTTTTCTTGATTAACTACTGTTAACAGAAAGAGTAACAGAAGGACAAAACAACAAAATGAAGGAGAAAAGGGAATAACAATGGTTGAATGGGACCTTTCTCGGCTTCTAATCATTCAAATATATAGGGTTTTAGATGGACATTCTATAATGAAGTCTTTCAGGTGTTATTTGGATAGCTCCCTCTGCTCATAAGCACTATGAAAGCTCTGGATGTTGTTACGTAGTTGATCTTTGCTCAACTAGATCACAACACTACAATTAATTCTACAGCACCATAAAACACACCTTGATATTTGGGACATGAATCCTATCCTTTTGAAAGTTTTAGGTCAATCTTCTTAGTCTTTGTAATACAAGGGGGTATAGATTAAATGGCATTCACACAAGCAAAACTCAGGTCCTTAAGCTAGATTCTCTCATTTATTTATTGTGCGAGTATAGGGCAAAGCAAGGTCGCATAGAGATTTTAATGGGCCTTAAGTCTAAATCACAGTTTAATACATTGCTTTCTTCCCTCGAGTCTAGTTGTCTCATTTAAATTTCTTCCCTTAGAATGAAGACAAAGAAAATTAAATTGCCAAAATTTAATCCTGGAATTAATAAGAGTGATATATGATATGTAAAACTGCTATATAACGTAAAACACTTCAGTTTCCATTTCCAGATAAAAAGGGAATATAGGTAGCATTATGACTTATAAGCATTTGTTTAGCGACCATTCAAAGTTACAGTGGCACTGAAAAAGTAACTTATGACTGGTCCTTGCACGTATGACTGTCACAGTATCTCCACAGTCACATGATCAAAACTTGGATGCTTAGCAACTGGCATGCATTTACGATGGATGCACCGTTCTGGGGTCACATGATCACCGGCTTCCAACAAGAAAAGTTAATGTGGGAAGCCAGATTCGCTGATTGACTGTGTGAGTCACTTAACAATTGCAGTGATTTACTTAATAACTGCAGTGATTTGCTTAATAACCATGGCAAAAAATTTTTTTTTGTAAATTCAGATATGACTCACTTAATGACTGCTTTGCTTAATAACAGAAATTCTAGTCCCAATTATGGTTGCAAGCCAAGATTACCTCCAGTAAAAATGGAAATTTCTACTGGTAACACAAAGGCATGCGTCTTATATTCAGCAGGCATTCAATAGTATACAACTCAATATTTGGCTGTATCCCTCCTCATTCCCTCCTCACAAATCTGCAAATAACATCAGTTTCAAACCGGTTTGTGTTTTTAGCTAAGGCTTTTTTACAGCTTCCTCCTGAAATTTTGCTCTGCTCTTGTACAGTGTTTCCTTCATCTTTTGCTAATTTTTAAGGAAACATTTAATCAGAATATGTAAAATCCCTGTTTAGAAGGGGGAGTTTATAAATCTAAGAACTCAGAATAGAACAAATTGCAATTGGCCTTGTTATGAATCTGAGAGTAAAACTATTGAAACTAAGTGAACATGGACTTAGTGGGAGGTCCATACAAAATGCTTTTGAGTTTTGTAACACAAAATATGTGCTCCCAGCAAAAGATCTAAGATAGGCAGAGAGAAAAGACAGCACCATTTCAATACAGCATGCTAACTAGCAATAGCACTTAAGACTTATATACTGCTCTATAGTGTTTTTCCAGTACCCTCTAAGCGGTTTACTATGTCTAGTTTAACGAAGAGAAGGACGAGGGGGGACATGATAGCAGTTTTCCAATATCTCAGGGGTTGCCACAAACAAGAGGGAGTTAAGCTATTCTCCAAAGCACCTGAAGGCAGGACAGAGAAGCAACCTAGAACTAAGGAGAAACTTCCTGACAGTTAGAACAATTAATGAGTGGAACAACCTGCCTCCAGAAGCTGTGAATGCTCCAACACTGGAAGTTTTTAAGAAGAGACTGGACAGCCATTTGTCTGAAATGGTATAGGGTTTCCTGCCTGAGCAGGGGGTTGGACTAGATGACCTCCAAGGTCCCTTCCAACTTTATTATTAATTATTAATTATCAATTATTATTATTATTATATTACTACTACTACTACTACAGAGTCAGCCTATTGCCCCCAACAATCTGTGTCCTCATTTTACTGATCTCAGAAGGATGGAAGGCTGAGTCTACCTTGAGCTGGTCAGGATCGAACTCCTGGCTATGGGCAGAGTTAGCTGCAATACTGCATTCTAACCACTGCGCCACCACCCCAAATGCCTTTCTCAGAAAAATCTGGGAAAGTAGCATCTACTAGCACCATTCAATGGAGTTGGGAATTAAGCACATGGCTGAAACTCTTGAAAGCAACTGCATCTTTTCCTGGGATCTTGAGGCAGGTGCAAAACAGTCACATGATTTCTAGGAAGATATGGCTGCTTTAAAGTTACAAACAATTGCTATGTTTACACTCCTCCAACCACCCAATTATCTTTTCCAAATTATCTCTGTCCTGTCTTAAGGTCTACTTGAATGCCTTTAGGAAGGGACAAAATTATTTTATCTAACTAATCTACTTAACACCTGCAGCTGTCAATGTTCTTTCAGTTCTGATGGTTTTTCAACTCTTTAGTGTTTCTTTTAAATCTCATATATGCTCATGCTTTGTATCTCGTTGCTATTTAGGTGTTTATAGTCAGATTTCAAGTATCATTTTGAGGTCTAGTACAATACTGCAACATGGGCCTCTTTTTACATATGCACAATAGCATCCTATGCATTGCATTTTATGAGTCATGAAAGAACCATTTATATTTTAATTTGGAATGGCATTTTCTACATTTCTGAAATTACACCACAGCCCACACTAAAGCATTTCTAATGATCCATAAGGTACCTAATGTCATTTTGCTCTCAAGTGATGAACCTTATCTCCAAGAGTACTTAAGTAAAGATCCTGGACCAACAACTCTCTTTTTAAAACTCACAAGTGCTTGCTCTGCTCTGGAACAGGAGCAAAACAGGTTTCTGTTTAGTATTTTCATATGTGAACTGCAGATTAGTCTCAAAAGATTTCAGGCTGGGCCAAGTCTCCTTGAAACTCTTCCCCTTGTAAACATTTGCCTCGTTCTGAATGTACTAAAGAAAATGAGCAGCTTCTTAAAGCTTTTCCAAGTTAATTTAAGGCAAATAAATACTGTACTTGTATTTTACAAGAAAGAATGAAAGTAAAACGCCCTTCTGAATAAAATATAAGAATGGGTCATAACAGTGAACTAATAGTATCATTTAATCAAGTGAAGTATTGTCAGGGAAAAAGATAGCAGATACAGCTCCAAATAGGGGAAAAAGAAAAAAAAAGCTTTAAAACACATTCAAATATCAGAAAGATTTGTTTCCTTTCTATGTTTTCTAAAATTGCCCTCCAGGCTAAGGCAGGCAAGAATAACCAGTGAATGCCAGGATTCAGTAGAGAGTTAAAATCCAGGCTTCCAGAATTGAAGTTCACCATTCATTATGATGCTTATCTGCCTTCTCAACATGTTTTTGGGGTCTTGGATATGGTAACCAAAAGGCAAGTCATGGGAGAAGCCAAACAGATTACGGAACAGAGCCAATGGGTTCAGCTGAATTATCAAAACATCAAAACAGCAGTGACATAGTGTCCTCTGCTTAGGAATCCCATGAGCTGTGATCCCAACACTTTTGGAGAGCGAGCCAGGAAATTCTTTCTCTGCTGATATAGTCTATAATTAGTAAGCCACATTGATGCCTACACCTAGATGTCAGCCCTCCAAAGAATGTATGTTTAACAGACTTTGCTAGGATAGGATAAGGTAACTTAAACGATTCAAAAAAAAAAAAAGTGCCATTTTAATAATACAGACCATGGATTAGAGCAGAGGTCCTCAACCCCCAGTCCGTGGATCAGTACTGGGCCGCGGGATGCTAACTACCGGTCCGCACAAACAAGCAAAGCCCCATCCGCGGGATGCAGGCAATACACAAAACCACGCACCCTCCGGTTCACAGAAAAACCTCTCTCCACGGAACTGGTCCCTGATGCCCAAAAGGTTGGGGACCTCTGGATTAGAGGATTGGGGAGGAGGGATTAATTCATAACAACAGGACAATCTGAAAAAGGCAAAGTCTAAGGTGGTCCAGAGAAAATAGGCTTTGCTGACCCCAACTTTATTCGCATCTTTTGACTAAAGGTTACATATCCAGAGTGGCAGTCCTCCACCTTCCTTCTTTTCCTAAAACAAGCATGACAGGGGACATTTGGTTGCTCAAAACTCTCAAACCCACGGCGCAGCTCTGATACATCATGGCCAAATGCCCCCGTGGTGGGTCTGTTTTTCCAATCGCCAGAAATAAGAGAGCCAAAGCCGACACACACCAGAAAGCTCCTCCGATACAAATTGAAAGCATGAAGTTTGATCACACCACCATCCGCGTTATGTCATCCCAAAATCTGAGTAAGAAGAAGTGAAGTCCAAGAATGAAGAGAAAGGCACACAAGTGTATCGAACAGAAAAGGCTGCACTTCTGATCGGTGAGGAGAGAGAAAAGGTGACCATGAGGATGTTTAAATTTCTTTTTCTACATTCTGTTGGAAGGAGGAGTGTTGAGTCTTTAGAAGGCTTGCTGGACCCGCTGAAGCCGTAACACACTACACCTGTTCAGGAGAAGCAGCGATATGCAAAGTGCAGGAAGGGAGTAAGAATCAGCAAGCCAGACAAAATTTAAAAATGTTGAGAAAAATGAAAGGACAAATAGTTAGAACTAATTTATACGAATACCGTTCACTGTATCTATGCTCCTCTTGTACATTATTACTCAATTTTTGTATTTAATCCATTCATTTTTGACCTTATCTCTTCTTCTTTTATTATGCATGCTTATTAAGCACTCCATATCCCTTCATTCGTGTTCACTACTTTTAACAAATATTCACTCCTGGCAAAAGGACACATACAACTCGGTATCTTTCTACCCGTGTTTATACATCTTAATTTTTTTTCCATTTATTTTGTAATCTTTATTACTCATTGTTCCAAGGTACACAATAATAATATCGAGGTCCGAAAATCAAAGCAGAAACATAAACCAGCCACAATGGTCCTAATGGTTATTGTCACACTGGGTGCCATATCAAGAAATCTTGGACAACACTCCCCACTTCTCAATTACAAAAGGTCACACTGCTTGGATTCACACATATGCTATGCTGATACTTTACGACATCCCAAGTTGTTGGGAATAACTCAATGCATGTGAAGGCCAACATCAGCTAAACTGTTGTTTCACTGTTGTGTGCATAACAGCAATGAACACCATAAGCATTGACAAAATCACCATCAGTCAATTGCAAAAAGGAGCTTTATCTGGAACTGTTTGCATCCTGTGACGATACTTTAACACAGACTGATAATAACATCTGTCTATCGGGACAGTCCTTGGGAAAAAATTGATAGGTGGAGCAAAATGCCAAATCCAGTCTAAATATCAGGCTGACTTTGTGACGAACCATAATGTGCTGCCCGACTTCCGACAATTCTAGGTGCTATATAAATTATTATTATATACTATATTGTATTAATTATATTATATTATTATATATTATTACATATTAAGGTCTGAGAAGAGTGGTGGCCTAGTGGTGAAGACACTCGCCTTCCACTCGGAAGGTCAATCCTAGGTAGTGGCAGATGTTTCTCTCTCCTAGGGTGCAAAGAAAAGAAATATCTGCTCTGAACTCTGTGTGTGGCGTCAGGAAGGGCATCCAGCCAATAAATGCTCAGCTCCATCCAGTCTATCCCAAACTCTATCCCAAATTAAGGGATTACAGGGTCGTAAAAAGGGAATATTATTACATGTTAAGGAGCTGGCTTAGAAACCAGGAGACTGAGTTTCAGTCCCATCTTAGGCATGCAAGCCAGCTGAATGACCTTGGGTTTGTCACTCTCTCTCAGCCCAACCCACCTCAAAGGGAGAAAACAGGAGGAGGAAGAAGTAGTAAGTATTTTCTCCATCTTGAATTACTTATAAAGTAATAAAGGTGGGATAAGCAATAATAGGTTGCTCACAGATTGTAATTTGGAGATACATAAAACATATTGACAGATACTCAGGATGTTGGCTCAATCCATCTGTTAAGAAAAAATAGAGGAATTAAGTATCTATACTTTTACTGGAAACTCTAGGATTTACCATATGAGAAACAAAGATGATATACTATTGCAGTACAATATGCTGCTAACATTTCCTCTGCAGAAGCAGATGACAGACAAAAATTAGTGGTTACTTTGGCTCACATTTAGCATCAAAACATTCCCCATAATAAGCTATCATAAATTTCCTTCTTTCTTTTAATCTACTTCAGTTAAACATATAAAATTGCTGTAAGTCTAGATGCTAATCGATAGGGAACTAGGCTCTTGTATGTACTTCAATAGACAATTTAAGAAGAAGAGTTCTTATTGTAAACAGAAGGCTTCTTATAAGTATAGTGTCAAAAAGTAGTAATTTAGGCAAATTCTCAGTCATTAAGCGAATTCAGCTTTCCTAATCGCATTTTTTGTTGGGTTTTTTTTTTGCCAGGACATTGCAAATCACAATCATGTGACCGCAGGATGCTGCAACCGGATGTAAAAGTGAGCCTGTTGCCAAGCACCTCAACTGTGATCATGTGACTATAGGGGGAGCAGTACGATGACCATTAAGTGTGAATTTAGGTCATGACTTTTTCAGAGGAAGTTGTTGTAATTTTGAACTGCCATTAAACAAAAGGTTGTAAGTCAAGGACTACCTCTACTAGTAGACCAGTGGTCCCCAACCTTTCCTGCTTGGCAGCCCAGCAGGGTGGGGTGGGGAGAGGGAATGCTTCCAAGTGAGTAGGTACCCGCTCGCTGCTTGCGCAAATGGAGCTGCGCGTATGTACGCACACTGATCACATGGCCTAATTCCAAACGGGCTGCAGTCCACTTGCGGGCTGTGGCCCGGGGGTTGGGGACCCCCGTAGTAGACTACCGACTATTGCTGATAACAATGCCAGGGTCCTCTCTGCTTTTGTGGCGTGCGAAGTGGCACTCAGCAAAATGGCCAAGGAGGAGTTAGAGGGCATTCATGGGAGCTTCTTCTTAAACATGGGGGATGTTCAGAATCTTTTGTTAAGTGTTTGCTTGGTAGAACTGAACATTGTGGCTGTGGTGAATGGCAAGGTGATATGGACAGTGATGCCAAGGATGGATAATCTGCTCACAATATAGGCAAGTTGCATCCAAAATGGTTAAGGAACTAAGACAGGCACTATGTACAGTATATTGCAGCTTAACACCACATAAGGGATACTAGATAGGAGGAAACTTGAGAAGAACTTGAGGGAGGATATGTGGCATTAACCGCTTTTACCTCTCTCAGTTAATTTGGTTCCAAACAAGTAGATGGGAAAGCGAGAGGAACAAAATATTTTATACAACCAAGTAAAGCCTCACTCTTCCCCACCAGCTCTCTGTGGCTCTCTTGTGACAGCAGATTCTTTAGAATGACCCACTCTCTTCCTGAGCAAATGCTACATAACTTCCAGGACATTTTAGTGGCAACTGCCTGAGTTCATAAAGGCACCACTGTTGCTTTTCTCCTTAGGTGCTACAATAACAGGTTTTCTTACCTCTAACTGTGATTCTTCTTCTACAGCAAAGACTTTTGGAAGGAAGCCTGGCCCTCTGCACATGCATCAAGATGGGGTTCCAACATTCCCCCCAGCTCCCCAAGACTGATGAGTAAGCATCTGAAGAAAGGAACATAGGGGAGGAGTTGTGAATGCACAGATGACCACTTGAAGAACGAAAGTTCTTCATTATAGTTTCTGGGCATCACACACAAAGGGGAGAGTCGTCAGCTTAACTCCAGGAACTAGGCAACTGCTTCTCTAGTTGAGAAGAATGACAAGACAACCTTTCCAAAACCCACCACAGTTTTCTGTTCACTCAAACAAATAGCTGCTTATCAAAGGCCTATAGGTAGTCCTCGACTTACAGCCACAATTCGGACCAGAATTTCTGTTGTAATTCGTTGTGATTGTAAGTTGAGTCCTCACATGAAATAATAGGAAGAGGTTGATTAATCTGATCTCATTTGCTTCTTGGTGAAAACTTGGCAAAAAAAATACATAATTAAAACTATGGCCTTTTTATGACTTGTGGACTTCAACTCCCAGAATTTCCGAGCCAGCACCTTAACATATAATAATATTTCCTTTTTACGACCCTGATGGAGCTGAGCATTTACTGGCTGGATGCCCTTCCTGACGCCACACACAGAGTTCAGAGCAGATATTTTTTTCTTTGCATCCTAGGAAAGAGAAACATCTGCTGCTACGTAGGATTGAGCTCTTGACCTTCCAAGTGAAAGGTGAGCATCTTCACCACTAGGCCACCACTCCGCTCGACCTTAATATACATAATATAATATACCTTAATATATATAATTAATACAATATAACATATAATAATAATTTATATAGCACCTGAATTGTCAGAAGTGAGACAGCACATTATGGTTCATCACACAGTGATGGCTCAGGAATTCTGGGAGTTGAAGTCCACAAGTCATAAAAGGGGCATAGTTCCCCACCCCTGTGCTAAGACAAGCCTACCACACTCGTGCTGACAGAGGACACCTGCTGTGGATCCCGTTGGTCAAGTAACTCCGGCTGAGGAATTCAGAAGAAGAGCCTTCTATGCTGTAGCCCTCTGGAATACCCCTACCCCCATCCTCTATCCTTCTGTAAGGGCCTGAAGACTGGCTGTACTGGTTGGCCTGGGAACCCAATAAGGAAGTACCACATGGGAGGTGGATGCTGGACTAATTAGCTGACCCCATCCCCCTGCACTTCCGGCTCCCCTTCTGCCCTTCTTTTTCACCCTTATTATTGTACTTTTACTGTTTTGTTGTTTCACTGCATTGCTAGTGTTACGTTTACAATCTGTTTTGTCATTTGTATGTTTTACCATTGTAAGCCGCCCAGTGTAGCGCCATGGTGAGATGGCTGGCAAATAAATTTAACAAACAAAAAAACAAATAAAAACATATGGGAGGAGTGAGAGCCCAGTTCTTATCGCTCATTGCAAGAAACAGGCCTTTTGACATACAGTAGTGGCCAAAATTGTGGAAACCTTTTGGGAAAAGTGTACAGTAGAAATGCCACCTTTGGTTAAGTTTCTACCAATTTTTCTTCTGATTTCTTTATAACTGTAGCCTTGTTCACTTAATAATACTATTTTACATCGCTTTCTAGGCAACCAGTCAGCTCTTTGCACCATTACTTTAATTTTATTACGTTTTACAAGCTCACTAAATGAAAGAAAAAACAAACCCCAATCAACTTATAGCGATCACATAACACACTGACAAATGTCCTCCTCTCAGCTTCAATACATGACATCAATAACTGAATCCTACTGTGATCTAATTGGCTCATTGCCAAAACAAGATGACACCTGACTGGCTCTCTAAACACTCATGCTCATTGGCTACAATCAGATGAAGGAAAGCTACCCGATATCAACCTAAGCAAGTTGTGCTTCCTTTTTCTGGTTATTTGGCTATAACTTTTCATAGAATACAGTACAGATAATTGAACAAACTATGTTGCATTACATTCTTGATTAAATTATCTTTCCATTGATATATCATTTTATGGTACTACTCCCCCAAAAAAGTGGTGTTATTAGCCATCAAACCTCAAAAATCCACTTTTCCCAAAAGGTTTCCACAATGTTGGCCACTACTGTAGAAGGCATACCAAAAGGCTGTGCACCATGCTGTCTCTCTCTGCCAAATACTACCACTGGCTTGGAGTATCTGTATGGCTGGATCACTAAGGTTCATTTCTATAATGCAATACTACCTGCGGTCAATACTGTCCTGTACAAGAATCTTAGATTATCACATTTATTCATCTTCAAATACTCAGTGTGATAGTAAAAAGCTACCCATACAACCAGGGCTACTATGTATGATGTGATGTTGTAAAGTAATCCTTGTTTAAAAATAGCTTGGAAAACTTTGATTTGGAGAATCTGGGCTTAGAATGGGATTAATATTTCATCAGGTAGTAAGTAATGACACCTTAAAAATCTCTGAAAAGAATATAGCTAATACAATCGAAGGGCAGTATATACAAGCTAAATCATTTGCTAATTTCAGATTTTGCAAAATGCATTAATGAGCAGCTTCTAAAACTATGGAAGCCCTGGATACATTGCAGAAGGCTTTTAAAGACATCAAACTACATTTATAGAGACCAAACTACATTTACTATTATCAATTAAAAAAAAAAGAAAGAAAGAAAATGAAATATTTAACAGAGAGTCGGAATAGCCTACATTGCAAAATCACTGACAGCAGGCTTTAAGAACTGTCGTGTATACTTCTTGTAAAAACTCATTTAATCCAACAAAAAGTCCTTTTTGAGGGCTTTTTGCGTTTCTTAGAAGAACGCCCCCCCCCCCAAAGCTTGGCTGTTATCTTTTTCACACTGGAATATAACAAATTTGGGAAAAACTTCCAGTACATGATATGATTGTGTTAATGGTACTTGATTAGACAGATATAAGGAATTAGAAGTAGAGATGACCATATGTCATGCACATGTGAGTTCCTTTAACATTTAAAGAAAAAAATCTACACAAAAAGGAAAAGAAAAGAAAAACCAGCATCAAGTTCTACTTCAAGCAATTAATTTTTCATTCGATTCCTGTCCTGTCCTAATCTTGAATCCATTTTGGGTTTACCTGTGCTGAACATGACTATTGCATGAATCGGAGTAAAGGAAATGTGGGCAGCCTACAAATCATCCCTTCAGGAAGAATTGTATCCTACAACTGTTGTCTCCAAGCCTATTTTCGTTCATCCACCCTGCCTTGTATGAAGGATTATCATCACAGCAATATCATCTTTCCCATATGTGTTCCCACTGCTTATCTTTTTTCCTATCCTGAAATAAAAAACCCAATAGCTCATTAATGCATTTTGATTGGTAGGGCTAAAAGCTACCCATCTGGAAACATCTATTAAAACTATAGGATATACATTAAACGGGGTGTATGTGTGAGTCAATGTACTTCTATAAGCGCTCAAAGAGAATTGAGCGTGAATGTATTATTTTGACTGGTAAAACGAGTGGATGCAAGTTGTGGGAAGGAATTCTCAAAAATCGGGTAAAGAAAAAGTCAGCCTTCAGATGTTTCCACGCGTCAGCAAAAGGAACACACAGCTTGCTTGCCTTGAACACCGCATTTGTTTTCTCCCCACACAAATCTCCCAGTTTGAAAATCTTCACTTGAAAGTAACACGCTAAGCAGCAGTGAGAAATGTGGTGGCAGCCGTGTGGGAAGTAGAGAGGTAAGGAAGCAGAGTTCAAGAGCACTAAAGATTTGCTCACTTCGTGCTGCACAGGAAGAGAAAACGGGAGGGAGTAGCACGCTCACAGAAGAGAAAAACAAACCAAGTGAAAAAAAAGCAGAAAGGTAGGATATGCAGGAAAATCATATAGCACACACAATTTTTTTAGCTGTAAACAACCCTGTCACTCTAAATTAGATAGATAGATAGATAGATAGATAGATAGATAGATAGATAGATAGATAGATAGATAGATAGATAAATATAGATGATAAATAGATGATATAGATAGATAATAGATGATACCTAAATATAGATGATAAATAGATGAGATAGATAGATAGATAGATAGATGAGATAGATAGATAGATAGATAGATAGATAGATAGATAGATAGATAGATAGATAGATAGATAGATAGATAGATAGATAGATAGATAGATGGATGATACCTAAATATAGATGATAAATAGATAGATGATATAGAGATGGATGGATGGATGGATAGATAGAAGATAGATAGATGATAAGATAGATGATAAGATAAATGATACATACATACATACATATAGACAGATGATTAGATGATAAATAGATAAATAGATGATAGATAGATAGACAAGACAGACAGACAGACTGCAAGATCTGACCTGCAAAAATCCAGGCCACCACTAGACAGTAGCAAGAGTTAGTTTTCTATTTCTTTTTCTCTACCATGTAAAAGTCTTCTAGGTGTCCACAGTTCAGATCCGATAGCTCTAGCACATACACTTCTAAGCATCTTATTTTTTTTTTAAAGACATGGATGTGTATGTTAAAACTATAAAAGGCTAAAGACCATCGACATACATTCTTTTCTTCCGCATAACCCAGCATCAACAGCAAAAGAAACCTCTTGAAGGGAGTGGGGGGAAACCTTCTATGTGTCTCATCCGCTTTCTCTTGTTTGATTACATTTTGGCTGGTTCACAGGAGTAAGACACAAGCTGGGGATTTCAAGTCAGTTCTGGCTCTCGGGGATGATGGGAGGGTTAGCTGCCTTTTGCAGAAGGAAGTTGCTGAGGTGTTAAAAGGAGCGGTTGCGGTGCCACTGGGAACTTCATGAGAGGGGTGGGAGTCTCTGGGAGATGGATTTACTGTATTTATTAGAATGACACACTGCCTTATCAGACTAGTTTACACATGCTTGCCAGCAATTTTTTTATCCAGGCCGCTAACATAACCAGGCTTGCTTAGCTCCAAATTAGTATGGTTCTGGACTACTTTCTAGGCATCAATGACCCAGTACTCTTCACTCTATATGCCTGTCTTAGGAAAAATGCTGGTGTACAACTGACAGAAATCACAAATTTCTAAAATAAATGCTTATTTCAGCTGAACCTTTCACTCGGAGCTCTATTCTAATATTCGGTCTTCATGCATCTGGATCTATTGTTCTATTGAGCGCATGCCAAGTGAGCAACATATATATCGCCAATTCAAGAGTGGAGCTAAAAGCTGGGGTACAAAAGGGTGTTTTCTGTGTATGTTTAGTTCTAAATGCCGAGTGTATTTGTAGTCAAAATCCCACATGTGCAAAACCAAAATGAGCGAAGCAGCCCGAATCTTTCTAGGGAAAAACAAGCAAACCTTGATTTGAATTCTCAGCAAAGGGGAGACAGGTTGGTGAACCAAAAAGGTGGGTTGAAAGTCTAATGCCATGCGCTAGAAGGTGCACAGTTGCCAAGACATCTTTGACAGAAGCAACAGACTCTTTGTTAAAAAAAAGAAAAATTGGATTTTCCCTTCTAATTCTCTGGAGGAAATCACTCCTACTTGTGCTAGACATGACACTTTTCAAGAAGGACTTTGAGCGCTAGTTTGTTAGTAAAGAGGCTCTCCATGTGAATGTATGGGCTGATCATTAAGAAATCCAAATACAAGGGGAAACGGGTTGGTGATGTTGCATGATCCCTTTTACTAATATGCAACACAAATTCCAGGGAGAGGAGGCTTCAAGGGTTAGCTTAGTCCAGGGGTCTTCAAACTTGGCCCTTTTATGACTTGTGGACTTCAACTCCCAGAATTCCTCAGCCAGCCTGCCTGGCTTAGTCTTACTTTGCTTCTACTCTCAAACCAAATGAGAGAAACCACAGTTACTCCTAACCTATACCAATCCAGCAAAAACTGCAGGCATCCCTTGAACACACACATAGACGGACACAGACTCTCCGAGCATGCCCCTAAACTTTGTGAAATGGGGCACTCTGGCTTTTATTATGGGAGGCTGAAACGGCACGACTCTGTATTGTAAACATTTTTTAAAGGTCATTGATGATCCATAAAATCACCAAGATTTGAAGGAGGTGTGACTTGTTATCCAGGATGGGACCAGCCAGGCCTTTTAGCCTAAACTACATTGAGGGAAGGGGAATAAAAAAATAGGAACGGAGGTTGCATGCAAAGGAATTTTGCATGTTGTGAGCAACGTTGATGTTCAAATACCAGTCCATCCTATTCATCCAAAAAGCCAGAAGTTGTGAGTTTTACAGGTTACAAAGGAAGCACCAGAAAAGGTGAAAAACAATAAAACAAAGCTTTGGAATAAACTTTTGGAAAGCTGAAGAGAAGACAGTTATCATTCAGAATTATATGTTAGTTCTTCTTTTGTGCCTGCCATGAAATTGCATGGAAGCCTATCAAGGTTGGATTTTACATCAGCTCTGGCCTTTAAAATACACTGAAATAATATGAGAGAGAGAGAGAGAGTGAGAATATTATGAAGAAGGCAAGATGAAGAGGTTGGACTGTAGGAAAGTTACCTATTAGGTTATCTACACCCCTTTGAAACTTACTTTCTTCTCCTTTTTAAAAATTATATTCTGTATATATGCAAGTTTGATTGAATGGTTTAGAGAAGATGAATGCTAAGCAACAACTCACATGTGTCAAATTCACTAAGAATTTAAACCAAGAGGAAGTTTAAATGAATTTGGTGAGCCTCTAGCTTCATACTGTTCTATTTGCTGCAATTATTTTTAGGTGTTTTTTTTTTAAAAGAAGCACTTTCTTTAAGAAAGTGTAATATGCTGCTTTATAATTTTAATTATAAAGAAATCTATTTGGAACTACCGTACTATAAACCTAAACGAAAGAGGACAGAGCAAGAATATCATTGCAAAACTACACCAGCCAATTTTATTCTGTTTTTTTTTTAATCTTGATCGCATTTTAGAGAGGTTAAGAATAACTTAACATACTATAAAGGAACATTGGAAATGTGTGATCAGTTATGGCATTTCTGTATTGCAGTTTTGTAAGAGAGAATCTGAAACAGTAGCTATTAGCTACCAGACAGACATTTCCAAGTGTTCAGAAAGAAAGACAACCTGACAATAACACACGTTACACTACCTGCAAGCATTTTCACATCAAAACATTTTAAATTTCCATTGATTTCAGTGAAGAACTTCAATACACTTGTAAACCTTCCTTACAGAAAATCCTTCGGACAGACATAGGTTAAACTTCCCCGAATCATTTCTACATGCACACTGTGTGTTTGTTTTCCTATTATTTTTCATACACGCCAATTGTTGGTTTACTTTCCCAAGAGAGAACATGGCATTAACAAAAGATAAGCATTTTTGGAAGGGCTTCTATTTCTTCACTTCTCTTACTTCTTACTTTGATCGCTTCAAAATGAAATTCACTCTAACTTATCTACACATTTTACTTTTTCTTTTCCCTGTCCCCTCATTTCTCCCCCCTCCCCACAAAAAGCCCCAGGAGATAGTCAACAGATCGCCAAGATGCTGAATCAACACAAACAGCACAACGGAAAATGAGAGATAAACAGAAATCAAGTATCTGCTTTCTGCCGGGGGGAATCAGAAGCAATGGGAAAATTTCCCACTAATTTATTTTATATTTTCACTTGTTTATGCACTACTCAACTTCCTTATTTCCCCAGATCCACAGCCAGCTTTTCCTCAACTGCATTGCTCCTCAGAGGAAAGGAAACAGTAACCTGATTTTTACAATATCAAGAGTTGTGGAAAGTTGTTCCCTAAATGGTTCTACTCCTTATTACCATGATGACTCCTCAAGCTCCAATCACAGTTCCATTCCTTTGAATTATCATTTCTAGTTTTATCATCGGCAACTGGCATGCAAGGTATCTAAAATTATCTGGGCGAGTCCATATGATCCAGACCACCATATGAAACTTAAGGTATTTTAGAAGGAAGATACAAAAGAAGCTCCTTTGTACCGATGCTTAAGAACATCAGTAACATGAAAACTGGACCTCAAGTGAATGGTATCCTTCATCTCTTGCTCTAAGCACCCTCTTGATAATGAAAGCCCAAGAAAAGAAGCAAAACCTACCTATCCCAAAGATGCTTTACAAAAGGCAACTAGACTTTCTTGTGTTCTTTTTTCCTTGAAAATGTTTTGCTTCTCATCCAAGAAGCTTCTTCAGTTCTGGCTGAATGGTGGGGAATGGAAATTCTTCAGCCAGAACTGACAAAGCTTCTTGGATGAGAAGCAAAACGTTTTCAAGGGAAAAAACCAAGAAAGCCCTTTTGAAAAAACACCTTTGGGACAACCACGACCTGGATGATTGAGAATCTCCATAGACACCAAAGCCTACCTGTTAACTCAGAAAACATCTCCTATGAAGAAGTAGCATTAACTGCAATTGCTCAAGTACCCCATTCTCTAATAAAAGTTTACATCAATTTTCTCCCCAAAGAATGTATGTGTTAACTAGTATCCTGTTCTTAAATTCCAAGGAGTTGTGGTAATTACTTTCCTTTACAAGAGCATATATTTTATTGGAAACGCTATGCTATCCAGGAAGCAAGTTTATTGTCTCTTAGCAAAACTATACAGCAACGAAAGCTTACCAACATCAATTTAAGTTAGTCATCTATTACTACAGGTGATATTTATTTCCGTTCCTCTTGAAGTATAAGCTACTGTAGTTATGGCGGAGTTTGCTTCCACCTGGATATACCAAGCAAAGCTTTAGGGATCTACGCAGTTAACCACTGAAAGAAATATTGCAGAAGGAATTTGGGATGATTAAAGTTAAGAGTAATTTAAACTGTATTTCAGATCACACAGTCATCTAAGGATGCTTGTGCTGTTGCTAAGCAAATAGTGCTTCCAACTGCTCGCTCACTATTCTCCCTTTGGGCTCTGTTGACAGGCTCTTCCGTTGACAGAAAAGAACCGAGAGCTTTTCAACAGAAAAACTAGACAGAAATTGTAATTAGTAAATACATAGGAGAGCTTTGGGGTATGCCTAGAATTTCCAGTTTTTCGGGTGGGGAGAATAAAAAATTATTAGCTTTCCTGACATTTTCCTATCCTCTTAGATTCCTGTACCTCTGCATGAGGATTCTGTTCAGAGACAGTGTGATAGATGTACAACTTTCAAGATACCGGTAAGCTGTATGTACCTGCTTGAAAGTGCTCTCAGTTTTGCTAGTTAAAAATGGGATCAATTAGACTGGTAAGTACAATGGACAGATTTTTCCAACAATGCATAACCACCTTTTTTTTTCACTCTGTTTCAGACAAGACCAAACCTCTTTATCCCCGTCTACTACAGATTCCTAGAGGGGAAAAACTGTCATTTCCTGCTTTCTACACTTGCAGTGTGAAAAGAGATTTATGATTAACAAGGCTGTCAGTATCAATAGCAAGAGACAAGAATATAGGAGCATAGAAAGCTTCTAGTAATGAGTCAAGCCATTGGTCCAGCCACCATACAACTGGATGACAGCAGCTCTCTAAGGTTTCAGGCTTGATTTCACAAGTCTTAATTGAAGATCCCAGGCTTGGCCTGTCATCTACTGCATGCAAAGTAGGTGTTTTACCTGCTGAGTTATGATCCTTCATTTACCACACTACTACAATTGTAAATTTAGGTTACACCTATGTCAATGAGTGTCCAAATCTTGGCATTCCGAGAGAATACAAACTCACAATTGTTGCAAATGCCAACCCTCCTCATCCTAAATTTGGGGCTTTCCCTAGACCTCCCCCATTTTGCCATGGAAAGAAGCATCTCCAAGCTTCTCGGGAATGTAGAATTTATTCACAGTTGTTACTTACTTTGCAATAAAACTATTACGTCTTTTTAGCTACAGCTACAAAGCTATCACATTTTTTTCTGTAGAAAGAAAGGGAATGTAATTCAGAAAGGTTTTCTCGTTCTCCTGATGAATAGAAGACTATTCTTTTCTTAAAGGCAACTGAATGAAATTCCCAAATCAATCATAAAACCAGAGGAATTTAAGGAGCCACTTCAGAGGTACCAGGAGAAACGAAAGAATCACTTGGAAACAAAGATAAACTGCAATGGTATTCACAGGTGAGTACAGACAGATGTTGTACAGCAGTTTTTATGGCAAAAGGAATAGATTTTCAATATGACATAAACATCATTACTACATACATTATGTACTGGAATCAATAAAAGTAATACTGTGGGCTTCCAGATGTCCTATTGATCATTAGCAGAGTGCACTAGGTTCAACTGAAGGAACAATCCAGTTAATCTTATTTCCAGTGACTGCACAAATCAGTTATTATATAGCTGATTCTACACAGTCTAGATCCAGACCCTGTTCATATTGTTCCATGCAGAATTAAAAGTTAAAAGAGCAGAAGCATCCAGCAAATTTATCATTTATTTAGATTTAGGCAACTTCAACCTCCTTTTTATCCTGGCATGTTTTATTCATCATCATCATCATCATCATCATCATCATCATCATCATCATCATAATAATAATAAAGTTGGAAGGGACCTTGGAGGTCATCGAATCCAACCCCCTGCTCAGGCAGGAAACCCTATACCATTTTGGACAAATGGCTGTCCAGTCTCTTCTTAAAAACTTCCAGTGTTGGAGCATTCACCGCTTCTGGAGGCAGGTTGTTCCACTGGTTAATTGTTCTAACTGTCAGGAAGTTTCTCCTCAGTTCCAGGTTGCTTCTCTCCTTGACTAGTTTCCATCCATTACTTCTTGTCCTGCCCTCAGGCGCCTTGGAGAATAGCTTGACTCCCTCTTCTTTGTGGCAACCCCTGAGATATTGGAATACTGCTATCATGTCACCCCTCATCCTTCTTTTCATTAAAGTAGACATACCCAATTCCAGCAAACGTTCCTGATATGCTTTAGCCTCCAGTCCCCTAATCATCTTTGTTGCCCTTCTCTGCACTCTTTCCAGAGTCTCAACATCTTTTTACATCGTGGTGACCAAAACTGGATGCAGTATTCCAAGTGTGGCCTTACCAAGGCATTGTAAAGTGGTATTAATACTTCACGTGATCTTGATTCTATCCCTCTGTTAATGCAGCCCAGCACTGTGTTGGCTTTTTTGGCAGCTGCAGCACACTGCTGGCTCATATTTAAGTGATTGTCCACTAGGACTCTGAGATCCCTCTCACAGTTACTACTATTGAGCAAGGTACCCCCTATACTATACCTGTACATTTGGTTTTTCTTGCCTAAATGTAGAACCTTACTTTTTTCACCATTGAATTTCATTTTGTTAGAAATGTTTGTTTCATTTTAGTTCTGGGATAAAGTATGGTTAAAAATAACCCAATGACTGCAAATCCCTGTTCATCCAGACATGAGTTTGGAGACCCTTTTTCACCACTGAAGAGAACTATAGCTGCCCTGAGTCTTTTCAAATATGGTAGCTATAATGAATTTTACACTGGGGGCCCTACCAAAATAATCTTGCACCGCACTTAGAAAATCTGCACACTGACCATCTTTTCATCTGTCAATTGCAAAAGGCCACACTGCTGGGACCTGCACATATAATATGCCAATACATTACAACTTGGGAAGAGTTTGACGCCTATGAAGGCCAACCCAGTTATAAGAACTGGTAGTTGTGACTTCAGATAGTTGTGAACAGATAATAATAAGTGCAAAAGGCAGCTTGACTTGGAACAGCTTACATCCTGCGACAATACCTTGAACACCATCAACATCTGCCTATTCCAGTTCTTTCGAAAGGACTCGATAGGTGGATAAAAATGCCCAATCCAGTTTAAACATCTGGCTACCTATTTGACCAAATATCATCATCATCATCATAATACATCTGGTTGACTATGGGACCAACAACGACAATCCTTTGTGGTATACAAGCTTCAAGTGCATCTTCTTCACTGTCCTTCAGATTTGAACACCATCGGCATTAACAAAATCACCCCCAGTCAATTACAAAAGCAACTTTACTTGGAACAGCTTATATCCTGTGACACCATCACCATCCTGTATCAGTGTTGAACAAAAACATCTGCCTATCCCAGGTCCTTGGGAAAGTCTTGGTAAGTGGATAAAAATGCCAAATCTAAATGTCTAAACTTCTGGCTGACTGTGTGATGAACCTTAATAACAATCAGACGATAACTTCTACCTATCCCAGGTCCTTCAGACAGTCTGAACATCTGGCTGATTTGTGGCCAACTGTAATAACAATAGTCAATAAGAAAAACAAAGCAATTGTTTATAAGAAAGACAAAAAAGTCTGGATACTGGATGTTGCAGAACCTGGAGATAGTAGCAGAGAAAGCACTGGAGAAAATCACACAATACAAAGATCTGCAAATAGAAGTAGAACGAATGTGGCAAAAGAAAGCAAAGATAGCACCCAATAGTGATAGGCACCTTGGGTGCTATTCCAAAACAACTGGCTCACCACTGAACACCATTGGCATTGACAAAATCACCATCAGTCAATTCCAAAGACAGCTTCACGTGGAATAGCTTACATCCTGCGACAGTACATTTAACATCATCAAATAGCATCTGCCTATCCCAGGTCTTAGGAAGGACTTGATAGGTGGACAAAAATGCCAAATCCAATCCAAACATTTGACTGCCTATATAATAACGCAAAACATGATCAGATCTTAACTATGATGAATGGAAATCCTTAGATAACCCTGAATTAAAAGGGACTGCAAAAGCAGAGAAAGGAAGCTCCCAAATGCTACACTCAGAAAGCTAGGCAACTTTTCATCTTTGTAGAGTTGGGGGGTTCTTTCCAAGAGTCTTCTGTGCATCACAAACAGCATGTTGATTTTTAAGCTTGAGGAGGAATCCAAGATCCCTGGAGTTTGATGAGAGCTAAAGCCTCAAACGTGGGAAGTTGCTTCCTCTATGGTCTAAAGGGACCTTGATATTTTAATGCACACAATGTGGATGCCTGTGAAATATGGTCTCAGAGGAGAAAATAAAATATCCAGTACTCTGCAAAGTATTTCTAGAAGAGCTTTCAACAGTTTCAAAAAGGAACCACTAAAAACAACAACGTATGTAATTGCAATAATTTCCACTAATTCTAATGCTTATCCAAACACTCTCCTTTCAAAATATATTGTTCTTATTTCTATTTCCAACAGCAGCACTGTCTGTATATTTGACATAAGTAAGGATTTTTTTTTTTTTGTATTTTTATAAGTTGATGCAGGCAGTGGGGCCAATTCATATGAGATTTGTCTTAAAAGAATTCAAAAGACTTTTATTTTATCCTTTGCATGACAACTGAAAATATTTGTTCCCAAAGTGAATATAGGTCAAGAATTTAGCTATTTTTATGAATCTGCATGTACTTCTTGTATATAATGCCATATCTTACTGTATGTTTCTTTTATGTTTTATTGAGTTGATTAAAACTCTTTGATATTCTGGGCCACTCGGAGTCATTGGGTCGGCAGCGTACAAGTTAAATAAATTATCATTATTATTTATTATCTGTAAAGTTGGAGATTTTTTTAAACTGTAATTCAAATACTATTGTAAATTGCAAAGTTAAACTTGCCATGTGCTGTAAGTTTTTAAAGCATAACATTTCTACTGAAGCCAACTGCTAAATAACAATTTATATATTAGAACTCACTTGACACCTTGTTTCAGCTTTAAAGAATGCAAAGTTAAAATGATATAATTCTTGGCATGCAAAATCTCTTAGGATTATGCATCTCCCCACCTTCTCTCTAATCTCTTCTTTGGTAACTTTCTTGAAAAGTTCCCAGAATCATTCAGATATGAACTTGAAGTGCAACATTTGTGGGGCAAGAACTTTTAAATATTTGGTTTGATAGTAGGTATAGGTTCTTTGTTTTTTTTAATTAGTTTCTTTCCCATTTTTAAAATGAGCATCGCTATTCATCCAAAAGCAACCTAAATACCTAGGGTGCTGAAACAGAAATAAATGCATTATTCCATAGTTTGGGTAGACTGGAAACTAGTCCAGCCGTTCCATAATGTAATATACTCCATCATCCATGACTAATTTAGCTATCTTCATTTATATCCCAGATCATCAAGTGTCATTTCATATTATAATTGTAGGCATGGAGAAAGATGACCCATGAAGGATATCCTTGCACCTATATCCAAATTTTGGTGCCATTGCGGTTTGTTATAAAGAGAACAATCTTAGCTTTGCTGAAAATATGGTAATGAGATAGGTAAGTTTCCCTCTTCAACTAACCATTCCTTTTTTATCAATTTTTGTTCCCAAGTAATCTATAGCCAGAACTTTAAAAATTTATCATAAACAACAATATGCTAGTATAGTTTCCTTGTTGATCTCACTTTGCTCTTTCCAAAAAATAAGATTGCCTTCCACGATTTACTAACTATGATGTTTGAACTTAGATGGATTTTTCCCCCCTCTCCAAACATCAGGAATGGTGAAGACCACAACTAATCATAGCTTCTGACTATGGCTTGTGGAGATGGAGATGATGATGAAGGTAGAATTAGAGCTACTGTTTCTGACATCACAATAAGCAAATCTTGGCGAGAGTTGTTCTGGGATGAAAAACCACGTAGATATGATCAAGCAATACAGATTAATATACTGAATTTTGCAATAGTGGCAAATATCGGGTGTAGGATGAGGGTGAAGCTTTGTTCTCTGAGCTTGTGGGTTGCTGCTGAAGATGTTACCTAGCCTGGTAACGAAACGTTCGGAAACCAACCCACAAGCTCGGAGAACGAACCTTCAGCCTCACACTCAACATTTTTATCATGGAGCTATAGTTCTTAAATAAGACATTATTAATAAGACACTCTCAATCTGGCCAGGATCTTACTAGCTGCCACAGGTATCCCTAGCTGGTGGTTACGCCCAATCATAAATTCCACTGCTCTAAAAATATCCACTGTCTGTCAATATGTAATTTCTTTGCAGTCGTATAAATTTGCTTTTACAAGCTCTCTCTTGCTGCAAAAGTCATTTCCACACTGCAGTGCTGCAGTGAAGGGAGCACCTGGTGAAGAAACCTGTCTAACATTTAATTACTAAACACCACTCTCCAGTAAAACAGCAGCTTGAGTGCACAAATATTCTCTACAAATCCTCACACCAAGACTGACCTGCTCTGACTGTACTTCACACCTCAGGGGAAAAAACAAACAAACCCAGAAACCACCGAAGGCCTTTCTACAATCTTAGACAGCATGTATTTGCAAACTGCTTAACCACAACAGAATTTCACAAACTGTGTGTTAAATCTGCCTTTCCCTCGCTATGAGTGTCATTTCCACTATATAATCAGCCATTGTAGACAGCCACTTAATACTGACCCACAGCAGAAGATAAATTGCTTGCTGGATCCCAGTCCCTGGCTACTCGGTTTGTTAGCCAACAGCCTGTGGCTGAAATGGAAGAGGGACATAATCATTTTTGGTCCGCTCTCGGTAATCCCTTTGGTTCACTGACATAGCTCCATGCTCCTCTAGAAAACGCAGGAACCAGTCACTGTGCGAAAAAGACATGTGATTATGTTGCTAGAGGCCGAGGCGCTAGATGGAATTGAACCAATTGGCTTGGTGTTACGGAAATCTGCATATCTAAGGAACTGTGATAAAAGTAATACAAATTACAGGTTACGACCCACAATTGAGACCAAAATTTCTGTGGCTAAGCGAGACAGTTGTGAAGTGACTTTTGCCCCGTTTCACAACCTTTCTTGCCACAGTTGTTAAGTGAATCGCTGCAGCTGTTAAGGGTCATGGTTCCGACAGATGAAACTCTTCAAAGAACTTCGAGGCATTGTTTACCTTAAAGAATCTTTTATTTTGAGTAGCATAGCATCGGCACTGACATAATCGAAGCCAAAAAACTGAATTCCCCTCCCCTGAGCACATAGTATCAAAGCACAATTCCCTCCTCCAATTAACATTCATAAATCACATTCCCCAATTAGCTTGAAGCGTGGGCTTCCTCTCCCGTCCTCCAGCCCGCCAATTTCTTATCAGCTCTGGTTACAATAATCTTGTTTCTCACACTGGGTCCAGTGTTGTTATGTCTAGCTGGACTCTCGTTCACATTCCCCCTCCCAGCATCATCTAACTCTAAAAGCAAAAGGTAAAAGATGGCTACATTTCCATTTGTTGTCAATGCAAAAACATCCGATGTTAGCAGTGTTGACATCAAGTTAGTAACACGGTCGGTAAGTGAATCTGGCTTCCCCATTGACTTTGCTTGTCAGGAGGTCACAAAAGGTGGTCACATGACCATCACCCCCCGGGACACTGCAACGGTCATCAATATGATGCCAAGTGTCTGAATTTTGATCACATGACCCTGGGGTGGCTGCCACGGTCATAGGTGTGAAAAATGGTCATAAGTCACTTTTTTTCAGTGCCATTGTAACCTGAAACAGTCACTAAACAAACTGTTGTAAGTCAAGGGCTACCCGTACTTAGAAATGTTAAGAGGTCCCAAACACTCTCTGCCATATATGCCCTCGGTCCTATATATGCACATAGTTTTCTGTGTTTTTAAACCACCATTTAACTTTACACATCAATGAGCAACGGTGAGCAATTTAGCAGTAAAGAGAGCCTGTTGAGCTTGTTCTATACGTGAAAGCCCTTCTAGAAACGGGAATCGCTTTAAGGAATGCACAGGTAGACCTCAACTTAGAACCATAATTGGGACTGGGATTTCTGCTTCTAAGTGATACAGTCATAAAGTACAATGTCATGTGACCGTATTGGTTAGCAAACAGGGTACAGATGTGAGGAGGAAATAGGTAGGAAGAGGAAGTTGAAGTGCCCCTGTAGTTGTAAATGCAAGTGGGATGCCAAGTGCCTGTATTTTTATCATGTGACCAGAGGGGGCATTGCAACGACAGAAACTTCAAGCACTGGTCATAACTGCCTTTGTTCAGTGCAGCTATAACAGGGGTCCCCAACCCCCAGTCCGTGTACCAGTACCAGGCCACAGCATGCCAGCAACCGGTCCGCACAAACAAGCAAAGCCCGGGATGCAGGCAGCACACAAAGCCACACCCCCTCCGGTCTCTCCACGTAACCGGTCCCTGGTGCCCAAAAGGTGGGGGACCTCTGAGCTATAACTTCGAACAATTGCGAAACAAAAGGTTGTAAGTCAAGGACTGCCTGTAATGATGTCCAGCGGTATAAAGTATAGAAAAATCACTGGAGAGGTTTCATCCTTTATCAAATGAGGCTGAGGATGTCAATTTCATTATTTCAACACCTGTACTCTGATGGGCTCCTTAGTAGGCAGTTTCCATAATTGTCAAAAAAATAATGTGATTAATTAACCTATTAGTAAAGGGTGAATGGATATCTACAACACAGTCTTTCTAATTCTGTAAGCTGATCTGGCTAACAGAGACATCCTTTTTGCTAATACGTGGACTGGTTTCTTGTTATTAGGGACATTACTTAAAATAAATGAATTCCCCAACCCCATGGCCAATATTAAGTTGTTTGGGATTACACTTTTTTTTTCCTAATAGCCTCTTGGTGTAAAATTATATATTTTGAAAATAAAGTATATTTCACCATCACATCTGAAGGAGTATATAATTGAGAGCAAACACAGACTCTATTGCTGCTTATATAAGAAACTGCCTTTTAATAATATCAACACAGATTCTTTTCCCCCCAATATCCAAAGCCCTTCAATTTATTTTACTCATCTCACAAATATTATATAAAAACAAAGGCAATTATGTCTGTCCCTAATGAAGAATAAGATACAACCCCCCTGTCTCATGCTACTTGGGTTTAAATCAGGATTAATTATATAGAATAGAATAGAATAGAATAGAATAGAATAGAATAGAATAGAATAGAATAGAATAGAATAGAATAGAATAGAATAGAATAGAATAGAATAGAATAGAATTGGAAGGGACTTTGGAGATCTTATAGTCCAGTCCCCTGCTCAAGCAGGAGAATCTCTACCATTTCATACAAATGGTTGTCTAGTCTCTTCTTAAAAACTTCCAGTGTTGGAGCATTCAGAACTTCTGGAGGCAGGTTGTTCCACTGATTAATTGTTGTACTAAATCTACTAAAACAGTCTGAGACAGAGATATATAGTGCTAAAGTATTTGCCTGACCCTTCATAGTTTTTTAAGATTAAGCTAGATGACAAAAATTACACAATCTGAAACACGATAAACTAACCAAACTTTATTAAATGCGTGCAACCTGATAATGCTTTAAAAGTAAACTATCAAACTCTAAACAATCTGTTATATGGAAAAGTTATAGAAGTCCAAGAAATTAATTATACTAAGCATTACCGCCATACTTTTCCATTCACAGGTGCCATTTATTTAGTTGTAATATAGATTGACCCCAATAAGCCGAAGTGGTGGACCAGTTCACAGCATTAACCTTTATGCTGGTTAGAAATTTTGTTACAGCTACTCAGAGACTTGCTAGCTGGTTTTTATAGATGTTTTCACAGCCTGGTGTCAGAATATGTCAGAATTTATATGAAAGATAATATGTGTTGAGAGGAGGGATTGCAGGGCGCATCTCTTTACTATAGTCAAGGAAGGCTCACATTTCATGTTGCCTGACTCCATATGGCATTGCTTAAAAATGAATCAACAAATTTGCTTTCCCAAACACCTCTCGCTGCTATTGTATGAACGGTGACAGCCAAGGATCAACAATATTTTAGCCTTGTTTCCGCAACATAATCCTCGGCTAGGGAAAGTCTGTAATGCCTCTGCTTCTTCATTTTAAAGCTGCAAAAATATGGATAATGCAGTATCCTAAGACAACGGACCAAAAACGCAGGGAAATCTAAATTGTTTACGTGCCAATTATAGGGATAAAACACGAATGAGCACTGCTCTTCTGTGCCTATCAACGTCCGCTGGTTGCAATTTGCTTAAGTGGGAAGGGATTTATTTTTTTTCCTTTTACAAGTGAAAAAATTACCTGAATTAGACTGCTTTTTTTTTCCCCCATGAAGAGAAGAAACAGATTCTCCCTCTTGAACCCTGGGGCGGGGAGGGGGGTGCCGAGAGCACCTCTTACCATTCGAGTCTTCCACTTCTTCGGCAGTAGTGTGGTTCTTGGAGGCATGTTGAGCATGCGAGGTTACAAGGCTGATAATTCGTGGTCTTGGTAGTGTCAATGCCTTCCCATGCACTTTCAGGGAGTGCTCTTTTAGCTGGCTGATTGTCATGGTGGAAAATGAACAGGAGGAACATTTGTACGCATGTTCACCTGTTTGAGCAAAACAACAAGCAAGTCATCAGCTCACAGGACAACAGGAGGGAAGAAAAAAGTAGGCAGGTGAGAAAGGAAGCTCAGGAAGGGGGTATTTTTCTTCAGATGGAATCGGCAATGGATTTTAATGAAATCCCATGGGATCCTCTCCTTTGGGTGGGTGGGGGAATCCTACAGAACAAAATTGTTTGAACTGTCCTATAGTCCTGGGACCAGAACTGAAACCTGGTTGCCATACTAGAAGCTGTTCTTTCCTTCAAACCAAGTTTTGGAAAGTGGTTTGTCATTGCTTTTTCCTAGGGTTGAGAGAGAATGGCTGGCCCAAAGCCTAAGTCACACTGCCTAGGGCAGGACTAGAACTCACAGTATCCCAGTCTCTAAGCCTGGTGCCTTAACCTCTGTACCAAACTGTCTCTAATATGAGAGATTTGCACATTCAGACAAATGAGCTGCTGATAGTTTTATCCATGGTGAAAATTCCCTACGTGAGGCATTTCGGTGGGGCGGCAAAACCTAACAAAAAGTGCTTGAGGGGGCAGAAAATGGGGATGGGGGCAGTTTTGCTTGAGGAAGCAAGTCAATCTCCAAGAGATAAGAAGGGAAATACCAGGGGCTAAAGTGTACAGTGAAAACATAATATTCATGCCAAACAGTACTTAAAATGATAATAACCCTCATTAACATGATTAATGATGTGTTACTTGTACCGTGTTGATTGAGGTCATGAGTCCAGGGGTGAAACTGTAAACTTTCCTAGTGTGTCTACTGGTAACTACTAATTAATCCTTTTACTTGAATTGAACTTGACATTTGGGCATGATACATACAGACTTACATGCCCATCACATTATTTCTTTCCCGGGGAAGCAAGGTAAGTGCAGAAAAGGAACAGGAAAACGTAGCCCAGAGGAATTAAAAGCATAAATATCAAAAGGAGAAGGAAATTTAATTCTTATACAGGTAGTTCTCACTTGTTCAGTGGCAGGTGTTAAGTACCATTAGTAAGTGATAGCAACTGGTCCTCTTAGCTGCAGCCACCACAGTGCACCCCCCCCCCCGTCATGTGATCACGATTCGGGCATTCGGTAAACCGCCCTGCATTTCCAATCATCACAGCATCCTACGGTCATGTGATCACAATTGGTAACCATCCCTGCTGGATTCTCACAAAGTCAATGGGAAAGCCGACAAGAAATTGCAAATCACCGTCATGTGATGTCCCTGCTTTACAACTGCATGGCTGTCACTTAATGATGGCAACTGGAGCTGCCAGAATTGTTATCACTAAGTAGCATAGTTGTATGACATTGTGCTTAACAACTGCACAACTTAGTGATGGGATTTCTGGTCCCAATTTCCATTATTAAATGATGATTACCTGTAACACCATAGTTTTCCTTATCTTTCTATACTTGAAAATCATTCTTGTATCCACTACATCTATACACTGCCTTTCCTTTAAATTTCTCAATTTTTTTGAAGATCTTATCAACATTATCCAGTTACATTTTCAGTTTTTTGTTTCCTCTTGACCCACTTTTTTGTTCCTAACATCATTCATTTTTTCTGACCAAATCACTTCTATGTGCCTTCAGTTTCCCATCTTTGATAAATATTTTACCAAGGCTCACAAATTCATCTAAAAAAACCCTGTTCTTGTTTTTCACAATTTTTGCACAGCTTGCAGTGCTTAACTTTATTATTCCTGTCAAAGATAACTACTTTGGTCTTTAATACATTAATGTTTAGATCCACAATATTAAGTGCAAATCATCTGGGTCCTCAGCCAGCAACTTAGCATCGTTTCTACAGAAATGTACATAGACATTCATATTCCCAAAAAATATACCTCTAATGTCAACAAATGTATTTTATATACTGTATATATATATATATATATCATACATCCTTTTGAATCTTTAAGCATTTGTTTATTATTCTTATTTTTATTCCATTATTCATTATTCTTATTATTCTTGAACATACTTTACATTCAACAGACTATTATCAGCAGCCTTCAACTCTACATTTTCATAAAATATCCCTTAATTCAATGCTATTTATTTTAGCATGTGTTCTATATATCAATCAGTATAATAACCTTTCTTCTCACGTTCATATATTTTTCACTAACCTGCTCAAAAACAAAACTTCTGCTTTCTAAGCCTTTGTGGTTGGCATAGCACCATATGCATTTCTCCCAACTCTGCTGAGTGCCACATTCTGAGATCAGAATTCTACCCAAACTTTCCCAGGCATATGAGACAACCTAATTGCTGTGTAATTTTTGCATTCCTTCTTGTTATATTTCCCTTTGTACAAAGGAACATAATGGCAGTCTTCCAATCATCAGACACAGATGAAATCTTCACACACATTATATAAATGCACGGCCATTCCAAACCACATTGACATTTCTCCAGTTCCACCATCTATAGCAATAGCACTTAAGACTTATACACTGCTTCACAGTGCTTTACAGCCCTCCCTAAATGGTTTACAGAGTCAACATATTTTCCCCAACAATCTGGGTTCTCATTTTACCGATGGAAGACTGAGTCAACCTTGAGCCGGTGAGAATCGAACTGCTGGCAGAATTAGTCTGCAATACTGCCTTCTAACCACTATGCCACCACTGTTGCAGCCTTACCATTTTCCAACGTTCTCATAGCATCTATTAATTGCTTTTCATCATTTTTTTTCCTTGAATACTTATAGTAGTAACATTCATTTCAATTCCACTGTCTGGTGTATCAATACTACTCTCACAAAAGTCTCTAAAAAATTTTTCCCCAGTATTCTCTTACATCAATTACACACACATGGAAAACCACCAGCATCACCACCTCCTGACATTTATAATTCTTTAAAGTCATAAGAGCAGTATATATAAATAAAATAGCAAAATAGAACAGTAAAGTATATGTCAATGGGGAATGAATCTCATGTAGCTGGCCTAATGGGAAATAATTTCTGCTTTCTAATGGTCTTTGATATGATTCCCAAAGAGTCAATTCAGCACCTGAGGGCAGGACAAGAAGCAATGGATGGAAGCTCATCAGAGGAAGATCCACCTGGAACTAAGGAGAAATTTCCTGAGAGTGAGAACAATTAGTCAATGGAACAGCTTGCCTCCTGAAGTTGTGAGTGCTCCATCAATGAAGGTTTTCAAGAAAAGACTGGACAACCATTTGTCCAAGAGGTTGGGGGTTAGATTAGAACAGGGGTCCCTAACCTGTGGGCTGCGGCCCACTATTGGTCCATGGCCTCTTCAAAACTGGGCCACATGAGTGGTTGGCTGGTGCACATACGTGCTCGGGGCCTCACTTGTGCGAGTGTTGCGGACGCTCAGGGCCCCACACCTGTGAGCATCGCGGGCATTCACGGCCCCACTTGCGCAAGCGCTCGGGGCCTCACTTATGCATCACGGGTGCTCTCAGCCCCACTCATGCAAACAATGGGTGCTCGTGCAAGCACACATGCGTGAGCACATGCATGCCCCTCCCACAAAACTATCCTCTTTCCCCCCTCCTCCCGCTCCGGACCACCAACCCGGAAAGGTTGGTGAACTCTGGACTAGAAGACCTCCAAGGTCCCTTCCAGCCCTATGATTCTATGACTTCTAACCAGTGGTGGGATTCAAATATGTGAACAGCCAGTTCTCTGTGTGGATGCCGCTTCCGGAAGTCCGTTCTGGGCCTGGGCAACAAAAAATTAGCTACCGGTTCTGCCGAACTGGTGCGAACCGGCTGAATCCCACCACTGCTTCTAACCCATCTTGCATTATGATTATCTTTCATTATAAGGATCTAATGCAGCATAATAGAATTATGAATTAACCTAACTAGTTTTGGTGCCTGAACATTTGAAGATGCACTAACAAGTGAATATAATGATGTTAGATGGAAAATGTGCAAAAGGATCAAAGGACAAAAAGGAGTGCAATTAGGAATTAAGTAATAAAGGGGGTTCAAATTTTACAAGGACATAGTCTTTGACATGAAAGCAAGACTGCTCCAAGATCTGGTGGATGTTATATAATAATGCTTATTTAGGGCAATTGTTTATGATGAACAAAATTTCATTTAAAAAAAAAC
The DNA here is from genome assembly GCA_023970755.1 of Azemiops feae. Lineage (NCBI taxonomy): Eukaryota > Metazoa > Chordata > Lepidosauria > Squamata > Viperidae > Azemiops > Azemiops feae. Next base: position 5,871,241 of record JALGBA010004228.1, on the reverse strand, counting down.
AAAATGACATTTAGGTAGAGGAAAAGATGGCTGTTTCAGGAGATTACAAAGTATGAATGATGTTTTCAAGAACTACTATATAAACAGAAGTTTTGTTTTTTTACTGAGGCAGACTTACATTTACGGTTCAAGGTTTGCCCATTCAACTTTCCTGCTATTCCTCCCCCACCAAAATTTGGGGGGAGACGGGTTAGAAAGAACCCACAAAATAATCTAATTGAAAGAATATTTATTGCATGCAATATTTGTTGTTTTGCCATCAAAGTCAACTTTGACTCATGGTGATTACCTAGACCAGAGGTCCTCAACCTCTTGGGCACCGGACCACGTGAATAGCTGGGCAGTGCAAGGGCGCCTGTGCTCACCCCCCCCTCGTGCCACTGTTGCCGCAAGTGTTGCTCAGGCGGCGGCAGTGCTGCTAGTATTGCGTGGGCGGCAGCATTGCCATGAACCTTGTGTGGGTGGTGGCAGTGCCACGAGCGGCAGGTGGGCGGCAGCACGCCACACGCAGGCGGCGGCATTGCCATGAATTTTGTGCGGGCGGCGGCAACACCACAAGCAGGCCACAGTGCGATCCTCGGTAGCATCGCTGTGAGCCTGGCAGCAGTGGTACCACAAGCTTCACATAGACGCCGGTGTTGCTGAGAGCCTCACACGCATGCTCGCAGCCCTGTCTGCATGGTGCACATGCTCGTGGCCTGTTTGTGTGTGCACATGCATGTGTGGCCACATTCAGGTTTGCGCATGCGCGCGTAAGGTGCCTGCCCCTTCCTCTCCCACCGGGCCGCCAACCCAGAAAGGTTGGGGACCCCTGCTCTAATAGGAGGGATTGTACATTGTCATGTCCCAGGATAATGTTTTAGGATCCAATCTGGATCGATCACTGAGACCAGAGGTTAAGTCTTCCAAGCTTCCGGACTTGTGCTGGAGCCCATCCTCAGGGGTCTCTCTCACCAAAAGTTCCCTGAGGATGGGCTCCAGCACAAGTCTGAAAACTCGGAAGACTAAACCTCTGGTCCCGGTGACCAACCCAGATTGGATCCTGCATTGTACATTCAGATAAATGAGCTGCTGATAGTTATCCATTTTTTCTGCACCAGGAAACAGGAGATATTCATGGGAGTGAGAACACCCGCCACAAACTGATTCTAGTGTTTCTTCTAAGTACAATCCCAGTAGACCAAAATACACACTTCAGCCAGAAGTTACAACATGAGAATATGAAAATAGGAATTGACAAGAGGAAAACAAATGACAGTTCCTTAAGATGCGTTGCTAAATATATGTATAAACAAGCACATCAGCCAACTGTTGATAGCAAAATGACTGTTCCAGATGCTTAAATACAAAAAGCAGAAATGCCAACGTCTACAGCAGGATGAGTATGGTTTTATATATATATTATCCATATTCTAAGTTTGTTCACAAAACAGAAGTTCCATACATGTGAATGTTTTGGGTAAATGTTAGAATAGCAAAAAGGGCTCTGCATCCCACAAAATGAATTGTGTAGAATAAAAATAGAATACGGAGGTCACCAGAGAATATTATGAGAGGCTCAGTTTTTTAGTACAGAAAGGTATTATTTGAATCCTCCATTGAGACAGCAGCTTATAACCCCAAAATACATTTTAGCAAGACACTAAATGCTTCCAGGCCTCTTGCTCTACTTCTGGTTATGCGGCTAATAATTCAACAACCCAAACAAACCCTTTGACATTAAAAAACAAGCAAAAGATATTCTGCAAACAGACAATTAATTGGCCTAAACTGCTTTCCAAAGGATTAGTTACATAATATACATTAGGTCAAGAATCTCAGAAAAGCGAAAGGAAATATCTGTAGCAAATCAAATGAAGAAACCTAAATAGGATCTGTGGCTATGAAGAAATATGATAGCATTTCAAAAGCAACACTTCATTTGTTTTAAAAAAAAGTTTCTGAAAGAAATCCCCAAATCTGGCCATTTTCTATTTAAGAGTCAACTGAAACGAACACCTAGTAATATAAAAAAAATATACAGTGCAGCATACCCGGGCTCATAAGAACAACTTTATTAAGCTAGAAGAAAGGGTGAATCTAGTTTATTCCCAAAGTCCTTTTCAACTAGATGATTCTAATATAATATTCCATTTACAGTGCTGAATAAATGTTTTCAGGATGTGTATAAGCAAATGTACAAGCAGCCACCGTTCCTCTGCTGACTAAATAAAACAGTTGGCATTCAAAGACACTGAACAGAAATTCCTTTAATTATCAAGATTATTCGCCACTGATAGTCATGTATATGAATGTGCTCAACCCATGTTTAAAACCATCTAGGCCAGGGCTTTTCAACCTGTGGTACGCGTACCACTTGTGGTACATTACCAAGTGGCAGGTGGTACGCAGCCCTGCCTAGCCATGTGTAGTGGGGGAGGGAAAGAGCCAGCGCAGGCAAGGACTTACAGTGAGAGAGTCCTCTGGAGCTGCAGTGGCTGGGGAGAGACAAAAGGCCCAGGCTCACTTCTGGCTCACCCTCCCCCATGAGAAAGAGGGAGGAGATGGAGAGTGGAAGGATTCTTATGTGCTTTTGTGACTTTGAAGTTCTGGGATTTGTGCAATGTGGGCTTTGTGTTCTTAAGGAGTGTTTGGCAATTTCTATTTGGCTGATGGCTGATGTCTCGTGTTAGCTTCTATTGCTCTGCTATTGTTAGCTGTAAGTTTTGTTGCAAGGGATTTTGAAGTATTTTTCTCCTGAATGGATTTTGCCTGTAGATTCTTTTACTTATGAATGGAGCCATTTGGGGAGGCTGCCTTAGCCGGCAGCCAATACTTACTACATTTTCTTTCTTCCTTACTTTCCTTTCTAGCCAGTAGCTAATTCTTAAAGGGAAATGTGCCCTTTTAAGCTAGTTCACTCAGCAGTTTGTCTTTTCTGTTTCTGGAGGCTTTTCCTTGTTTGATGAATATATGGAAGAGAAAAAATATGGGGGGGGTTTCAAATTCTTCCTTCAGAAGGAGGTGGGCATGAGAAAGAGAGGGCAGGCAAGGAGGGAGGGAGGGAAGTCCTGCCTTAGCACTTGGCCACCAGCAGCCCTGCCATTGACTTTACTTGTCAAAAGGTTGCAAAAGGGGATCACATGACCCTGGGACACTGTGACCATCATAAATATGAATCAGTTGCCAAGTATCCAAATATAAATCACATGACCCTGGGCATGCTGCAATGGTCATAAGTCATTTCAGTGCAATTGCAACTTTGAACAGGGTTTTTTTGGGGGGGGGTCATCAAGTTTTTGACACCTTGCTAGGTGGTACTCGAATATTGCCATATCCTAAAAGTGGTACAATCAGTGAAAAGGTTGAAAAGCCCTGATCTAGGCTAGTGGCCAGTTCTGTATCTAGGGGTAGAAAATACCACAAGTTAATTCTATACTCAATCAAAATAGAACTGAATAAACATAGTACCTCTGTCATGTCTAGCTGGGAAATAAAATGCCAGTTTTGAATTGAAATATAATTGTGGGGGGGAAATTGTCAAGGTAGAAAGAAGTCATATGATCCTGATATGTAAACTTTGTTAGAACTGTAGCATCACAGAACACAATGAAGATCACATAATCACCTCTTGATACTTATGACTATGTTATAGAGGATCACAAACATTGTAAATCGCATGCAAGTATTTTTAGGCTAAACATTCCTGAAATAATATAAACTGGAACAACTGACTTCAGGGCACACCTTCAGCAATATAGTTTCCTAAATATCTGATCTCAAAATTATATACAGTAGAGAAACCTGAATGGTGGGGCCAATCTACCCTCCTCCCCCCAATTTTTGGGACTAATTGATACATGAAACCAAAGCTCATCAGAAATGAATTCATAATAGGACAGAACATGACAGCCAATCAAAGACTATGCTGTACTTATTGAAGAACTAAGCCTTACAAGAACGATCACAGACACAACTATAAAAAATAATATTTGCATCTACCGTTATCCAATATTTGATAACATTATTTTAAATGAGAACCATCTTTGCTTTAACAAACTTGTATCTTTCTGAACAACATTAATTTTGAAAAGAAATCTCTGAAGCCCACAGCTATTATTGAAGTTCTGGATTTTGAAATGTAGGCCCATTAACTAATGAATTGGCAGGCTGTACTTAATTATTTTTGAACTATTGTTATTTATGTTTCTGGTGAAGAACACAGTCAAAATTATAACTGTCAGATTAAATTCTCATTTAACAAACTCACCTCACTTCTCTATGCTTTACTGAATAGACTACACATTGTAATACTTACTAGAATTTAGGTAAACTATAGAAATTGACGTTTCAGGAATATTACTTATTAAAATATTCATGGTTTCCCACATTTTAAGGGGGTCCATAAATTCAAAGATTATAAAGTGTCTGCTGGGGAAAAGAACAGTACCTAGCATGCCTTGGGTTAATACATAACACACTGAGATTCTTGATCAGAATGTGATTTCTTAGAATACACATGCTTCAAAATGTACATTTAAGCATGATGATCTGTACACGAATGTCTATTAAAGTGTGCACGCCATTCTTGTTGCTTATTCTCACTGAACCATACAGCAACATCATATATCCATGTCCTTATAAAAGTGTTCATTATGTGATATTTGCACAGTAACGAAAAAGCAGACTGTTAACGTAAACACAAAATTATGCCAAACAACAAAATATGCAAGGAACAATGGCTACGATTAGGCTCAAAACAAAGTGTAAAATTACACCGCTTAATCTGAATATGAACATTTGCCACAGCTCTTTTATTTCAACCTGATTAACATTTACTATCCAAAGGGGCTGGCTGTTCTGCTGTAGCCTAAGCTTTTAATTCAACCTCTTGCCCTGGTTTCCACCCTAGTAGAAGTTTAATTATGGCTCTGGAATTAAGTTCCAGCCTGTGTCTAATTTAGGATCACCTAACTCAGTTGGTTCAATTCCAGCTTAAGATTTGCTGAATGGAGAATTAGCTTAACTTAAGCACTTTTCCCCTAATTGGCCCCAAGGCTCACTTTAAAGGCTGCAAGCTACTGTTAATTGACGAGGCTACAGCAGCAGAAAACAGTGAGGGGGAAAACAAAAAAGTAAGGGGACCTTCTCGTTATGAAACTCAGGAAGAGACTTACCAGCATGGACTTTGAGTAGGTGAGTTTTCAGCCGGCTATTATAGGAGGACTTGAAAGGGCAGAGTTTGCAGCGGAATGGTTTGTGATGTCCGTGGTGTGCTTGCATATGGCGATCCAAACTTGGTAGGAGAAAAGCAGCAATGGGAAGCAAAAAAAAGAAAGAAAGAAAGAAGCAAAAATATCAATCATTTCAACTAGTACGGGACGGCTAAAGACATTTACTGTACCATCTGCACCAGCACAAATGTATTTTCTTTTCACAGAAGAGATGCAGGAGCATGAGTATTTATTATTTATTGGATTTAAATCCTGCCTCTTGTTCAGGAGCTGAAGGTAGTCGTACCCTAGAGCTCCAATTTCTCCTATAACAGCATCACCATGTGCTAGGTAGGACAGAGAGTGAATGATGGGCCCAAAGTCACCAGGGAGCTTACGCAGCTGAGAGTGGGCAAGAAACTGGTCTCTCCTCTCCTAATCTTAATACCTTCACCACCACTAGCCCCCTAAGCTGCAAGCCAGATCTCTCCAGTGGCCCCCTCGATGGGTTAGAAAGCTCAAGCAATAGCAATTCAGGGCAGAAAGAAGGAAGAAAAGGAGAAGTATCACACAACTGTACCTCTGCCAGAAGAGTGGATATGAGTCTCCTGAAGGGCTGAGGAGGAAAGGAAGAAAGTGGTCACCTATATCCAATATGCTCCCTAGTCAAATTAGCTTCTCCTCATGGAACCATGTGCATTGGTCCTACACCTGCCCATGGCCAGGTCCATCTTTTTTTTTCTTTTTGACTGAAGTCTCAGCTCACAAAACTCAAGGTAACCACTTCTTCTGTCTCCACTATAGCAACGGCAATAGCACTTATATACTGTTTTATAGTGCTTTACAGCACTCTCTCAGCGGTTTACAGAGTCAGCATTTCCCCCCAACAATCTGGGTCCTCATTTTACCGACTTCGGAAGGATGGAAGGCTGAATCAGTCTTGAGCTGGTCAGGATCGAACTCCTGGCAGTGGAATGCAGAGTTAGCCTGCAATACTGCATTCTAACCACTGCGCCACCATTATAGTTACACCACTGTGATAACATCAAAATGATTAAACTGAGAAGCTGTTTATTGTTCATTTATTACATTTGTTAAGGTCACCCAACTCTAAGAAGACTCTTGGCATCATACCATAAGTCCAATGCATATATTAAAAACATAACTAAAAATCACATCACTCTCTGGACCAAAACAAGACTCCCAAAATGGGGGGTGGGGAATAAAAACCTAAACAGGAGCTCTACAAACACCTTAATTTCAAGCCAGGAACACAGCCAGGTCTTAAGAAATCAAGGAGAGAGACAACTGTGTGTATCTCCAAGGGAATGCTGTGCCAGAAGGCAGGGGTGTGTGACAAGGAAGGCAGATATGTTCTGTTTCTCAAACCAAGCTTCTCTTAATTTGTCCTAAGGCTCAGAAAGAGTATTATCTTGTGTGGGGTGGTGGTGATGGTGAAGATCACAGATGCACAGCTGTCTCAATGCCCCTTTTCTTACACAGAAGCACACACACTAAGTACCAGGGCTAAAGACGGCATTAAATTTATCTAATCCTTGCCTCTGTTTACACACACAAAATTTTAGAAGTTGAAAGCACTCACTTTATAATTCTATTAATAGCCTGCATAGTTGAATATGACTGCAGCCTGCATAGTTGAATAGGACTGCTACTATGAGAAGAAGTAGGTGACTTTCAATAGCTAACCTCTTTGTAAGTATGCAGTAGCATCAAGTACTTCTCTTTTCATCTAACAATTGTCCATTTATTTCAGTCTTTCTCAGCTGAAATAAAAATATTCACCAGACAGTTGAAGTTCCTGCTTCCTACTAGGAGAAAAAAATGCTGTGAATTTTTGCACCAAAGAAGACATTTGCCTAGGGGTGCTAGATCCACAACTCCTATTTAATTGAAAACAACTGAACAACTAAAATGAAATTAGGATTGTGAGAGCCACCTGCAGAATATGAATGAAACAGATCCATTCAAGATACTGATTCCAACAAAAGTAAGCCATATCTCCTAAAAGTCATACAAATATGTGGGAGAAGTTGGTTTCCTCGTTGGCTATCTATCTGAACAGTAAAAAAAAAATGTCCTTGCTATAAATTTTCATCCCCAGGTGAAAAGTATCCCCAGTACTTTTAATTATTCTCTGCTGGGCAGAATGATCACCACAGAGGTAAAATAAGACTAATGTAATTTACCAATTAAAATGTAATTTAAAATTATTTCATAAAAACAGCCATCAACCCGAATGGCTGGTATAAGGTTAACCTAAAATGAAGAGCAGGATTTATTTTATTTTAATTTTTTGCAAAACCTTTCAAAGGGGTGTTTTAAAGTATCCCAAAGCCTCTCTGAAGCTCATCTTTTCAAAGCAGCCACATCAAGTTGCTCCTGGCTGTCTCTATGCTTTCAGACACAACCTCTTCAATGAGAAAAATGCAAAACGCACACCTTTCATACATTCTGAAACCAGTTTTCAAACAATTTGACAGCTGTAGTGGAAAACACCAAGTTGGAGAAAACCAGAGGTATGTATAAACCTAACACTTTTCTGGGGTCCTTCAGATGATAATAGCCAGAGGAAACAAATAGGAAATACTAGTTTGTATTTTTACTTAATGAGTGTTTACGATTAGTTCAAACTGAAAACTGGGACTAATCTGATTTATGTCTATTATAACAAGTTAAATTTTTTTACCTTAATTTTCACTAAACAAAAGATAGGGTTAACTACAATTTAAGGTTAGATATAATAAACTATGGTTGAACAAATATTTGAAGTTTAACATTCTGAATTTTTAGCTATTCCACCAAATGACCAGAGAGAGTACTAAGAAAGAATTCATTAACAGATCACTAAAATTGACTCAAGTATTATATTTCATATGCACAGCTGGCTCTGTTCAGCTATCACTGTTAACAACAGTTGCCAAACAAATAAATGAAATATGAAATTACACAACCTTGTTTCTGTTTAATTTTTGCCCAGAATCAAAGTCATTATTTTATAACACCATTTATATTCCTGTTTTCTAATTTGGACATTTTTACTTTAAAAAAGTATGGTTAACATCCTCAAACCATTTATTTGACCATGTGAATTACAAATTACTTTTAATCCTTTTCTTCACTAATAAGATTAGAGTTTTTGTTCCTGTATTATCACTCCAGTTTTTTTTTTAATATATATTCTTTGGTAGGATAAATTGGAAATAATATAACTTTTATCAATACTAAGGTGACAATATAAGTAAAACATTAAAAACCTGACTATTTCATTATTACTTTTCACTGAATCCACAGAATACAAAATATAATTTTGAGTAATGCATAATTTGGAGAAATATATTAATGAAGAAATAATACTGAAGAACGAGTAAACCAATTATCTCAGGTGCTTTACTAAAATATTGAGAGTATAATTTCCACAATATGCTTTATTTTAAGTTATTAGGAGACTTATCCTAAGGGAAATCCAGTAACTTAAAAAAATAAAAGTTTAAAATAATAAAATGGAGCCTAAAGGAGTTTAATTTTAAATTTAATTTAGAATATTTTTAAAGAATCGTTTTAAAAAGAACCAAAAGGGCAAATCCTTTCCCTGTTTCCCCATAAAATTAGCCCCCTAGTGGCCTCATTTTTCTATTCAAAGTGATTTAAAAAAAAAAATCTCTTGTCCTAGGAGACTGACTCAGGAAGACTAAAATACAAGAAGCTGGTGCTATCAAGAAAGAAGAAACTGAGGGAAATCTAGTAATAGCTAAACAATACAAATTGGGAGCCTGCATGGCAGTCATGGATTATTATCATTAATGTAATAATCATTAATGTTACTATTATATTTTTATTCCACCTTTTAGAATAATAGAATAGAGCTGGTAAGACCAGCCCTCTGCTTAAGCAGGAGAACCTATAGCATCTCAAACAGGTGATTGTCTAGTCTCTTCTTAAAAATCTCCAGTGATGGGAGTGCCCACAATTTCTGGAGGCAAGCTGTTCCACTGGTTGATTGTCCTCATTGTCAGGAAGTTTCTCCTTAATTCCAGGTTGCTTCTCTCTTTGATCAGTTTCTCCTAACCATTGTTTCCTTCCCTCTGGTGCTCTGGTGAACGTGACCCACCTCTTCCTTGTGGCAGCCCCTCAGATACTGGAATACTGCTATCATGTCTCCCCTATTTCTTCTTTTCTTTAGACTAGCCAAACCCAAGTCCCGCAGCCGTTCATATCTTTAAATACACACACACACACACAAATAAAAGCAAGGCCCTTGCCTCTGATTTTCTCCAGAACAATAATCCTGTGAGGTGAGTTAGGCTGAGAGTGAATGACAGTCTGAAGTCACCCAGCAGGCTTTCATGCCTAAGAGTATTATCCAGAATGTAGGCCTGTGGAGATGACCTAGAGGTGCATCACAGAGACAATGTCCTCTTTGTTTGGGCAAGGAGGCAACATAACCTGCGTTAGGGAAGCTTTTGGCATCACTTTGAAGCCTTCCTGTTGTATCTTGCTTTTCTCAGCTGCAAACTCAGAAAATGACATCAGCAGTGTTGGAGAAAGCTAAGAGGATTACATTCTCTTGCAGTTTCCTTCTAGCCTTCTCCAGTATTTGCAAAAGCCAAAATAGGCTTCTGGGCAGCTTACATGCAGAAGCTTTTTCTGATTTTCCCAAGTGGTGAAGGATGCTGAGGAAGGGCTGCAATGAGGAACAGTCTGGAACAACACAGTCACTTCTCTTTACAAGAAATGGTTTGTTGCTTTACAAGCAGCTTCAAGGCAATGCTTCTCTCAAATCTCTAAAACATTCTTTTCTAGAAATGCGTGGTCCTTATGCACAGTGCACTTGAACCAAGGTATATCCATTTCTATGGATGATAGAAAGGCTGAACCCTGAAGAATCCTAGCTAGTACACACTAACACTGCATCTATCACATCTCCTCAGAAAATAGCAACAAAGCAGTGCTGTTGTTTTTATTAAAATGGGTACCCTAAAACATGTAGGGAAAATCTTCATAGACTGTATCAATATGTCTCCCAACCAAGCTGAAGGATAATTATTTGCATCCGTCCTGATACCTGCAAGATCTCAAGTTTTCTATAAACTGAAGGATTTGGGAAGATCTTACAAGGAGCAACATTTCCACCATTCTGACGGTGGAAATGCTGCATGTTCCTAACAGCTTTAGAAGACTCTTCACTGGATGGATCTCAGATTTTTATCTGTACCAGGAAAATATCCTAAAATGGAAAGCTTTTCCTGGTAGTAGTTAAGATTGCCTTGTTTTGGTTCCAGATGATAATGACAAAGCTGATGGAATGAAATTCTGCCTCAAAATTGTAGCCCAGCTGTAATAGTTTACGCTTAACTTAAATTGAGTGCCTATTTACAAACTTAATGGCATTATAAACATTGTGTTTTTAAAGGTTTTTATTTAAACAAATTATTCTGCAAATACTATCATGATTTCAAATGGACGAGACCTAGAGATTATTTACCTCCATCGAATATTTCATTTCCTGTTAGATAACAACAATGCATCATTTATTTCTGTGAGCTTATGGAAGAACCTAAACAAGGAAGGAACTTCTCTAGACTGACAGGTGGACAAGATGAACTTGAAAGACTTGTATTAATTAGCTCCCACTTCCAATTGGTACATTTTTTACTACCCATGTTTGTAGATTACTTCATTTGTTTCCTTAAACTCCATACTCAACCTAGATCCCCTGACATTCCTTGCCTGTTCCACCTCATCTGAAACCTTACTGCTTACAGCTAAATTTGAAGCAGTAAAGTTATGATCCTTTGATGTAACCTATTTCTTTGCCATCACTTTTTATAACTAAAGCAAATGAAGTACACAACATATTTGCATTACCTTAAACAGATTTCCTTCCTAATCCAGTATATTTCTTCCTTGGAACACCATCCCACAAGATCTATACTCTCATCCCTGGCATTCTGAAAGCTATGAAAAGACCTGCATTTTTAAAGGGCTGAGACATGAGCGGGTTTATAATTATTTTTTTAAGGAGAGCCAGTTTGGTCTAGTGGTTAAAGAACTAGGTTAGAAACTAGAAAACTGAGTTCTAATCCCACCTTAGACATAAAAGCCAGCTGGGTGACTTTGGCCCAGTCATTCACTCTTTCAACCCACACGGTCAATTCCTGTTGCAACCATTGAATCAACACTTGGTTGATTTGAAAAAAAACAAAACAGACCCTATACTTGTCGGAAAATAAAGGAAGGAAAAAAAATGTACGACTAGTTTCTTAAGACTTTTCATTTTTATGTCATATAGTTTTATGACCAGAGTACTATAATTATTTGCTAGTAATTAATACAAAATTATAATTTGTACATTTGTTTTATTATGTATAACATTGCTGTGAGCTGTTTAGCGGCTTGATGACTCAAGTGGCATAAATGCATCTGTAATCAATCAATCAATCAATTAGTCAATCAGTCACAGGCCTTTACTTCAATCCGGGTCTGCCTTACCTTATAAATCAGGCTATTTTTCATAGAAACCCAATTTCATAATGTAAAAGACATGAAGTTACACCATAGATCAGGGATGTCCAACTTTGGCAGTTTTAAGACCTGTGGACTTTTAACTTCCAGAATTCCTCAGCCAGCCATTAAAATTAAAATTAAAATTTAAGCCAACCAGTCTTAAAATTGCCAAGTGTGGACATTCCTGCTTTAGATTATTTGGGATGTTAAAAAGAAATGCAGTAAAGGAAGCAGCACAAACACAAACAGACTGTGTTTTCTCTCCCTGCTTTCTAATTCTCATCTAAATGCAGATTGTTGTGTCCTGGGCCTTGCTGAGTCAATCAGCAAGGCTCAGGGAATCTGCAGGACAACTGCAGAGACCCGGGCAGACCACGTGTTTGCCCGGGACCGGCTGTAGAGACCCGGGCAGACCACATGTCTGCCCGGGACCCAGACAGGCTGTCTCCACCCTCGTGCGCATGCGCGAGGCGGGAGAATAGCCTGCATTCATTGGTTGAGCCTCCCCTTGCAGGGGAGTATATAAAGGGCTTGTTGCCTGATTCTGTTACAGTTCTGTTCAATCTTCTACATGCTTCTGTTCAGTAAATGTCCTCAATAAAGAACATCTTTTGTACCAAGTGCCTCATCTTCATGTCTGCCTTGCGAACAGAACACAAGATAGTCTTGAATTTCTCTTGCAAAAGATGCCTGTTCTATGACTTTTTCAAGCGATGCACCTGTACATGTTGATAAGCATAACTCACTTTTGCATTCTCTTCCTTATTTCTTGGCATCTTCAATGTCACAATGTATAGTATTTTTTCACCATTACTATGTATACGGGGAGGTGTGTCTCTAAATAACTTCAGTTTAATTTAAAGAAACAGAATTATTTATTTAATTTCTTTTTAGATAAAATATAAGATTATCTTTTAGTATATTCCTCCCTCCCCCCCTTTTGGAGGAAAAGATAAGAATTTAGCTTTTTGGTTCCTACTGTTTTCTTAAGCCTGCTTACTCAGAAGTTTGCATTTTGTTGATATGAGCTTACCTCTGAGTAAGTATGTTTAAAATTATAGCGTCACTGTGGCTGCCTTGTTTTGCACCTGGAGTGCAATACAAGTGTGGTGACCAGTGTTTTCCATGGAGAATAGGAAAACAGAAAGGCAAGAAGGGATTTCCAGCACAGACAACTCAGTAATGACATGCCACAGAAACAGAATGAGGAGAAAGATTCCTAATGGAGAATTATCTTTAATCTTTTCTGTCATACATTTTTGTAATACTCTAGTGCAGGGGTAGGCAACCTTGGCTCTTTTATGACTGTGGACTTCAACTCCCAGAATTCCTGAGCCAGCTGGCTCAGGAATTCTGGGAGTTGAAGTCCACGAGTCATAAAAGAGCCAAGGTTGCCTACCCCTGCATCTAGTGTGAAATTTCAAAAATGTTTTACAGGCATTCACAATTCTGATCCAGTCAATTTACCTATCAATCATACATTCACTTATCAATAGTTTTTCTAGCAAGTATCAAGTATCAAGAAAACCAAGCAGGGAAAAAAAATATGGACTTATCCACAGGACGAATGCAGAACTCCAATAGAGGTCAAAGTTTAACATAGCAGGCCTAAATAAACTTAGTTCTGTGGTGGGGGAGTGAAAAAGTTTGGTTTTGCTTTCCATTTCTACACCTTATATATAGTACAACCTCTACGGAACAGACTGCTTGACCCAATCTGTCATCTAGCTGATAAGAAATTGAGGGTTATAGACCCAGAACATTTATAAGTGCACAATTAAAAAAAAAAAATCCCTGAAATGCATGAGCTGGTTTCAACGTAGATTTCAGTTTATAACTGAAAATCTAGAATTTATGGGGCTTACATTTCAATTTCTATATTTCTATAATGTAATTTTGGCTAGTTCAAGGGCTGAAAAGCCAAAATAACTGCTTATTAAGAATGACTGGGGGCTTACTGTGATCCATACATAATATCTTTCGATATTTAGTTGAGAACCATACAGTAAAACTAATACATACAGAAAATAAGAACATTTGCTTTGGTTTGGGTACATCTGCATGGTCTTCCGAATGTAGGCAAATGAACATTAGGAATCAGAAATAGTAAGTTAACACAAACTTACTTGTGCCTGAATGCAGAAACAAAGGAACAGTACTGGCAGCTGTACTTGTCTTCGCGAGTAAACATGGCCAGTGCCAAGTGACTCCTCTCGTGCGACCGTAGACCCTGCATAGACATCAAAACCCGATCACACTGGCTGCAATGGTAGCCACCAGGTCTGGTTTCATCCTCCAGTGATGGTCCAGATTCAGCTTCTGCAAGTTCCATAGTGGCCATATGGTCTTTGGCTCCCTCAACACCCTCCAAGAAAGCTGCATGTGAAGGATCTTCAGCTTCCTGCTAAAAGACACACATCCCCCCCAAAGCCATCAATTCTCTCTCCCTTCTGCCCTATGGTTACCATTATATCTATGGACACCTAACAATTTCTTCTGGTAGTAGTAATCTTAAAAGCCAGCTATGCAATCTGAGTGAAGATGTCTTTAGAAGCAACATATGGCTGTTCCATTAGTGGTGATCAGCATGGCCAGAGCACACTCTGTTGCTAAAACCTTTTTTTTTTTTTTTCAGAATAATTCACTTCATTAGGTAGAAATGCCCCAATTTTGAGGAAATGCCAATATTCCTTATAGAAGATTATTGGAGTGTTATCTCACCTTCTTTTGGCTTCCTGGACACTACACTATAAGCCAGGGGTCTTCAAACTTGGCCCTTTTATGACTCATGGACTTCAACTCCCAGAATTCCTCAGCCTGGCACGCTGGCTGAGGAATTCTGGGAGTTGAAGTCCATGAGTCATAAAAGGGCCGAGTTTGAAGACCCCTGCTATAAGCATTCAATTTTTTTGCAGATTTGCCCAAACAAATATTTTTCAAACTATTTAACTGGCAACTATATACTAGCTTCTATAGATCTGTTCAAAAAAAGTCCAAGCTTGAGTAAAGTAATCTAGATTTAATTTGGGTGGGGGGGGGTGAGCAGGGATAAGAAGAATATCAAAAAAGACTACATAGTATTCATTATGTTTCTCACCTACTGGGCATATTCAGCGTATTTGCATTAATTTACAGAATATATCAATCTGTCAGCCTTAAATAAAGATCCACAGATGGTTTACTAACCACCATTACCAGAAGGCATATAAGCTCTGGTCGTGGCCTGTAACAACTTGGGAAGGAAATAAATTTGTATAAAATATTTACTGCCACATTTGTAGAAAGAGCGTTTTTCCATGCAATAGCATGTATTCGTAAAAAGATAGGACACGTAACAGAATGCAAATAAGGGGCCATTTGCAGCAAGTTTCATTTATTGCACTAACATATCTCATACCAAGATTCAATTAAAGAAGTTATCTCTAAATGAAAGCTAAATTTAAATTTAAGAGTGGGTATATTCTGCGTTAAAAAACAGAAGTTCATGTTTTGCAGCAATTACAGGTGAATTAGGTAGAAACTATGCCCAATGGATAAGCAGGCCTTGATTCGATTCTTTTTCATAATTTATAGCTATGAAGAATTTTATATAAATAAATGCACAACGGGCAGTAACGTTCTAAACAGAAATGTGTATCATTATATAACAAAACATTTCCTTAAAAATAAAACACGGGAAGAAAGCTATGGAAGCCACACCGACTTCAGCCTTGTCCTTGGAAACTTTAGGCAGCAATTCTTCTGTCTTCTGAGGTTTTACGTGTAATACTCAAGAATTGCTTCTCATACAAAAGGAAGTAAACAGCTGCTTTTTAGAAGACAGAAAAGCAGTTCAAAGCAAAGAATCCTAGAGCAGCATATACCAAGAACTTCCAAGCTTTAGAGATGTTAGTCCAAACCTTTTCTCAAGGTTGCGCAAAAGACCCATAACTATTTAGCAGGTCTATTTGTTGTAAGCCGCCCAGGGTCGTTGAGAGTCAGGCAGCATACAAGTTTAATACAGGTGGTCCAACGACCAGAATTGAGCCCAAAAGTTTGGTTGCTAAGTGTGAATTTTGGCCCATTTTACGATTTTTCTTGCCACTTTTGTTAAGCCAATCACCGAAGTTGTTAAGTTAGTAACACGGTTGTTAAGGAACCTGGATTCCCCATTGATTTTGCTTGTAAGAAGATCGTAAAAGGTGATTACACGACTCTGGGATACTGCGACTGTCATAAATATGTTGCCAAGCGTCTTGAATTTTGATCGTGTAACCATGGGGATGCTGCAACGGTTGTAAGTGCGAAAAATGGTCATAAGTCACTTTTTGGAGGTAATTATGAGAAAGAGTGTATATATTTAATTTTACATATATTGACTGCAGCAAGAATTGTATTCGCTCAATATTGGAAAAATGAAGATCTACCAGCAGAGGAAGTGTTAATTAAAAAAATCTTAAGAGTGTGCAGAAATGGATAGATTGACATTGAAAATGAAAGAGAAAGAAGACTCCGTTTATTTTAGAACATGGGATACTTTTTATCATACTTTTTATATATAAGTCACTTTTTTCAATGCCATTGTAACTTAGAATAGTCACTAAATGAACTGTTGTAAGTTGAGGACTACCTGTAATAGTAATGCTTGGATCCGGAAATATGCTACTCAGATACATTACAACATCCTAGATTCTTGGGAAGAACTTAATGCATATGAAAGCCAACACCAGCTAAAGAATTGGCAGCACTGACTTCACATTGTTGTACATAGCTAATAATATCAGGAGCAAGCTATCCAAACCGATGCAATCAAGGCCAGAATTGGGAAAAAAATATATCATCAAATGATTCAAAGCGCAGATTGGGCCAAGAAGCAGAAGAGCAGATCCTCAGCTTGTTGAAGTTCACACAAACTGATTATAAACAAGGACATAACGTAATCACCAAAATGATTCACTAGAACATCTGTGTCAGTAATGAAAAACTGGTGGGAACGTAAGAGTTGAAAGTAGGTGAAAATGAGCAGGTTAAAATATTGTGACTTTTCAGAATACAGACTGATAGTCTTGGCTCATAACACACCAGATTTAACCGGGGTCGAAAGGGAAGTGTGGATAACTGATGTGGCAATTCTAGGAGATAGAATTGGAAGATAAAGAATTGGAGAAGATTGCAAAGTATCCCGAACTGAAAATTAAAAGTTAAAAGATTATGGCATAAATCAGTCATGGAGGTCCCAGTGGATATTGGCGCAAAAGGTGCCGTATCAAAAAATTGGGGGTGGCACTTAAGAAAATCTGCACGTTGACAAAATTTCCAGCCGCAGTTACAAAGGCCTGCATTGTTTGGATCCACACATGTGCTATGCTGATGCATTAGAACAACCTAGATTCTTGGGGAAAATTTGACTGGGAAGGTCAACACCAGCAAACAACAGGCAGGTATGATTTCACACTGTTGTGTTATAATAACATTAATATGGGTGCATCATATTCTGCCCACAAGGAACTAGGCTTATGTCCAATAAAAAAAAAAAGGAAGGAAAGCTACATAAAAATCATGTTATAAATGCCGATATTTATTTCTGGATTGTGGTGTCTGATCCACATCCTCCTTGGATGAATCCAAGCATTTAACCCCAAAACAAGCCCTTAAACTCACCTTGACTCCAGTAGACACCGAGGAACCATTCCCGTACTGGACATGCTTACGAAGATGATTGCAGATGGCGCGAAGGGTCGGGTGAACTTCGACACAGAACTTACATTTGTATCCTACCACCTTTCTCTCTTTCAATTTTGAAACTTCTTCCAAGCTGCCAAAAGGCTGTAAGGAAATAAAACTCGAAACTTAATCAAGCATTCCATCTCTAAGCAAGCGTTTCTCATCCTTGGGGCAGCTTGAAAACCTGTGGAATTTCAGCTCCCAGAATTCCCTAGCTAGCGTGGGCTGCCTGGGGATTTCTGGGAGTTGAAATCCACCCATCTTCAAGCTGCCAAGGTTGAGAAACACGGCTCTAAACTATGTCAGAAATTTGTAGATTTAAATACAACGAGAGGGAACATTTGGCTTCTTGGAATAAGTAAAACTCTGAGGTGGCAGGTGTTTATTTTAAAAAACTGACGTTTAAAAGTCCCAAAATAGATACAGCGTGCTATTACAATATTGATTCAAACCCTTGGGCCATGTAGAAAATCTCAACTTCAGTCTGCAGCATTCTTCTACTAGCAATGCTAAATGTGATGGCAAAACCTTGAGTTTGTATAAAGAAAGAAAATAAAAACATAAATTGAGTTTCCCCCCACTCAAATAGCATCCTTTTAGCTGTAGCTATGCCAAACAGGACATTAATGTCTTTCTGTATGGGAAGCAACTCTAGGAGTTAAGTTTGTGAGCACCTGCAAGCACCCCAAAATTTAACTGAGAATTTGTATGTCCTTCATAAGGATTTTTTTAATAAAATTACTCACAGAAGTCTCCCTTAATCTGGTGCTCTCTGTATCTGCTGGAGTACAATTCCCAATGATTTAAATGTCAACCAGCTTGGTCAATGGAAGTACCAAAGAGAAGATGATTTTTTTTTTAAAGTATATTTTCAAAATAAGGTGAATCTTTTGCACCTGAAGGATGAGAGCTAATAGCTAATAGTACACATTTCAGGCAAATTTTAGATATTCCGATGTATGACTGAATTTGCTGTAAAACTGTTAAACGCTGAACCATTCCAATCAAACATAATCTCTTCAGAATTTGGGGCCATTACGTTTTTCCTAACTTCCCTGTTTTGATCATTCTGATCCTTTTTCCAGAATGCTGAACCATCATTATCATTTCCGTAATCTGCCATATTCTTATTTCTTCCCGCACCAAAAATATTCAATGTTTAGATTCCCATTAATTTGACAACCAGTCTCAAGCCTTTAATTCCACTGGAATCCCACTTGCAAATTATTCCCCTGCAAAACCAGAAGGTAGCTTTTGATCCAATGAGATGCATTTATCATTCCCCTTTTCTCTCTGCCGCCAACTTGGGTGAAATATCTCTGGGTATGAGAGAATGCCATTAAGAGTGAGTTTTATTCCACATGACATTCGCTCTTAATTGACTACTTCCAAAAGAGGCACATCTTCCACTTGCATCATCAAGCAAACTAAGGATTTAATCGGCAGTTCATTTAGAGAGATTGGTTTACATCAGGGGTCTTCAAACTTGGCCCTTTTATGACTTGTGGACTTCAGCTCCCAGAATTCCTCAGCCAGCGTGCCTGGCTGAGGAATTCTGGGAGTTGAAGTCCACAAGTCATAAAAGGGCCAAGTTTGAAGACCCCTGGTTTACATCCACCGGTACAAAGGGCTTTACACTGGACTTTCTTCTCAATTATTTCCTTGCATTCTTGATATTTTTGGTCACAAACAAGAAATATATTCAACATGGGGACAGAGGAAGAGGTAAGAAGAAGAACAATGATTTTCTTATTCAAAGAGAAGTTAACTTTGAAATGAAAGGTTAGGAAAGGAGGAAATGAAACGGCATGCCAGGAGTCTAAAGGAGGAAAGAAATGAAACAAGGACACAATGGGCATGGAACTCACTGGCACAGCCCAATGACTGTACAGCCTGTAGCTTTCCAGTTACCAAGGGCAATAATAAGAAATAAGTAAACTTGGGAGAGCGGGGAGGGTGGAGAGGAAGGAGAAATACCCAACAGGAAAAAGCAATGTAAAGTCAGATCCTTACCCTCTCTGCTTTGAAGTCTACAAAAGCACCATCCGCATATTTTTGCTTGCTCAGAAGTTGCTTCCTCCTCTCTTGGCGTTTGGCACGTTTCTGGAATTCCTCATTGTGGCCGTTCAAGTGCGTGGTCAGCTCCGCCAGGCTATGCAGCTTAGTGTCACAGTGCCTGCACTGGAAACGGGCCCCGCTTCCCAGGATGGTAAAATCCCTCTTCAAGTCCTTGCTGTGGTGGTCAGTGTAATGCATACAGAGCAGCTCGGCCGTGCTGAAGGAGAGCTTAAAGCACTTGACGCACCGGAAAGGAAGCCACTCCATCTCTGGAGCTTCCACCTCCAATTCAGGCTTCTCAAAATCATTCCTCTCTTCTGGGGGAGGTTGCGGCTTTTCATACTCATCCGCGTACACCGCCGTGAAGTAACCCCCAAGCTTGCTGGCATGCTGTTTCTTGGGGAATACTCCAGGATGGCGTTTCATGTAGTGGGAGACTATGCCTTTTTTGCTGAAGGACTGGAAGGAGCAGAGGGAGCATTTCTTCTTCTCCACCGCCCTTCTCAGCTCCTCGCTTAGCTGAGGAGAGTCCTCCTTGGGGGGCGAGGGAATGATCACTTTGTTGGGTTTGTCGCTTATAGTCCTTGAGGCTGCTAAGCAATGTGTGTAGTAAGCATCAATGTCATGCCGCTTCTGGTAATGTGCAGCCAGACCTTTACGAATAGGGTTTGTATAGGAACACAGGGCACATTTAAACAGGTTGTTCTTGCCTTCCGGCTGTGCCCGAACGTTGTTGTGTTTTATTCGGTAGTGCCTTGCTATCCCTTTCCGGGTAGAGCAAAAATACTTACAAAGCTGGCACCGGAATACAGTATGAGAAACCAAATGGGAACTGGAGAAGTGGGAAGATGGTAGTGAATCGTCTCCAAGGAGATCTTCTGGAGCCATCTCAGGAGAGGGCTTAATTTCAGCGAGAACTTCGGGCTCCATGGAGGCAGGGAATTTCGGAGGAGACTGTGCAAATACATCAAATTCAGGCTGGTTATGGTATTTCTCATAATGAATTTTGAGCTTCTCCAAAGTGCCATGCGTGTATGGGCACAATTTACACCTGTAAGCACCATACCCTTGCTTGAAAATTCTGCTGGTTTCCTCCACGTCATTCTGGCTCATATCAGCAGGTTGCTCCACATCATGCACAAAATCTTCTGCCGTGACCTTCACCGAAGGATGTCTCTTCTGGTAATGTGTAAGAACACCATGAATGCGTGTGTTAATGTAAGGACAATGCCTACATTTGTACACCGCTCCCGGATTAATATCAATGTCTTGTGCAAAATCTGCAGCTTTAACTTTCATCCCAGGATGTTTTTTTCCATAATGGGTGAGAAGTCCATGCAAATTGTTATATTCAGACTGGCACACTGTACACTGGTACGGTGTAGAAGATATTGCAGGGTTCACAGAGGTGAGCTGGAGAGCTTTATCTTGGGAAAGGGTTGACTCTTCTGCGTATTCCGTGTCTGGATCCCCGTGTGGTAATGCTAACCGATCTTCTGAAATTATTCTGGCACCAAGACCATCAGATACTGGGTTCATTTTATCAACAGCATCTTTTTCCTTGATAATATCTAGTAACACTGATTCATCTCCATTCATAGCCCAAGGATGAAAAGCTTGGTAGTGATTAGTGATATCCCAAATGGAAGAAGCTTCAAAAATACAATCTCTGCATCTATAGGTTTTCATTTCTGATGGTATTAGTAAGGCTGGAGGTGAAGGATCTGGCCCTGCCCAGAGTTTTGTTGCCATATATGTGTAATCAACATAATGTTCAGGATGTCGCCTTTGGTAATGCACAAGCAGGCCACTGGGTTCTGCGTGAGAATAGATACACCATTCACAGTGATATCCAGCTTCTATTAAACCATCCAAAAATGCCCATCTCAAAATAGATGTGACAGTGGCCTTCAAGCTTGGGTGGTCCTTTTTAATGTGCTTCCGCAGTGCATAGAAATAAGGAGATGTATAAGAGCACTGCCTGCATTTGAGAGCTCTCAATTTAGCCCTTTCTTGCTCAGAACCAGAAGTAGGAATTTGTAAGCCACCAGGGGAATTTTTCTGACCCCGGTCACAGAGGCTCCTGATGGTGGCAGTGTGCTGCCTAATCACATCCGCATTGGCTTTGAAATCGCGATGCTTCTTTTGGTAATGAATAAGGACCCCTTTTACAGTCCGGTTTCCATAATCACAGTGCTGGCAGAAGAACATCTCGTTCTCTGGTGGAGCTACAGCACCATCAGAGCTGTCCCTATTCAGCTGCTGCATAGAAACTGTAGGTCTATGAACACCAGGAGGTAACTCTCCAGCTCTCATCATTGCTGCAGTCGGGGGTGCCTGCCTAATGTATTTGGCAGTCACTTTTATCTCTGGGTGCCTTTTCTGGTAGTGTACTAGTACCCCAACCACTGACCGATTGCTGTAAGAACAATGTTTGCAGTAGTAAAGCTCCGTGATGAGGTCCGGAGGTGGTGGAGGTGGTAGCTGTGACATTTTGGGAGAGCCAGGTGACCCTAATTCATAAGCCATCTGAGCCAGGGCAGAGCCCCTCTCTACTGACACCAGACGCATCGTTTTTTGAATCCTAAAATACGAAGCCTTCTCATCAGGATGTTTCTTCTGATAATGCACTAAGACAGAATGCATGTTGGGACTTGCAAAGGAGCAGACATCACAGTCATAAACTACAACACTGTTGACTGCTGACTCTTTTTGGCTTTCAGATTCGGGGCTATTGCCCTTTGAAGAACTTTTGTTGTAAGCAGCCGGTATGCCACAAGTCCCACGTGCAACTTGGGTTGAAGTGGTCAGGATTTTTGGAGCAGAGTTCAGTATCTCTCTCAGCGTTTGTGATTCTGAGCTTAACCCTTCTTGTTGCTCTACTACGTAACTTGAGAATATCATTGCATTGTTAATTTTAACTGTTGGATGCATTCTTTGGTAGTGCGGCATGAGGCTCCTAACATTTGGGCTGGTGTAAGAGCAGAAGCGACAGCGATAGATCAAATCAGAATGGTCAAAATTTAATACATTCATGGCTTCTGGGTGATGCTCACCATAATGCTGTTGCAGATCTTCAAAGTTTGTATAATCAATGTAACATTCAAGACACCTATACACTGCACTGTGATCGTTGGGATCAAGAATATACCTAAAGCTGAACTTAATGTAGGGATGCATTCGTTGGTAATGAGTACTAACACTCCTGGCAGATTTGTTGCTGAAATCACAGTGTTTACAATAGTAAAGCCTTCCAGAATCACCAAAATCTGAATTCTCATTGTTCTGATCAGATCCATATAGGCTTGCCTGGCTGCCCAGGATAGATGAATTCAGTCCTGGATCCTTCAAACCCACCGAAGAACAATAATATTCCTCCTCATCCTCAGATATAGTTAGCTCAATTTCTGCCCCATTCGTGGAGCTGTAATCATGGGGGATATTCCTGTAGTTGGGCTCTTTCTGAGGATCTCCTGTGTCTCTTCCCCATATTTGCTGGGAAGCAAATGCTGCTATTTCCAGCAGTGGTTCTGTTTGTTCTTCTTCCTTGTCCAGTTCTACTTCTATTTCCACTTCATTGTCATCCTCTTCCTCTTCATCGTCCTCTACATTAATGACTGCATCTTCTTGCTGCTTGTTCTGATTGATTTTGCTTTGCAAATTACTGGCAATCTCGTCAATTCTGGTTCTTTTCTTCACCGGGGACAGATCTAGGGGAAAGTCATTGGACATCTTTCTAGAGGCTTTCGCTACAAAGTTGTTTTTAGAAGACAATCCAAGAATTGAGGTCTGGCTTTTCTTCACAGTGCTGGGAGAAACATGAGCATCGGGCTCACTATCTTGCAGGGCATTTGCTGATGGGCTCTCATATTTTGGCAAGTTATCGCAAAACGAGTGCTTGTGCTGCTGATGAACCCGGAGACCTTTCAAAGTCGTTGTAGAATAATTGCACATGGTGCATTTATACGGATGCTGCGAATTGGACTGCGGAGACTGTTGCTGCTGCTGCTGCATGGAATCCATGATCCCCCCGGACTTCCTGCCATTTATATTTCCCCCTTCATAGGATACTGTACTTTCATTTAAAGAAGAAGCTATACTTTCAGTTTGGGAGTTCACGGCATCCCAGTCAGATGCTGCACCAGTATGACACTGCTTATGAGCACCAAGTTTAAAAGAGCTCTTGCAGGTGAAAGGACATTCGTCACACTTGTAGACTGCCGTCTTTCCAGAGAGATGGATGTTTTCAATGTGGCGAGAAATGCTTCGCCGATGCATGGTGAGGAAAGGACAGAAAGGACACTGGAACCTATTCATAAATCTTCTAAAGGGAATCCCCTTGGTTTCCAGTAACTTGTGGCCCTCAGATCCCATCAGCTGCTCGGCAGTTAGTCCCGAGCTTTGGTGATCCATAGAGTTCAACCCATTCTCGCTGTCTAGTTCATTGAGCTCATCATCCGAACTGGAGTCATTCAGCATACTGTTGGTATCCAGGTCAGTAGAATTTGCCATGTCACCAACCCCGTAACGAGATCTGTCAGACAAATTAACAATGCCTGAGTTGTGAGGAGTCTTGTGTTTCATCTGAGGGTAGGAAGTGGAGGAAAATTTTGAAGAGGTGTTGGACCTGATGAGAGAATTGTTTACTGAACTCCTGTAGTTTGGGACAGTTGCGTTAGGCATCTCTCGCCCAGAAGCATTCATGGGTATATAGTTAGAGTTTGGGGGAGGGCTTGGGGGACTCTTGTTTACAACATCTGACATACTGGTCCCATCCTGTTGCCTCAAGTTGGACAGTATTTTCACCATGCTTCGGTGCTTCTTCATCATATGATCACACCAACGTTCCCTTCGGGGTGTCTGGTAGCTACACCATTCACAGCAGAAGTTGCCTCTTGATTTGGTTAAAGGCTTGACCATAGACTCCAAAATACTACGCTCAACAACTTCAGCTGGAAGCTCCTTGCATGAATCCTGCATTGAGACAGACGCAGAAGCTGATTCAGATATAGCAGCTGAAGAAGCAGGAGAGGTCGAACTCTCCTTCAGGCTGTTTTTGTGGTACATCTTCTGATGTTTTATAATCCGTGCACGTCTTGGAGATTTGTAGGTGCAGAACTGGCACGAAAATACCTTCCCAAAACCCTCATGCATCATGATGTTGTAGTTTAAGGAACCAGCACTTGAGGATCCAGTTGGAGAGCTTCCAGTTTGAGCACCATGGACTTTCCGAGTATGTTCTATGAGAAGGTTTTTGGATCGGAAATAACGCACACAGTATTTACACTGGAAAAACTTGCTTGCTGATTTGGAGAGCATATGTTGGCCATAATAACCCTGGCTGTGGCTATAGTAATTGCCAGTCCCCAGCTGAGCTGCATTTTGCCCTAAAAAAGAAAAGAAAATAAATAGTAAACATTACCTGTGAAATACACTTATTACCGTGCCTGTTTTTCCCCCTTCTTTTCTCCCTTCAAAGCTCTGTTTCCAAGGTACTTGGTTCATAAATACTGGATAGGATGTCAAAAACAACAACAACAACAACCATCCTTATCCTTTACAACTGCCTTCTAGGGAAAGTTAGTAATAAAAGCACAACTGAAATTGAAATGTAAATTTTAATTCATACACACAGATACACATTTTTAATGTTACTTATGGTGTGCTGAATTCATATGTACTATTTCTAAATAATTTAACCATCCCGCGCCCCCAATTACCAGTTAACAATCGTATGAAAAAATTCCAGTGCAATTTAGGCATACACACACACACAGAGACACACACTCATACACACCTCAAGTTATTGTTAGCAAAAGGCTGCTAGCAACCAGATAAACTATTAAGGTCGTTCCATAAAACGCTTATCTTGAAATGCATGCATACTATGAGTTTCATGTACAAATAGCTTTCTAGACATCGTGTTGTAAATTCTGAATGTTAACAAAAGGAAAAAAAATCTGATCAAAAACTTAGCAGCACTGAGACTCAATCCATCATATGTGGCTATTTTTTTCCTTTTTCAAACAACCCGTGATAAACAAATAAGAGATTGCTTGAAACCTCTTAGAATCTACATTCTCAGCCATTGGGTACGGTTGCTTCCTGTTGAATATGAATAACACAGGTAGGTAGTGGTTATCCTGCAAGGCAATAATTCCTGGTTATTTTTAATCTGTCATAAGATCCAGATATGGTGAATAGGATGGTAACGTGAGAATGCTGCAATGGGATCACTTCTCAGAATGACGTTCCAAATAGAAAGTTACCTGCCATCCCATCTGCCACTGCAAATTCATCTTTTACCAAAGAATACTCCACCTCAGCCTGGTCACTGTTCATGGAACCGAATCTTGATGGGCTAGGAGTTTCTTCAGCAACATCTGTGGGCTGTAGAAACGCAGTATGAACATCCTGGATGTGAGCTTTAAGATCTTCATAGGAAGGTGCTCGAAAATCACAGCCGTCACACTGCAGCACCTCCATGATCTTTGTTGCTAAGCTTTACATTAGGAAAACCTGAAAGAGATGGAGAAGAAACAAATTGCCTAAGAAAAGTTCAGAAAACTGTTACAGCAGCAGATTCAGTCTTGAGCAAATATAGGAAAAGAAATATTCTCCAAGCACAAGAAGTACGGCATACAGAGGAACAGTAGCATTTTTTTTTTAGAGAAATCTGGGACCTAACGTACTTGATACATTCAACTACATGACTCATAGTTACTATGTGCAGAAGTCTTGCCCAATTGCCTCTGCTACTCTCACTTTACCTGTTCACCAATCCAATTCCAAAGAACAAGGAAGCATATGTTGGAAAGCCATCAACAATAAAATGCATGGGAACTATTGTTGAAAAAGTTTTAGAAAGCCAAGCAGATTATTTACTTAAGACATTTAATCCCATGCTTCCTCCAAGCTTATGTGGCACACATATTATATCTTATCCAATTTTAACCTTCTTAACAACCCTGTGGGTTAGGCTGATGACTGCAACTTGTTTAAGTTCAACTAGCTTGAGTTTTAAGTTGGTACAGCCATCTTCTCTTCCACTATGAGTCCAAACTTTTAACCAAAAAGCTTTTAAGCTATTTCCCTTTCCAAGATTACTACATTTGGTATTACCAGCTATTACTGAATGTTGTTTTATGTAACCTCTCTCAACTCGAGAGCTTTCCAAACATGTAGGGCCAAAATTGTGGAATTCCAAGCCTGCAAGATGAAAATAAAATGATAGCCTAACAGCATCTAGACCTCCTTCAATAACAGAAAAGGAACTTTAGCAATATATATATATATAAACATATATTTCTCCCAGTATTTTAGACCCCATGATTTGAAGTATGTTAAATAAATACTTGATAAATTATATAGTTTCTATGCTTCTGAGAAATTATCATTGAATAAGTTGAAAATATGTAGCCTACTTATTTTCATACAGCAACTGTATGCTAGCTTTGACTAATCCAGCTGCTATTACCTTAATGAGCTGCTTATTTTAAAGTCTCCTCACACAATTCAGGTCATATTTAGTCTAGGAGCTCCACCAGACCAAGAGATGGAACAGCAGCCCAAATGAGCTTTGAGGAAAATCCCATCTTCTCATTGTCATGTAAATATGAGGTTATGTTTATCAAATGTTCAAAGCTGAACGGTCTCCCACCCGTATTACAAAGAAAAAGCAGTGCTACCAGGATCCTGCATCAGAAGAAAATTCCTCTCAGTGGCATGGCTTTGAAAATGTGGGCATACTGAACAGAAACGCACATCCACTGCAATATCTTGGTGCCCCACTTCACCTTCCTCTTTGCACTGAAAGACTAAAAGCTGGCCCTGCCTTCTTTTCAGCTAACAATGTTAACAAGAATCAGGAGACTCAAAATCTTTTATGTGCAAGCACCAGACCAGACTGTGTGGAAGAGGTTGCTATCTGCTCTGGATCAAATTACAGCAGTGAACATAGAGGCCCCACCCCATAAGTCTCCTTTTGCACAGTCCATTAGACCTGAAAACAATCTCTCTCTCTCCCCCCCCCCCCCATCCCTTTTGCCATGGTGCAGCAGACGACTCTTGAATTCAGAATGCTCCAGAGGAAAAAGCAGGAGAGAAAATAATGAAACGGATCTTCTCACTGTCCATCTTCTTAAACTTCCTCCCCCAGCATAGTCTTTCATCTAAGTCAAACAAGCCACAGCTCTCTGAATGTGTTTATCACACTTTCAAGAGATATGAGCTCCTGCGTCACTGACGCTTTAAGACTCACTAAGCTGTCCTAGTCCTATGAGCTTTAGGAGGGAGAGAGAGAGAGGTAGAGGGGGAGAGAGAGAGAGAGAGAGACAGAGCAGCCATTTTAGCTCAGACAAGCCATGTATTAAGTAAGGGAGAGATAGTCTCAGAGCTTCTAGCCTGCACACAACATGGCTTCACTTATCTCAGCCTCATCTCCAGCACACAATATTCTCCAGCTTCTCCTTTGCTTTCCAAGACCAGGGTTAGAAACCAGCATTTTAAGATGTTCTTTTTTCCCTTGAAGGAGAAAGAACAGATGCCTAAGACTTCAAGGTTGCAACCAAACCAGCTTTTTTCCTCCTCTCCTTTAAGAAAGCCATGGACAAAAATACCTCTGAAGGTTCTTCCAACCCTCAATGATCCATCAGCAACAAGCCTTTGCTTAAGCAAAAAAGATCTGGCCAGGTGGCCTCCCGGTCCAAAGCAAAGAAGCAGTAATGCAATCAGATTATTATTACTATTGTTATCATTTTAAAACAGGATGGATAGAAGAAAGGGAGGCAGACGGAGAACAGGGAGAAAGAAAAAAAAGCAAAGGGAGGAGAAAAGTCTTCCACAGTATGCGCTTTAACCTCATGGGAGTCATTCTTCTATCCACAGAAGACATACCATCTGACTCTGCCTGCCAGATTCCAAAGTCTAATGACCTTTGTTAATCACCAGCCAAGCTGTCTGCTTAGCAAGCCTTGCCAATAGGCACACCCTTCTACACAAAGGCTGGAGCTATTCCTTTGGAGAGAGGTTCTCTTGAAAGCTCCATTGTGTGTGGAAACCAAGGGGAAAGAGAAAAAAAAACAAAAAACCAGCGGGGAATCTCTTCCTTTACATACCGGATGGAGTCTTCCTTTAAGGACTGAAAGGAACCAAAAAAAAAAAAAGGAAGAAAGAAAAGGGGGAAAAAAAGAAGCAGGACTTTCTCTGCTGTGTGATCCTCCTTGTTTAGAAAGTTTTCACATCAGCTTAGCAATCAGAAGGAAGAAGAGAGGGGGGGGGGAAACAAAACAAATGGAACATCTCCCTACAACAGGGTTCTTCAAACTTGGCCCTTTTATGATTTGTGGACTTCAACTCCCAGAATTCATCAGCCAGGCTGAGGAATTCTGGGAGTTGAAGTCCACAAGTCATAAAAGGGCCAAGTCTGAAGAGCCCTGCCCTACAAGGTAAAAAAAAAAAAAAAAAAAGCAAATGAGAGTTGTCAGTACCACATGGTTGCATTTTCTTGAAGCTTCTTCTCAAGGTTATTAACTCTGGCCTAGCCGTGAGCAAACCACTCCATTTGTTCTGTAGCAAAACAGAATGCAGAGCAATGCAATTGTCAACTATTAACAAGGACAACTGTTCCAGGACGGATCTGGCTGAACTGAGCAGAAGCTGAGCTGAAGAAAAGCACACCAGACACACGGATTCTCATAATAAGAAGTTGCTGGCTCAGCTTTTGTTTATTTCAAAGGAGGTTTTACAAAAAACAAACAAACAAAAAAACACGCTGGAGAACTGCATTGATCAGTGTGCATGCATTTATTTAACATATAATCTCCAACTTTAAAGATAGTGCCCCTGCCTTTAATAACTTTATATTTATGGTCAGTTATATCTGAGTGGTCTTCAGTTTCACGTTTTCACCAAAATCTGAAGAAACCATTTCCTTATTATTTATTGATTACTTCTAGAACGTTTGAAGATATAGATGAGCTTCCTCCAAAGGCCTTCCGTGGTTTAAGTGGTCAAAATAGAGTGTCTGTATTTTTCTTTGTTTAGGGAAGATAAGAGAGCAGGGAGAACCATCTGTCAGCCGAAGAATGGAGCTTTTCACTGCCGATGTTAATATGCTGTCAAGATGCACGTGAAAGAGAGAATATATGGAAACAATATTGGCATGTTTGTCCATAATGACAGCAGTGGCATACTGTCCATATGATTATCAATGGATTATGCAGTAACAAAATAAAAAGAAACCCCAAAGACTAAGAAAGTTACTCAAAATCTGGCTGCCAAAGAAAATGTTAAAAATTTGGCAACCGAAAGAAAATTATGCAAACATAAAAATATCATTAATATTTGTTCACAACGAAGTGAAGTCACAGCCGCCAGTTCTTTAGCTGGTGTTCACCTTCATATGCCTCAAATTCTTTCTAGGAATCTAGGATGTTGTGATATTATGGGTGTAGTGTTTTGTGCTGATGCAAGCAATGTGGCCTTCTGCAACTGACAGATGGAAATTTTGTCAGTGTGCAGATAGAAAATCTGCTGAACATCCAAGGTGAAGGTGTCATCCATGATTTTTTGGTATGGCAACCAATGTGCCAATAACCACTGGGGTCAGTGTCTTATGCCCTGATCTTTCGATTACTATTATTTAAAAACATGATTATTCTCATAATTTGCATTAGGAAACATTTTGGAGGGAAGAGACATTAAAGAAGGTTGCAAAGAGCTATGCATGGCACTGAAACAACCATGTATGAAAGCTGAATATACCACATAATTTCTAACCCCATTTAGATGTTCACTTAATGTGGAGAACTCAAAGTCTAGAGCAGTGTTTTTCAATCTTAGAAACTTTAAGTCATGTAGACTTCAATTCCCAGAATTCCTCAATGGCTGGGTAGGGAATTCTGGGAGTTGAAGTTCATGTAGCTTAAAGTTGTCAAGGTTGTGAAGACTGGGGTAGAGCACAGGGTTCAGCTCCATTATCAGTCAAGTTCCCAAGTGGGAAATCTGGAGAGAAAATCCGATTTGCTCCAATGTAAGTAGACCTAGAAATCATTTAGGTCTCCCCACACATTCAGGTAAATACTTAAAACAGCATTTATCTAAAGTTCTAATCCCATTATATTTGCATTCTAGATCAAAGAATGGGTGAAATTGCTTCCAGGCTTAGAAACTTTTTTCTGTTTTTAAAAGATAACATATTTGAATATTATAATGTGACATAAAAATTCAGAGATTTCATGGAAGGAAGGAAAGAGAATAAAAAGATGTAGTGACCCAAGCGTGACAGACTTCTATCTGTCCCAGCCATTGTTTAAAATTATTCAGTATGTGAAATCTTTCAACCTTCAAACATAGGTCTCTTTAATTAACATGATAACACACACACATGTATGAGCAGGCATATCAGAATTGATTTGGGAATAATTACAGTTTATTTAAATAAAAGTATGCTGGATTTTTTTCTAAAACCTAGCTCAAGAAGGATTTCAAGTTCCATGTAGGAAGATGAGGAAGGAAGGAACAATCCTTTGCTGGAGAAAAACCAGTGGTGGGATTCAAATACCTGAACAACCGGTTCTTTTATTGGATGCAGGCCTGGACCTCCGAGGCCTAGAACGGACTTCTGGAAGTGGCATCCATGCACTTCTGGCGGGCCGTTCTAGGCCTGGGAAGCCTCCTCCAGGCCTCTGAGGCCTAGACTGGACTTCCGGAAGCAGTGTGCATCCAGCTGGTTCTCCGAACTCAGCAAAATTTAGCTACCAGTTCTACCAAACCGGTGCAATACGGCTGAATCCCACCACTGAGAAAAACTGTTATGAATCCTCCAAAGATACACTCGTAGAGAAGTTTTGCATTTTTCATACATTTGAGCAAGCATCTCTTAATAGAATCCAGAAGGCCATAGCATCGGCCTCATCTTTTTTTATTTTCTATGCTGGAGAGAGATTACTCTACCCAAAATAAGCATTGAAACAGCAATGTGATTCAACAGCCAACTAATTATAGATCTTACAAAACCTTCCAAGAAATAGAACCTGAAATACCATAAGCAACATCATACTGAGCACATTCTTTCTTTTCTTTTTTTTACAATTTCCCTGCTACAGAAGTTCTGATTTTAAATCAGGAAACTCTAGCAGTCCTAATGCAAAGCCTCCTACTGTTACTTTAGATTGCTGGTGAAGTATTTTACATACAAACCTGGGAGTGTCTTTAGGACACATATTTTGACACTTTTACAAAATATTGTGAACTGTCATCTCTGTATCATCCATATTAGATCTAGTGCAAACACAGCACTATCTCCTGAAAACTGGCCAATCAGAAACTAGATTTGCAATGGGCAGCTCCCTTTTTAGTAAGGAATTTCCTCCTGCTATCTGGTTTCAACTACGTTCTAGTTCTATGCATAGGCAGCTACCAAATATGCTCAAAATCATTTGCAAATCTTCTCCAATCCAAAGTTCCAAAGTTCAACTGAAGAACATCACAATGGGAAACAATGGTTAATGGTTAGTGTTAACCCTGATTGTTTGTGTGTGAGATTCTAGAAGGTTTCACAAGAACTGATAGAAGCCTATCTGAGTTTAATTTGAACAAACCAGTAAATGATAGCCATACTAAATAATTGTACATTCTCATTATAGACTCACCTTAAGTTCTTCTGGGCATAGACTGATGTCTTTATGAAAGTAATGGAAAATAGCCCTTTTTAGTAGCGCTGAAGCAACAGAAAGGAAATGGGTGACAGGATGTGATTATATAGATAGAAAAGCAACCAGACTTGGTGCAGTGACCTTGAGCCCAAGAGAAAGTTTAATACGTGAAGGCCATCTGCCTGTGATAGGTTTAATGTGGCAAAGGAGCAGAAGTAAGGAAGGAAGTAGATTGATGCCTAGCTAGTTAAAAAGACCTTATGAATACTAGAGTAACTACCAAGCTGCAATTTGTGGCTTCGAGGGAGAGGGTTAAAATTTCCTAAGATATATATATATAAAGAAGATCATACTTGAATATCTGGTTACTAAAAAAAGACTTTAAGAGGCTTTTGCATGTATACATACAAACAAACTCAACGTGAGTTTGAGACTCAGCAGATCTCTACAAACACTGTTACAAAAAACCAGGAGATCACTCCAACATTAAGAGATGTTCTCCTTGCAAATGGTTCAGCTCTTAAAGGAAAATTCCAATATCTCCATTCAGAGAACAACTTTAAGCGGTAGTGGTGGACAAAAGAGTAGACTTTTCAACAGAGCAAAACTTAAAAGATTTGCATGAAAGTTGGGAGAGCTTCACTGGACACCCTCAATCATACAAACAGAAGCAAATAAACATGGAAGTCCTTCTTGTTGGAATTAAGTTCCAGAATTATATAATACAATACAAGGTGTGCAATAAGTGCTGGCTTGGATATAACATGGGTGTGACTTATATTTGTGTTGTATGACAAGGAAGTAGATAATATGCAAGTGGAAATCTATTCATGCAGGTATATATGGTTAAAGATATGTGATTATAAATATGGTGGGAAGATAAGAAGTGAATCAATGTTTTATTGTAATACTTCACAAGATGTATTAACTACAAATCCACTTTGAGTCCAAAGTGAGGAAAGGATTCTCAGGATTCCTGTTTTCCAAAGGAATGTATTTATTTGTTATTTTCCTTTCCCAAAATAAACCTCTTTCCAAAGAAAACAATATAATTAAAAAGAAACCTAAGAATGTTAATACAATCAATTAGCAATTTTTAAAAGAGCAATAAAGAATGTAAAACAAGAAAAAATGTAGATGCATTGATGCCTTGTGGCTTGACATCTTGATCTCATCTTTTTACCATTCAAACATTTTGCATTATGTTCTATTAATTGCATTATTTTTTAACCTTGCACCACAGCTTTTCCATTGTCAAACTATATTAAAATCAATAATTTTGATTTTTAAAAAAATGAAGTTTTTTTTAAAAAAGCTATGAAATGTAGCTTAATATCATTTTACAGACCAAAGAGTGAAATTAAAATAAATATTTTAATCTATATCTGCTAAAGAGCAGCAAAGGAGAATACAGATCAGATAATATTAAGAGGGAGAGTGCTTGAGAGAGTAAGAACTCAAAAACTGAACTTAATGGATATATAAGATAGGGGCCTCTCCTCTAGACATCAATAAAATAAGACATTGGAAACAAACATAAAAACTGATTATGTTCCAAATGTTCATTAAAAACTTCTGGTTTGTCAATTAATGGCATTCTATACAGACTTATGTCTGCTTTTGCCATTCTATTCTCCAGATGTTATTTGAAGAGCCTTACCAATCATAAAAGTTGGTGCATATTCTCACATTTCAATGACTCCAGAAATCTAAAGCCAATCTCATCTGAAAGTTGTAACCATCTCTTTTTCTCCTATTTGCTGATATTATCCCATTGTTGCTTAATTAATCCAATTAATTTCTACAGCATGCCCTATAGTGTTGTTATAACACTGTGGTGTAAGAGCAGTGGTTGTCAACCTTTTTTTCACCATGGACTCCCTTTAAATACCTTTTGTGGCCACGGACCATGGCCGTGGACCCCCAAGATCTAATTCAAGATTCAAATCATAACATTTCTTCAAGCCTTCACAGACCCCGTGTTATTGCGCGCCCAAGAGTCTGCGGACCACAGGATAAGAACCACTGGGGTAGAGTACTGTTCCCCAAACCTGCTGCATTCCAGTTATAATATATAATGAACTGAGGTCTAATCCAACACGTCTGGATGATACCAGTTTAGGCAAGGATAGATTATGTATGCCATAGAAAACACTACTTAACCAGTCTGTTGCAGGGAAATTAGCCTTGTGGCTGCAGCGGGATAACTGGTGAACACTGAAACAACTAGGATGAATTTAACTTTCAGTTCATTAGAGGGGACAATTCTGCTTCAAGTTCAATCTGTCTTGATTTTTACAGTATTTTCTTTTCAGATGAGAAAAATATAACAGAATGTGATACTTCCCTTGAAAACCAAGACATTAGGGTGAAAATTAGTTTGATGGTTCTGGACTTCATACTGCATTCCAGTATGAAACTCCAATTTGAACTCAACAACTGTTTTATAAAAGTTTAGGGGTAAGGGAGGAGTCTCTATTGCTCTATTTTATTAATGTAAATTTTCGATCCTATACATATCCCTGAAGTAATTCTATTAAATACAGTGGCATATTACTTCAGAGTAGATATGCAAATAATTGTGCTGTGCCTAGGTTGTATTTCTTCTTCAACTTTTGTCATATGGACTTCCCTTCATTTGGATGTTTCCCGTGGTTTCATATTTTGTACCTGAATGTAATGCCTCTTATTTTATTTATTGATAATATATATAAATAAAACAAATACATCAGTAGATGATGCATTGATGTCTAAATGGCTTGACATTTTCTCATCTTTTTTTCTTATTATCATTCAAACATTTTGCATTGGGTTTTATTAACTGCACTATTATTTCTACCTGGCTCCAAAACTTTACCTTTTTTCAAATTATATAATAATCAATTATTTTTTATTAAAAATGGAACTTGAAAAAAGGTATGAATTGTAGCTTAATTTTTCACATCAATAAAATACTAACTTGTCAATTAAAAATAGCTATAATTAAGTCTCATCATGATCAAGACAGACTTATACTAGCCACTTATATGAAAACAAATCAAATTATATTCATGCACTTATCAATATATTCTGTCTTTCATCTCATAAAACTAATTCTGTCCAGACTAATTAAGTTCTCAACTTTTGAAAGTTATAGACTTCCAGTTTCCAGTTTCCTGACCAAAATCAGTTCTGTAAAGACATGGACTAGATGAGAACAGTTTATTCTGTTGTACATGCTGCTGGAGCTGAGCTAAGTAAGCCAGAATGCATAAGGCAATAAAAGGACAGGATAATCAAGTGCAGAAGAGAAACCGAATTCCTATTCTGCTGAATTTGAAACCTGTCACAAATGAGAAGCATTATATGCTCTTTCCTAAATGAATAAAAATTATTATCTAAAAATTATGAAACTCCTTCCTTGATGTCATAAAATGCTGGACTGAAATGCCAGTGAACATGCTTGAGGGTTAAGGTCTGCACTGTTTTTAAAAAGAAAACTATGTAAAATACTTAAACTGAATTCAGTCTGAGCAGATTAAAGAACAGAATTTATTATCAGCAAGCTTATTAAAAAAAAAAGTGCTGGCTAACCTTTTTGGCAGTGTGTCACACACGAAGGCCAAAGTATGAGATAATGCAATTGTAATGCAATCTATGCACAGCCCCATGTTACATGAGTCAGAAGCAAGCCACAGTCATAGAAGGAAGTGCAACCAGGCCTAGGAGGCCTCGTGTCCTATTCTTGGAATGCCACCAAATCCTACAGTGTCTCCTCTTGCATGCTGTAGGGTGAAGGGTCTAGTGACGGTGTTCCTCAGGGCAATTCTTTGATGTTGTGGGCTTCTTATTCCCTTGGTTGGCCATTGTGTGAACAGACTTCTGCACTAGATGGGCCTGATGCAGCAGGCCATTGCTCATGCGCTTATGTTAAGATAATTACCTCAGCACTGAAAGCAAGGAGTGTATTCCCCCCCCCCTCATTTCCACTTTAAGTTGCTAGAGCAATTTAGGGTCCTGGTCAAAACAGATTTCAGGCTTTTCTTTTGCGTGCATATGTCCCTTCTCAATTGTGATAGCAGCTAATTCAGTATGTTTAAATATGAAGAAAATCCAGAATAACTGCATTACGTGAATTAAATATTTTCATTAATATGATGCAATTTGCTACTAGACTGGCAGATAAACTCCAGGCAAATGCAAAAAGAGTACCTTACGAAACAAATTAGTATAAATAATATTACCAAAGCATTTGTAGTCAGAAACGGAGAATAAGCAACATTGCATTAATAAAAAAATAATTAATGCAACATCTGAATCTACTTTACCTGAATAGCTTTTTCCTTGAGTTCATAAACAAACTTATCAGGGAGAATATTATAAGAGATCTTACCTACCAACAAAATTTCTGCAGAGAGCAAAGTATCTTGATCATATATTTTTTTCCTTGCTTTTCTCAGGAGGCTGTGAATTTGATTTTATCAGGCTTAATTTCCTAAAGGACCAACTTGTTGCAACTGCTCTAAGCAGTTGCATTTTATTTATTTGTATATATCATATTCCAACTCGCTTTCCTTGCACTCATTCAAGAACTTGAACTATTGGGCCTAGGACTCATCCCATCTACCTATTGCTTCTCCTAATCCCAATTTGCAGGATTCCAACTCTCCTGCAAGGAATTCTGGGAACAAGCTTTTTCTGACTCTGGAAACATTACCCTAAAGATGAAAGAGGAAACAGTAGATATAGCCTGTTGTAAGCCCAGGGCATTAAACACGGTACACATGGAGGAGAAAGTATATAGTTTTGATTAAAACTGTTCTTGATTCCATTTAGGCTTCAGATTGTTCTGATCCCTGGAATACAATAGTGACTAAATTTCTTTTGCACCAATGGAGTGCTTGTTTTTTTTATTATTATTCCATCCCATAGTTGGCCTTCTGAAAATTGTAACACTTTGTAAGATTCTAGGACAGT
This sequence comes from Azemiops feae, assembly GCA_023970755.1. Lineage (NCBI taxonomy): Eukaryota > Metazoa > Chordata > Lepidosauria > Squamata > Viperidae > Azemiops > Azemiops feae. The sequence continues at coordinate 5,834,151 of JALGBA010004228.1, read as the reverse complement.
GATGGCAAACCTTTTAGAGGCCGAGTGCCCAAACCACAACCCAAAACCCACTTATTTATTGCAAAGTGCCAGGGCATTGTGGTGCCCTCAGGGGGGGGCATGGGGGTGTGGCCCACTAGGTGGGCGTGGTTGGGATGGGCATGGCCACCTTGATGCTGCTCATGGGGGGGACGCCTGTGGGGGCCGGGCAGAGTTGGGGGAGATCCAGGGGGTCTCTGGCGGGTGGGGCGGTGGGCAGGAGGCCCCGCATAGATGGGGGGAGGCATGCAATCTTAGCTGGGACTGGGGGGCCATGGCGCCGATGGGGATCCGGCTTTCCCTGCTTGGGGTGGCCTTTGGCTTGCTGGGTGTGGGCATGCTCTACCACCTCTATTCGAGCTCGCTAGCTGGCCGCTTCACCTCCTTTGTGCTGGGTGCGGCTGCCGCCCCGGGCGGCAGCAGAAGCCTAATGGACCTGCGCAAGCTGCTGGCAGCGGTGGCACGCATGCCCACAGAGAGGGCTCCGAGTGCCGCCTCTGGTTCGCCACCAGGGTTCTAGGATAAATGCACAGTAGCTCTTATTTACCCCATAAAGACAGGTTGCAACTGCACAAGCCTGGTGGGCCACTAAATAGCAATCTGAACCAGCATGGAAGCCCACTGAGGGCAAATAATTGAAAACCCCCTATTTGACATGCAGCTAAATTAATTGAACATGGCAGCATTTTCTTCTACCTCCCAAGATGTAGGCCTGCCTTCCCAAGAAATGTTTCTCTGGCCTTTGATGTGACTTAAAAACAAAACCAAGGTGGAAATGACCAAGCTGGACAGCAACAGAAAATAAAAGGTTAATGCTGGAAATACAAAGAGCTTAAAACAGATTGTTTCAAGGTTAGGTACATATTGCAAAAAAAAAGCAAAATTGTTCTCAGCAAAAGGTTAAAAACCTCCAGAAGGCTTTGAAAGGACTCAGCAGACAGAAGCTTTGATCTGGAAATAGGACTTTTCAGTAACATTTTCTCATCCTTACAACACTGACAACAATAACAAAATAAGAGTGCTACGAAGGCAGGAAGGGTAAATCAAGTTAACTGAAATAGGAACTGTCTCAGGAGGAGGAACCTACCAGCCTCCTTATGTTACTTAATTACAATTCCCATTGTGGCTCACCAATGGCTATGAGAACTGGAACTATTGGAAAATCAGGAACATCTGCAGGGCTTCAGTCCCCCCCCCCCCCGCACTCACTAGCAGACATTCAGGAATTGGAACCTAGCAAAGATTAAACATGAAGACTACAACCTGGCAGAGACCGAATAATGGCAATTCTTTCTCTGTCAGTTATCTGCTTGTTTAGACATTCTGCCTCCAGAAGCGGTGAATGCTCCAACATTGGAAGTTTTTAAGAAGAGACTGGACAGCCATTTGTCTGAAATGGTATAGAGTTTCCTGCCTGAGCAAGGGGTTGGACTAGATGACCTCTAAGGTCCCTTCCAACTTTCTTTTCCTTTTTCCTATTATTATTATTATTATTATTATTATTATTATTATTATTATTATTATTATCTTTTATTCATTAGACATGAACCTCAGTCAACTGAACATTCAAATTGGCTGGCGCTGATGATTGACACGGGTTGCTACCAGCATCCTAGGTGTCAACCAGGTACTTCCTTAAAATATAAGATGTTCCGAGTAGCGCAGTTTTTTGTAACATTGCTGGAGTTATTGCAGGAAGCTGCAGTTTCTTGATATATTTTGCAAAGTTTTTGGACATAGTTCCCAATGCCCCGATGACAATGGGTATCACTGTTACACGTTTCATCCATTATTATTATTATTATTATTATTATTATTATATTATTATTATTATTATTATTATTATTATTATTATTAATAATAATAATAATAATAATGAAAGGAAGAAAAATATAGGCAGCTCAAGAGGAAAAAAAGGGGGGAATGCACATCACTAAAGAACAAGGATAGAGAGACAATGAACAAACAAAAGACCCTCACCAATAATATATATATATATATATATATCCATGCGAAGATAGGTGGCAGGTTACAAATGTTCGAAGGAGAGCAATTTTCATTTTCTAAACGTTAGGATATTTTTCAGTAGCGTGAAAAGTAGAGCTCGCTTAAATATTCTATCAAGCCTAATTATATATTAAAAATGCTTAATAGATCATTCTTGTTTGTATGTTAATTTCTTGAAAAAAAGTATTTTCTGTTGGATTCTCATACCAAGGTGACTCGAATGGTTTTGTCTTTTCAAACTGTCTCTTCCTTTCAGCAATCTGTCGATTTTTGTCTTTTTTTTTTAAAAACATTTGTTAACAATTGTTCTAGGTCTGCTTTTTTGTGATACAGCTGTGATAATAAAAATTGAGTAAATTTAAGGATGGTTTTCAAAAACATTATTTGAATTTTTATTAAAAAATATTTTTACACTTTTGATGATTTAACTCTCCAGAACATTCCTAAATATATTCTGCCACGAGAACTGCACATGTATAGCATGAATATGCCAAAAGCCAATTATCATGTTCCTATGTTTTAATTTTTTATCTGCTATAAAATATGCATCCCTTACACTTTTCCTGTTCAGTGCTCTTCGTTTCTGCTTCCGTAGCCAGCAAATATGCCAAGCACTATATGCAGCTTGAGCTGCCTTTGCTGTGTATTCTTTTCTCCTCCTAATTATTTCTGAATTAATATCTTTGGGGGGGGGAGTAGAAAGACTACATCTGGCTCAGTTTTTTTTCTTTTTTTTTGAAGAAATAAACTAAATCTGCTGAAGAAAATTCTTTCTCCAGATGACAGCCTTGTGTATTTAGTAGACATCCCAAATCATGGTGTCTTAATCACTTGTAGGTAGGGAATCATTTCAAAGCTCCTGAGACAACCTATCTACCAGCAGGGTCATTTAGGGAAAACAAGGCTACAGTCTTGTTTTAATTTAGACAAGCTACAGTCAAGCTGATGCTCTCTGGCTTGTAACTAGCTTTCAGTGGCAGGAGCTGGAACCAGCAAACCCAGAGGGTAGCCGTTGGGAAAAACTACCTTGGACCACTTTTCCTGGTTCAAGGCCATCTCAGCTTGAAGATATTGAGCCCTCGATGCATAGTAGTGGGATATGTAGTCACTGAGCATCATAAACATGAATTTTTAGACAATAATCACCACAACCAGCCTGCCATAATTGTATTAAAGGCTAATATTTTACATAGCGCAGGAAGGAATAAAATTTCCTTATATCTGGAGAGTCTTAGCGAAAAATCAGGAGGAAAAAGTATTTTTATGCAAAGTAGGACTTTTGTGAGGGACTTTAAACATAGCTATTTACAATCTGTGTGGTCGGGCATGGGGTCGGTGAGAACTATGATAAACTACAACTCCCTACCAGAGTTCTTCCTGTTGCTCCTTTGAACTGAACTACCAATACGTAGTGAACGAGGCTAGCTGTGAACAGGAAAGTCAGTGTGCAGAGCCCATTTTTGATATTAACTCAATTGGTTTATAATAGAGAAGGGGCGTTGTCTTATCTGAACGCCTTTTCTCAGCATGATGATGGGAGAATCCACAGGTGTGCTCACACAACGAACGAATCAACATGGAGACATAAGTATTTGACCCTACAACTGATGATTAAAACAATCTAATATGTGTGTGTGTGTCTACCTACGCAAACACAGAGACAGAGAATTAAATTAATTCTTACTAACCCAGGACATATCTAATGGAAAATAAAAATCTTGTCTTTTTCCCAGAGTTACAGGGAGTCCTCAACTTATGACCACACAGCTGAGCCCAAACTTTATGTTGCTAAGTGAGACAGTTAAGTGAGTTTTGCCTCATTTTACGACCTTTTCTTGGCACAGTTGTTAAGTTAGTAACATGATAGTTAAGTGAATCTTGCTTCCCCAGTGACTTTGCTGATCAGAAGGTCACAAAAGGGGATCACATGACCCAGGAACACTGCAACTGTCATAAATAAGGAGCCAGTTGCCAAGCATCTGAATTTTGATCACGTGACCGTGGGGATGCTGCAATGATTGTAAATGTGAAAAAAAAAATTCCCAGTGCTGTTGTAACTTCGAACAGTCACTGAATGAACTTTTATAAGTTAAGGAATACCTGTATATACATAGCTACTTGATGTGTTCCCTGCAAAGGAACAATATGCAAACATAAGGATCCTATGATCCATGAAAATAAGTAATGTTCAGCTTTCAATGGAAATATACCAGCAGATGCTATAGAAAAATACCTTTAGATACCACCTTACTGCTACAGACAAGCAAGCAATGCACTGTTGGCAGTGATTATACTAATCATAAAAAGTGATCCATTTAGCATACTTAACCATCACACCTCTGAGATGTCATCACCATGAAAAGACATTTGTTTGTAAGAGTAACAATTGGTTTGCTATATGCAATAATATGCATATACGGACTAGCAAATGCATACCAAAGTCACAAGTCCCTATGACTAAACCAATAATGAATTTATTGTATTTCTAGCTCAGCTAGAGATCTAAGGAATATAACTGCCCAAAGCTTTTAGTTTCTTTCTCCAAAGTGCCTGGCTGTTGGGTAGCTATCACAAAGAAATCTGTGTCACTCCATTTATAGAATATATTGTGGAAGGAGAGTCATGTGGCCTCAATGGTGGCCAACATTCAGAGAGAGAATCGGGTAACATCTTTTGAGATGATTTATTAAATATTTTATTTATTCATTGAATAAATTTTATAGGCTGCTCGTCTCATTCATATGACTCTAGGTGTCTCACAACTGAAACAAAACATTAAAAACAACCAGAGTTAAAGACAACAAAAATAAGAATAGGAGCTGAGAAGACTCACGCTCAAATGAACCATGACATGGGCTCACCCATGCTGTCAGAGCCCTAGCTTAATGGCAAAGCCAGGTTTTTAGTGCCTTTTTGGGACAAGTCTAATTTCAGAGAGGATGATATGCCAAAAGGCAGGTCCCATGGCAAAAAAAATCTCTTCTCCTGGGTCCTGACAGATGACACTTTCTTGCAGACAGGATTCAGCGCATGCTTCTCCTGACTCTTTTCCAGTCTAACAGGATGGTAGACACCACAAGGAACAGATGGTTCCATAACCAAAATTAACAATACTATTTAAGGTATAATTTTTCATGAGCTGCAGCTCTTTTTATCAGATGCAGGCTTATGCCTTAAATAAACTTACGCCTTAAATTGTCAGTCTCAAAAGATACTACCAGATTCTTTAAATTTCCATTTCTTCACGGAGGCTCTCTTGGCACTAACACTTTGTCTCTTGAGCAGGAGACAAAGTCCTTCCAAAATTTAAAAGTGTCATCCCCTGATTAAAACTATTACCCTAGACTTTAGAGATCTACCCCATGATTTCTATTTTATACTGATAATTGTTCCTGTTCCTTGATATTCATTTTGTATTGCATTTGAATTGTTTAATGAACAACTTAAGAGATCCAGATAATTTCTGTTATTAGTTGGACTCACATATAGCGTAAGTTCCTCCATATAAAAAATGGAAAAAGAGGAAGAAACCTGAGCATTTTATAAGTCACACTCTTAATAGGCACATATTTGAAAAATACATTTGTGTATTTGTATTACTGGGTATAAACTTAAGAACTAATTTTCAACATCTTTTCTGAATTTGTTATGACTTTTCACTAAGACAATAAATTTGATAGTCTCGCTACATTTCAACTTGGTGTCAGGATAATTTCAATTCTATTAGGTAGTAAATCTAGTTATATAAACTCTAAGGAGTTTATCACACAAAGTTGTAAGTAATAACCTGCCTAGACTAGAATGGCTCAAAAAGAATCTTTTATAATTTAGGAAAATATGATTAATACATTTGTAAGCTGTCCCACTATTCTGAACTCATGGTACTGTACTTAACATATCATGTTTAACCCAAGGATAATCTGTAGTAATTGGTTATTGGCATCTTATCCTTTTAAGATTAATTAAAAATTGAAATTCAGGGATAGATCTAACTGGAGAAACAAACTGGGTTCCATGCCAAGGAAAGAAGACAAAAAAAAAAGTAAAAAGAATGTAAATTTTATCTGAAATGCATGATATAATTACATTTAACTACCTTATATTTCCCGCTCACCAGTGATCAGTAAATTGCATTAAAGGTTCCTGAAACTTTGCAGAGGCAAGAGTTTTCCAAAGCTAATAAAATATAGTAAAAAACAGACTAGTCCATTTATAAACCACATGGTGTCTTAACATTTGACATTCAAGGTATGATATGCAGATTTCCAAAAATGTGTGTGCTTCCAGAAGCACAATGCCATAATCTTAGCTATGAATAAAAAAAAAAAACAAGATGATTTGGTCTTGTAAAGTTTTCACAAAGGAATTAGCCTAAGTATATAGCCCTTGAAGATTTGCCAATATCTACTTGTACACATTTTGAGAGCAGTAGCTGGATGGGGAATCGCTGGGAACTCAAGAAGCCAATTTTGAGTGTCATGATAGAAGCAGGGGATGTGTTTAGATAACTCTGAGGTTTTGCACACTGTGGGCTGGTCCCCCCCCTTTGTGGGATCACAAAACAAAATGGGAGGAGTCACTTTTTTAAAAAAAATCTACTTGGGCTTGGGCAGGCAATATGAAAGTAACATCAAAACTTATACTGGGCTCTGATCCTCATTTTACCAATACAAACCCATAGTAAGGAGGTACTATATTGTACGGTGAAGTTTGTAAACTCCTATAAAATATGGATTAACCTTTCATAATATTAATGCCATTTTTATTTCTTGTGCAAATTGAAACCTAATAACATCATTAGTTTTACTAATGGGTAATTACATAAATTCATTTATTGTTTTAGGGAAAATAATAATAATAATAATAATAATAATAATAATAATAATAATAATAATAATAATAATAATAATAATAATAATAATAATAATAATAATAATAATAATAATAATGTTGGAAGGGACCTTGGAGGTCATCGAGTCCAACCCCCTGCTCAGGCAGGAAACCCTATACCATTTCGGACAAATGGCTGTCCAGTCTCTTCTAAAAAACTTCCAGTGTTGGAGCATTCACGCTTCTGGAGGCAGGTTGTTCCACTGGTTAATTGTTCTAACTGTCAGGAAGTTTCTCCTCAGTTCCAGGTTGCTTCTCTCCTTGACTAGTTTCCATCCATTACTTCTTGTCCTGCCCTCAGGCGCCTTGGAGAATAGCTTGACTCCCTCTTCTTTGTGGCAACCCCTGAGATTTGGAATACTGCTATCATGTCACCCCTAAGTCCTTCTTTTCATTAAACTAGACATACCAATTCGGCAAACGTTCCTGATATGCTTTAGGCCTCCAGTCCTAATCTCTTTGTGCCCTTCTCTGCACTTTTAGAGTCTCAACATAGTTTTTACATGTGTTGACCAAACTGGATGCAGTATTCAAGTGTGGCCTTACAAGGCATTGTAAAGTGAGTATTAATACCTCACGTGATCTTGATTCTATCCTTCTGTAATGCAGCCCAGATTGTGTTGGCTTTTTGGCAGATGCAGCACACTGCTGGATCATATTTAGTGATGCCACTAGGGACTCGAGATCCCTATACAGTTACTTACATGAGGCAAGTTACCCCTATACTATACTGTACATTTGGTTTTCTTGCCTAAATGTAGAACCTTACTTTTTCACCATTGAATTTCATTTTGTTAGATAGCGCCCAATGTTCAAGTCTGTCCAGGTCCTCCTGTATCTTAAGCCTGTCTTCTGGAGTGTTGGCTATTCCTGCCAGCTTGGTGTCATCCGCAAATTTGATGAGTTCCCCATCTATCCCCTCGTCCAAATCGTTGATGAAGATGTTGAAGAGCACTGGCCCCAGAACAGAGCCCTGGGGCACCCCACTGCACACTTCCCTCCATGTAGATGCGGTTCCATGAGTATGGCCGGTCAGCCAGCTACGAATCACTGGCTGAGTACGGCCGGTCAGCCAGCTACGAATCCATCTGGTGGTGATGCTGTCTAACCCACATTTTTCTATCTTATCAAGTAGTAGGTTGTGATCTACTTTATCAAATGCCTTACTGAAGTCCAAGTAAATTATATCCACAGCATTCCTCTGATCCACTAATTTTGTCACTTGGTCAAAGAATGCAATAAGATTTGTCTGGCATGATCTGTTTTTGACAAACCATGTTGGCTTTTAGTAATGACTTTTGTTTGCCTCTAGGTGTTCGCTGATTCGTTGTTTGATTATCTTTTCCAGAATCTTCCCAGGTATTGAGGTCAGGCTGATAGGTCTGTAATTTCCTGGATCCATTTTTTTTTCCTTTTTTGAAGATGGGAACTACATCAGCTCTTTTCCAGTCCTCTGGTAGTTCCCCAGTGCTCCAGGATCTTTGAAAAATATAGTTCAGTGGTTCTGAGATCACATCTGCCAGTTCCTTGAGAACCTTGGGGTGTAATCCATCTGGTCCTGGTGATTTGAACTCGTCTAGGCTGGACAGGTGCTCACTTACCATTTTCTTGCCTATCTTAACTTGTGTTTCTATTCTGTTTTTTATGGCACTATTTTTGATAGGTTGGTCTGTTTTTTCCCTTTGTGTAAAGACAGATGCAAAAAACGAGTTAAATAGTTCTGCTTTCTCACTATTGCTTGTCACCTTCTTGTCACTTTCACCCACTAATGGACCAATCATTTCTTTTACTTTTTTCTTATTTTTTACATGTTGAAAGAAGCTTTTTTTGTTATTTTTGACTTTGGTCGCAAGCCTTAGTTCATTATGAGCCTTAGCTTTCCTTACTTCATCTTTGCAGGCTGTTATTTGCTGATATTCTGACTTTGTTATGTGCCCCTCTTTCCACTTTCTATACTTGTCCTTGTCCTTATTACAAATATTACAAAGTCTTGAGAACCATGGGATTAAGCAGTAGCTATATATATGCCTCTCCCATAACATTTTATACAACATGGCCTTCAGATTGGTTTGCGCTCAAGGAACAGTGGTAAAGTTCATATGTAAATGAGTCCAAACAAATATAACACCAAAACAAATATAATTTCAACATATGAAATTAGCACATTAATACCAATGTCATTATTATTATTATTATTATTATTATTATTATTATTATTATTATTATTATTATTATTATTATTATTATTATTATTATTTCTTTAAAGGCTAAATTCGACTTGCTGGTTACTGCTAATAATAATGATAATGATGATGATGATGATGATGATGATAATAATAATAGTAGTAGTTGGAAGGAACCTTGGAGGTCATCTAGTCCAACCCCCTGCTCAGGCAGGAAACCCTATACCATTTCAGACCTTGCGTATACATGGCTACAATCATGTACTTTGTTTTACTTTAAGGTCTTTTTCCTAGCTGGATTGTAGTGTTGATAGGCCTTTCTGGTTGTAGTACCCCGAATGTATTCTATGTATTTATTCTTATATTTGCTTATTGCTGTTGCTGTTGGTACACTGATTAGATTTGTTAAGGTTAGTTTTTCAAGTTATAAATTTTTTAAAAAAGTATGTTAACAGCTGCCTAAAAAGCTTATTCCACCCAACCACCCCGAATACATTAATGCCCATTTTGCTTTTCTTAAAACAGCCTCAAATAAAATTCTTATAGCGGTTTTTAATAGTTAGATAATATACAGGTAATTATCAATTTATGACTGGTCACTTAACGACCTTTTAAAGTTATGATGGGCCTCCCCCAGGCTATGACTCAGATTCACAGTTTCGATGGTTGTGTTCCTGGTCACGTGACTACAACCGGCCTGCATTTATATCTGTTTGCAGTGTCCCGCAGTCACATGAGCACAATTTACTACGTTTTTGCTGGAAGCCGGCATTTACTTCCATAAACAAAACAACAAACAAAAAACATAGCGAACAATAGGTTTACTTTACAACTGCTGTTTTGGCTTAATGACCACCGCACAAAAGATGAGCCATTTCATGACCTGCACAATTTACGACCGTAATTTTGGGGCCAATTGCAGTGTTAAGTCGAGGGCTACCTATGCAAAGTTTCATTGCTTTCACTAGTGCTCTTTTTCCTAGTGCTCTTTATAAAGCCTAGAAAGATAATGGTAATCAAAACTGTAATTAGCAAAAACAGATTGTACGAAAGCCCTTTAGAGTGGTCCATTATGTGACACTACATTAAAGGGGGGGGGGGAAATGTCAGGTTGACAAAACCAAATTCTAGCAAACAACCTCACTTTTCTATTCCCTCCTTTCTTATTCATCAGCTCATGTATACCCAAACGTGATCAAGGAAATACCGTGAAAATGCAGCAGTTTTAAGGGTCTTTCTTTCTAAACAAAAACAAAAAAAACTAAAAAAAAAAACTTAAAGATGTCATTCTTTACATCTTTTTTCTTTTAAAAAAATTGATCAATATTTGAGCCGTCACCAAACTAGAGAATCAGGTAGCTCAAAGAGAACACGACATCTGCCTTTTCCAGAACTCCACTTCAGCGTCCCATCTAAATCTAACAGGAACATTGGTATATGTAATGTATACAACTGTATTTGATTCTGCCCAACGTCTTTGGAGTGTGTTCAGGAAGAACACTGACATGTATAATATATACTAAATAATTACATGCATTTTATTTATTAATGTTCCTACTAGAGAATTTTATGTATGCTTTCTTGGGGGCAATCCAAGAGAATTCAACGGGCCTTCCCACTGAGTAAAAGTATACATGATCGTGTTGCCTGTCAAACACATCAAGCATTAAAACCTATGGGGAAAAAATATTTTTATTTTATAGCCTTTGCACACTAAATCTAACTCTGTTTTATGGCAAAACTATTTCATTAAAATTTTAAAAACTGAACCCTTCAGCCTAGGCTGGAGGGAAGCAAATATGCAGTTGGATACCTTCTATCTGAAATTTTCTACCCGCAGCTGTGCTTAATAGCAAATTAGAATAGCAGATGCTAATACATTTCCCAACAGCTCATTAATTATTTTAGCTACCTAGGGCCATCACCAGTTTTACAATTTGGCCATATGTCTTGTGGGAGTTGGATGGAACAACAACGCAGTGAAAAAAAAAAAAAAAGAAGGAATTAGAAAGAAAGAAAGGAAAACTAACAGAACACATTTTTTTGCATTTGGCCATGTGGCTAATATAACAAACTGACGGTTGGAATGAACACTTCTATATATGAACTGGTAAGGGAAAGGAAGATTCTTGTTAATGCTGAATAGTACTATAAATCAAGAAATCTATTTCCTTCAAATATCAGGAGCTAGACAGAGATAGAGAGCCAGTTTGGTTTAGTGGTTAAGGTAAAACATGCTAGACTGTAAATACTAATCCCGCTTTAGGCACAAAGCCAGCTGGGTGACCTTGGGCCAGTCCCTCTCTCTCAGCCCTAGGAAGGAGGCAATGGCAAACCACTTCCGAAAACGTCACCAGGATGCAACATCCACATGAAAGGGGGGGAAAAGGCCTCAAACCCCAAAGGCACAGAGGAATTCACTTTTGAATACTTGCACATAAGCATCCACATCTGCATGTGTATGCACGTTACAACATGTGTAATACACTAGGATAAATTAGTCTGAAAATGTCAGAAGCAGTCCTCTAGATTAGAAAACAGATTGAAAATTATACATTATTAGTCAAGTTTATCAGCTAATTGTATAATTAATAAGCTACTACGGTTTTCATGGCATAGATAAAAGGAAGTGCAACACCACATCAAAAGAGAAACCAAATAGTTTTTAGAAATGTAGGGAGTGGCTATCCTGTAGCAAGCTCATTTGTCCAATTAAAAACATTTTTTTTTCCTCTGTGGAATATGCTTCCTGAACATAATGGAAAAATACTTTCACTTATAAATGGGTCTTTATGGCTGGTTTTGTGGAATAGATGCATTTGATTACCCCAAAATCTGCAATCTGAATCAACATCAATAATATTTGATCCACCACACAACCTGGTCCCTGCCTTCAACTATTCTATAAAACATTGTAGATAAAACAGGAAATTAGGATTATTTACTTCATGCTAGTGTCTGGTTGTCAAATATAAATATGAACATTTTCTGGAAAGGAATGTGTGTACTTTTGGATTCTGGAAAAAGAGACAGATGTAAATATCTGTAGTACAAAAAACCACTGTAGCAAAAACAAGTGAACAAATTTATGGATGAGTTCTTGCTGTACAATTCAGCATCTATAATATTTCCTGGATGTTAATAATTAGAATTTCATACAAAGGGAATGAAGTTGAGAGAAGATAGGCCACAACTTTTCACACAGCAAAACACACAGTGATTTCAGATGTAGCTGCTGAAATTACTGGAAGGCTGAAAATTACCTCAGGTATCAAACTGCTGTTTTGTCTAATCACGTCTAAAGCATAATTGCTTGAAATCAGGCTTCATAACACCTATGCATTGCCAGTGGGAAGGCTGGCAACTTGGTATGTTTGCTAAACCACATAAAATTAAGTTGTATTTCAAGATTTAAGTCAATATAATGCCCCTTTCCATAGACTATCTTCAAGGTCACATCTCATGCTCTTAAATTGAGAGTTATGGAGTTAAAGAGTGATCCACCTCATCTAGTTGTATAATATGTTTTGTGTGTTCTTTGTTTTCTACTAATACAAGCTATGAAAAGGACAAAATAATATTACATAGATACACTTTTTTTGTTTTTACGTATTTATTGCTTATCCTACAGGGAAAATGGAAAACAAAAAAAAGAAAACAGTGACTTTATGCACACACACAAATATAGCAAGATGCATACAAATATAACTCCATTTTAAACAAATCAAACTTTGAAGGAGAATATTTGTAGCTCAGGATTGAAATGAGGGGTCTTTGGTGTTCTCTGAGCTTGGTTGTTTGTTCTTTTGCAGATGTTTCATTACCCGAACTAGATAAATTACTTCTGAAAAAGTGTGCCAAAAATTGCAGGGACCTATCCAGGCAATTTCTAAGAATCGGACATGATTGAATGGAAGAAGAAAAAAAACTGACATTTTTCTGAGAAGATATACTTGACTGATTGAGTCAAAGTAGGCTTTGAATGGAGAAGACAGCAATTTTCTGAACTGCTAACTTCTTGCATCAGGATTCATTTTGTCCCAAAGGTGCTTTTTCAAAAGGCAACTGGACTTTGTTTTTCATTGAAGACATTTTGCTTTCATTGAGGCCACTTGGAGTTTTATCTGTGCCTTGGAACCTGTGCAGTTCCAAGCAGGTTCCATACTCATTTGCACTACTCCGGTGACCCTGAGGGCACAGATAAACCTCCAAGTGGCCTCAACAACTCTAAGAAAGAGTGCTAACAATCAGATGACTGCAAGGAATATAAATCCTTCCATCCTCCATCATTCAATCAGAACTGAAGAAGCTTCTTGGAAAAACAAAGTCCAGTTGTCTTTTGAAAAAGCACCTTTGGGACAACCATGTCCTGGATGACTGAGAATCTCCATAGACAATAAAGATGCATTTGTTTTTCTCTACAAACCATAGTTGAATTCATTTCCATCTTTCTTTTCCTGGCTTCTCCTACCACACCAAAATTGGTCCCATTCTGTTCTGTTTTCAGAGAATTATCATACTGACACACACTGAAACCTCCTTTTACATTATTTCTTTTCAATATTCTCTTGGTTTGGAAAAAGTTATTTAAAACAGTCAGCATTCACAGGGATCTGCAGGTATTTGAAATATCTATAGAGCATAATATACATTGTTCCTTCTAGCATTCTTCTTTGGATTTAATGGAAGTCCTAGGTTTATTCAGTCCTACACCTTCAGTTGTTAGCAAAGTGTAGTAAAGACCACTTGTATACCTTTCATCATATGCTTGTTATTACAAAAGATAGGACCTCCCATTTTGGAAACAGAAAAGTTGGATGTAACATGGGGAAAAGATGCAGGGAATGCAAAAAGTCAATTTACAAGCCTACTTTGGCTAAATTAATCAATTATATCTTCTCAGAAAAATATCACAATAATAAAAACACTTTACTGCAACTTTTTTTTTTCTTCCATTCAATCATATCCAATTCTTGGAAATTGCCTGGACAGGTCCCTCAAGTTTTTGGCACAATTTTTCAGAAGTAGTTTGTCATTGCCTCCTTCCTAGAGCTGAGAGAAAGTGACTGACTTTCTGCCTAAGACAGAGCTAGGAATCATAGTCTCCCAGTTTCTAGTCTGATCACTTAATCACTGCACAAAACTGGGTCTTGCTGCAAATATTCATATAAATTCCAGGTAAGCTGTCTGCAATAGGTAAGACAGCAGTGAAATATAACAAAACTCTATGTTGATGCTGTAGGGAAACCTAGTTTAAATCACACAAAAAAGAGGATTATCACCAGGATATGATGATGAAATACTATAGTTCACCAATCTTATTACAGGTTTGTTTCGATGTTTTAGCAACTCATAAAGCTCTGAAAAAGTTCAATATTTTAAGTTGCAATAAATTAAGTCAGACATTTACCTCTCAACCTCTGGTGTTTTTTCAGTTGCTATATACTCTAACTGGAACTGTGCAGAAGAATTTCCTAATGGATTATGCCCAAAGCAAACAAAAATTAAAAGCAATTTTTAAAAAATAGTCAAATGAAGATATCATCAACACTGACCTGGCTCATTTTTACCAATGGTGTGTCAGCAGGAACAGAGAAAGAATGGTCTATGAAGTGGAAGAACAGCACAGCATGTACTTCCTTTAAACAATATTTCTAAGAGTTGTGCATTGCACAATACATCACCTTTGCTAAACTAAAAGTGCTTCAGGACCTATGAGACACTTTTTCCCTCAGCTGCAAAATAGTAAGGTATATCATAAAAAACAAATGGAGTTGTAATATTAATTGCAGATATTACAAATGGGTCCTCTTAAGGTTTACTACAAGTCGTGTTTGTTTTTTTAAAAAAAAAAGTTGGCAAAATGTACAGGTGATCCTCAATTTACAACCACAATTGAGCCCCAAATTTCTGTTGTTAAGTGAGTCAGTTAAGTGAATTTTGCCGCTTTTACGATCTTTCTTGACATAATTGTTAAGTGAATCACTGCCAATTCTTAAGTTAGTAACTTAGTTGTTGAGTGAATCTGGCTTCCTCATTGACTTTGCTTGTCAGAAGGTTGTAAAAAGTGATCACATGACCCCAGGAACTCTGCAAATGTCATAAATAGGAGTCGGTTGCCAAGCGGCTGAATTTTAATCATGTGACCATGGAGATGCTGCGATGGTCACAAGTGTGAAAAATGATCATAGGTCACTTTTTTCAGCATCGTAACTTCAAATGGTCACTCTACCTTAGGGGTCCCCAACCCCCGGTCCATGGACCGGTACCGATCCGCGGCATGCCAGCAACCTGTCCGCACAAACAAGCAAAGCCCCATCCGCGAGATGCAAGCAGCACACAAAACCATGCATCCTCCGGTCCGCAGAAAAACCTCTCTCCACGGAACTGATCCCTGGTGCCCAAAAGGTTGGGGACCTCTGCTCTACCTAATTTGATCCATATTTGATAGAAGGTGGAAATCTACACCATTTGACCTGGTTCAGAAGCTCCTGCCTGTTTCTGAAGTTCTACAGCAATTCTGGGAATTGGAAGTCCACAAATCATAAAGGGGCCATGGTTCCCCACCTCTGTTCTACAGCATGGGGTTTAGAGAAAAGACCCCAGGGATCCCAAACTAGGCAGCTTCTTTCACAGAAGGTGGAAGGAAGGCGACGAAATTGGAATTATTTACAAAAATAATGGAAGCATAAGCTCAAATGTCTTCTTTTGATTAACCAATGAAGAATTGCTCTAAGGAACATGAAATTAATTTCCTACAATCTTAAAATGAAGTTAAACAATGTGTATGTTCTCCTTGGCTATATTTCCAGTATCTGGCATCTATCAAAACATCAAAAAGTGTGGATTTTTCAGGCACAGAGACTGGCTAAAAGAACAATCACATAACACTGGCAGGGGGGGGAAATCCATATTGATATGAATCAATAAATGGTTGAGATGTGTTTTTTTGCATAAGGTTTCCCCCCACCCCGTCAAAGGTGCAAGGAAGACTTTGGAAAAAATTATTTGATCCCCTGCTGATTTTGTACGTTTGCCCACTGACAAAGAAATGATCAGTCTATAAGTTTAATGGTAGGTTTATTTTAACAGTGAGAGACAGAATAACAAAAAAAAATCCAGAAAAACGCATTTCAAAAAAGTTATAAATTGATTTGCATTTTAATGAGTGAAATAAGTATTTGATCCCCTATCAGTCAGCAAGATTCCTGGCTCCCAGGTGTCTTTTATACAGGTAACGAGCTGAGATTAGGAGCACTCTCTTAAATCAATCAGATTCCAAACTCTCCACCATGGCCAAGACCAAAGAGCTCTCCAAGGATATCAGGGACAAGACTGTAGACGTACACAAGGCTGGAATGGGCTACAAGACTATCGCCAAGCAGCTTGGTGAGAAGGTGAGAACAGTTAGTGCGATTATTCGCAAATGGAAGAAACACAAAATAACTACCAATCTCCCTCAGTCTGGGGCTCCATGCAAGATCTCACCCCATGGAGTTTCAATGATCATGAGAACGGTGAGGAATCAGCCCAGAACTACAAATGAGGATCTTGTCAATGATCTCAAGGCAGCTGGGACCATAGTCACCAAGACAACAATTGGTAATACATTACGCCGTGAAGAACTGAAATCCTGCAGCGCCCGCAAGGTCCCCTGCTCAAGAAAGCACATGTAAGGGCCTGTCTGAAGTTTGCCAAGGAACATCTGAATGATTCAGAGAAGAACTGGGTGAAAGTGTTGTGGTCAGATGAGACCAAAATTGAGCTCTTTGGCATCAACTCAACTAGCCATGTTTGGAGGAGGAGGAATGCTGCCTATGACCCAAGAACACTGTCCCCACTGTCAAACATGGAGGTGGGAACCTTATGCTTTTGGGGTGTTTTTCTGCTAAGGGAACAGGACAACTTCACCGCATTAAAGGGACGATGGAGGGGGCCATGTACTGTTAAATCTTGGGTGAGAACCTCCTTCTCTCAGCCAGGGTATTAAACCTGGTTCGTGGATGGGTATCCCAGCATGACAGTGACCCAAAACACAAAGCCAAGGCAACAAAAGAGTGGCTCAAGAAGCACATTAAGGTCCTGGAGTGGCCTAGCCAGTCTCCAGACTCTAATCCCATAGAAAATCTGTTGAGGAAGCTGAAGATTCGAGCTGCTAAATGTCAGCCTCTCGAAACCTTAATGACTTGGAGAGCATCTGCAAAGAGGAGTGGGACAAAATCCCTCCTGAGATGTGTGCAAACCTGGTGGCCAACTACAAGAAACACCTGACTTCTGTGATTGCCAACAAGGGTTTTGCCACCAAGTACTAAGTCATGTTTTGCAAAGGAGTCAAATACTTATTTCACTCATTAAAATGCAAATCAATTTATAACTTTTTTGAAATGCCATTTTCTGGTTTTTTTGTTGTTATTATTCTGTCTCTCACTGTTAAAATAAACCTACCATTACAATTATAGATCATTTCTTTGTCAGTGGGCAAACATACAAAACCAGCAGGGGATCAAATAATTTTTTCCCTCGCTGTATTTATTCTTTTTCCTTATTTAACAGAATAAAATAAAACAAGTATGAATTTTACTAATGCAACAAGGAACTGCAGGATTTAATCACATGTTTGCAGAAGCAAAGGAGAAAAGAAGTAATACACCAACCCTTATATGGAATTACAATAGCTCTCTGTGCTATTATCAAGGACATCTTTCAAATCTGTTCTTAACTGATCTTCCTGCCAATCAGACTAGAGTTATTTTCTGTCCAAGGAAGCACTGTGGGCAGTTTCTTGTTGCAGAGATTGTTCTGCAACTATTTGGGATCCCATGTCAGATACTGTCATATGTCCAGGCCTTATTACCCATCCTTACATTAAGACACAAATTCTTTCATAAGGCAAGCTTGTTTTCTTCTATCTAGAACAAAGCTACTCTCCAAACAACAATGAAATTGAGTTTTAATGAATATTATAAAAGATATGCAGACAGTATATTTTGAAAACACAACAGATTTCTAAATGTTTAGTTAATTCTGTCTTTGTATTATACAATTTGGATCATACATCAAAACACAAGAAAAATCTGAACTACTCCAAAAGAAAAAAAAATCACTCATAATCCCAATGAATTCACTAGGACTAATTCATAAGGTATAATGTTGCCTACATTTCTTAAAAGCTATTCTCTTAAATTCACTGAATTTTGCTTGAGGGGTATAAGGAAATTTGCACCCTTGCATAGCAGATCAAAAATTTCTGTTTCTCTTCAATCTGGCAGAATTCTAAAAGATGGACCATGATATGAATAATAAGGTCTCCCCTTTCCCTAACTTTTTCCTCTTATTGCAGAACTGTAAAACTTAAATTTGGAATGATGGCAGTTACTTTCTCTGATTCTGTCCCACCATCCTCAGGAAAATAAATTTAAGAGTTTTTGTTTGCAATATCCCTCTAACTTTCTTGAAAAAACTTCAGGAAGTTTTCCTTAAGTAGCTTCCATATATATTAGTGTATAATTCCAAGGTATCTGGAAGACTTTAGCTTGGAGAGCCCAACTAAATTCCTAAAAAATGAATACAAAAATTGAGATTTTAGTAACACAGAATTAAAATTTAACAAAAATACTTTTATATGTAAAAAAGAATAATAAATAATAAAGCCACCCTCAGAATGATTTAACTTCTGTAACTCTGCTATGGAATCAGTATGAGTGAGATAGAAAGGACCATTTTCATTTTTAATTAGACAATAGTTTTAATAAACTAGAAATTTATTTATGGAATCTCCTTTGATTCAAATACATTACATATGTTAATATGTAAATGTGTGTGTACCTGAGAGGGGGGGAAAGAACATTAAAGATGGATTTCACTTTAACTTTGTACTCGCATTAATGTGTATTTCCTTCCAAATCTCTTTAAATGAAACTATGGGCCAAATTAACTAAAGATTGCGCAATCTATGGACAGCATGCAAAAATATAGTGTATATTTATTAGCTCATTCTAGCAGTTGTTCAACTCTGGGACAAACACTGAAACTATGGCTTTTCTCAGTTGTCAAGGATACAGATCATCTCCTGCTTATTAACCTCGTGAGAAAACAATGACTTCTTTAATCATTCTGGTCTTTGAAAACATTTCCTCTTTGAAACCTAACCATGTCTTGCCAAGTCTGAATAGCCCCACCCCTCTTAAACAAGCTCTGCCCACTTTGATGAATGTGTTATTAAAGAAAAGTTGAAAAGATAATGGAGTATCAAATCTGAGCAAGAACAGAACAGCAATCTCATACAGAATAATCAGTAAAGTTCTGCTAAGTAAATTAATTAGCTCATGTATAATTGGGTTTTATTTATGCTTCAGCAAAAATAATCAATATTGGAGATTATAGCCTGACAAAATAATAATAACAACAACAACAACAACAATAATAATAGTAATAATAATAATAGGAAGGGACCTTGGACGTCTTCTAGTCCTACTATATTATGACTACTTTAAAAAGAAGGTAAATAGATTTCCACAATGTTTATTTCAAGCTCCTGAATTTAAAAGGGAAATTTACAAGGAAATTGTTATTTCAAATTAAGAATCCTAAAATATGCAACTTCCAATTCTTTGTGGGGGAAAAATCTTTCAAATGAAATCTTTCAAATTAAATTCGTTTCCTAAATATTAATCTGGATTCAATTTTAATTAGTTCTCTGGGTCTGTTGTGACCATGATGCGTACTGTAAATTCTGCCCCTGTGAGACTCTTGATTCTTATTATTCACATGATTGATTATCAATATGTCGTCATTATAGGGGTTATGTGACCTCCACTTTTACTCTGCAGGTGATTGCCAAATCAATGTCTGAGTGCAGCGATGGATTGAACGAGGGCCAATGAACTGAGTTGCAGTTTAAAGAGTATTCAATCTTTTTTTCCCCTAGAGAAGAGTTGAAAAACATGTGGTCCTCCAAATCAGTATTCTCTGAAGTACAGTGTACCTACATGAGGGGTTATGCAAGGGATAGGGATAGGCATAGACAGACAGACAGACAGACGATATAGATAGATAGATAGATAGATAGATAGATAGATAGATAGATAGATAGATAGATAGATAGATAGATAGATAGATAGATAGATAGATAGATAGATAGATAGATAGATAAAGACAGATAATAGATACATAGACAGATGATAGACGATAGAAAGATAGATGATAGATACATAGATATATACAGGGCTTTTTTTCTCATAGAACGCTCAGAACGGAGTTCCGGCACCTTTTTTGGATGGAACCTTGTAGGGTAGGCAAGGCAGATTGTATGACATGTGTGAGTTCCGGCACCTTTTCTTTTTACAAAAAAAGCACTGGATATATAGATAGATGATTGATAGAAAGATAGACAATGATAGAGGGGATAGACAGACAGACAGAGGACAGATAGAAAGATAGGTAGATAGATAGATGATGGACACAGACCTATAATACACATATTTAACTTTTAAAGTTTTATATATACTGGTTTATATTTTCGCACTTTATTTACACTGCCCAGAGTCCCTCCTTAGGGAAGATGGGCGGTTCAGAAATGTCAAAAATAAATAAATAAAATATATTAGAGTAGCAGCACGTCTATAATTTACAAATAAATAGTGGAGGTTTATTTATTTGGCTGATGAGTATCAATCCAAAAAGTTTGACAGCTCTTGCTTTGCACTACAATACAAGTAGTCTTCGACTTGTTACAACCACAATTGAGCCCAAAATTTCCACTGCTAAGCGAGACTGTTGTTAAGTGAGTTTTGATCCATTTTACGATCTTTCTGGCCACAGCTGTTAAGTGAATGATTGCAGTTGTTAAGTTAGTAACACAGTTATTAAGTGAATTTGGCTTCCCCATGGACTTTGCTTATCAGAAGGTGGCAAAAGGAGATCAAGTGACCCCAGGACACTGCGACCGTCATAAATGTGAGCCAGTTGCGAAGCGTCTGAATTTTGATCATGTGACCACAGGGATGCTGCAATGGCCGTAAGTGTGAAAAACGGTCATAAGTCAATTTGTGGTGTTGCAACTTTGAACTATCACTAAACAAATGGTTGTAAGTTAAGGACTACCTGTACTTGCAGCGTGAAATAATGAAAGATGGGAACTATAGTTCTGGAGAACCTCAATTTCCCACATGCTTGCAGGACTCTGCCCTAAAAGAATCAGTTCCTTGATCTGGGTACACTGCTTCTGTAATTATTACTGTGATAAAGTGTTCCAGACATCTAGTTGCTAATGTTGTCGTACAGGAAAAGGAAATGCAAAGCTGCAAAGATAATATTATGTAGGAACAGGGAATGTAAGAAGCATGAATACAGGAAAGCTCAAGACAGTGAAAGATGAAATGGAACAACTACAAATTGACATCTGCAGCATCAGTGAACCGAGATGGTTTGAGATGGGGCTGTTTCAGCCAAAAGATCTCATCATTTATTACTTAGGACAGGAAAAACAAAGAAAAAGTGGTGTTGCTTTTATAGTTATGAAAGGTATAGCCCCCTTTAGTACTTGACTACAATGCAATCAATGACTGCACGGATTAGACTTCATGGACAACCCGTTAATATGGCAATCATTCATGTTTATGCTCCAACCAACAATGAAAAAGAAGAGGAAGTTGACGAGTTTTATGACCAAGCCCAATGTGAAATCAACAGAATATGCAAACAATATGTACACTGCTTGTGATTGGAGACTAGAAAGCAAAAAAAGAAAATGTAGTTGGATTATATGACTTAGGAAACGAAAATGAAACAGGAGATCGACATTACGTTTTACCACTCCAATGATTTCTTCCCATAGCTAACACTCTTCAAACAACCAAAATGACACTTCTATACATCGATATCACCAGATAAGAGTATATAGAAATCAAGGTGATTATTTTATTGCTAAAAGCAATAGAGGAGCTCAACTATGCCATTAAAGACATGACCTGGTGCTGACTTTGGAACAGATCATGAACTGCTCATGTGCAAGTTCCAAATTAAGCTAAAGAAGAAAAAGAAAGCTAATCGGTTTCTACAATATGATATTGAACATATCATATGTTCATGAACTTCAGAAATCACTTTGAAATCCTGCTCTTCACTGACAAGAAAACCAGAGGAATTATGGAATGAAGTTCAAAGAAGTTATTAAGGATGAATGTCAAATGAGTCTGCCAAAAATGAAGAAAGAGAAGAAAGCAAACTGGATGTCAGAACAAACTGTGGAAATTGCCAAGTAGAGAAGCCAAAGCCAAGATCAACAAAAAAGTCTCAGAAAGGAGCTTAACCAAGATTTTCAGAGAGCTGTTAGAAGACATAAGAGACACTGAAGATGGAAAAAGAGATGGAAAAACAAGGAAAGTCTTTGAAAAGGTTTCTGAACTCAGAAGAAAGTCCTAATCTCAAATTGGTAATGCTAAAGGAGTCAATGGACAGATAGTAACCAAAGGAGATCAAAGGCAGATGGAAGGGGTATACTGAAACGCTATACAGAAGAAAATTTCAACATCTGAGATACCTTAGAAAATATTCCTTACTTACAAAAACATCTACAAGTACTAGATGAAGTTAGATCAGCACTCTGGCCATTATCAGGTCAAAACTTGATAATAGAGAAACTTATGGAATCCCACTGAAATATAGCAAGCAACAGAAGAAGAATCCGTGATAGTTTTAACCAAGTTATGCCAGCAAATCTAGAGAATAACACAATGGGCAACAAATTGGAAGAAGTCAATCTACATTCCAATACCAAGATAGAGAGACTTAACAGAGCACGCAAACTCATGCAACATTCTTAATTTCACAGGCTAGCAAAATAATGTTTGGGATCATCCAACACAGATTAGAGCAGGGGCCTTCAAACTTGGCCCTTTTATGACTTGTGGACTTTCAACTCCCACAATTCCTCAACCAGCGTGCCTGGCTGAAGAATTCTGGGAGTTGAAGTCACAAGTCATAAAAGGGCCAAGTTTGAAGACCCCTGGATTAGAGCCTCACATGGGAAAAAAAGGTAGCAGATGTTCAAGCTAGCTTTAGAAATGACCAAAGAACATGAAAAATTATTGCTGATGCACGCTCGATAATTGAGAAAGCCAAAGAACAACAAAGAAAATTCATCAATTATAGAAAAGACTTGGATTACGTTGATCACATCAAGATGTAGAAAGTGCTCAGAAAAATGGAAATCCCAGAACATCTCATTATCCTCATGAGAAAGTTCTATACATATCAGGAAGCCACAGTATAGACAGAAGATGGAGAAGCACACTGGCTCTAGATTGGCAAAGGAGTGTGACAAGGCTGCATATTCTCTCCTTATTTATTCAATTTATGTGCAGAATCTATATTAAGGAAAGCTGGATTGACAAAGATAAGCATGATTTTAAAATGGGAGCAAGAAATATGAGTAACCTGAAATATGCTGATGACACTATCCTGATAACTGAAAATGCAAAGGATTTGCAAGCCCTAGTACTAAAAGAGCATAGTGAAAAAAAAATAGAGTAAAATATAAGGGAGAGCAAGCTAATAACAGGTAAAACCAGCCTCAGAATTGGCAGTAAAGATATTAAAGTAATAGGTAGGTTCTACCTTTTAGGATCAACAATCAACAACAAAGGAACAAACAAATAAGCATTTGATAAAGATGAAGACCTTGGAAAAGATATTCAAATGCTGTGATGTGTCTATACCTACAAAGATTAGAATCTTGCAAGCCGTATATTCCCTATGACGCTCCATGGAAATGCAAGCTGGACTTTGGCAAAACAGGATAGGAAGAGGTATTGACATTTTTGAACTTTGGTACTGGAAAAGACTCATGATAATACTATGGACATCCATGAAAACAAATCAATGGCTCATTGAACAAATCTACCCAAGTTCTCACTGGAGGCACAATTAGCCATGCTCAAAATATTCTATTTCGGACGCACTATGTGAAGCCTGGAAAAGGCTCTTATGCTGGGAAAGGTAGAAAGAAAGGAAAGAAGAGTATAACCAGAATTGGATGCTCAGATGGTGATGAGCGTACCATCACTCTCCTGACACCTGAAAGAACACGTTAGGGATAGATCGTTATGGAGGAAATCTATCTATACGGTTGCTAGGAGTCAAAAACTACTTGATGGCACATAATCAATAAATACGTTGCAATCGCTTCAGTTTTCCAGAAAGTGGCTGGGACTGAGCACCCTGAGAACATCTTATGCAGATTTGGATTTAAAGTACTCTTGCCCATTTTAGATCCAAACCAAACTAATCAACGGTTTGGTCTCCTTTTGTAGTTTCTGGATTGTTTCCTATTGCTGAATTTAATCTGTGGAGACCTGTGTCAATACTATTTGAAAATCTACCTTTCTTACCATTTAAGCTATGCTGAGAAATGTTGACTTTGGACTGCTCTCCTCAAGGAGACTTGCCTGACACCTCTTGTGCAGTTAACTTTGCAGCCATTTTGGGGGGTTGCAAAAAAACACCAGATAGCTGCAAAGAGATATAAGATGCTACCTTCTTGCTGTTATCTAATGATCAGTCAGATTCTTGCAGTCCAGATAATCCAGCACTTATTTTCTTCAATCCATACTTTCATCTCAACCTACTTTTAAGCTCCAGTCACCTGCATTATACCACCTAACTACAGTAAGTCATATCTTCACTTTATTTGATCTGTTGATATGTTTTCTCAACAAAGTCAAACACTGATTTACATAGAAATGTGAACAGTGGAGAGAGAATAATGGTCCTTCAAACTCTTTGCTGCCATCTTGTGACTGTCCCAATTTCTGCAGCCTAAAGTTGTCTCAGCAATATGCTAATTTTGCTTCCCATGTCTTGCGTTTTTATCCTCCAATTATTTTTTACTGCTGTTTTAAATTAATTAGTGACTTCCAATTGTTTTAATATTGTGACCTATCTAAGACTTTGTTTCAGGACACACTTATATTATTACACATACTATAAACTAATAAATTAATGAGCTTGAAACAAAAATGATGCAAAGTGAAACCTAGGTAGTTTTATTATTATTTTTCAATGACCTTTTTTGAAAAATAAAGAACATAATTGGGTCTTCTAAAAATCTTAGAAGTTTTCATGGGATTGTAAAATTTAAGATTGTGGGGAAAAACTGAATATTATGTTCAGTTGCATGCAACTTTAGTAAACAAGTGCTTTAAAAAAATGGGCAGATGAACAGATAATGGAAGGCACTGATGCCATTTGGTCTAAGTTCAACTGCAGATAGGAAAAGAGTAAAATGGTTAGCTTTGTGCCACTGATTACCCTAATAACCATTTTGTCATGATTTGCACTTTTAGACAACCTTCTTAATCCAACAAATTCAGTTTCTAATAGCAGAACAGAATACACATGTTAGAAACCAACACATAAGCAAAGCCTGATGCTGTGATATTTCCAAAGTAACTTAGTAGCTACCTGCCTAAGCTAGCTCTCAGAAGAAATTAAGTCCACCTATTCAAGAAAGTCAACAGAGGTCAAGGTCTGCCAGAGAATCTCACAGCAGAATAGATGCCACAAAAGATTTAAATAGAACTAGGCCAAATTCGCTCAGAATATATTTTTTTCAGAAACAGCCTGTTTAGAGAGATTTTGCCTACAATCAACCCTCTCTCCCTTTTGTAGGTAACTCAACTTTAACCACCCAACTTGCTAGGTTTATCATTAAGAAGTGTTAAGTCCATTCTTGGACTTTTGGAGGGCCTTGCAATTGTGCTGCAGACAATGACTATCCTTAAAAATACTGAACTGAAAAGAAACTGTAAGAAAGCTTTAACAAGTTTAATAAGATGAAAGTTGAGCTGAAATCCAAAGTTTTTACAACAAAGTTCTTTCCTATACACACACACACACAGAGAGAGAGAGAGAGAGAGAGAATTTGTAATTTTGAGTTCCCTTTCATTATTTTTTTATTATTCTAAGAATATGCTGGAGAATGGCTCAATATGTTGTTAATATCTATGACTTTTTAAATAGTTTGGTTTTTTTGTTTATCATCTTATTACTTGTCTAAATAAGGGTCTCCAGATAGAAAGTTTTCTTCAGCAAGGGGGTAGAGCCACTTTTCCCAAACTGGTGCCCTCCACTTATACAATTCACATAATTACTATTCCCAGCCTACACTACCAACTGCTGAACAACAGCAGGCTGTTCTTAAATAACAAAAAGGCTACATAATGATTAATTTTGCAGGCCACATTTGCTATTGACACTTTTATTATGATCCATCATAATGGGAGAAAAGTCACATTACACATGCTGATACATTGTAAAAAACCCGGTATTTCAAGGAAAAAGCACTGACCTGGATAGGTTACCTTTCTATCTACATGATGCTCTTGATTTTAGACATCCTAAAAATGGTGTATTTCTACAGAACTGATATTAATGGGGAAAGTCCCAAATGTACTTTATCCCAATCCAAATGATAATTCAGGAGAGAAATCAAAGTATAGAATGCATGTGATCATGAAGAAAAGAAGATTTTAAAACATATTTAGCAGTATTAATGACTTTTATGTTTATTTTCAGAGAGGAGAAGATAATAAATACATATCGAAGTTATATATCTACAATACAACTTCCAAGAAGTTGTAAATGTTATACTTAAGCAAATTTAAACAAAAGTAAACAGAAGGTGTTAGTAACTGGCTGTGATTTATAATGCTTTATTAAAAAATAATGCAGGTAGTTCTTGACTTAGGACAATTGACCCCAAAGTTTCTGTTGTTAAGTGAGACATTTGTTAAGTGAGTTTTGCCCAATTTTATGACTTTTCTTGCCACAG
Organism: Azemiops feae; assembly: GCA_023970755.1. NCBI lineage: Eukaryota > Metazoa > Chordata > Lepidosauria > Squamata > Viperidae > Azemiops > Azemiops feae. The sequence continues at coordinate 5,807,223 of JALGBA010004228.1, read as the reverse complement.
TTGATAAGTGAATCCTTGCAGTTGATAAATTAGTAATCAAGTAGTAATTGGTAATTAGTAAAGTGAATCTGGCTTCTCATATTAACTTTGCTTGTCAGAAGGTCGCAAAAGGGGATCACATGACCTTGGGACACAGCAACGGTTGTAAATATGAACCAGTGGCCAAGCATCTGAATTTTGATCACATGATCATGGCGATGCTACAAAGGTTGTAATTGTGAAAAACGGTCATGTGTCATATTTTTCAGTGCCGTTGTTAACTTTGAATGGTCACAAAATGAATTGTTGTTAGTCAGGGAATACCTGTACCTTTACTGTATTAATTTAAGTATGTACATATATGTTCCTTTATTAAGAAAAAACTAATTTTTCAACCTGTTTTTCGAAAATAGTCTTGCAAGAGAGCATCTTACATACTAAAGATTATCTCTATATTAATCTCTGAAAAAAGTAATCCAAATTTTTATTTTTACATTTTAGATCTAGATACCTGACCTACACATATATCTATTCTCTTTCCAGAAATATATTCAGAATTCCCTTCCCAGATCCATAACGGACTGTCATACCCATATTCAAACCTGAACCTATCAGAAAGAGCTGAATCATGATTAAGAGAGGCAACAGAAGCTAGGCAAGATTTCTTCCCAAAATTATTTATTTTATCAAAGCAATTTCCCCCCCTTCCCAAAACTTTCACATCCCCCCTTCTAATACCTTCTCATAGATGACACGATACCTCCTCTGCTAAACGATACTTCAGTATCTGAACTGTTTCTCCCAGCAGGTCATTATGGCATAAAAGACTGGTAATTTTCAAAAAGAATGTCTGAACTTTCTTTTTTCCTCCTCCTCCTTCTACCCCTTCTCTTTGTGTGGGATGCCTTATAGACAGTAATTCAGAGGGCAAAGGATGTCTCATTACAGAGATTTATAAACTGCTAATGTAAACTCACTTAGATTCCTCCTGGTGATTTCATGACTTATCTAGATAGCTTTCTTGGCAACAATTATCAAGTGGGTTGTTGTTGCCTTCTTCCAAAATGTTTTTATTTCTCAGCTCCCCAGAAAAGCCTGCTGCCTTGGACTTCCTGTGGCCTGAGCACTCACCACCAGATGCTTACTCTTCAAGACCTGCAAAGGTTGGTTAGATGCTACCTCTAGCTTGGCTTATAAACATTCCAGGACCATATTTTGGTTACAGAGCAAAACTATAAGGTGGGGGGGAGGGGGAAATGGCCTTCCTTCAAGTCATTACAATTTGTGATCTTCCATAGATAGGTGGTACAGGTAGTCCTCGACTCACAATAACTGAGGCCAATATTTCCACTGCAAAGCAAGACAGTTGTTACGTGTGTTTTGCCCCATTTTGCAACCTTTTTTTGCCACAATGGTTAGGTGAATCTGGATTCCTTACTAACTCTGCTTGCCAGAAGGTTGCACAAAGTGATCACATGATCCCGGAACACTGCAACCGTCATAAATACATGCTAGTTGCCAAGCATCCAAATTTTGATCACGTGACCATGGGGATGCTGCAATAGTCACAAGTGTGAATAATGGTTTTTTCAGTGCCGTTGTTACTTTGAACCACCATTAATGGTTCATTAAATGGTTCACTACCTTGAGGACTACCTATATTTATTTTGGTCAAAGACAAGATAAATCAAAACATAAATTACAGTAGAAAAAAGGGGAGAAAACAAACAAAGCATTCGCCATAAAATAAATCAAATAGATGTAAAGATGTCAGTCATGTGCATCAGTCAATTTTTTTTGTGTGCACATTCACAACACTATACAGAATTTCGCTATGTTATGGGAGGTAGCAGTTCTTTTATCTGCTAAGAAAAAGTTAACAAGATGTTCCTCGGAAGAATTTAGTGCATGTAGCATGAGAGGAAAGAAGAATCTTCTTTAAATACAATTGTAAAAGGAGCAGTGCTGCAGCATGTGGAGAATAGATTCAACTCAACCATCACCACAAGGGCAGGTTCATTTAATCATGGGGGTTGTATTGAATCTACTGTATAAAAGCACTAAGGGTAGATAGACTATTATAGCTGGCTCTGAAGAAGAATCTTTGTTGGGCTGGAGAGATGAGTGAGTTGATGTAGTTGGCTAGTTTCCACCTAACAATGATTAAGGTGAGTTTTGGACCAAATTTGGGATGAGTCCTTTTTCATTCTGGCTTCAATCTTTAAAAGCCTTTTTCTAATAACTCTCCTAGTCTGAGTGAAGTCAAGAGAATGTAGAGAGTCAGGGTAGAGGGACCCACTATTGTATTGTAGTTAAAATCTCTCTGTTTTTAATGTCCCAGAAGTAGGTTGGCTTTAGTTCTTGGATTGTTTGTTTAGACCAGCATGCAAAGAGTTAAAATGAGTCAGAGGGGGGGAAGACAAGCTTTTGGTCTCATTTTCCTAGTGTTTTGCTTTATCGATTTTGAGCAAATGTTATAGAAATGGGATTCAGAATAATTCTGTCACAGCAAATATGACAAAGAAAGCTCCTCCAGGTTATCTCTTTATAACTTAACTGAATGAATGCCATTCTCTGCGTGTGTGCACAGCATTACATGAACTTCTGCTCTTAGAACACAAATAATAAATGTAACAATAGGCTGGTCCTTCTAATGAACTTCTGTGTCAATCTGTAAATCTGCTTACTTGCAGCCTTATTTGGATTCGGGGAGCATTCATATTTACAATAACTAAACTTTTCTAGAAGAAATGGCCTTGCCCAAAATTTTAAAAAAATATATAGTATGTAATCAGGAAAAAAAACCTGCTGAAGTCATCCAATTTTTAAAACACTTGTGCAGCTAAAACATGTTGGCTATCTGTTAAGTCTCTGAGAGTTTGATAGTAGTCTCTTGCAGGTTTAGTAGTATTGTAGCACTTAATCTAAATGCAGTAAGAAATGAAGTTGCTGAGCCAACAAATTAAGCAGAAGAATCTTGTCTTTTATTGGGTCAGGCAGTCTGGCATATGTCAATGTTTCATCTTTAATCACAAGAAATTAATTTTTAGACAAGAGAAGAATTTGGCACATTTTCTCCAACTTCTGGTGAGATCAGACAATGAGAGTTAGCTAAAGCTATCGATGTTCAATTTATATTTGGGCTCCAATTTGTCTTCCCTCAGTAAATAAAGCAATCTCTCTCTAGTAGAACTAATACTAATATATTCTAGTGAAGGATTTCCTCAGTTTCCTCAGGTGCAATTGAATGAGAACCTGCCTATAATTTTGGTGGTTTGCTCCAGGCTGAAACTTACTTAGGTTCTCTGCAGAAGTGAATGATGCCCAGAGTAACTTTTTACTGCACTTTAGTTCCCAATCCCTAATTTAACTAGAATGGGAAAGCGCTTGGGGAAATGATTCAGTATTTTCATGACTCTCAATTTTGACATTCCTAATGTCTCCAATCAGCATGCCACACTGGGTGAAAATTACAGAACTCTAACATCTCTGGAAGGCACCATGTTAGAGAAGATTAACTTAAGTAATACCCATGCAATTTACTATGGATATTTACATAGAGGAAGTTAATATTTGCCTGATGTTGATTCAAGCACAAATCTGGATTCAGAAAAGCCACGTGCTCAAAGCTATACATTACAATATTAAAAAAATAGAATTGCATTTATGAAAATATTAATGACTCACTTGTCAAATGTTCTACGGGTACTTCTTCACTGTTCAAAAAGATACTGCACTCCCTTTCCTTCCAAAGATCAACATGTTTATCATTCTCTATCAGGAACTTGTGTTTCATAGGTAATTCTACATTTTGATAAGCATACATCCTTATGGCACAAACTGTTCAACAGATTTACCCAAAATTAGTTATATTCCCCCTAGAAATATTGAAGTCAAAATGAGATGACCTTCTCACAAGTGCTTTTGTCAACTCTACAACAAACCTGGCTGCAGCCATCTTGCTCGTTCTAGGTTGCCACAGGAATAGGAGGGGATATGGAGAATTTCTGCTAGTCTAAACATTTCACTGTCCCGTGGGAACCAAGGTAATTTCTGTCGGTTAGGTGGGGGGCGTGAGCATTTGGTTAGAAAGCCCGCCAAACTGTTCTATTGGTAAGCGTAGCTGATTGCATAGCAATTGAGTGGAAAGTTTAACTTCGTAACAGTAGTTCTCTTTGAAGGGTATTTCAGGCTTGGTTTCACTTTTGACCATGCCGATACTATGTAGCCAATAAACATGTTCTTTGAGGAAACCTCTAGCCTCAGAGTTCTGATTTGTTTGGTCTCGTCTATCCGAACCTTGACAGCTTTACTTATATCAAACGGGAGCTGGACTAGATAACCTTCCATATTCCTTCCATAGGAATTCTTTCTTATATTCAGCAAGGCACTATATCTTGATTCTTACCGGTATTACAGTATCTCTCCTTATAACAGCTCAATCAATTAAGTCCAGCACCTATTCAGTAATAGTCCTGGCTTTCCTAAGAATTATGCTTCTCCTATAAGGTAATCTTCTAAGGCTTTTTTCACCTCTAGGTTACATTAAAAAAAAAGAACCTAAGTTTCAGGATCATATAACACTAACTCCTAGGTTTGGGAAGCCCTTAAGAGGGTAAATTGAAAATAATCTTTTTTTTTTTTTAATCGGTTCTTTTGCCTAAGAGGTAACTCATTGGATCTATATTGCTTTGTCTGTTCTGCAAGAAGTTTGTGACTTCGACACTAGGTGAACTTTAGTCAAGATTTCCATTGCATTTTCTTCAGGAACACAAGCTGGTTGATCTCCCCATCTCTGTACAATAACTACTGTCTGCCTGACAATGGATTAGTACATTTCACTGAAAGAAAAGTGATGAGAAGCTGTGAAGATTCCATTGGCAAGCTAGGCTTAGAAAAATGTGGGCCTTGAGGTACAGAATTATATTTTGGAGTCTGTCATATAATCTGTTGATAATACCTAAAATAGGTAATATGCTACTATTCAGTATAAGGTGACTATATTCAGATAGCTGACAGCTTTTCTTTTCCTTTAAAAACATAGAATTCTGCTTAAACCAACTTCACCATTGGACATTTGTGTCTTTATATCAAATCACATTTTCACAGGGGAAAAAAAAGTACTCTAGAGGCTTGATCCTTCAGGGTAAGATAGAATAACAAATCCAACAAATAAGAATAGAATAAAATTGTTTTACATAGGAGTACAAAAGTGCCTCAGAGAGATGTCAAACTTAAAGGGTCATAAATAGATAAAATGAATGAGGAGTTATCACAAAAAAATGCAACTCTTAAGAAGTTAATCAAAGAATTCACATACTATAAATTTGAAATAGGTTTAGGGAAAAATAAAAATAGGGAAATAGTATACTTTTTTACACAATTCACAGAACAATTAACCCATGAATTTTATTGTTAGGGAAACTGTTAACACAAACAACAATATTAATAGATGAAATAGAGGCAGTAAACGTCACCTCACTGTTTATAAACACTATGTACTATGAACTATTTTATAGCCATTTTTTGCACTTTAACAATGATAAAGGACAGCATCACAGCCTACATCAGCATGTCCAACTTTTTGGCTTGCCTAGGCTGCATTGAGTGAAGTGGGTTAAAATATACAGTATAATATAGTTAATGTATATAAATAACAAACTTCTTTTATTTTTGTATATTTTTATTATGGAATTATGGGGCCACATTACTAGCTGTCCAGGGTCACACAAGGCTTATGGACCGTGGGTTGGACATGCCTGGTCTACATCATGGGTAGAGTAAAAAATCCTTTCCCTCTACTGTCCTATAATTCTAGGTATTAATATCTATTTTAGAACAGTTGCTTTACAGCTGCAGATCCTCAAATATGTATTATGAACTCTTAACTATTTTTTTAGTATCCCACCTCATACACCGTCATCCTCAGCTTTATTAGAAAAAAATCAATCAAACAAATCTTTATTACACAACATAAATGATCTCTACGTTATGTACAAAGTCCTTGAACCTACAACCATAATGGAGTCTGCCAATTACAGTTGTATGTTATAACATTTATAAAGAGGGTCATCATGCGACCAACCAAATTTTATGACCTATTTTGCAGCAGTCGTTAAACAAACATGATGTTAAAGAAACACCACTGTTGTCAAGCAGGCCCATTGTTTGCTTTGGGGCATTTTTGCCAAAAGAGGAAGTAAATGCTGGGGGTGTTTTTTGGCAAAAAAAAGTTGTCATTCATGTGACTATGGGATGCTGCAAAGAGCTGTAAATGCAGGCCAATTGCCATGTGTCAATAACGGAGTCACATGCAGCCAATTGGAACTTTGGAATCGGGTCGAAAGTACCTTGGGGGGAGGTGTCTATCATGATTTTAAATGGTTGCTAAGTAACCAGTTGTAAATCGAGTGTTACCTGTACATGTTTTTTATGTGCAATTTTTCTTGATAAACATTTATTTCCTATAAAGAAAACTACATTAGAACAATGTCTGGCTTTGGTTGAATTTCTTCATACAGAGCTAAATTATCTTTATCATTTAGTAGACATCAAGTTTAAAAATACCTGAAGTCCAGATTTCTGCATGCAAGATGATTATTTTTAATGATAAAAACAGCAAATATGCCATCTGGTCAAGATAACACAGAGAAGGAGAGTCTATTGTGTGTCATGGTATGATACTTCTCTTAATTGCAAACCATGTATTGCTAAAACTCTAGTTAACAATATATTGTCTTAAATGCACTGCTATTCAGAAAGGGACTAGAACGCCATGTTGCAGGGAGGGAATAAACTTTTTAATGAATTATCTTATGCTTCTCAATCAGCCACTTTGAATATTCTGTTTCAAAAGTCCAATTATATAAATTCAAAGAAACTTAAACACTTAATTGTTTAAGTCAAATATGAATTTATTCTGTGATATTTTAGGAATCAAAGATAAGCAAGGGTATATCAACAGAAATAAAATGTACATTCAACATTAACCCAAGCTCAATTCCAAAAATAACAAGGAGGCAGAGAACAGGAGTGAATTTTTCTGTGAAAGGACTGAGGAAACTTACAGATGAAGACTTCTAGAATTTTCCGTCTGAAAACACTGAATGCTATATTACCTTTCCATCCTTAAAGAACAGTGAGGAAAGTGAGGAGGGGGGAGGGGAACAAATTAAAACTACTTAGTTAGACCCAGATAAAATGTTATGGAGTATGTTGGATTTCTCTCACAATCACTTGCATTGTAAAATTAAACCAAAGGTCATGCTTCTTAGAACTCTGATGAATAATATTTATTCAGGAGAAAATTAAGAATCCCAGAAATTATTCTATTTTCAAATGAGAAGGACAGTCTAAATAAAAGAAAGAAGGCTTATCTCTTTTAAGGAGATAGAGCAATCTGCACCTGTTGACCAACCGATAACTAAAGTTATTAATCTGAAAAACAGCTCTCACAGCAGTGTCAAAACGAAAGGATCATATGGAAGCAAGTTCCGAGCTCAATACTTCAAGGAATTTCTGGAATTCAATCTCAGTACTAGAAAGAATTATAGAATGAGTCATCTTATTCTGTAAGTGTAAGGCACAAGCCTATCACAAGCAGCACCTTAATGTCACTTTAAAAGTGGTAGATTATGTAGATTCCAGTGAAAAACAAATATTCCTCCTTATAAGATAGAGGGCAATCAATACCTAGAAATTTTTATTCTGTAAACAGGAAAAAAAGCTTGCTACAAACACACAAGGAGATCTTTCTTTTGGAGAAAAAAAACAACACCATTTCCAACAAAATTAAAGTAGTGTAAAACTGTTATACAGCTGAGTTTAAAAATTTGTGAATCTTTCTGAATATTCAATATTTCTGTATTAGTATGACTTAAAACATGATCTGTTCTCCCCACAAGTCCTAAAACTATATAGAGAACCTAATTAAAAATTTGAATCAAAGCATCATACTTGTTCCTATGCTTGCCTATGATCATAATAAAGATTTGATTTGATTATACCTGTTCATTGATTTATTGAGGAAAATAATCCAAAGCTATGTATTTGTGTGTACCAAACATATGTGAACCTCTAGGATCATCAATTCATTTAATGGGGAAAATAGAGTCAGATGTTTCAATCAATATTTTTGCCATACAAATATGCAGCTTTGGATTATTTTCCTCAATAAATCAATGAAGAAGTATGATGCTTTTGATTTATTTATTTGGATTCTTTATCTAGTTTTAGAATGTGTGGAGAACAAATAACATTTTATGTCATATTTATGCTGAAATATTGAACATTTAAAACAGTTCACAAACATTTAAGTGCCACTGTCTACGCAGAAACTAATGTTCAGTTTAGATACTAACATAGAGACAACTATGCTATTGAATGTGCTTATCAAAATTCTATAACTAAAGTCACAAGGATTACAATGTTATCCCGTCAAGGCACACAAGAAAAAGCTCTGTCCAGATAACAGATATTCTGTAAGAAAATTGCTCTTATTTATTTATTTATTTATTTATTTAGGATATGTTCTCCAAAAAAGTAAAAACTAAAATTTCTCCTTTATAATTTGCTTCAATTTAAATATCAAAGCTGACTTGCAAATATATTAGGTAAAATATGTACATTTCCATTTTGAAATGGGAGACAAAAAGAAAACCCTGGCCACAGTCACACTCACAAATATAAAAATACACAATTTGGAGCCTGATTAAGTTTCTACAATGTGCTCTATATGGCTCGGCCTTGGAAACTTGTTTGGATCTGCAACTTGTTTCAAAATACAGCAGCTGGATTGCTAACTGATATTCAAACAATATTTGATCTTAAAATTTTCTACAAAATGTTCTTGCCGTTTAAAAACTCTGTAACACACTCTGCAACATTCTTTTGAGCATGGCACTGATTTTAATTCAATGATAGATTTTGACTTTTGCTGCTTTTATCCCCCATCTTGTTTGGAGCATTCTTTATATTAAAATGCATTCCAGGAAACAGAATAGTTGAATTAGGTCAACCATTAACCAAATAAAATGGGTAGTTGTTCTATAAAGGATGTCCTTCAAAAGTCTGCTTAATGAATTAGTTCTTTAGAACATGTCCTTCAGTCAGGTTAAAGTTGGTAGCTTCCAAGGACTTTCTTTAAAGCTGCCTGATTCATCCAAAGGAGGAAAAGTTTCAGGCACCACAAGTTAAAATGATATTCCTTTAAAAAAAAAAGGGGGGGGGGAAGAGATCAATACTAAGGTTTCTTACATCACAACTATCAGATTCAACAAGCCCAAACGTAGTGGAGAATTTGCCTTCATCACAGCTTCATCTACACTCATCATTGATAGCTTTCCTAAACATCTCTGGGGTGGGAGGAGAGAAAACCATCAGAATCACTATATAGTTGTATCAGACCTCTGATAAGTTTTATTCCATTGTTCTTTGCCACTGACACTTCAGAGCCTGGGATAACTACAAATGAGAAGTTTCCTAACTGCAGGTTTGCCACCAGGCAAAGATTTTCATTATTCATTTTGACAGAAAAATTAACACTTTCATATTACAACATTTAATATTTATCTATTATTTAGTATTTCTCTTCAGTAGAAAGAGAGAGGAAGCACAATTTTCAAAAAGTCGGAGTTGTCCAAGTCAGAATTAGAGTTATTGTGGTTATGTTTCACATGCAAATTTCCTCAAGGTACTGAATTAACCATTAACTGGACTAGAAAGTCATTTAGTGTGATTCTTCATAGGTATCTGCCCTTTAAGCTTAATTCAAATGTTGGCAAATAAGAAAAAAATTCTGAATGGGGGTTAAGGCAGATCTAGTTTTTAAAATTTTTCCGTATGATTTCCCAGTATCTGCAATACTTCTATTTGTAAATCACAGTAAAAGTAAATAATAAATCAGTGGAATAAATGAAACCAGCACTACAATTCTATACTTATCTATTCAAATGTTCTTTATTCTAAAATATGTTTATTTCCAGACAAGTGTAAATAGGCTTCCTGGTTATCTATTCAGAATAAACATGTATACAATAGATTTAGGAATCAACTCATATTAGTATTTATATTCTGATCACATTCAAGGAATCCATTATCTAATGTTTTCATAGTCATCCTAAGAAGATAATGTTTGCCCAAAATGATAAAGCTTTATGGGTGATCAGGACAAATCCATACAGTATGTAGTCTTCAGTGACTATTATTTCAGGCTGTTAAGCATCCAAAAAAATGTATATTCTTGTCAATCTCCTTCCTTCCTTCCTTCCTTCCTTCCTTCCTTCCTTCCTTCCTTCCTTCCTTCCTTCCTTCCTTCCTTCTTCCATGAGTAGGAACTAACTAATTCTAGTTTTTATTAAAAAGTTTAGGCCAGTGATGGCGAACCTTTTAGAAACCGAGTGCCCAAACTGCGACCCAAAACCCACTTATTTATCGCCGGGTGCCAGGTGGTCATGGCAGACTGGGTGGGTGTGGCCAAGGTGGGTGTGGTCACCTTGATGTTGCTCGTGGGGAGGGATGCCTGTGGGGGCCGGGCAGGGTTGGGGAGATCCAGGGGGTCTCTGGCAGGAGCTCGTCTGGCGAGGTGAGGCAGGGCGGGGGTGCCATTGTCGCAGGGCAAGGTGAGGCAGGGGCCGGGGCGGCTGCTCCCTGACACCATCGGCCCCTGCACACAGAGGCCAGCAAGTGCATGGGGGCAGACAGTGTCCGTCAGCAGCCACAGCCTGCCGGCCCCTCGACCAGCGCATTCTGGGGCTCCGCAGTCCGCCGCCAGTTCAGAGAAGCCGCCTCTGAGCTGGACGGACGGCCGACAGCTGAGGAGGCAATGCAGTGGGTTGTGCCCGGGAAAAGGAGAGCATGCGAGGCCAGGAGGGATGGGACAGGGGGAGGGAAACCAGCCGTGCTGGGATGCATCCGGCCACGTGGGACCTCGACGAGTTAGCGGGTGGCTGGTTAAAGAGGGGCATGGCGCGCGTGCCCACAGAGAGGGCTCTGAGTTCCGCCTCTGGCACGCATACCATAGGTTCGCCACCACTGGTTTAGGCCAAAATCAAACATAAGCACCATATCCCATTCCACAATGATGATTAAAGAATATGATAGGCAAACTGGAGAAAGGTGCATTAGATGTCAAATTTACCATGAAATTTGAACCTTAAAAGATTATAAAAACTGCACAGCTCCCACAGAGGGCCATAGGTAGAAAAATAAGTGCCAATCAAATTCTTATATAGTAAACTAGAACCTTTCACAGAAAAAAAAAAAACAAATTTAGAAGCCACAGTTGGCTATGGTTTCTTAAATTCAAAGGTCCAGAATATTCATGCATTCCCTGACTTTTTATTTATTCTGTCAGAAAGAAACTGACGTGCAATTTATGCATCTAGGAAGAGAAGCATTTCTTTGCTTGGAGATTAACTATGTAATGTTATTTTGCTCAACAAAATAGTATGAATCAAAATTGAAACGGATACCTTAAGCATGACTACTGTTTATTACAAAATAATTAGAACAAAAGCAAGACATCTGGTAATACATAATTCACAGCATTTTAATGATTACTTCTTTAACATGTGTCATCATTTTTCCTCCTCCCCCTGAATGACTATGCATAGGAATTATAGGGTGTTTAACCTCACAAACTATATACCAGTTTCTTAATCAACAGTGAAAAACCAAAAAGAAAAAGATAAAGACTAGGAGGAAAAAAGGGATGTAAAAGTGCATACACAAAAACTGTGAAATTACGGGACTTCTAGGGGGAAAATGGCAGATTGAATATAAAAAAAAAAAACAGAGCCAAGGACCACAGCAGAATGAGGAGATGGTGAGGAAATCAGCTCTTCACAATTCCTCTCTGGACAAGGAGAAGACTTCAGATTGCCCACAGGCGCTCCAGACAATTGCTTCTCATGAGGCTATTGCAAGGCTCCACCAGGTAGAGAGCTTTGAAAGAAGAAGGAACAGCTATCTTGCTCAAAATATGGTTGGCACCTTTAAAATGACAAGAGTTCACATGCTTCCTTTTCTAATCACTTTCAGAGAAAGCTTGCTAACTTCTTTTCAGCTATTAGAAACCTTTGGATCAACAAGTTTTAGAGCACCAGGTGAATTTCTTTCAATCCTTAGCAAAAGAAGTTTTAAATGCATGACATGTTTAAAGACTTTTTCTTCTTTTTTTTTTAATAAACAGCAAAAGGATGATTAAAACTTAGAAAATGATAAATAGACTAAATATCCAGATAAATTTGAAATAAGATTTTGGAATTATTTGTGCCTCTATAGATAAATTATGTTTAAAAAATGTTATTCAAAAGAAACAGCTGACCAAGATTGAAACTGATTTGAAGGTGGATTTTAAAATGACAGGCTATAAGAGTGATATGGAAAAAGTCTGGACATACAAAAGAAAACCGACTGATCGTCTTAAGTCTCTTAATGGACTTTTGCTGACATCAGGATTGAAAAGATGAGGGTTTAAGTATTTGTTTATAGATGAGATATGAGAAAAAGCTATTATATGTTGTATTTTAAGAGAAGAGAAGTTACTAAAATTGTTTATACTTGTGATAAAGTGGGAAGACATTTCTTTATATATTTCTTTTTTCTTTATTTTTTTCCATTTTTTTTCTTATTTTCCATCTTTTTTTTTCTTTCTTCTCTGCACCTTTTTTATTCTTTTCATTTCATTTAAATTTATATAGTACTGTTTCACACAAGAAAGACAACCAGAAGAACACAAAGCATGTCACGGCAGCCTATTTCTACAGGTATGATGTATATATACTGCAAATAGTTCAGGGTACAGAAACTTCTGCAAACAGAGAAAAACCTGACAATAGCATTGACCTGACACTGGAGACACTGATAATACAGTGACTCAAATGGAATGGACAAGGATCAATCTTAAAGCTGTGATATCTCCAAATAGATACTAATTTAGGCACTTCTTTTTGCCCAATACTGTACGTTGTAATGAATTCCATAATCTCTCCCACCAGCACTCCTTAGCTATTAATATTAGTTTGATTATAGAAATCAGTATCACCACTGGATTCATATGAAGTATGGAATAGTTTGCATGGGATTATTCTATTTTACCCTCTAGCACCTTTTGAGGTTAATTATAGTATATGGAAAATGTAAATGGCTGCATGCCATCCTGTGACCATGTGGGGGTTTTGAATCCATATGGTATGGCTCTATAATCCAAAATTTTATCTGGCTTATCAGGACTGGCACCCAAAGATGAAGAAGCCAAAATCAATCCAGGTAATTAAGCCTGACAAAAGTATACTTTTGATCACCATTATTTTCCTGCCCTGAACATCAAATGCACCCCTATTGCTTCCGCTCACTTAACTAGGGGGGAGTAATATTTAGCATTTTATCAAGCAGGCTTGGGAATTAGAAAAGCTATACTGCTGAATGAAATCACCAGCTTTCTTGGGAAGACACAAACAGCCATTCAGGCCTTCAGTCAACTGGTTTACATATTTGTTGTCACACAAAAAAAACCCTTTAAAAAAGAGATGACAATAAGCACCATCAGATTGTTTGTTTTAAAAAATTATAGATTCTAACACTCTGTGGAATGTAGCAGGTCAGGAACTAAAGCTTATCTTTTTAATCAGCATGCACAATATGATTTCATCTCTGATTGGAGAATCATGGGAGTTGTAGTCCAGGATATTTGGGTAACACTAAGATTAGAAAGCTACTTTAGATGTTGCCAAACTGGTTTCTTGGGAATACAGAGGCTCCAGTAGCCTTGAGCTACTTATGTTCATTTTGGTGAGCAGGAGGAAATATCCTGGTGATATAACTCATTGACTGTAACTGCGAGTCATCCCTAATTGTAAATTATGACCCATTCCTTATTACACAGGAAAGATTAGCCATAAGCAACATCTTTATTAAACTACCTGCATGGGCACTGTTTATTCAAAGTACTTCTGGGATACAAAGAAACAGAGGAACCTGGACAGAAAAAGCCATATAAAAACCTAATTATTACACTGCAATCCCCGTTGAACACACACAGGTGTTAAGTTCTACTTTGTGCTGAGCATGAATGGAGGTGCCAACTCTTACAAGGTAGCGAAAACAACAGAACAATTTTTGCAAGGTGACCATTATCTCATTACACCTAAATGTAAACCTTGAACAATTACCAAAAGATTAGATTAAAAACTCAATTTTATTACTTCACACCCATCTCCTTGCAATAATAAGTGGAGGGGGCAAGTAACAGAAGGTTCTTGCTATGTGATTTCAGTTTAATGTGTGCCCTCCCACCTCAGATGGTGCCAAGAAATGCAAACTACATTTCACATTGAGGTCTCAATAATATTTCAATTTAATCATTCCATGGGAATGTTTCAGTATACTCCAGAAAGCTCGATATTATTTTATTTTTGGAAAACCTCATCTGTGCTTTCAACTTAGTAAACACAGGAATATCTATGCTATACAGGTAATCTTCGACTTACGACCACAATTGAGCCTAAAATGTCTGTTGATAATTGAGTTTTGCCCCATTTATGACCGTTCTTGCCATAGTTGTTAAGCAAATCACTGCAATAACCCAGTTATTAAGTGAATCTGGCTTCCTCATTGACTTTGCTTGTCACATGACCCTGGGACACAGCAACGGTCATAAATATGAACCAGTTGCCAAGCATCTAAATTCTGATCACATGATCATGGATATGCTGCAAAGATCATAACCGTGAAAAACAGTCGTAAGTCACTTTTTTCAGGGTCGTAACTTTGAACGGTCAATAAATGGACGATTGTAAGTCGAGGACTACCTAGATTAGTAAAGCAGAACCCTGATTATTATTCATAAAAGTAACCCAATTTTCAGTGTACCTGAATGCTCTGCTGGTCAATAAGTTCTGAAGAATTAAAAAAAAAATTGTTCTGAACATTCCCAGAACTTTGCCATATCTGCCTTTTTTACAGGCTCCTTAATTAACAGCACCGAACCTACTTGTGACACAGCTAATTGAATGGCAACGAATTTAAAGAAAAAGGAAGAAATGCTCCCAAAATCTATAGCAGTATCTTATTAAGAGACAATTGTGATGGATTTTTACTATAACATGGCAATTGCATAATTGCACAGTCTATTCTATATCATTTGCGGTATTCTACACCCTTCCCCACTTCATAGTCATCACACAATGTTCTCAGATGATTGCAGCCATTGAACAAAAGTGTCTCTGGGCTGGAGACAAAAGAAGGAATCAACACATTACAATGGATCTTCATCAGAAGCTTAGGACTTTTCACATGACTGAATGCTTTCCTTTTCTCCAGATTTTGTGAACCTCTTCCAACATCCCTTCCCAGCCTTCATTATACAAAGCTTTTGGAATATTCTTCAGTTCCTTCAGGAGAAATTAAAAAAGGCAGATAGGGGAGAGAAAAAAAAAAGGGGGGGGGAGAGAGAGACGGAGGGAAAAGCCAAGAAATGTGCGTCTGGGCTGAACTTTTCAGATGATAAAACACAACGGTGCAGCTTTATTACAAAATGGGAAGGCTGTGCTGTAAAGGACAAGATGCAGAGCCTGGAGTGGGGAGAATCTGTTTAGATTTCCTGCACTGGCATGAAATGGCTGCTTTTCTTCCTAGTGCCAACTCCAGTGCTTCATGTTGACATTACACATCCTCTGCTATAGAACCACCCCCATGTTACTGCTTGCCCAACAGAATTATCTCCTGTGTCACAGCAGTGGTAATAGATCTGCTAGCTCTGCAAATCCGAAAGGCACTATTTCAAAACTCTAACATAAGCAGTAACGGAGCACAATTTTCAGAAACACCGAGTTAATCTGTGGGGCAGTCTCAGCAAGACATTACCTGCCCTAACCTTCTGTTAGCCAGATGGTCTCTTTTCCCCCAAACGCATTAAAACTTCACTTCATTAAAGCAATCTTTTTTAAAAAATAAAAATAAAAAAATCAAGCATAAAGCAACATCAAAACTGTAGCCTTAATGTAGAGTCTGCGTGAGACAGTTGCGCCTGGTCTATCTCCAACTGGACTGCCGAGAAGAACATGACCTCAAAGGATAACTAGAAGCTGTAATTCACACTAGCAGGGAAGAAAAACACACATAGAGAGACACAAATGAAGTGATGTGCCAGACTGATCATCCTGACAAGGTAAACCACATATATTTTGAACAACTGCCTATTTCTACTTTTAAAAGGCCATGGAAACACTTCTCCTTTATTTACTATCCAGTTATTCTAATTTCAAACCCAGGGAGCTGCCTTTACAGTAATCTTTAAAAACCAAAACTACATGTTTACAAAAGCTCTTTGTAATATTCCCTTGCTACCCAAGTGATCAATATAAACAAGGGTGATGAAAGAAAAGAATATGGTTGAGTGTCAGTAGAATGAGGGAAAAGGTTCTGCACTCACAACTTTGGCTGCTACAATATATACTGATTCTCATTAACCACTTCAAATTTAGCCAAATGTTCAATTGTTCAGGCTATCAATTTTTTTTATCTTAATCGAAAGAAAACTATCAGGTGTGAATCTTGAGGTGACCACAAAATCTGGGTTTCTCAATAGATATGATTAGGATCTAGATGTCAAATCCTAATATATTTGTTGGCTTCCAGTTCAATTTAACTAACACAGTTTATTTAAATAACTCAAAATCATATTCTTGTACTTTAGTTTTAAATTCTGACTAAATGGAAAGGAACAAGTCATGAGAAAACCAGATCCTTAAGCATAACTCATGTTCCATTAGATCACAATCTACAGGGTATAATTTATAAGGACAGGCTTTTTAAATTATATATATATATTGTTTCATCTCTCTTATTGTTAACCATGCTAAATCCTGCTATACTCTAGGACTAACTTTTTAGGGAACAAAAAACACAATGTAGTTTTCTGTTAATACCAAGGGAAAAGGAAGCAAGGTTATCAAAAGAAACACACAAACCCATAATAATAACAATAAAAACAACAACAAAAGTTCACAATGCTTGGATCCACAACTATACTACGCCAATATATTACGACATCCTAGATTCTTGGAAAGATATCAATGTGCATGAAGGCCAACACCAGCTAAAGAACTGGCAGCTGTGACTTCACATTGTTGTGAACAGATAATAATAACATTTGCTTATCTCAGGTCCTTGTGAAGGCCTTGATAGGTGGATAAAAATGCCAAATCTAGTCTAAACACCTGGCTGACTGTGCGACCAATCATAATAATGGGAAATCAGAAATCGGAATCTAGTCTTTAAGAAACATTGTAAGGTTTCAATAGCAATGGAACTAGGCCTAGGAAAATGTGCTACCAGAACAATAAATCGGGTTAAAAATCACAAACAGTGATGGAATTAAATACCACACGGCCAAACCATTAGGAGCCATCAGGATGAAGCCAACAAGTGCCTGAGCATATTACAGATGGATAACAACAAGCATGGACAAGTTAAAAATATGATTAATGAAGAATATATCCAAAGAGTGAGAAGTCTGCTAAAGACAATATTGAATAGTGGAAACACAATCAAAGCCATCAATACCTGGCCCATACCTGTGATACAAGGCACTGCTGGAATTATTTAACTGGACATAAGCTTAACAGTTTGGACTGGAAAACAAGAAAACTGAGGAATATTCGTTGTGCATTATATCTCTGTAGTGATATTGATAGATTATATACCTGCTCCAGAGAAATGGAGGCACAGGTTTACTTCAGGTCAAACAAACTGTTGAAGAAGAAAAATGTGCCTTGGCTGATTATGTAAAAGATAACCAAGAACAAACATTGGTGCAAGTTAAAAATTGGAACTTTCTCAATGTACACAAAATAAAACATAAATATTAAAATAATGAATATTGAAATAATGTAATTATTATTGTTGTTGTTGTTATAAACCCAAACAGAATGCTGGAAAGGAAAAAAAATACATGTTCAATTTCTACAAAAGATCAAGGGGAAAGTGGATAAAGATAAAACTTGGCAATGGCTTACAACTGGAAGCCATTCTTTAAAAAAAAAAAAAAAGATACCGAAGGCTTGATTTTGGCTGCTTAAGACCAGGGTATTTGAATGAATGCAGTCAAGACCAGAATTGAAAAATAATCAAATGATTCAAAGTGCAGATTGTGCAAAGAAGCAGAAGAAACAGTAAATCCTATACTCAGGTCATGCAAGAGGATTGCACACAATAATTATAAAAAAAACAACATAACACACTTGCCAAAATGATTCACTGGAACAACTGTAAAAATTATCACGTGCCAGTAATGAATAATAGGAAAGTTGAAAAAGTAGTAAAAAATGAGCAGGTTAAAATATTGTGGGATTTCTGAATGTAAATGGACAAAGTCTTGGCTCATGATACACCAGATTTACTGTAGTTGAAAAGAAGAAAACATGGATAACTCATGTGGCAATACCAGGGGATAGTAGAATAGAAGACAAAGAATTGGAGAAGATCGTAAAGTGTCAAGATCTGAAAATTGAAGCTGAAAGATTATGGCACAAATCAGCCAGTGGTTATCAGCACAATGGGTGTTATACCAAAAAATAATAATAGACAACACGTAGAAAAGCTGCACATTGACAAAATTTCCGTCTGTCAATTATAAAAAGCCAGCCACACTGCTTGAATCTGCATGTATACTACACAGATACATTACAAACATTCTTAAGATTCTTGGGAAGGACTTGATGCATATGAATCCCAACACCAGTTAAAGAACTGGCAGCTGTGATTTCACATTGTTGTGTATATAAAAATAATAGTCCCTAATCATAGTTGAGACTACAAAGCAATGTTCTCAGAATCCAGGTTTTAAATTAATTTTAAATTTAATTTGTTCGAAATAAATGGTGTGAAAGAAAAAGAATGCCTCAGTTAGGTCAGATTTTATTTGTGTTACGCTTATTGTAGTCAGGAAAAAATATCCCCCCCCCCCCAGTAACACATCATTCCCAACCAGGACGACTACGGCAACTAGGAGGTTGCAGTGTGCTTTTTGAATCTCTGGGTTAGGAATACTACTGTAGACCATTTTCCTCTTTTTTGGTTCTTGTAAGATAGAAAGTCTTCTCTCCAGAGCCATGGAATGTTGTTTTTACATCTGATAATCGGAGCAAGATTATTGCATGCACACAAATGGAAAAAAATTGGCATTGAAGAAATGACTGGTGAGGACAGAATTTGCCAAAATAGTTTGTTTCATTAGAAAAAAGACAGTACCTACATTTATGGGTGACTAAAAACCTCTTATGGACTTTTTGCATAAAAAAGTCATAATAAGCTTATGAGTTATGGTTTTGATGATTATACTGGAGAGATTATAGAAAGAAGAAAAGCATGATGTAACTTTAGAGAATTTAAAATATAATTGTGCTTAATAACTGCTTTGAAGATCAGGAGCCATTTCTTTATAACTTTTTTCTGTTTGTTTTTCCTTTACTTTTTTCTTTCTGCACTTTCGGCTTTTTTTTCTCCCTTTATCTTTTTTCCTACTTTAATATATACATTAGTTCTTATTACTGTTAAAAGTTTCAATAGAAAATTTTATTTTTAAAATTGAAAATCTTATTTAAAAAAAAAAGTATACAAAAAACAGACATCTTTTATAAAGTAATGTTTTACTCTGTAAAGTATAATGTATATTGGTGAGGTTAGCTAGGATGATGGTAAGAATAATATTAATACTAATAATAGTACTTATCATACTCTTCCCTTTCAGAATAAGTAATATTATGTAAAGTGTAGAAAAGGGGTAAAAATATAATAAACTAAATAAATGAAAGACATGATCAATAAAAAAGGATATATAGCTAAACCTAATCTACAGCAACACCATTCTTTTATCTATCTATCTATCTATCTATCTATCTATCTATCTATCTATCTATCTATCTATCTATCTATCTATCTATCTATCATATTTAGGGACCACCCATGTCTCTCATAGAATACCTGTATACAGTGCATAGAGTACTGTATCTCATCATGCTTATTTAACTTTACAATCTTTCCTTCCAACATGGCATTACTTGCATATATAAGTATACTTATATACACACCCACAACCAAAACACTTCTAAGAATTCCTTATATATTTATCTATAAATACTAAACAATCCAGGATATCATATATCCTGATCTTACTAGCTTCTCAGTGTTGAACTATTTCTAAGCATTTTGTTTATTCTTACACGTCCTTTATCTTATCATATTCAGAAATCAACTTTCAGCTCCATAATCATGCAACACATCCTGTACTTCAAGTCTACTCATTTAATCATGCATGTCTCTAAATCAACAAACATACAGTAAACTCTCTCTCTCTCCCATTCATGTATTTCTCAAAAATGATAATGATGAAAATAACTTCTGAATTTATAAATAACTTTATAAAATATCAAGATTCTGAAATAACACCAGAATCAATGTATTCTCCTTTCTATGCTTCTTAAAAAATGCTAAGACTGATAAATCAAAATAAAGTCTATAACATCCAGAGTTGGGATTTAGCTTTGAAAAACTCAAGATTATGTAATATCAAAACATGGCAATACTCCACAGATGCACAAAGCGGCAACGTTCTTCTGTATATGGTAACAGAACCTCCAAAGTACCATTAGATAATCTGAAACTTCATCTACCAAACTGACATGATAAAAATAGCTTACCAACCCCTTGAAGTCTCAATAGACCATTTGATATAGCAGTATAGCATTAGCAAAGCCAAGTAGACATGAACTCTTAAAATAAACAACTCTACAGTGAAAACCAGGAGTCTGTCACACCCTACATCACCATAGATGAAATGACTTGAGAACCACCTGAAGGAACATACAGGAGGCTATTTTAGACTAAGATCAGCATGTAAGTTATGCATAGGCCAACATCATCTGCTTTCACAATATGTACTACAGATTAACGGAACAGTAGGGTTATCATGATTTTAATAATCTAGCTGCCGCCTTCTAGCTTCTAAGAAGAAAATATAACAAACATCAACTTGAAGAAAACATTGAAATATCTACTGAAATAACCAGTATCCAAGTTTTCTATTCTAGAACAAAAAATCCCTTTCCCATAACAGTTGGGGGTCACAGATTGAAATTGTTAAGCATGGTAGAGAAAATGTAGTCTCTTTTCTATATAAAATATTCTTAATTGTCTAAGTGATCAGGAAAAAAATTTAATAATATCAAACAAGTAAAAAGTAAGTTAAATGAAAGAATTAAGAAACAATTAAGTTAAATTTCCCCATATTCAAACCCATCTTTGCCAGAATGTCATAGCATTTAGTGTTCTCTGCGGTATGGATTTTCACTTGACACCATTCACTGTCATGATCTACAAGTCATGAACAATGTATTATTTCCTCTATCTCATTCCTTGCAGAAATAATTTTAGTCAAAACTATTTTAGAACATATTTAAGAAAAAAACCAAACATATAAAATAAAAGGGGGGGGCATAAAACTAAACACCAATTAGCAATAAATATGGATTTAGCATGAAAAAGAAAAACTGTCAACCATACATACTGTACAATCAAGTCCCTACTCCATTGCCTTTCAGATATATTGACCTTGTACATCCTCATAATCACTCAACCAGCAAGTTGCCATCTCAATTTGAGG
Organism: Azemiops feae; assembly: GCA_023970755.1. Lineage (NCBI taxonomy): Eukaryota > Metazoa > Chordata > Lepidosauria > Squamata > Viperidae > Azemiops > Azemiops feae. Next base: position 5,785,583 of record JALGBA010004228.1, on the reverse strand, counting down.
AAGTCAGCTATGAAAAGGCAACAATATGTAGTCTTATGTTATCTTATGTTGTTAACTAGACTTAAGTTGTTTCACCAAAAATAAACCTAAAATACAGATTTGGACTGAAGGCCATGAACTCTTATTAGTTCATGGCAAGGGCAAACCACTTCTGAAAATGTTGCCAAGAAAACTTCACGGACTAGTCCAGGCAATCACCAGAAGTCAGCACTGACTCAGAGACATCAAATAAAGAGTTTCTAGATATATCTGATGATTTCCTTACATCTGCATTCTAAAACAAGACAACATTGCTTCCAGGAAGAGTCATGGCATTTTCCTTCCCATTTCAGAATATGTACTGTATTTTCAAAATTACAGCTCACTTAAAAATCTTTGCATAAATTGCAAATGCTCCTTGAAAAATAATCGCATCCCCTCAGAGACAGCTCTTCAGTGACGTCACCGAGGCATCTTAGAGAAAGGTGGGATTGCTCATTTTCCCTCATATGTTAAGATGTACAAATGAAGGTATTGCCAAATAGGGTTAATGTAATCAATTAAGTAGATAACTTGGTTTAAAGGATTTCAGAGGGAAATCTGGAAGACAAGATGCTGGAAAAGCTTTGTCTGTTGCTTCCATTTTTGCTTTATGGGTAGAACAGTTTCACCTGCAGGATGCTAAAGCGTATGATTAATGGACTTTCCAATCACACACTAAAGCAATGCTTTCAATGAACTAGGTTAATTTTCAAGGGTGAAATATTTTATTTTCTGGCCTACTAGTGCAGCTAAGTCTTCAAATTCACACTCGAGGTTAGAGTGTCTTTTCATGTCTATTATGGACTATTGGCTAATATCCGTCCCCGAACAGTATGATTTGGCTGATCTCAAGAGATAAAATGGATAAAGATAATCAGTGTCTCTAGCCAAGTGCATCTGGCAACAGGCCATTTTGGAAAAGCAGAACACTATATCCAAACATTGTTTGAAAAGACCTCTAGGAAAAAGTAAAAGTTGCTTACCAGTTGCATAAGAGCTCTAAAATCTTGATGTTTCCAAATGGCATACCTATCTTTGCCACAATCTCTAGATACGACACAGAACAACATTATTGTAGACACCCTTTTCCTATTAATACCACAACTATAATTATGACTTCACAGGAAGCATGAGAGTTATATTCACATTACAGCTTCTTCCACAATCACAAACTTCAGATCTTAGTTCACAGCTTAAATCTCCTAACTCTTACCAATAAGACAAGCTTATTTTTCTGTTCAACTGCCAACAGCTGTCAAAAATATCATGGAACCAGACAGTGTCCACAAATGACATTTCCAATTTTAGTACCAAATGGTCTTCTCATTTGAAGTCTACTGATTCTACTTCTCTAGAAGCTTTCATAAAAGTCTACCTTCTTTTATAGTCCATGATTAATTGCCTAGTCTCCCTTTCTCTAACACAGATAGCTTTGTTACCAGAGATTTTCCACTACATATTGCTTATGGAATGTTTTAACCTACTTTGTGCTTGCTTAACAGCTCTGCCTGCCTTCTGCTTCTGTGTCTCCTGTTTCCTCTTCCTGACAGTGATCATTGCATCTTTGAAAGCCAACCCTATAAGCTGACATTCCAGTTTTTAGGTTCCTTCTAATACTTTCCATTAATAATAGTCATGCAGGGGTTTAAACATCACCTATCTTCATTTTTCAAGACAGTTTAGACGCTTCGGGTGTCAGATGGCTTTACAGGATGTCAGTATCACAAGATTGTTATGTCACAGGTAATTCCTCTCCCTTGATAATTATTAAGTAATTAACTGTAATATAAAGTGGTAAAGAGAGAAAAGAGGCAGCAAGATGAGAAATACACAGCAAGCTCTTCCTTTCATTGAACATTTACATAAAAAAATCACAAACCAACCCAGTACTGAGAAATACTGAGGAACGAAAGTTTCTTGGCTAAAGCTGGTCCACTCTACTTTTACGGCAGTATGAGACATTTGTTCCCTTAAACCTTTATGGAGCAGATTGCCTTAATTCCTTATCTACCAAAAAGAAAAAAGGATATTAATGCTGAACTACATGGCAAATCCACAGTAAGAACTCTTAAGGTATGTATATGCAAATCACTCTGAATGCTTTAAAGGAAAATATTAAGTAATAAACATGACTGTCTTGATTTTTCACTGCTTACAAAGCCTTTATAGCCATGATTATGATTTCGGGAGTAATTTCCCATATACTCATTACTAGTGAAGTTTCCAAGAATTGACTTTAACTAGTCCACAGGTTTCTTCCCCCATGAATTCATCTTCAGTAGCTAAGTATTTCATTCCCCTAATCAAAAACATTGTTTTGTTCCCTTAATAATCACTTGTACAGGTATAGTATAGGGGGTACCTTGCTCAATAGCAGTAACTGTGAGAGGGACCTCGGAGTCCTAGTGCACAATCACTTAAATATGAGCCAGCAGTGTGCTGCAGCTGCCAAAAAGGCCAACACAGTGCTAGGCTGCATTAATAGAGGGATAGAATCAAGATCACGTGAAGTATTAATACCACTTTACAATGCCTTGGTAAGGCCACACTTGGAATACTGCATCCAGTTTTGGTCACCACGATGTAAAAAAAGACGTTGAGACTCTAGAAAGAGTACAGAGAAGAGCAACAAAGATGATTAGGGGACTGGAGGCTAGAGCATATAAGGAACGGTTGCTGGAATTGGGTATGTCTAGTTTAATGAAGAGAAGGACGAGGGGGGACATGATAGCAGTGTTCCAATATCTCAGGGGCTGCCACAAAGAAGAGGGAGTGAAGCTATTTTCCAAGGCGCCTGAAGGCAGGACAAGAAGCAACGGATGGAAACTAATCAAGGAGAGAAGCAACCTAGAACTAAGGAGAAACTTCCTGACCGTTAGAACAATTAACCAGTGGAACAACCTGCCTCCAGAAGCGGTGAATGCTCCAACACTGGAAGTTTTTAAGAAGAGACTGGACAGCCATTTGTCTGAAATGGTATAGGGTTTCCTGCCTGAGCAGGGGGTTGGACTAGACTAGATGACCTCCAAGATCCCTTTCAACTTTATTATTATTATTACTTGCACATTCCCTCACAAAACAATGGAGCTTCTTAGAACCACTTACAACTTCTGGCAAAGGTTTTTCCCTTCTTGGAGCACGAAAGACACCAGATCACCTCCTAAAAATCTCTCCTCCAATCTAATGTATATGTTTGGTTTACCCCCTTCTGTATATTAAAAAACAATGTTTATCTGGCTTGCCACAAAAACACACATAAACCAGTGGAAACAATTACTTGCTCTTTGCTACATAATTGTTGATGGCATAAGGTAAGGTTCAGCCATGCAAACGGGAGCATTTCCCCAAACATTTAACATGAACTGAATGCCATAGCACAGGACAGTGAACAAGTAAAGTGGCACCCAGAGCCATACATGGTCACCAGTGGGTTAATATTTTAAAATTTATTTTGACAGGGTCCATAAATTAAAAAAATCCAGCTAGGAGCCTCTTCTTTGCAGGAAATGTAACAGTTAATTGAACAGTGATCTGGGACACTACACATCCTCTTCACGACCTGTTTTCCTTGTTACCTTCTGGAAGGAGGCTTCGTGGTATCCGTAGCAGAACATCCAGATTCAGCCATAGTTTCATTCCATACAGCATTAACCTTGCGAACTCTCAAGCTTCCTCCTTCCGTTATATATTCAAGATGAACAGTATTCATTATGTATATGTAGGGGTGTGGGTCTATACATATGTTGTTCATAGTATGTTTAGGTGTGTGTCATGTATGTGTTTCACTTTGAGAGCGGGCAACTAAATTTCATTTTTGATGTGTGCCGTTGTGCCCACAGTAAAAAAAATGACAATAAAGGTTATCTTATCTTATCTCACATCATCATTGCTATAGGATACCACCATATCTACCCCATATAAATAATGCCAATTACAGTTATTCTTGAATATTATTTCAAACTTATTTTTCATCTTTAAAAGCATAACTATCATATAAAGATATGAAAAACATTAACACTATTCTTCAATCTTCAATTATATTCAGCCCGACATACAGGTCCCAAGTAACCATGATTATGCCCTATTAAAATTAATACCGTTTCAGAAGTATGTCTTATTAGGAATGTCTTAGTTCCAAGTCCAATAAAAAATATTGGACTGCTCCTGTACAGGTAGTCCTCAACTTACAACCATTTATTTAGTGGCCATTCAAACTTAAAAACAGCGCTGAAAACTGACTTAACACCAGTTCTTGCACCTGCAGTCACATGAATAAAATTCAGGCCCTTGATAACTGGCATGGCTTAATGATGGTTGCAGCGTCTTAGGGTCAGGTGATCACCATCAAAGACCTCCCCAGCAGGCTTCTGACAAAGTCAATGGGGCAAGCCGAATTCGCCGAATGAATGCATGATTCATTTAACAACTGAAGTGATTTGTTTAATGACCATGACAAAAAAAAAGTCATGAAATCGGGTCCGACTGAATTAACAACCATCTCACTTAGCAACAAAAATTCTAGTCCAATTGTGATTGTAAGTGGAGGATACCTGTATACTGTACTTATGGAATGAGCCCAACTTTTGTTGATTTGGAATAGGGATCAAAATCCCATCTGGAGAAAGAAGTATCATTTCAACATAGCTAGAATAAATTTCAGTGGTAGCTAAATCAACAGACCACTAAGCAATGAATCAGAATCAATTAGCTGGCTATTTTTTGAATAGAAAAGAATGCTCTTAAATTTCCCTGGCTTAAGAAGCTTTTTTTAAGTGTTATAAAATTATAACAGATCCTCTTGTTCTAAAGTATCACATAAATCAAACCAGCTGATTTTAAATCACACTTCTAAAGACGACCTGACCTGTTTGATAGTGCTTACAGGATAGCCTTTCATAAGGTAATGGAAACATAATAATAATAATAATAATAATAATAATAATAATAATAATAATAATAATAATAATAATAATAATAATAATAATAATAATAATAATAATAATAATAGTAGTAGTAGTAGTAGTAGTAAAGTTGGAAGGGACCTTGCAGGTCATCTAGTCCAACCTCCTGCACAGGCAGGAAACCCTATACCATTTCAGACAAATGGCTGTCCAGTCTCTTCTTAAAAACTTCCAACATCTCATGTTAGTTAGGGTTAGTTAGTTTTCCGTCTGGGCTTGCTGGCTAGTAAACATTTATAGGCCAAACAATAAGAGTCACATCGCTCCATTTCCTGGGAGAAGTCTCTGGGAGATGCTGCTTTGAAAACTTTCTGATATCTCCTAGAAGAAAAATCCTTTGGTGAACAAGAATAATTCTATGCTTTCCAGTAAATTAATGTGGGATTACTTGTCTCTATTTGGCCAAGGAACAGAATATACCAATTATAATAAGAAAAAAACTAGGCATAATTTCCACCCAAAAATAACCGTGTGCAGGTACACCTTTTCATGCTCGATTTAGATCATAAAGAATGTTGGAGAGTGTTTGTTTTCCCCCCCAAAAGTATACTTGCTATGATCTAAATTATAACACAGCTCCCCTATTTTCTAATTCCTTATGCTTGGAAGTGAAGACGGTAGTATAAAAATGATTCAGAGACCATTTTGAGAGATGTAGGAAAGAAATCATTCAAATGCACCTCTGAAATTGTGTTCTTTCAAGCAACACGACTGTCAACGTTGTGATAATTACCTTCTGTCTCCCTTTTTCCTCCTCCTCTCAGCATTGGCATACAAACTATGCTATTTTAACTTCTTTCCTGTTCTCCCAGTTCTTCTGGAACATTTTATTTTCAACAGTAAACTCATCTGGAATATTGCCATGGTGAGGTTCATCCATTGCAATGTTAACTGTAACAGCAGATATTATATTACCTTTACGTTTCTCGGTGTCCCAAACACCTTATTTTTTTAAATAATGGGGAAAACTGTAATTCTAACTTTTCAACAACAACAACTAAAAAGTTCAATTCTAGGACATAAGAAGGTATTTTTAAATCTTTCTAAAATTCAATTTATCTATAAGACCATGATAAACAATTGCAACAATGTGGAGATGCCAATTTTTAGAGAAAGGGCCACTTTCGTAACTCATATCAAAACATCAAGAAATTCATTAGTACACTCATCTACAAAAACCACAGCTTTCAAGAAGGCCACATTTCCAAAAACATCCAAAATATATGGTCTGAAAAGCCACCTCTGAATATTTATAGAAGCAGATCATCAAAAGTTGTTGCAGTCTTTTTTTTAGTCCAATATTTGTTTTTTGCTTTTACACAAGTCCACCACAAGCGATAATATGTACCAGGATTCTGATTACATTTCCAGCATTTGCTAGACATATTTTTAAACATTTTTGCTAATCTAACAGGTGTAAACTGCCATCTATAAAACATTTTATATAGGTTTTCTTTATATGAAGTAGCCATTGTCAGTTTATAATTTCTTTCCCATAGATTTTGCCATTTCTCTAATTCTATGCTATGCCCAAAGTTTTTTGCCCATATAATCATGGTTTCTTTTACTTGTTTGTCTTCCATTTTTAAATTCAACAGAAAATTATACAATTTTTAAATCTTTTTTCATCAGAAGTCAACAACACCTGATCAAACACTATCTGATCTTTATAAAAGCCGTATGCTTTAACATCTTTGTCATACCTCGATTGCATTTGCAATCGGGGCCACCATGATAAGTCAATGCCCTGGTCTTCTAGCTCTTGTTTAGATTTTAATTTCCCATCTGTATTCAGAATATCCTTATATGTTAAATTTTTTTCAAAAAATGTTTAGAAAAAATGTTAGGAAAACATGCAGATTTTAAACCTGAACTTTTTTTTTTACTAAGCATAATGCCAGAAAAGTTTGATAAACAAAATGCATATTTAACATTACATGTATTAACTGTAGCGAGGATCATATTTGCACAGCACTGGAAAAATGAGACAACACCATCGGAGGAAGTGATAATTAAGAACATATTGGACTGTGAGGAAATGGACACTTACATTGATAATCAAAGGAAAAGAAGACACAGTATACTTTCAAACAGGGAACTTATTTTACCAATGGTTAGAAAAGCAGGATATAGAGTAAGAACTTAATCTGTATGACTAGGCAAAATTAACCCAGACAACATGTTGTTTACTAAGCACAGATAAATTGTAATGATAGAAAACCAATAAAATACTTTAAAAAAAAAGTTGTTGCAGTCTTTTACTATAGATATGTTCTATTTCTTAAATACATATCTAGGCAGAACTACTTTCCAAGCAACTCATTGAAATGTATTTCTAGATTTATATTCAGTCTAAATCTTCCAAATGCTATTGCTGCCATCTCTTGCAATTAAGAATTTCGTAAATGCTATCCCATTTCAGGAGCTTCGGGATTAACCACAGCTTTGACAAAGGCCCAAACAGATGAGAAATTCTTTTTTTCACAACAGGCTGAAATACTTCTTGAAAAAGTAAACCATCATAACCAGTATGTCCATCAAGTGGTGAAACAAGGTCTTATTCATCTGATATGTACACACTGACCTTAATCTGCTAGTGTGTCCACAGTGACATTATCCCAAGGCCACTACTAGAGTGCACCAGGATTCCTTAATGTATCTTCTATTAATCTGACAGGTGATAGAAGATCCCAGAAGTCATAATCCTGGATTAGGGAACCTGCAGCTTTCCAAATTCTACTGAATACAACTTTGCAGCATTGTAGCATTGGTGGGAGTAGTCGCTGAGCAACTGTCTGAAAAGGACAGGATTTACTAACCGCAGTTCCTCACTGCCAAATGCAAGGATAGCAATAGCAGTAGCATTTAGACTTATATACCATTTCACAGTGCTTTACAGCCCTCTCTAAGCAGTTTACAGAGTCAGCATATTGCCCCCAACAATCTGGGTCCTCATTTTACCGACCGCGGAAGGATGGAAGACTGAGCCAGTTAGAATCGAACTCCTGGCAGATGGAAGAATTAGCCTGCAATACTGCATTTTCACCACTGCGCCACCACAGAAGGATACCATGGAAAATGATTTTTTTTTTGTCTCCTTACATGCAAAAGTGGAATAATTTTTCATATTTAATATAAATATCTCTGATAGCAGAAGTTGGAAAATATTTTTCTGCAACTTTCTTTTATGGTAAAAATCAACACTATCACATCTGAGTAATAGCACTGTCTGATTTAGGAAAAAGGTAGCCTTCAAATCAAGAAGGATTACTGCAACTATTGAAATATTTTCCAGAAATAGACTGAAAATCCAGCTAATGAACATATTTTTCAAAATCTTCAAAATTAACATAACAAAGGAGGACTTTCCTAGCATATATCAGTGCAAATCTTCCCTAGCAGCTTATCCCAACTATGTGTTATCCAGATGTGTTGGAATTCAATGCTCACATTTTCTAGGGAAGGCTGTTCTACATATCCCTACTATTTCAGTATGAGTTTTTAACTCTTAGTTAAAATGTACATAAACAGAGCTTCCACTCACTTCCTCCAAGTCTGATCAGATCAATCAATAAATAAATATTTAAAAAATCATATTTCGCTGTCAGTTCGACTGATTGGGCCGGTTGGTAAGAAAGGTAAAATATTAACATCTGCATCCTACAATACAGAAATTTAACTCGAGATAGGTGTTATCCCGAAAGAAAACTTGTTATACAAGTTGATAAGAATGAAATTAATGCTGTTTTGAAAAGCATCCATAAGCATACTACTGTATAATATAGAAATTTATGTTAATCAGTACTGCACTTTTTAAAGGATGTGAATGCTTTGGACCTCACAAATCTACAACATCTATTTATTTATTGCTTTCCATATAAGCTTCCTCCCTATCCTCAAAATATATATGCAACACTTAAAAGGACAGATGGTGGTTTAAGTAACAGTAGATGCCATGTTCGCACAAGAGGTTAAGGTATTTTTTTCCCTACTAATTTTCAAAGTGTGCAGAGCTCCATCCTTTTTCTCTCAACTAAGAATATCTATTCCACTCTCCCACTAAGAATATCTGTTCCACAAAATATATATATATATATATATATATATATATATATATATATATATATTCCAATGTATCTGATAAATTTTATCATTAGCGGTCATCGTAAGATTCCATCCCTTCAACTAACAAAAATAACTTATTTTTCTATATTGCAATGTCAAATGAGAAGGTAATGCAACATACTTTAATAAATTAAGGCAAAAGGAATTAAAGTCATTCCAACTAAGGATAAAATGATGAAATTTTATTAGAATTATTTTAATAATGCAGGGAGGCTATTATAAAGAATTGAAATTAGGGAGCAACTCTGTTAATTTTTAAAGAATTCATCAGATAGCTATACATTTTTCCTTCACTTCAAAAAATTGCAAAGATCTGAATAAACAACAAATGTTTAACACCTCTTTAACTCCACATTAAGGGACATTATCTTGCCCTCAAATCTTTATTTTCACCACCTTAGCAATCATTTAGACCTTAATGCATAAAATATGCAAGGTTCCTTGCTTCTTCTTGCTTGTATGGGAGATTATCTGGATTCCATTTTAATGGAACTCTTAAGAAAAACAGATACTGATGGTGTTGAAAAACTACAGAGGTTTATTGTAGGAGGCTGCAACTTAACTTAAGGGGGTATTTGCCATATTTTATATTATTTAACTCCAAGAGCAAAGAGAAAGGGAATATAATTTATAGTATTCACATACATTCTGAATGACCTTTTTTGCTGTCACTCCTTGTACTGTACTTCACTGTACTTTACAAAAGTAGAACTTCAAGAGGCTACACTTTTACCCATACTAGTATTTCTATATTACTTATTATTCATATATCAAATTCCTCATTATAGAAAGTTCTTTGTTATAGAATAATATTCTATAATAATAAAGCATTCTATAATAGCATGTTATTAAGGAATAACATCTCCACTTTTTCAGAGGACCAAAAAGTTGACATATCTTATGTTTTTATTAGTTCAGTTTTGAGGCCATTCAACTCCACAGCTACTCTGAGCCACTACAGTTAAAAATCAGAAAGAAAATAATGTATGGTAAAGAAAAAGAATACAGCTGACTAGAAGACAAAAATAAAAAACTAAAAGACTCAATCACCATATAGCCTAAGGCCAACATTAGAAGAAAGAGATAAATTGCAACATATATGAATGTGTGTATGTATTTTCATCTAGGTGATTGCAATACCTTTAAGATGGAAATGGCCAAAACATCCAAATCACATGACATCAAAGGAAAGAAACCCACACTCAATTTAAGTCAAAAAGTGAACAGCTCTTAAATACTCAGTTTCCTAATAGAATACAATTGGAATATTTGCTTGTGCAAGCAAACTGCTAAATTCCTGCTAAAAGTTGTCTTAAGTAGTTTTAATAGGAAGAAACTTGAGTCTCTCTTTCCTTTTTTTAAAGAACACTCATCATTGATTACAAATGGTGTTTCATTTAAAAACTGTCATGCAAATGACCTTTACATTTTTTATAGCAATTTTCTTGAACGTCTACAAAGGATGCCTTTGAGTGATGTCTGAGCCATCTTTACCTTAAAGTGACATAAAAAGTATATATGATTTTGTGAAAAAGGGTACATTTTGTTATAAGTAGAAGCGGAGTATGAATAAATTCATCACAGAGAGAAAAAAACAGACAGGACTTAACAAGCTTTTTAAATAAATCAAGAACAAGATATATTAATTGGCTTAGGTTCATCCCAGTGTATTTGTTTTTGACCTGGCATAATGGGTGAACCCAAATACTATATGTGTTTCAATAAACTATGATTAAAATAAATGATGGTGTCAATTATGGTGACCCTTGGCCTAGGTGTAAATCAAGGACATTCACAGAACAGGCCCTCCCAAGGACCATCATATCCAGAACGGGCCTCCCAAGGACTATCATATCATAGCTTAAAGCTTAAGCATAAAGCCCAGATTACATTGTGCTTTGTTTCAAGGATGGCTCTGTGAACATGCATCTCATAAGCTTGGGAAGAAAACAGAATCAAAAGTTATCTATTTATACTCAAGAGTTGTACAAGAGTTTTTAGAATATTGTTTTGTCAGTATATTAGCCACAATTATACTGACAAGGTGGAAGATTCATTATTTTCTCATGACTTCCAGTTATCAGTGGCATGCACAGATATTTATCTGGCAACATTACCTGGTTTGGTTTTTCAGTTTTACTGCTCATTATGGAAACCCAAACTCCTTTAAATATGTCAAATATTTTGGTTACCTTATTTTCAATAGTTTACTGTTGAAATTTTTATTGATTTTTGAAAGAGAAATTTAACCTCATAAATAAATTCTCATGGTCATTAGTTCTGGAGAATTTAAAAGGTAAAGTTAAATGTTACTTATACAGCTACATATTTTTCATCCACACAGACCTTAAAGTAGTCCAAATAAAACTGATGTATATATGGAGACAACGTCATGCTTTGCCTGAGCTGCCATACTGTAAAAAAAAAAAAAAAAAAAGGAACCCATATACTTAACAACTGAGTTCATAATCTAGATTAAAGACATTTTAAATGATGTAGATAGGAGTGTAAAAAAATTAATCCTAGCTCTACACAAGTCAGTGGCACTTAATTCTGGATGCAGATTTACTAAAATCAAACAAATTTAAATATATTCAGATATGATTGGTTCATAATGGTAATTCACATGAAATGTCACCATTTATAAGGGTCAGAACTAAGGTTTGCTCTTTATCACAAATGAATCCATAAAGTGCCTCACGGAATTTCAGAAGAACTAACAATGGTCCATTTAGATTTTTTTAAAAAAATAATAGCAACAATACCAAGAGTAGTTGTAATAAGATATACAGGCCCAAATTATAATGGTTTCCAGAAGGCAGCCTACTATCATGGTTCCCAATGTGGAATGACCACCGTAAGACCATCTCGAGATATGATTGACATTGATTCTCATGTCATACTGAGGAAGAACACTGCCAGCCTCATCAGATTACACTAAACTATTCCTTTTCTTTAAAAATCAACATGTCTTTGATCAACTGAATCACATTCACTTGAATGCCATGAAGTTCAACCAAAAAGAAAAAAAGAAAAAGAAAAGAAAAAGAAAAGAAAAGGCTTGGTTTTAAAATGAAACTATAAAAGACAGGACAGAAAACACATCCTCTTTTTAGAAGACAGGTCTCTTTCTTTCTTTCCCCGTCTCTTTCTCTGACTGTCTCTGGAGATTCTATGAAAAGAATCTATGAAACTTCCTCAAATCATCCATTTCCTGGAGGCAGAAAGAGAAGAGACATCAAAAAACGTTGCTCGCTGAAGGAAAAATCTTGTCAAAGCCAGGCTTTGCCAACAAACCTTCAGAGAAAAAAAAAATGGAGAAACATCCATAATTGCATGAGCACTTCCCATCTCAGCTTTGTCTGGTGGAAAAGCCTGTCCTTGCTCTCCCTCTCCTCCATTTTCTGGTGGAGCTAGAGAACATGACATGGCTTACCTGACTCAGATCACAGCCCTCTGTCCAACTATTCATTTCCTCTTAGGCATGCAAGTAGCTTCATGAGACAAACAGCCATGCATACAAAGCAACAGCAGCAGAAAGCAACTCCATATCTCGCCACCTTCCTCCCTCCCCCTTTACCAGAAGGTCCTTCCAAAACCAAAAGGAGAAAACTTTCTCCAGGGGTACAAAAGGAACAGATCTCAAGGATCTCCAAGAAGAGATTCCTCCCCCCCCCCACACACACACACCTCTGCTCCCCTCCCCCAGAAACTGCCAAGCTTAAGAAAGAAAGGTCTCTCCAAGAGAAGGGGGGAAAGAGAAAAGAAAGACGGTGTGTGTGTGTGCGTGCGTGCGTATGTGCCTATGTGAGCGAAAGAGAAGTAGCTTTGTATTTTGGAATCTGGACTGGAACCAACGCAGACAGCTTGCAAATGGAGGACAAGGAGATAAAGAAAGAAAGGGGGGAATGAAGGAGAGGGGGGGGGAGAAGCTCAGCTGCTTCTCATTCCCTAGAAAGCCATAGACACCACGGAACTGAACAAAAAGTGAAGGTCTCTGTCCTCCCCCCCCCCTTTCCCTTCTTTCTTCTCTCCCCTTCTGTCTCTCAAAGGAAAGAGCAGGACGTGTGTAATGGCTTCTCTCCAGCTTAACCGCGGTTCTCCTCCAACCCTTTCAGAAACCGCAGCCAAAGGGAAGACCCCCACTATATCAACTTCAGGAAAGGCGGGAGCTCGTGTGTACACACATACACACGCATATATATCTATATCTATATATACACACCGGCTGTAGGAGGAGAGGGAGGGTGGATCCAGTATACCTGCCTGAGAGAGGGACCAGATTTGCAAGGAGAGGTGGAGGAACAGAGAGAGAGAGAAAGAGAAAGCAAAGAAAGAAAAAGAAAGAAAGAGGTCACCACATAGCTGGGTCGAGTCAGCTCAGAGCTCGGAGCTCTGTTTTTTTTTTCCCCACCTCTCCCGCCTGTGATCCAATCACTTCCCCACATCCAACCCCCCAACTGCCCCCACACACTTCTGAGCTCCGCTCCTCTCACTTATCTCTCCCTCCCCCCCACCTTAATGCAAGAACAACAAAAAATTAATTAACTGCCTTCCTCCTCCTCCTCCTCCTCCCACCACCAGCTCTCCACCACCACCACCTCCTCCTCCTCCCCCATTAAGAGACAAGAGACTTCGTCTCCCTAACAAAACCATCGTTTCCCACCACTACTTCGGATCCCCCCCCCGCGCCCCCCCACACCCTTTCTTCTGCTTCTTCTTCTGCTTCTTCTGGCTTGCTGGAATGAATGGATCAGGGGCTTTGAGAGGAGATCTCCCTATCTTTCCCAAGGTGGTGGGACAGCCAAAAGAAGGCTTTTCTTCCCCGTTCCCATAGCTTAGACCCGCGATGGGTTTTAATTGCAAGAACTTACAGCAGGAAGGTCCTGGCGCTGGCGTTGGTCGCTTTCCACGGCTCTCCTTTCTCTCCTTCTCCTGCTTGCAATTGTTGTGGAAGTTGTTTTTGCTAGACTCATGTGCTCCTTGCCAGGTCTCAGCAATGGAGAATCGCCATCTTTTTCCCTGCTTTTCCCCCCTCTCCCTCTCTCTTCTCTCTCTCTCTCTCTCTCTCTCTCTCCCCCTTACTGGTTTGCTGCAGCTGCAGATGACCTGAGATATCCGTCTCTCTCTCTCTCTCACTCACTCTCTCTCTCTCTCTCTCAACCTTCTGTGTGTCTCTCTCTGAATAATGAGCAACCAGAGGGAGCGAGAGAAGGAGAGAGAGAAGACAATCTCCTTGCCTACCACACAAAACGCAAGAGCACCAGGGGGTGCAAGAAGGCTTTCTAACAACAACAACGTGGAGGGGGGGTGTGGAAGAAAGAAGAAAAAAAGGGGGGGTGAAAGGCAAGAGAATAAGAGGAGGGGAAAAGAAAGCTAGAGCTGGTGATGGTGGAGGAGGTGGTGGTGGTGGTGGCGATGAAGAAGATGAGAGAAGAGGAAGGTGGTTACAAACTTGAGTCCTCTTGGGATTTGATTTCTGAGGCACTCCCCGGCTTCCTGAGGTGGGAGAGCTCAAAAGAAAAAAGAAAAAGCGACCTGGAGAGGTTTCCCAATTCTAAGCTGTTGCTTGAAAACTCCAACCCTTGTTAGCCTTGGAGATGCTGAGGTCTCTACGCTGCTGGGTCACCAGAGCCTTTGCCACCAGACCTGACAAGTTCTAATAAAATCTGTACCACCGGGTTTGTGCGCCTCCAGAGATGCGCCTTGTTGTCTGTCCCCTAAGCTGATCCCTGAGATGCGTCCATCTAGAAGGGGCTTAGTCTTTTTCTTTCTTTTTTTTCCCCGAGCAGCGTGAAAGAACACAAGTGGAACTGGAGGTTGCAAAGTGTATCTTTAAAAAAAATAATAAAAAGGAAAAGGAAAGCTCAGATCTACCACGTGGTTGATTTTAATCCCCCTCCCTCCTCTTTTAGCTTGCATTTGAGGGTGAGGGGAGAAAAAGGACTCAAATTGTCCATTTCTAGCACGTATTTTGAAGTCTTCTCCCGGAAATAAAGACTCTTTGTCGTTTGATTTCTTCTCCTAGCATGTGTGTGTGCGCGCGTATGTGTATATACATATGTGTGTGTGTGTGTGTACGTGTAATATATACACACAGAGACACAAAAGGATAAAGCTTGTAGCGCACAGGAGTAAATGCTTCTGCTTCTTTAGAAAGGTCTGTGCAGTGTCTTGACTAACACAGGATCCTACTTTAAAATTAAAATTAAAAATAAAACTTTGGTGCCATCTTCCCCCTCCCTTCCCTCTCCTTGTCTGCACTTCTCTGGCTGACTATAATAGGCGCAAGCTATGGAAAGTGACAATCAAGATTGCCAATGATAAGGTGTCATCACCTTGAAGACAAAAGAGAGACGGGGGAAAAAAAATGAAGATATTACAATCATGCATCTTTATTTTTCCAGGAAATCATTTTGAACCCTTCCTGCAAACAATATACGTGCGTGTGCCTATGTGTGTGTAGGATTCTCTCCCTTTTTCCTTCTAGTTGTATCTTCCATGCCAAATTTAATACCTTTCAGATTTTAATCTAGTAGGTTGGGGAGAGAAGGGTAGAAGGGAGATGAAGTTAACATTGCAAAAAATAAAATCAATAAACACTGTAGTGAAGAGGAAAGCAATTTGAAATGGAAGACATGGCACTCCTGATATTTCTGTTTCTCTAGTCCTTCAACTAGTCTCTCTGGAGTAAAGAGAGGGTAGGACTTTAAAAGATGGGGGAGGGAATCCTTTCCATGGAATGAGAAATCTTCTGTTGGGAAAAAAAGAGCTGAGTCTTTTATTTTAAATATGTGGTTTTAATTAAGATAGAGAAACAATTCAACTCAAGCTTTAAAGAATAGTTGAGTCTAGGAGCTACAGAATAAACCTGAAATTGAGAAGACGGAAGGAAGAAACATTCATCAATTAAGTAAAAATGAGAAAACATATCTGTCTGTAATTTTCCATCCTGTCCTCAATGTTGTTCTCCTTTCCTAAATTATGATGATTAATAATGAGTAAAACCTAGTCCTTCTAAAATTGCCAGGATTGATGTGATCTTGAATGAGATCAATGGCTTCTAGTATATAAACCCTTCTAATGTTTCATGTTATATTATTACAATAATTGGGGGAATTGTTTTTGCACACTTTGGAAAGTAATACATTTATCAACCTATGCAGATGCTTCTCACCGCCCCAATTTTGACTTTGTCATCGAAGAAGTAATAATTCTTCTAACAAGGTGACATGCCAGAAGTAAAGTACATCGGCCTTTTTCTTTGTGGGAAAAGGCAAATCCCACCAGAATTGCATCACTCTTCAGCTATAGTGCCAAGTCAGATAAATTCCACTGAATTTAAAGAAGATCCACATATCAACCTCGCAGGACAGTGCTGTTGGTGATTGTGTCCCTGCCAATTTTGCATTTGGGTTTTTATTGTGCACTTGCTTCACTTCCAGTGTCCATGGCCCTTCTCTCATTCGTTGCAACACTGTAAGGAACCCGGATGGTGTTCCCAACCGTGAGGGGCTGCCATATCAGCATCTCGGACCACTCTTAAGTTGGTACACCATTGCTTCTTCTTTTTTTTAAAAAAAGTTTCTTTCATCCTATAACCAACTATTAGACAAGTATTCCCCCACTTGATGTCAATTTTCAACAATGTAATCATTTTCTTTACTTTGTGCATGTTTTTGTTTATGTGCAAAAAATGCCAATATGTTCCAATGCCCAATTAGCATGCCAACTCCTTTTTTCTCCATGAGATCTCATTTTGTGGTCACTCCCCATCTACTGCTCTCTGTTTATACATGCGTACATACATAGTGCTGAGAGACAGAGACAAAGATAGAGACATGTACTTCTATATTTAATACACAAGTATCCAATGAGGCTGGAAGGGAATTCCTAACACCAGCCATCTTGACAACCCACTGCCCTTCTCAACATCATCACTGCAAACTATCCATTCACTTTGAATCCTCTGCTTTCCAGGCATACCACTAATTGCACAATTTCTATGTGCTCAAAAGTGTTTACAAGAGAGGCCCACAGATTTTCGGCCCCCTTCTTCTCTCATGGCATTGCTGCTAGAGCCGGAATGTAAGGAAATCAAGATCCTTTCTGTGGCGGGTCCTTAATCTGAGCAGCAACAGCTATTTGCCAGCCATAGTTTGGTAGCATTGCTTATGTGTGTATCTGGTAAGGCCAGCTTTGAATGGTTATCATATCAAACCCAAATGAATTTTAAAAGGCTAAAGATAGACTGGTTCTCCATGGGCATTAGGGAAGGCCACCAGTCACCCACTTATTCATATAGTACCATAAAGTAAAGGTGGGTAGGAAGGGTGGAAGACCATATTGGAAGGAATATCACTTAACCGCTATGCATTTTGTCCCCTGGCCTCATTCTCCATGATTATGTGTTGCTTTCCCAGTTTATACAGCAGGGAGCAATGCTGTTTGGGGAAACCCTGACAATGTTCTCTGCCACAACCCAAACATTACTTCTGCTTACCATATATTTTTGCTCATGCTCAGGGCTTCCTCCCTGTACACCAGCCACACAGAAGGCAATGGAAGGAGGGCACAATGGACCTGCAAGTGGACACTGAATTGGCAAAATAGCACCAGAGATGGTCATATTATCTTTCCCATTCTTTCCCTGGCAGATACACCCCGTACTGAGCACATCAGGGGCCAAGCGTAATCCCAAGTTTCTCTTTTGCTCATGAGGAAGGTGAGGATTGCAGTAAACAGTATTGTGTGGTTGGCTCAGAGGTTCCCTTAACAAATATCAAATTCCTTTTGTCCATAAACATAGCACCTTAAGGTTCAGCAATCCTCATTAACACCATGCTGGACAGTCCCATGTGTCCTCAGATATGGGGGTGAATGGTGGGCATGGCCATACAATTCTGCAGCTGAGAAATGATGGGTCTGTTGGAATTTTAACAAGGAGCAACATGTTAACGTTTTCTGACAAGGCAATGAAAACAGACCCACCAATGTGAGTTCCTGCACCATCCTCACCATCTGCTATGACACCACAGGCCAGAATGCCATCATGGTACAGTCATCAACTCCAGTCAATTGCACACTGCAGGCACCAGTGTTCCAACCCAAAGGTTTGATTTCATTTTTCACCACTAATCTTGGTATACTGGTGGGTGATGGGCATCTCACCATGTGGATTTCCCAGAGGCAATGTCATCCTGACCCTTTTAACAAGAGCGGTCCCTGTGAGCGTAATAGCAGAATTGTCTTCCTATACAAGGAAACGTAACTTCCAAATTGGACTTCCGTGCAGATACATTTACCAGTCTGCATAAGCAGCATATCCCTGCTGAAAGCTTCAAACCATGGACTCATGGAGTCTAATTTACCAGGAGAATACAAAAAATGTTGCTCCATGTCTAGGAGACACTGGGACATAATCTACTGCATTGAGGACACTGCACTAGTTTTGTTTCTCTTCTTCCCCTGAATGGTATTGCATTTTTACACAGTGGCAATGAGGTTAATCAGAGGTGTAATTATTGCCAATTGAAAACTTTTCCCAATATCCCATCATGAAACTTGAGCAATAGTCTGCATTGGCAATTTTTGCAAGTATACTCTCTGATCGCTGAGTTGCTGCCCCGATTCCCTCTGTTGAAACTGAATTTAAAACTACTGGTGTGTTGTGTTATTGTGCACTAGGGTTGTTGTGGGATGACTGAGAGATACGGCATACCCACAGAACAGCTCCTGCCTTTGTCTACAATTGAGAAGCAAAAGGTGCGGATTGTAACACAAGGTAATGTATTGGGATAAAGACTGGGTTTCCAAAATGTAATACCAGGTAGCAGGGGTCCTCCCTTTCCTATTACAGGTGGAATATAAATGACAAGAGATTGAGTATGTTCCTGATGCAGGGAGTCTGATGGGCTCCAGTAGCCTCCCTCTGTGCCTAGCACTTGGAAATAATGAGTGGTAGATATAGGCTTATCAAAAGGTATAGGACATACACAACTAATATAATTTCACATTTGTTGTTTGTTGGGCCAGACATGGAGGAACAGATAGTCCTCCATGCAAAGTTTGACAAAAGACCTGTACAAGTTAGCAAGCACAGACATGTAGGAAAATCAAGCCAAATCAGCACCAAGCCAAGCTGTTCAGTGGCCTCTCACTGCTTGGTCCTCATAATATGCTTTGGCTTTAATAACAATAGCACTTAGACTTATTTATCGCTCTATAGGGCTTTACAGCCCTCTCTGGGCAGTTCAGCACTCTCAGGTCCTGGCTCTAAGTAATGCACACCATGGCCCTTGTCCACAAATGTCATGCGGCAGTATCCACATTGCCTCCAGCAGTGAATTTTCTGAATCCTCCATAGAAAACTTGATCTATCCAGTCTTTAGCTTCCCGGAAACAGGATTGACTGGCCACCTATGTGGATACAGACGAACCCACTGCAGGCTAGATCTTGTATGGGACATAAAGATGCAGGGCTATGCTCCTATTTGTTCTGGCTGCTGCACTATAACAAAGAATGGTGTAATCTGAAGGCTAATAGTGGAAGCATAATAATCCTGCAAAGTGGAACGTTGCAGCTGTGTTGCAGAAGTCATGATGTAAGTCAGGGGTCTTCAAACCTGGCCCTTTTATGACTTGTGGACTTCAACTCCCAGAATTCCTCAGCCAGCGTGCCTGGCTGAGGAATTCTGGGAGTTGAAGTCCACAAGTCATAAAAGGGCCAAGTTTGAAGACCCCTGATGTAAGTGGTTGACAAAATGCATGGTTGTCCTCATGGTGGGGCATAGGTCCCAGTTTTCCTTTCATGGAGCAAGCCATTTGTGTGCCTCGTCCTTCAGCTGCTGCACAAAGACAGCATTGCTGGAATGTTTAGAGGCAATTTCCTTAGCAGTAGAACATAGTAGAACATCTACCATGTTCTCAGTGCAAGGCTTTTGTGCAACACTTGTAACTGGAAAGTCAGGGACAATGCCGCAAGCAATGGGTGCTATGATAGAAGGAGAATCTTATTAGATGGATGCTGGAGGAAGAACATATTGGCCATGGCTGTGCTAATGCTGTGGGTGCAGTAAGCAGTAAAGCAGAAGAGTTCTAGGTGCACTGATAATACAACTGCAGATTGCAGGTTGCTATCCTTCACCGTTGTGATCCTGGCTAGAGTTTATGGAGCTTGTAGTGAAACATAAAGAGAGTTACATGTTGCTCATCTCTGATGAATAGACATTATTAAATATGTATTCAGATAATTCCCACTGAAACCAAATCAATTGAGCAGCAGTATTTAGTTCTGCAACCATAAATTTATTTGCATTAAAATAAATTCCAGTGTCAAATGCTTCTGAAAAGATATGCAAAGTGTTTTATTGGTGGTTGGACAATATACACCAACTGATGTACATCATATGCTGTATTTTGGATCCCATCCCTTTAACTATCTTAAGGGAACACCAAATTCATCCAATCTTTTTCCCCAGACAAGTCCTTTTAATCCCTCCAGTTTTCTTAGTAAATGTCTATGGAGATTCTCAGTCATCCAGATCATGGTTGTTCCAAAGGTGCTTTTTCCAAAGGGAACTGGACTTTGTTTTTCCTTAAAGATGTTTCGGTTCTCATCAATGAAGAAGAACTGAAGAAGCCTCATGGATGAGAAGCGAAGCATCTTCAAGGAAAAACAACATCTAATTGCCTTTTGAAAAAGCACCTTTGGGATTTTCTTAGTAAAGCTTTTCAGAAGTGGTTTGCCATTGCCTCCTTCCTAGGACTGAGGAGAAGGACTGGCCCAAGGTCACCCAGCTGGCTTTTGCCTAAGGTGAGATTAGAACTCACTGTCTCCCAGTTTCTAGCCTGTGCCTTACCACTACACCAAACTGGATCTCCCATTCTATATACTGTAATTCTACATGAATTAACAATTCTACTGAGTGCTATTTAAACAAGATGAAAAAGAAACAAATGATGAGGGGGATGAGATGGACAGAAATTGCCGATTTTAGAAAATCAATCGGGGGGGGGGAAGATCTGGAACAATTTGTATTGATTCTCACAGTTCTATGCAGACAAGAGAAGCAGACACGACCTAAGATGCTGGTAAAAGAACATTATTAGGGAAGAGGGGGTGGGGGATAGACTTTGCTGCTGCCAGGGTGTGCATGTGTTCTGGCAGCAATTTTCAATAAATCATCCCTTCTCATGAAAGGAACGCCAGGACTTTTCAGAAAGTCTTTGACGTACCTTCAGCACAAGAGCAGATAATGTGTCTCTTTGTCTTTTAATAATGAATCCTGACTCTTCCAGTCAGCTAGTTCTCCTGGAAAATAAAAACGTGAGGTGGAAGCTTGGAACTTCAGTTATGGGAAACTTGACTCATATCATCCCTACAAACCTTCTTTCCCTTTCTCTTTAAATCAAAACTGATCGTCCCAGAGATTTTTTTTTTTTTTTAGCTGACCTCATTTCCATAGAGATGGCCATAAGGGTTTTGTCTTCCTGCTATCTTAGCTTGCATAATTATATACAGATTGTCTTAGGTAATGCATTACTTTTATCCCCAAAGAAGGCCACAGAGCCCAAGGATAACCCTTTATTTTAAAATGCTGATTCATCCTTCCAGAATATCATAGTCCCACACAGCATAAATGTATGCCTCTTCATGCCTTCTGCCAACTAGAATTCAGTAGACTTGGCATGAACACTTCGTGGTGCATCTTACTTAAGAAGCATTAACCTGGTGTTCTGTGGATTGCAAAGTTAACTTTCTTTAAGGGTTGCCCAAGGCACATGCTCTGGTAAGCCCAAGAGAAGCAAGTATGTGATCATACTCACCCTTGCTCTCAGAAAAAAATAGAGTTTCATTTACTTTTTGATTAATTTTAATATGGTCTAAAGCCTGTATTTTTTGCCAAACTGAACTGATTAATCTGAAGGTGGCCCGTGATTTTATTGAACAATTCTAACTGTTGCTATTTTCCTGCTTTTGTTTATTACTGTGAATTTTATCCTTTAGTCATATTTTTCCATTTGTTTCATTACTTGATTTGAGTCCTGAAAGGCAGCAAGAAGAAAAACAAACAGATACCAATAAGAAGAATATTAAAGATCAGGTAAATATAATCTAGATCAGAAATGTAAGCAGCCTATAGCAATAAAATACAGGGCAAGAAATGTTGGAAAAGAACTAGTTCCTTTAAGTCATGTTTTAGCATGTGTGTAGCTTAGTAGACAATCTATAGAAGTTGGTTAAATAGCCATTTTTGCATAGTAGCAATTTTTATTTTCACACATAGATTTTTAAAGGGATTTGGTTAACCAGTATCTGCTACAGGAAGGACAGAGAATGGCTGCTTATCTTATCTCTAGCATGTCTGGAGATGATCTGCCAACCAACTTGGAACCAAACTATTTAGTTCTTCAAAGGGCTTGCCTATACTTTGATTTAGGCCTAGGAGCAAATAGATGAGTTCAGACATTGTGAGATCCAGTCTAATGAATTCATGGACAGTGCTCACTAACATTTTTACTGAGGCAGCCTGGAACAACTGCAACTTCCAAAAAACACTTCAGAAATAGCCCCAGGAAGAGCATGCTGCAGTAATTAAATCTAGATGTAACTAAACAGTGTGCTACTTGGCTTCTTCAGAAGCAAGTATGTTGGTTTACTGGTCTAAACTGCCAAAGATTTTCCTGGATACTTTGCCATCTGGCCATCCAGCGGCATGCCTGAATCTCAGAAAGCACCACTAATCTGTAGACATATTTTTTCAATGTGTGCATTTCTCCATTTACAACAGCTGTGGCCTGCTTCTGTTATTGATCTAGAACCTCAGCAGTTTCATTAAAGTTAGGTTTTTGAACAAGGAAAATAATACTATAGAACAGAAGGATATTGATTATAATATGTTTATTAGAATGTTCAGAATGTCCTATATTGGTATTAAATTACTTAGATACAGAATTGGTTCTTGAGGGTCATTTTTCATTAGAGTCTACTGGTCTGATGCTCATCCCACCTACATATGGAATCTAAATTCCCATAAACATCAACAAGAAATTATATGAGTTGATAACCAATATATCAGGATACTATCTTGAAAAATGCTGCAAGACACTACTGCTAAGGAATTCCACAAGACTCTCTACTTATCATGTGATTGCCATTTATACCTAAACCTCTAACTGTCTAAAGAGAACCTATACCATATAAAATAAAATGTGAACCTATAGGTGGAAAGGAAAAATATCAGCTGATAGTGATGTCTGTCTGCCTGCCTGCCTGCCTACCTGCATGCCTGCCTGCCTGTCTGTCTGTCTGTCTGTCTATCTATCTATCTATCTATCTATCTATTTTTGCCTTCATCTCAAGGACGTACACAGATGTTCGAGTCCTATTTCAGGCAAATAGAAAACGTCATTTCCTCATTCAAGTTGAAGTTATAGTTAACATGGAAACTAGTTTTCCAAACTGGTCATGGGCATTAGCCTAAATGGCTCATTGAAAAGACAAAACAAGCCAAAGTTCCTTATGAGAATCTTTATGGGTCTTTTGAGCAGTTTGTGACTCCTCTATTATTTGCCAGGCAAATTATTTCACTGTCTTTTGATCCAAGAAACTGATTTCCTTAGTTAGGGGAAAAAGCTGGCTCAGCACAATCTAATATTACAAACGTCAGCTTAACCCTCCATCTCTTTGCCATTATTAAAGCAAGTGTCAAGGACCATCTGAGTCATACATGTCATGTCATAATGTGGTTGGTTGGTTTGTGATGTTGTGGAAAATCAGGGTAGAAGGGTTCGCACAAAATAAGACCAATCACAGGTCTGACGTGACAAGTAGGATAGAGGATGGGTACAAGGAGTAAAATACGGAATCTGCAATCTGCCCAGTTGTGGGAAGGGAACTGATAATACAAAAATGATGAAATAACATTAGGTGCAGATCAAGGTTGGTGTCAGCAGCATCCATTACTAACCAACAATCACACTTTTTATGTTTTTATAAAATTTTCTTTAACAATGTAGGTACAGATGGTCCTCAACTTACAATGGTTTGTTTAATGACCGTTCAAAGTTACAACGACATTGAAAAAAGTGACTTATGATTGTTTTTCACACTTACAACTTTTGCAGCGTCCCCATGATGATCAAAATTCATATTTATGACCGTTGCAGTGTCATGTGATCAGCTTTTGCGACCTTCTGACAAGCAAAGTCAATGGGGAAACCAGATTCCCTTAGCAACCGGGTTACTAACTTAACAACCGCAGTGATTCACTTAACAACTGTGGCGAGAAAGCTCGCAAAATGGGGCAAAACTCACTTAATATATATCTCATTTAGCAACATAAACCTTGGGCTCAGTTGTGCTCATAAATCGAGGACCCACCTGTATTTTTATCTTTGCTTATTTAGTCGCTACTTTATAAATAATAAAATAATAAATTTTAAACAGCATAAATTATATCAAAACCATGACTTGTGAATCTGGATGTCATTAGGTAAAATGACATTGAGGTCATTGGTATGCTTAAGTAATGGCATCATGGCATCTGATGCAAATTCGTACAGGTGGGGCTGAGAGTTCTGAAAGCTATAATCTTATATATCTAGAGCAGAGATCCCCAACCTTTTGGGCACCAGGGACCGGTTCCATGGAGAAAGGTTTTTCCACGGACCAGAGAGTGTGTGGTTTTGTGTGCTGCCTGCATCCCATGGGTGGGGCTTTGCTTGTTTGTGTGGACTGGTTGCTGGCATGCCGTGGCCCGGTACTGGTCCACGGACCGGGGGTTGGGGACCCCTGGTCTAGAGGGTTCCAGGTTGAGATGGCAACTAAACCGCATTAGTTCCTGAATGTACATGTACAAATAATGAGACTATTATCACTTCCATGTCCACTGGGAAAACAAGTGGGGCCTGAAACAAAATGGGTGCCCACTCAGGGTCAGAGATTAGGAAATGGGCATGGTTTTTTTTTCTATGTCTGAAGTAACATTCTTTGCATCACAATCTTTCACATTTCAGTGTGCCCATTTTGATTCCATTTCTCTTAGCCCTTACCCTCCCAAATTAACTGGTAGTAAACTGAATTCCTGGCCAGACTCTTGATTCAGGAAGTTCCTCCTTGGACTGCCAGAGGTCCACTGCCTACTTTGGCAAATTAACACTCATTCTCTTGCATCAGGAATGCAGGATTGGAAGCTCCAGGTCCACAAATGCCTTCTCAAGTTATAAGGACAGCTGCTGGAGCTTTTCCAAAAGTTGAAAACTCGGACTTATAAAAATGGGAAAGATTTTAAATACAGAATGGAATGAAAGAACACAAAAATACAAAGAAAAACTAAGAAGGAGACAAAAAGGCTAGAACACATCTCTTCCAGCAGCCATCACCTAGGTAAGCAGGGATTAAAACCAGATAAATAACCAATTAGAATCAACAATATTCTAATCAAGCAATTACAAACTGGCAAGGCAAGCTACTGTATAATAAACAGGGAGCAAACACTACCCTCACATTGTTATCTAGTTGGGTAATGAAATGTCTGCAAGCAAACAATCAAGCTCAGAGAACACAAGGACCCCACACAATAGAATAGTTAAATTTCATCTACATGTATATGCATATATATATGTATATGGATACATATATATGCATGTACATATACAGATAGAGAAGGGGGAGGTTAAAATTAATATATTACCATTAATGTTTTATTAATTTGATTTAGATTTAAATACATTTAAAACAATTTAATTCAATTCAATCTGAATTGCGTTAGACTAGTATTATACAATACAATACAGCAATTAAGAGGAACGTGGATGAAAAAAAAAATCCAAAATGTGCTACAAGAACTTAAACTGAAGGAGAGGGAACTCCAGAATTCACCAGAAGATCCTAACATACTTAATCAACTAAAATTATCGCAACAACAAATTTCTTTATTGACTCTTTCAGATATTGAAAAGAAACTTAAATATGCAAAACAATACTTTTTTTGAACATGCAAATAAACCAGGGAGATGGTTGGCATACAAACTAAGAAAACAGACAGAAAAGAAGATGATAACCAAGCTTCAAGAGGGGAATAAGGCTTATATGGATAACAAAAACATTCAAAGTAGTTTCCTGGCCAACCTCATTTCCATGTTCTGCCCTAATTTTTGCTCAGGTTTTTCATTCACAAACATAATTGCTTCACAGTTTTGAACATTTCACTGCATTTTACAAACTTCAGCAGAGCAACTGTCCTGAGGAAGAGATCAAATCTTGTAAAGGATCTACCAGCCAAGGAAGGATTTTGGATATGATCAGCATATCCATAGCAGCCTTCCTTTTCTTCTTGTATATGAGAGAGAATTGACTGTATTTGAAATGCACAATATCTGTGCTCATGGACATCTACTTTGGTACCTGCCACATTCCTTATAAAGCCAACTGATAGCTAGCTATGTTTAAAATTGTGCTTCTCCAAAGTGAATGTTAGCAGGCAAACTAAGAAGCTCTTTGCTAGAGGGGATAGGGAGTTATGGAGAAGAATAAAATTGTGTTCTGTTGACCCCTGGAAGGTGGCAGAGTTTTCTTCTATTGAACCAAAGACGTCTCAACATGGAAAAGAAGGTCTCTTACATCCAGCGACAAAGATCCTCTTCATTGTCTTTCCAAAGAGCTCAACCTTGGCCTCTTCTTATTTTTTAAGAATGGTTTTCTGGGTGTGTTGTTGTTGTTAGTTGCGAAGTCGTGTCCGACCCATCGCGACCCCATGGACAACGTTCCTCCAGGCCTTCCTGTCCTCTACCATCTTCTGGAGTCCATTTAAGCTCACGCCTACTGCTTCAGTGACTCCATCCAGCCACCTCATTCTCTGTCATCCCCTTCTTCTATTGCCCTCAATCATTCCCAGCATTAAGCTCTTCTCCAGTGAGTCCTTCCTTCTCATTAGGTGGCCAAAGTACTTGAGTTTCAACTTCAGAATCTGGGTGTAGATAACACTTAATTTCCACATCTCAACTTTTACACAGATGTGCTTTCCACAAATATTGTTTAACAACTGCAGCACACATTATTTCAAGGCCACTATCTTTCCAAATACGATACAAAGCAACTAGAATTGAAAGCATAATTTAGAACATAAAAATGGTAACCAAATCAGAATAATCCCAAGATCATGTTCATTTTATATGAAGTCAAAGTTATTTGGGGAGAAAATGAAAGTGAAGGGCCAAATGTATATAGTTGTCCCTAAAATTAAACACCTTTTAAACACCCTTAAAAAACAACCTTACTTAACCCCCAGGCCCAATGTTCAAGGGAAAAATCAGGTTCATGAAAGTCCAGCAGGCTGGCATCATCTGGATCCTGGAGAGCTGTAATAATATATGTTTCAGTCCAATATTGTATCGGTAGTCCTCAACTTACAACAGTTTATTTAGTGACTGTTCAAAGTTACAACATCACTTAAAAAAGTGACTTATGACCATTTTTCACACTTACAACTATTACAGCATCTCCATGGTCACGTGATCAAAATTCAAATGCTTGGCAACTGACTCATATTTATGACAATTGCAGGGTCCCGGGGAGGTCATGTGATCCCCTTTTGCAATCTTCTGACAAGCAAAGTCAATGGGAAAACCATATTCACTTAACAATCATGGGATTAATTTAACAAGTGCAGTGATCCACTTAACTACTGTGGCAAGAAAGGTTGTAAGAAAGGGGTAAAAATCACTTAACAAATGTCTCACTTAGCAACAGAAATTTTGGGCTCAATTGTGGTCATAAGTCGAGGACTACCTGTATGAAAATCTACTATGTATAGTAAAGTTTACTCCCAAGGAACAGATTCGGGCCTAAGATCGTCAAATGTTTCTGAGAAGAAAAGTTTGATAAATACATTTTATGACTATCTTTTCCACTCTTTGGCTACCCACATGCCATGGCTATCTCTCTCATGATCCCCACCAACACAACATGACTATGTGGGGATGAAGGGATATAGTCCACCACTCCTAAAGGTTTCAGGTCAGATAAAGTTGGATCAGGACAAGAATCTTTTTAAATGAGAAGAAAAAGTATTTGGGCAAAGCTCTTCCCTACATCCAAAAATCAGATCTGACTGTTGTCTGGTTAATAGTCTTGTGAACTATGTCCTTGTGGATTACTGACTTGATAGATACATTTCTTATGGAAGGACTAGTAATGGAAACAGATCAGGAGTCTATCTAAATTTAAGTTGCTGAGATTACTTCAGCATTGGTCAACTAATGTTGAATTCTCAGATAAGATTACTCTTCCCATAGTCTTGTTCTCTTGGCTCTGTATACTTTGGAGAAGACATAATCAGTGCTGGAGACTTTGGAGCCACACTGATGGGACTGAAGGAAGAATCAGAGCCATGCATAACTCTCTCCTAGTCAGATGGACATTTTTAAACTTTGGACTTTTACACTTTGGCTGATACACATTCTTAACTGCAAATGGGTCGTTCCGTCCCATCTTTTAAAGTCTATTATGTCTGCTTTGAAAAGATCTTTTCACTTCCTGGTCTACCTCATTAAAGGAATCTACAGATAGATTTCTGAGCATTTAGCAATTAAATAGTGGGTTGCTGAGTTTTAATGGTTTTATTTTAGCGATAGTTTAAGCACAAACTCCTACGTTATATTGCTGAAACAAAGAAACTATAAGGGAGAGGTGTGATAAGTCTGGATTTTTGTCTGAAAGGGATGGTGTAGCAGTCAGTTGTGGTCCTGAAAAACAATCCCTCGGAACAGTTTAGTTCTAAGTGCATATCACTTATGTGAAGCGTTTTGGGGGGAGGAGACAGAAAGAAAGAGAGACTGTGCTTTTAAAGAAACAACAAGAAATGTTCAGATTACAAAAAGCCTGGTATCACCAGGAACTTCTCCAGGTCTCCTCCAGTGCCTCTTGCCTTTGAACTATGTATCCAGTATTTTTAAACTTTAGCTTTAGTGCTTTCAGTGAACAGCCTGGCTTGCTCTCCCTGGGATCAAGTTATTCTCATAGGTTTTCTCCAGCAACACAATTGAAAAAAACATCAGAACTCTCAAATGCTTTTCATAAGATGCTACCAATCTTTCCGTTTTCTCTCCTAAACTTCCTTTCTTCTCTTAATCTTCTTTGTATAAAACTCTGGCTCCCGCAACCTACAGAGTTTGCAAGGCATCCATGTGTTTGTCCCCTTGCACTGTGTCTCGCTCTTCATTCCTCCCAGTTTAAAAGCATTCTATTCATGTAGATAAAGCCACAATGCACAGCACTAGTCTCCGGCATCATCATCATTTACAAGAATGCTTTGAGCTTTAAAGCTTTGCCAAAAAAAAAATAAAAAAAAAATACACACCTGAAAAGGAAGGGAAGGCAAATGAAGTTTTGTTAGGCCCACTTACAAAAAAAAAAAAGGGGGGGGGGAAATATGTAAATGGGTAATAGTATCGTACAAAAGGGAATGTTGCAGTAGATAGCATTCTGGCAAATCAGTGCTTTGTAACTCCTAATATCTTCTCACATCAACCATTTTGTGAAAGGGCAGATCCCTCTCCACATTTTGGAAACCCCCAACCACTTCTACAAATTGCATGTGGTCCACCAACCCACAATGGTTAGAAACCACTATATAGGTGGAAACGTTTTTGTAAGAAGAGGAGTGGTAGAACCTAGGGGGAGAGATAAAGGAGGGATCAGCCTGGAATCCCTACATAGTCCACTTGTGGCTACATAGGGATTCTAGGCTGATCCCTCTTTTAACTCCACCCCAGATTTTGCCACTCCATCTCCTACAGTCTTGTTTTACCTTTGCTTGATGAAAGGGAAGAGACCTGTGAAACAAATGGTCAGCTAAAGTTGAGCTCATTTAATTCCCACTGATTTCAGACAAAAGTTTTAAATACAAACTTTTTTCCCATTAAAGGCATTAAGGCTTTAAAAACAAAAATCCCTAACTTTAGCTGGATTGTTCTATAATAGGAACTAGAGTTGCCTACAGTAACAGGCATATCTCAGCATCCTCATTACGGAATCATATTACTTTTGTTTCTTGTTAGCCAGTTGACACCCAAGTGTTTTTAATGAACCTCTGCAATTAACAGCCCATTAGGATGAATAAGCAAAGTTGGCACATCACTTAGTGACATTTCAGCTTTCCTGATGAGAGAATTCACCAAGCCAGTAAGGCATTTATTCACATTTGGAGGGTTAACATGAAGCTTAGAAATCTCTTTTGGTGATGTGAAAACTAAATGTCCTGAAAGGGATGTTTCTATTATTGCAAAATTATTCTTTCTCAATCATTGTCCAGGTATATACCTGGTTTGGAAACTAAACAAGTTCATCCTTGCTTAGTATTTGATGTGGCTTCATCTGAGAAGCTCAAGACTGTTGGTTAATTTGGAAAATTGAAACAGTACTCTGGAAGAAGGCAATGGGAAACCACACTATGCCAAGAAAACTGCATTGATCTGCATATATAAGTCAATGGGCATTGAGCTTGCAGGCAGTATTACATTTTAAGTTTAGTTTATTTGGGGTTGTTTATTTCATTGTATCCTTTTCTTCTTAATGGGAATATGATATCTAACAACCATAATATGCATATAGAAATAATAGAACATCCAGTCTTCAAAATGTATTTTCTGAAGCACTATTATAAATGAAGAACATATATTCGCTTTTTAAAAAAAGCAATTTAGGACTAGCAGGGCAGGAAGTACACTTTACTCAAACTAGCCCATAACATGTTTATATAAGCTATGGTTTCTATAGTTTAGCTATACAAACTATGGTTTGCAAACTATAAAAGCTGGATTCATGCAGCATCAGATCACATGTTGTTATCTGAGGCATGTACAGATTGAGAAATCCAGGTAAAGCAATCGACCACCCTTGACAACTGATAACGTATATTAACTTTGAGGATTGGGCATCCTCTTCCATCACTTTTGAAGGCAACAAGCTAGTCTAAAGGGTCAAGAGAAGATCATATCACATACTGCGTAATGCATCTCTATCTGATCATTATTTCCTGCTTTCTACCATCTTTGCCCTTGTGTCCCCATATTTAGAAAAGACTTTCCTTTGTGATTTTTTTTTTACATACCTGAACTACAGAATGTTGTAAGAGAGGAGGACATAAGTGCTCTCCAAAATACTTGGTTCCTTCAAGTTGAATGTGAAGTTGATCAAAACACTTGAATTAAACCCAAAGGCTACCAGATCTTGGCTGCAAAAATCCAATGGACCACTGGATGGCAGATGACATGGAAAACTCTTCATAGTTTGCTGCCTTTACTGGTGGTCCAGATTTCTTTTTCAACATTCACTAAATGTATAGGTGACATTCAATGGCCCTGAGTTATATTAATTGCTATTTCAATTGTCCCATGTTTTCCCAGACATATATGACAAATAATACAGCCAATACATAGTTTTTAAATGGTTGAAACCTAATTTAAGCCGTGGTGGCGCAGTGGTTAGAATGCAGTATTGCAGGCTAATTCTGCCCACAGCCAGGAGTTTGATCCTGACAGGGCTTAAGGTGGACTCAGCCTTTCATCCTTCCAAGGTCAGTAAAAGGAGGACCCAGGTTATTGGGAACAATTTGCCAACTCTATAAATTGCTTAGAGAGAGCTATGACGTGGTATATAGGTATAAGTGCTATTGCTATTGCTAATTTAAACATAAACATAAATAGCAATAAGTGCTATTGCTATTGCTAATTTAAACATAAATGCGTATTTTAAGCATAAGCAGAAATAGCAAGGGCGGCCAATTCAGAAATCCTTGTTGTTGTTGTTGTTGTACTGTAATATCATGTGATAAATAAGATTGCCATTCTTATTTATACTTATTTAGTAGTAAACTTTACATATGAGTAGATGTTATAAATGTATACAATTAGAGCAGTTAAGTGCATATTTCAAGAAGCAAAATCATGTCTTGTATCCACATCCTGTTGCTTGTTGGTAGAGCAAAGAGGGAGACATCTTTCTGGCATCACTTAATTAACCTATGGAGACTGGGGCGCACTTTAGTTTTAGTATGCAATCATAGACTTGTTTCTGCAAGCACAGATCTGTCACAAATGGATGTCATGGAATTATTGGTTCCAATCTAGCAGTTCCTCGTAGATGCAGAGATTTCAGAGGATATTTTGAGCACTTCTGCCAGTGGCTGCAGATTTCTGCTCTAAAGTTGAAGCAGCCCACAGGATTAGCTTCAGCTTGTGACAACAATTCTGTTCATTTCAATTTAGCTTAAATTTTCCTCTACCAATCAAGCAAAGGCCTTTCTTCTCCTGATCTGCATCTATGCACATCTGAGAATGTTAATATTTACTGATTGGTATTGACAGGGGGTGTAACCAAAAAATCACTCATGGTGGCATTGGTCTCCACAGCTAGCCATGATGGTGCAAAACTACAAGGTTTGTGCTGTGATGTTACAACAAAAACTCCACCTTTCCATTTCCAACCTGATGTATTATGATACATTACATCACTAGACCTTTCATCAGGGCAGGTTGGGTCTAGGACAATTTGCCGCAGCCAACTCACCATGGCCAACTCGCCGTGGCCAACTTGCCACAACCAACTTGCCACAGCCAACTTGCCACGGCCAACCCACCATGGCCAACTTGCTGTGGTCAACTTGTCACAACCAATTTACCACAGCCGACTCACCATGGCCAACTCGCCGTGGCCAATTTGCCACAACCAACTTGCCGTGGCCAACTCACCACAACCAACTTGGCACAACCAACTTGCCACAGCCAACTCGCCGTGGCCAACTCGCCATGGTCAACTTGCCACAGCCAAGTTTTTATTTTTTAATTTATTTTTTTAAAAAAAAATAAATTATTTTAAATTAATTAAATTGAATTGTTGAATTGTCCCACGGTGATTTGTTCCATAGCGAATTGGCTATGGCGAGTTTTCTCCCGGCGAGTTGGCTGCAGAGAGTTCGCCATGGTGAGTTGGCTGTGGTAAGTTGGCCGCAGAGAGTTGAGTGCGGCAAGTGGTCCCATTCCAGGGAAGGTTGCTTGGGGTATGTGATTGGAGCATGCATACATGATGTGTACCATCATCGAACATATGTGCATTTTCTTTGGGTGTTTCTATCCAGGGCTTTCATGAACAAGAGAGGGGGATTGCAATCAAAACTGCAGTGAATGGACCCAAGGCATTGCATGTCACCTAGTGCTTTTAGTCATTGAGTGGCTATATCAATCATGCTACACTAAGAGTTACTTTATATTTTAATGGATTAATCACTATTGGTTGGGCTGCCCCAAGATGCTTATCTATAAAAACTATGGTTTGCAAACCATAAAAGCTGGACTCATTCAAAATACTAAGACAAAATTAAAGAAATCTCATTGTAGTTTAGTGTCAAAGCTAAATTAAACTAATGTTCTTTTTATGGGTTCTTTTTATTAGGCATGTTTGGCAGTGGTAGGGGAAGAGGGAGCACACAAAAACCATTGAGGTAGGCAACTGAGTCGAAAATTTGAATTCAAGCTCAGACCCAAACCTGGTTTTACAGTTAAGTTCACTTATAGGGTGGAATAAGGTCCAAATCTTGATATAGCACCACAATATTCCCTAAAGCATTTGCTACACGGACTCCACCCACGGAGGACATCAATAGAATTCACCTTTTGTTTCTCAAACAGGTCTCATTTATATAAAGGGATAAACTGGGAAATGCTAGACTTTCTGATTTGTTGGCTAGCGGGGGCAAAGCAACAGTCAGCCTCCTCGCTTAACCCACATTCTATAAAACTAGGAAGACGTGTGCAAGAGAAAAGCAATGGAGGGACTCCCTATAAATACCATCTCTTTGCTGTGAATAGATGTTGAAAATCTAGAACACTGTTTCTCAATGTTGGCAATTTTAAGCTGTATGGACTTCAACTCCCAGAATTCTCTAGCCCTGGCTAGGGAATTCTGGGAGTTGAAGTCCACCCATCCTAAAGTGCTGTAGAGTTCATCCGATTCTAGCCTACCACTGCTTTCCTTTTCCCAATAAACTTTGTGTGTGTGTGTGCGTGTGCGTGTGCATCTAGAGATTTGGTTGTTTGGGTGAAACAAGAAATCTTCAGTTAAATCCTTCCTACATGCAAGTTTACAGTTACACAGCTAGCTCTTGAGTTTAAAGATTGGCGCACGTTTTGTTCCCCATTTCTAGGCTTTGGGCAGGAAAATCCAAAATATCTTCTTTCCTCTTTCTATAGAGCTGGCCTGAAGGGGAAGCCCTGGTTAGATGAACTAAGAGCTCTTAGTCTATATGCGTCAGGAGGTTCAACCTGGCTTGACGGCCTATCACAATAATCTTTTATGGAGAGCCCTTAAAAGACAGCGTCTGCCAAACATGTTTTAAAGAAATCCCCATCCACTTCTGAAGCCGAATACCGTGCTATGTGTCTGGTCATTCAGTGTTACAGTACGGTTCAGTTCCACGGATCTTATTTCTGCATAGGTGGTCAGCGAGGTCAAAATGGCAGTTGCTGTAAGGCAATCAAAGCCCCGCCCCTTTTTTCGTGTCTTATAGAGGTAAAACCTACAAAAAGGGCAGGGCTTTTGATGACTGAATCTTGAACATTTTTTCATCGCCCCTAGGGATGCCTCTGTTGAGTCACCTGCCTCCATCTGATTAATTCCAGAAGGCAAGAGGTAACTTGGAACCAGCGCTCCGCTCTCTTGAATGGTCTTTGTCTCTTTGGTAAGCTATCAGGATGTGGTGGAAGACTAAATGGCTGTCATGGAAAAGCCCATGGCTATGTAAAAGGGGCATCAAAAGAAAACAAAATACGACTCCTCAACTTACAACCTTTCATTTAGTGACCATTCTAAGTTAAAACGACACTGAAAGAAGTCACTTATGAAGATTTTTCACACTTAACAACCATTGTGGTATCCCCACGGTCAGATAATCAAAATTTGGACACTTGGCAACTGACTCATATTTAGGATGGTTGCAGTGTCCTGGGGTCATGTGATCCCCTTTGGCGACCTTCTGACAAACCAGATGCACTTCACAACCATCTTACTAACAATTGCAGCGGTTCACTTAACAACTGTGGCAAAAAAAGTTGTAAAATGGAGCAGAAATTCACTTAACAAATGTCTCACTTAGCAACAGAAATGTTGGGCTCAGTTGTGGTCGTACGTCAAGGGCTACCTGCAGAACTACATTTGGATGGGAAAGAAGACAGCCTAGGATAGAGGTCCCCAACCTTTTGGGGCGTGGTGGCGAACCTTTTAGAGACCGAGTGCCCAAAAACTGCCCCGCCCCCGCTCCACCCCATGCCCCGTCTCCACCCCGCCTGCCTGCAGAGCCACTCACCGCCTCCAGGGCCTGCTGCAGATTGCCCAGGTAGCCCAGCAGTGCCATGGTGGCCGCGCCCTCTGCCCGTGCCCCGCAGCATCAACTGTGCACGATGGGGCGTGAGGGCAGAGTCTTGTTTACGCTGCCTGGCTGCCATGTCCTTGGCTGTGCTGCTCCACATGGGCCACGCTCGGGGGTGACTCTCCTCCAGGGGGACTGCTGGTGAAGAGGGGGTCGTGGGGGGAGGCAAGGCTGGGGCAATGGCACGTGTGCCCACAGAGAGGGCTCCGAGTGCCGCCTCTGGCACCCATGCCATAGGTTCGCCACCACTGCAGGGACCGGTTCCACGGAGAGAGGTTTTTCTGCGGACCGGAGGGTACGTGGTTTTGTGTGCTGCCTGCATCCCACGGATGGGGCTTTGCTTGTTTGTGCGGACCAGTTGCTGGCATGCCGTGGCCCGGTACTGGTTCATGGACCGGGGGTTGGGGACCCCTGGCCCAGGAGCCAAAAGGCGGGGACTTCCACCATGCTCTGCTCTCCAATTTCTCAAGCTCCATTTGTAACTTGTGTGTGTGTGTGTGTGTGTGTGTGCTACCCAAGCCTTATGTGGAAAGGCCCTTTGTTTTAGTTCTGGGAGAAGGCAAAGGATTTTAAGTGACGTGTCTCACTTGGCAATATTAATGAAAGTGTCGATTCACCCCTTCATCATTCAGCCAAGCTTTAATCATAGGGTTGTTGTGTGGCTAAAAATGATTCAGCTCCCTATATCCCATCCAGGCCTTGTGCAAAGAGGGGCGGGAGACAGTTGTGATCAGAAATAAAACAGCACTGCTAGCAATTGTGTGGTACCAAGCTCCATCCACCTCTTGTGGAACTTGTGAAGGTTGCAATGCAAACGTATTACCTAGACGTACGTCCTGAAATATCAACACCCTTGGCCTGAATAATAGCCCACCAAACTGTTTAATGACACTGATGCTACTGCCATTACTTCCACCACCATTGCTAGCAGTAGTAGTTTTGTACTAAGAAGATGCTGACCTACCTACAAGGATAATTATAAGCAAAACATTTGAGTGAAGTGTGGATTACTTTGCAAATCTCTACGGTCAATTAAACCTTCCCAGTCAAGGCATTGGTTGAAATGCACTGCAAAAAGTGTGAATTTTAGAATCGGTCCAGCTTATCCTTAGACTGGACTAGGGGGAAAGAAAGATACGTTTCTGAATAGCTATTAACTCTCCCACATTCCTTACTGGATGTATGTGAAACAGAGAGCAGGCTTCAGATGTTAATCATAGGTGTGAATAAAAGACATGCTGTTCTGTCCCAGTTGCTGTTCAGGGCAGGCAATTGACTTTAGAAGAGGACACCATGACTCCTTTGTGAGTATTTCCCAGCCCTTCCAACTCTTCCTGCAAATTACTAAGTTCAACCTAGTGCGTGTTTCCGTCCACATCCATTATTCCACTGATTTATTTAATCAATCCTCAAGTTCTGTATATAAAAAAAAAAACCACCTCAGAATGGTGCACAGTAACAATCAACTAGAGATAGTCCTCGACTTATGACCACAATGGAGCCCCAAATTTCCATTGTAACTGAGGCACTTAAGTGAGTTTTGCCCCATTTTGTGACCTTTCTTGCCGCAATTGTTAAGTGAATCGCTGCAGTTGTTTAATTAGTTAGTAACATGGTTGCTAAGTGAGTCTGGCTTCTCCGTTGACTTTGCTGGTCACATGGTGATCACATGACACTGCAATAGTCATAAATATGAGTCAGTTGCCAAGCATCTGAATTTTGATCACGTGACCACAGGGAGGTTGCAACAGTCGTAAGTGTGAAAAACAGTCATAAATTTTTCAGTGCCATTGTAATTTTGAACGGTCACTAAATGAACTGTTCTAAGTCAAGGACTGCCTGTACAGTAAGCCCTGAACATTTAGAATATTTTTTCTGATAGGGAGAATATAATTAAATAATTAGAATATACAAGCTTTGAGAACCAAAAGATGCAACCCTGTTGAAATCAAAATTAAGTAAAACAGACCGGAAGAGGTAGTAACTGGCCCTTTGCTGGTCCACCTGACAGGGAAAGATCATTTAAAGTGTGGGTGCCGTTCTAGAAAGGTTCATATCAGTGGAAAATGATAGCCCACAGGTTGTGAGATAAGCCACAAGGACCTATCTAATCAGCATCATAATTGCACAGATTTATATCTGGAAAGATCCAGTCAGGTATTATATTCCCAAGTTGTTCAGAGCTTTATATGCCAGCAGATAAAAAAAATCTTGAATCTTGTTTCAGTCACTGATTCAGTCTCTAAGTCAAGGTACCTCTTTTAAATTCATCCTGGCTTTCTTCAGCCCAAGCTACAATTCCCACGATGCACAAATACTCTGGAAACTGATATTGCAATCCAACACAAGAAAGAGATTGCTGCCCAACTGGATCTCCTAAATAAAAGCACCAAGTCACAATTTCCCTAATCGAAAGCTTTATTAGCTTGCTTTCCTTTGGGTACTTTGTGAGTGAAATATAGTCTTTGTTCCCAAGACTTTGTACCCACATTAAGAAAACTAGCACATCAAGGAAAATGGTTTGAAATTAACTTTTCCATGCCATGCTGATCTTCTGTGGCATGGCAAAGGCCGCTTGCTACCCAAGGACCATTTGTTTGTCTACTTATGTGCAGGTGTATTTGATTGCACCGCCTAAGTGGTGCAATAACAATAACAAAAATAGAGTTGGAAGGGACCTTGGAGGTCTCCTAGTCCAACCCTCTGCTCAGGCAGGAAACCCTATACCATTTCAGACAAATGGCTGTCCAGTCTCTTCGTAAAAACTTCCAGTGTTGGAGCATTCACAACTTCTGGAGGCAGGTTGTTCCACTCATTAATTGTTCTAACTGTCAGGAAATTTCTCCTTAGTTCTAGATTGCTTCTCTCCTTGATTAGTTTCCATCCGTTGCTTCTTGTCTTGCCTTTAGGTGCTTTGGAGAATAGCTTGACTCCCTCTTCTTTGTGGCAGCCCCTGAGATGTTGGAACACTGCTATCATGTCCCCCCTCATCCTTCTCTTCATTAAACTAGACATATCCAATTCTAGCAACCGTTCCTTATATGTTTTAGCCTCCAGTCCCCTAATCATCTTTGTTGCTCTTCTCTGTACTCTTTCTAGAGTCTCAACGTCTTTTTTACATCGTGGTGACCAAAACTAGATGCAGTATTCCAAGTGTGGCCTTACCAAGGCAGTCCAGTGCAGTCCAGAAATATGCTTATTTTCCTGTTGGCTATGCGTTTTATAAAGTGTTACATGCTCTTGATGCAAAAAAATTAAAAATACAACAACACAGAAATTGCTGGACAGCAGAAATGAACTGTTCAATGCTACCCAAGCCTTGTGGATGATTAATTTCTACTTTCAAGGTCTGGAGGTCCAAAAAGCTTATCTCTTGCTGAGGTGTCTTTTCTGCCCTTGGATCCTTAAAAACTGCTGTATTGTGTAGCTCCTACCCTATTTCAAGTTGGGATACACACAGGTATTTATTTGATCAGTCTCTCTAAGCACTCACTTTTTGATAGGTCTGAAAAGCCTCAAATATTTAACAAATGCAAAGTCTGCAGGTAATAAAATTACATTTGTATTCCTTTCACTATTGATATGCAAGATTTCTTTTATGAAACATTTTCTGTAGGCTGCAGTATTTTCTTGATAATATAAAGTATATAAACCACTAAAATGTGTGTGTGTGTGTGTGTGGGGAAATGCCTTGCATATCAACAATGATTTAAGGGCATGTGTTCCCAAATGGTTTTGGGAATGCTTACAATATAGGGCTTTGATTATTTTTATTGTTTTCACCAGACATAATGAAAGTTCAGAAAATATTTACCAAGACTTTGTTTTATCATTAATGAGAGAGTTTGAGGAAGTAACGGGGAACAAGATCCTGTTTCTAAGTACCTGAAGCAAAGACTTACTCTTTGTTGCCCTGAAGAGATTTAGATCTTGCAAACTGCAATGGTAGGAGGACATATTTCACATGAACATCAGAAGAAACTTAATGATAGTAAAAACAATTCCGTATTGGTGTCACTAGAAAGATAGCAATCTTTTCCACCCTGGAGGTATTCGTAGACCTACTGTACTGTCACAAAGGCAGAAAAGCACATTTGGTGCTAGTGATTTCCTTTGTCTTATTGTTATTAAAAATATATTGTGAGCTACCTGGAGGTGCCCTTGGTTAGAGCTCTCCATTGCCTTTTGTTTTTCCAAAAAGATATTGTTCTTGTCTGCGAGAAAACTGTGCTTATTCCCAAGCTATTTATATATTTCAAGACAAAAGGAATGCAATACCCAGAGCCTTTTCAAATCCCTACCCACCTTTTAACATCATTCAGTCCCAGATCTAAAACTATTTTGCTGCATCGCTGGAAACCTCGCTCAAAGAGCAGCACCAGTGCAACTTCCTTTGCTAAGCCTATTCTTTCATCCAACAATAGTCATCCAAAGCTATTAATTATTTTTTGAACCCTAGGCCACTTCCTATGCATGAGTCTAAGGCAGCCTGAAGCACTGAAGGTAGCCTTGCAGAAAGAAGTAGATAGCCGTTTGCTTCAATGAAAAGGCCACTTAATCAACCTGAATGTCTTTCTCTAATCAGTACATTACTCCAAGCAGGATTCCAGCATGCCTTCCTTCCGTTACCATCAGTGGGATAACACACAATTACCTGAGAATGCTGGTTCCATTCAGAAGCAATATTTCAGGCCTCTGTGATGGGAAAATGCAGAGGCAACTTGCAAAGGCATAATGATAGCAGGAACCAAAACGCACAGTGAACGTGTGGGTGAAGTGAAGTGGCTATAGCAGTAGTGGTGAACCTATGGCACGGGTGCCAGAGGCGGCACTCGGAGCCCTCTCTGTGGGCACATGTGCCGTTGCCCCAGCCTTGCCTACCCCCGCGACCCCCTCCTCACCAGCAGCCCTCCTGGAGGAGAGTTGCCCCCGAGCGTGGCGCACGTGGAGCAGCGCAGCCAAGGACATGGCAGCCAGGCAGCGTAGACAAGACTCTGCCCTCATGCCACATCACGCACAGTTGATGCTGCCGGCGTGGCTGCCATGGCGCTGCTGGGCTGCCTGGGCGATCGGCGGGCCCTGGAGGTGGTGAGTGGCCCTGTGGGCAGGCGGAGTGGGGGCGGAGCGGGGGCAGGGGATGGAGCAGGGGGCGGGGCCAGTTTTTGGGCACTTGGTCTCTAAAAGGTTCGCCATCACTGGGCTATAGGAAACAGGAGGAGAGAAATGAAACTCACTGCTGATATCTTAAGATTAAGTTGCAGCAAAAGTTCCACAGCATGGAGTAATTTCCCTTCCTCCAGTGGCATTGTTTCATAAAGTTTTCCAGCAGCAAAGATCGCAGAGTGTCAAAAAGAGAAACAGAAAGTAAAACAATGGAGGGAAAAAAATAGTCCAGCTATAATCTCAGGGAAGTGTTGCAAAGATTTGGAAAAAGTGGAAAGAAAAAGGGAGGGGTAGCAAATGGGGTACATTAAAAAAAAAACTCCATCAAGATTTTCTTATGAATGATTGTTTAATTATAATGGCTGAATTAATTTTACATCCAGTTTATCATCAATATGCAAGGAGGATCACATGGAGATTCATCCAAATAAAGCCAATGTTGTTAAAGAGCCATGGTGGTGCATTGTTTAGAATGCAGTACAGTATTTCAGGCTAATTCTGCCCAAAGCCAGGAGTTTGATCCTGATGGGGCTCAAGGTTGACTCAGTCTTCCTTCCTTCCGAGGTCGCTAAAATGAGGACCCAAATTGTGGGGAGGGAAAAATGCTGTAAACTCTGTAAACCGCTTAGAGAAGGCTGTAAAACACTATGAAGCGGTATATAAGTCTAAGTGCTATTGCTATTAAATGAGAATAAAATACCAAAAAAGAGATGGTTGACATCTATGGAGATTCTCAGTCATCCAGGTCATAGTTATCCCAAAAGTGCTTTTTCACAAGGCAACTGGACTTTCTTGTTTTTCTTTGAAGATGTTTTGCTTCTCATCCAAGAAGCTCAGAGCTGAAGAAGCTTCTTGGATGAGAAGCAAAATGTCTTCAAAGGAAAAAAAAGAAAGTCCAGTTGCCTTATGAAAAAGCACTTTGGGGATAACATGGTTGATGGTATCTGACTTGTACATATAAAAAGATGCTGGAAAAAAATCCAATAAAGGACCACCAATGTGATTAATAGGCTACAGCAGTTCCTTTACAAGGAAACACTACAGTGACCGGGCTTTTTGTGTTAGTTTATAAGCAAGTACTGTATAGGGAAATGTGACCAAAAAATATTATAAAATCATACTGTAGCCAGAGGCTTTCCCCCTTGCTCTATTATATTGTTAGAAATTGAGCTCATCCATTGAAACCGATACAGAAAGTTATTTAACATAGTTAAACCATGTGATCAGTTGAGGCAACACTACCAATTTAGATATTTTAAAAAGGGTCTAGTTGCATACTTTTTTAAAGGGCACTAGACAAATTCATTTCATATATAGCCCTTGGTGTCTTACAATTCTTGAATCATAGGCGGCATACATTCAGAATCCAGCTACTGAGGAACACCAGTGGAACAGGATTTTATGACCTCCTTGTTCATATGCCTTGAGCTCCTGCATGCAGGGCGAAATCTAACAAATAGCTGTGTATCTAGTTAGTCACCGATACAATATGCCGGACTAGAAAATCCT
Source organism: Azemiops feae (assembly GCA_023970755.1). Classification (NCBI taxonomy): domain Eukaryota; kingdom Metazoa; phylum Chordata; class Lepidosauria; order Squamata; family Viperidae; genus Azemiops; species Azemiops feae. The sequence continues at coordinate 5,743,378 of JALGBA010004228.1, read as the reverse complement.
TGGTCTGATCCAAAGCGTCTTGTACTCATGCATCAGAAGTCAATGTGAGGTCTAGAAAGTCAATAGGACAATACAAATCTTCCAGGAAATAGCAATAGAAAAGAAGCTGAGCCTCTATGTTTTCTCCAGTGGTGCCATCCTAACCTTAGATTCAGCTAAAGCTAGCTCAGGGGTCTTCAAACTTGGCCCTTTTATGACTTGTGGACTTCAACTCCCAGAATTCCTCAGCCAGGCACGCTGGCTGAGGAATTCTGGGAGTTGAAGTCCACAAGTCATAAAAGGGCCAAGTTTGAAGACCCCTGAGCTAGATCAATACTAAAGCAAAGAATCTTAGATACAGAAGGTCAAACACAAATGGCTGCTTTCTCTCATAATACAATTGCAAATAACCAAATTTTAGTGTCTAAACAAACCTCATATTTATAGTACATCACAGTTTCCAAATTTAGGAGACCCCTGTCTTTCAATTTCATGTTTTCCCACAGCTGTTCTGGAAGGAAAATATAAGAAAACTCCATTTGAATTCTGATACAGCCCCTGTGATATAGGTACTGTAGAAACCAGAGCCCATGTACTTCTATATTGCCAGTTCTAATAGGGACATTTGCCGCCTTTTGTTTAAATTTCAGGGACACTCTGATAGCTTTTATTTCCACTATCCTTTAAATCAAGATAAATTTCTCTAAAAGTAGCAAAATTCTGCTACATTATGTGTAAGCTTCGCCCACCAATGGTTGCTAATAATTCTGGTTGTTAGGGGATAGTTTTGTGTTGTTCGTTATTGATTGTACTTTTATTGGTCAATGACTGAAATAAAATGTCTGTCTGTCTGTCTGTTGTCAGGAGGATACTCTGTCATTCCTGGCAAAAGTCATCCAGGTCATTTGTTATTCAACCTGGGACTGAACCAGTGTAAACAGGGCAAGATAATTCGCAAAGTGTTTCTGGAGCTTCCCATCTTCTGAAGAACTTGGATCAAAAGGGTGCGTTGCAAATTTGTCACAATAAGCTTTTGAGTAGTCTACCATTTTTGGTTACTGGAACTGTTTTTTTAATAGTCATTTCAGCAGCTGAAGAAACTCTGTTAAATAACTACCTGAAGACACAGTGAAGGTAGCAAAGTAAATTACTTTGACCAACTTCACTGTTACATACAGGTCCTCTCAGTAGCATTTGATCTTGTTTACTTTGGGACTTCTGCTATTTGACTTCAGGTTCTTGCTTCTGTGGTCACCCTGCTGTTCCTCCAAATACAAGCTTAGAATCCATATTACAGGAAAGTAATCTTGTCTATTTTTGAATATTAGCCATGAAATGCCTCAACGCATTTAAGAATATCTTGAATTCTATTTGTTTCTTTCATAACTGATCTTTCATCGCTATGGAGTCAAGAGTTAGGAAGTGAGATGAGGCGAGAATTCATACCAATTGAAAATCAGATTGCTCAAAAGATACAAAAACTGAAGTAGGTTAAGTAGGAAAATAACATATTTCTCCAGTTTCTAACACAAAAGACAAGTCAAGACATTTGCAAGAGTGCTTAAGATGGTGGTCATATGTCAATCTTGATGAAGAGAAAGCTTCATGGCTCTATTTATTTGGAATAATCATGTGTCAGAAGTTAACTTGTGAGAAATAATGCCCCTCCCATCCCTACCTCACCCCAACTGACATATATTATTTCATGAATTTCCAGAGTGCTTTCAACTACGTGAAGAAGAAGCAGTAATTGCTTGAGAATGTCACAAGTAAATCAGTAATCAACATGACAATTCTAGAGTGCAAAGCAGAATATGCCAAAAGGGGTTGCAAATGGTAACCTCTCTTAATTTTGTTCTAGGTTTCAGGATACTTGCAAAAGATATTTAGTTTTCAGGATTTTTTCACTTTATCGACTCCATTATTTATTTCCACAATCCAATGCCATGGTAAAAAGAACAACTCAAGCAAGTGGAGGATTCAAAGAATCTTATCAGGAAAAAAGAAACCTATAGAACTACAGTAAAAGGAGTAGAATTGACAGTCTTTGCCTATGGAAGACCCAGTAACTGTTCTTCAAAAGACATCTGCAGCTGAAATAATGACGCAGCTGTCAAATTGGACTGAATAATTCCTAAGTGTCTACAATAAGGTTAGAAGGCATTTCAGCTCAAATAAGTAAAATAACTGAAAATGCAAAGCTGGGGTCTATGAAACATACACACACACACACAAAGAAACCCCCAGACTATTTTTTTTTATGATCAAGAGTTTGTGACAGGTGCTAATACAGTTTGAAAAGAGTTATTAAATGTCCTGTAAGGGGCACATGGGGGAAAAATAGTTTTAGAAATCAGCTATGCAGTCTTTTGAGATCAGTTGCAATCAAAGAACTGCTATAGTTAAATACTGTAAAGAGGGTTCCATTCTTAAAGCTCCTATGGTAACAAGTTGCACATTTGCAAATGTACACCCCCATTGAGACATTCAAGATCAAATTGTCAAAAATAAGTGCGTTCTGGAAAACATTTGCCATTTTATCGCTGAATACTTGGAGCAGATTGCATTGCATTGAAACTTGAAAATTTTCATTTTTGAAATTTCTGTCATATGATGAGAGACCATGGTTATCTGCTCTGTCTGATCTTTTATAATCAGCCTGTAACTAATTAAATAAATGAAAATAAAAGTGAAAAAAAAAATCTTCCCCGGCTCTTTTTTTTTTACTAAGAATTAGAAATATTCCCTTTTACAGCATTAATATGGGGAAAATATGAACCATTTTTATTCATATATATAGAGATGTATAGTGCCTAGCATCTGTTGAAGAGAACTCTGCTAACATAGAACTTTCAATAAATTTTGGCATAGTTGGTTGATAAACTCCTCTTTCTTAAAGTGGAGAGGATCAGTTTACATTCTTTATTCGACCTAATCAGTAGGGAAGGATTGGTCAAGGAGATATTAGAGTTTTAGAAAAGTATGAGTGTAATGCTTACATCAATCCTGTAGCTTAGATTTCAGAAAAGGTGATTTGTCAGATAAATGCTAGGTAAGGACTTCATGGCAAGATAAAACAATAGAGACAGCAAGCTAACATAGGTAAGAGTTCCTGAAAAGGAAATTACTAAACATAATCTCAAGTGAAGCCAATGGGGAAAACAGAAGGAAGAAAAGAAGAATGGAAGAACATTTTATTGAAGGTGATTTATTCATTCTGTAGTTCTGTCCTGAATCCAGTACCCTTCTTTTGTTTGACTTATTTTTTTTTAACTCAATTATGTAGTTAAGGTGTTTTGAGAATCCTTATTATATCTGCAGGTAAATAAAACTCAAAGTAGCTAATATATGCAAAGTTACTAATACAATTCAAAATAACCTTGATTATTCAGGAAAGCTTGCCCAAAAGTGATAATCCCACCCAATCAAATGCAAAGTTTTTTGTGCTGAGGTAAACTTTCATTATCATCTTCAACAAACCTGGCTGCTATAAAAATGACAAAAATTGTTATGGCACTAATATGTGTAAAAGCATTTTGAATGTTCAGGAGGTAAACATGATTCAAAAGGATAATGTGACTGTAAGAAATGTTTATGCAGTTTTAGGAAGAATTGGCAGAAGTTAGGATAATTTCCAAGTTGTTAGATATTGTAACGGATCATACATCATCTGAAATATGGTCAGCATTTCAAGTGATACACTAAGAAAGACGTCAAAAAAAATGACAAAAGTTCAGAAGAAGGCGATTAAGAATATGGAAAATAAATTGTATGAGAAAAGATGGAAGTAATTTGAGAAGAGGATTGGAGAAGGAGTAGGAGGGGGGTAGGAAGAAATGAAGGGGGAAAAAAAACAATGATAGCATTTTTCAAATATTTGAAGGACAGATATTTGAAGATACCGATGCTTCTATTCTGCCCAAGATCTAATTTTAAAATGAGCAGTTTTTCATTGAACTTTCCACTCAAAGAAAGAGCTTGCCAACTTTTCAAACTGATCGACACATTTAGAATTTTGAGGAAGAAATTACGAGATTCAGACTGGGAAAATACAAAAGCCACTACATAGCTGTAAACAGCGAAGAGTTTGCCATCTAAGGGTAATCAGGATTATTGCAGTCCAGCATTTGGGCACACTTTTCTGGACATAAAGCATATTATCGACCCTTTCCCCCTCTTTTGTATATTTTAAGAATACTTATAGAACCTTCTTGGAAATAAAGAAATATCTGGAGGCTTGCACATTCCTTTGCAGTACCGTATGCCATGTTTCCAATTCTTTATTTATTTATCAGAAGTATATTACAATAGAATGCGATATTCTATTCTTGTTGCAGGAATCCTGATGACTTCACTTCTGCATCTAAGACTTGTCTTCTTGGTAATTATCTCCTCAAACATTCTAATTTGGGGAAATTAACTAATCACGTGTATCAAAGACTCCAGTGTGTTTAACCTATCCATGCTAAATTGATCTCCTTCAAAGAAAAAAATTTAAAAAGGCCAAAATAGTCCACACACCTTGCCTTCCTCCTCTGATGACCTCATTATGTCATTACTGCACCCTCTGCATTACTGGAAATTACAGCAATCCACATTTTTTTTTTAAATCATGCAATTATATGGAAGTAATCCCCACTGAGCTTGATGAGGCGTACTTCTGAGTAGCCATACCAAAAATTCTGTGATCAGTGTGTAAAGGAAAGTTTCTGGAAAGAAATTATTCTCATTTACAGAATGTGTTGAAATCCCAAGAAAGAGAAAAATGAAAAATGAAAAAAATTGAAATTCTGAGTACATTTCAGAAGAACATATTTAGAACAGAGTGTTGGCCTGTGAGTTTTATATGGATGGCTAATAACTGACTATCCAAACAAATGTTATTAAATGATGTTAGGAATAAATCTTCTTGGATTTTCCCCAGAGTTCGAACTGGTCATTGCTACATTAAAAAGTTCTAGTTTTCTTCTCTCTCTCTCTTTTTATTTTTATTTTCTGAATAGAAGCTACCTATGGTTAAATTGTCTGTGGATATATTACCTAAGTGAGACTTCAGTTTAAAAACAAATGACATTATTCTGAACTAATAATAAATCCAATATGGTTATAAAGGCAACTGATTTTAGACTTTCCAAATTTGAGGATTATATTATTAGAGTAAATAGATCTTCTGGATAGAAAGAAGAAAAGATTAAAGGGGAAAACAATCACAAGATCCTATGTAATATACGTAAATTGGGAATACTTTGTTAAGATAGCTTTTAGGGGGAAACACATAATATGTCCAAAATGGATGGATTGATTTTTTTTGGGGGGGGGTTAGATCTTTGGCTCCTGCATCCCAATATCAAAAGAGTTACAAATTAATCAAAATGTGCTGCTAATCTGAACTTGCAATGTTTTTTTTTTGTTGTTGTTATTCTTTTAAGATCGGTGGTGCTTACTTTCTTCTGCTTCTTGGGCAGGTAAAACTTGAATTTTAAATATCTGACAACATAAGTAGTTTGGCTTCATGTATGGCCTTTTAATAAGCAATCTGTCCTGGATTGATTTTTCCCCCCTATCTGATATAGCTTGATCACCTGCCTTGCACTGTCAGCTAGTAAAGAAATGTAATCATAATTAGACCTGCTTGCACAGAAATATAGTACAATGCGTAGCAAAATGTACTCATCCCATACAACCATTTTGTTCTGGTAAGTAAGATAGCATCTCCCTAGAGATGTTTGATAGACAGTGTTTTCCACCTCTGGCATGTTCTAACCTCATGATTTCATGACTGAATATCATGGGCATTGTGATACAGCTAGAGAGCATCACATTAGGGAAGGTGGGCTCAAGTCCTTATGGCAGCTGAATCATGCCAACTTCATTGAGAGACAGATTTGGTAGCAGCGTGAAATTGCAATAATGCTTATACCACTTCATTTTATCACTTGTTGACACTGAAAATGGCACAAATATCTGATGCAGATCATATCTCACTTGACTAGCAACTGAATTTCCCTGATTAGGGTTCTTATTTGTGTTTTATTCAATGGCAAGACAATAGGTATTAAATTTAATATGGTTCATTAAAAAAAACATTTCTGTAATTCCTTAGGCCAAATATCACGATCTGTTTGCTGGGGGGGGAGGAGTTCTGGCAATTTCCTTGTTAATTGACAGATTCTTTCTTAGAACCTTCTGGCTCAATGGTTATCCAAGAAATTAGTGGTATGTGGGAAAAACCTTGGGAGGTTGAGCAAGGAGATGCTGCCAAGGAGCAGTCAGATAAGAGATAGCATAGCCTACAACTGGACAGTGGATGAGGCAAGAGTCTCCTAAGAGACCCTCCCTTGTTTCTTGGGTTATAAAGGAGATGGGGAGAAAATTGTACTTTCAGACTTGCAAAGTTCTGCCGATGTAGCTTTTCAATAAAATAGAATAAGCTCAGCCGGTTTATTCTAACTTAGCCAGTTTACTCCAGGAAGCCAAGAGAAACAGGTACTTCCATTCCACTTTGGAATCAGCCTTGGATTTGATTGATCTCATGAACAAATTAGTTTTGGGAAGCTGAAGCCATTTGTTTGTAATTCTACTCCCACGTATTGGAACTGCAGCAAAACTTGTATTTTCTTTGGAATCACTGGGGTTCTACAGCCTTTGCAGATGGTTCTTCCCTTACTTGCTCACAGATCCTGTGCTCAGGAAAGGCCACTTTTTTTTTTTTTTTTACTCCTATCCTCATATCCACATTAGAGATTCAACAGAAATTTCTGGGGTTGTATCTTCCTGCAAATGCTGTTCGGCATTCACCTCTTTTCAGTGGTGGGATTCAAATATGTGAACAACCGGTTCTCTGTTTGGATGCCGCTTCTGGAAGTCCATTCTGGGCCTGGGCAACAAAAAATTAACTACCGGTTCTGCCGAAGTGGTTCGAGCAGGCTGAATCCCACCACTGCCTCTTTTACTAATCTAGCCATAATAGTAATATACAACTTTAGTCACAGTATTGGGGAAAAGCACTGAGCATCAAAATTGCCAGCCCAGCAGCATTTCACTGTTACAACTCATGGGGGCTTTTAAAAGCGACAGAGGAACGGTGGCAAAGAGGAGGATTAAAATCCTTTTGAGGATTTCAATCTGCTTTTGTTTATTTATTACAATCAGTCGTCTCTGCCTCGATTCACATCCCAGCAAATGCCTAGAGCTATTCAGTACTGAAAAAGATCGAAATACACGGTGAGGATGGGAAAAATGTATTTTATTGAGACCGAGTAGATGTTTCTATTTTATAATGATGATGATAAGTCAGGGGGCAGGCCATTGATTAAATAATGCTTTTTGTTATATCCTGTTTATTAGTTGGAGGAAAGGAAGGAGAGAGCTCATATCCCACGTTGTATTTTTTTATATTCTCTATATTTCAGTGTCAACATTGAACAAGTTCTTTGCAAAGCATGCTGGTGGAAATTCTGATGGTGTGAAAATGCCATAAGTTAAAAGAAAGGATTGCTATTTTTCATTTCTTCTTTGAGTGATGCTCTAGGTTTGCATTTTTCCGATTCACAGTAGACCATAAAGACTGTGTAAGAGACACTTGCCAACCCCACACAAAGTAATAAGAAGAAACCCTAAACCTGGCTGGGGCATTCTGGGAGTTGAAGTCCACACATCTTATAGCTGCTAAATTTGAACAATGCTGGCCTAAAGCTACCGATCTACCCATTCCTTTAGCATGGACTCTATTGATTCTCAGGTACCTCTTCTTCAAATTTTGTCTTTTTTGGAAGGGCAGAAGTTCTTAAAATCAGATTTAAGCTCTTCATTCCTTCTGGTCATTACTTCTAATCTTGCAGATTCTAACAAATAGAGAACAGATTATTTTGAAATGCATTTTGTTTGTTTGTTTTAAAAAAATAAATCAATAGCCATGAATAAAATACCTAATTCTGAAGCATCTGGTCCTCCAAACTCTTTTGCTGACTTTTTTCTTTTTAAACCTATACAGCTTTTAAATAAAAATGTTACTGAAAATTAAAGTTATTTATGAGTTCTCAAATTCAATTACACAGGAAGAATAAACTTGAAGAATAAACCCAGTTTCAAAAAGGAAAAGCAGTAGAGTTTAAAATGTGAACAGGTTTAATTGGTAGCTATAGCAACGTAAAAATAAGCTGATTGATGAGAGAGCAATTTCATTTCTGAAATTAAAACAAAAATCATGTTAATATTTGTATGCAAGGCCAGTTTCTTGACAGTTTGTGTCACATTCAAATCAAACTAAATGATTTATTTCATTATGAGAATTGTTTTTTAAAAAAATAGCCATTTACAAATACAGTGGCAGTGTTTAACCTTTCAGCTACACGAGATCCTTGTTTATTACACTAGAGTTACATTTAAATGCTTTAGTGTTCATAAAAGTATCTATGCTGAAATCAGTGCAATGATTTCTATTTCTATAGGGAGTTACTACATGTCACTACATTTCAGCAGTAAATGTAGATGTTGTCTTGTCTCTGATCAAATAAGTCAACATCTGAGCAAGTTCTATCATCTTCATCAACTGTTCCTCCGTTGTGGGTAGTGCTAAATCTTTTCATCTTTGTGCATATAATAATCTCGCTTGCAGTTATCATGTACAAAAGCAAAATTCCATGACTATTTTCCAAGTGATTGTCCAACAATCCTAGAAGAAAAACCTCTGGTCTCAATTGTATATTAATCTTTAAAATCTTCTGGATCAATGTACCGTGTTTCCCCGAAAATAAGACCTACCCTGCAAATAAGCCCTAGCCTGATTTTTTGGGGTGGGTCTAATATAAGCCCTACTCCAAAAATAAGCCTGGGGTGGGCGTGGCCAGCACAAGCAGCAGTGAGCACAGGGGTCAATGGTGTCCGGCAGCAGCCGCAGCCCACAGGCCCCTTGGCACAGAGCAGGTAAGTCTGTGCGTGGAGGCAGAGGCAGAGGCGGGGGGGAAGTATTTGGGTGCCTATGGGGCACTTGGAAACTGAGTGATTGGAAGTCGCTTCATTCCCAAGCACCCCATAGGCACCCAAACACTTTTCAGTTGAATGGAGATCTGATGGAGACTGGAAGCTCCATCTGCTTGTGAATGGGGTGTTTTGAAAAAGAGCAATTAGCTTCGTCTCCAAGTGCTCCATTCCAAAGTAGACGGAGCTTCTAGTCTCCGTCAGATCTCCGTTCAGGGGAAAAGTGTTTGGGTGCCTATGAGGATCTTGGGGCAGCTCCACCCCCTCCCCCACCTGCCTTGCCTCATGGTGGTGGCACGGCGTGACAGGCCACACAGCTCCTGTTGGACAGGGCTGTTGGTGCTGCCGGCGCGGCAAGGTGAGGCAGGTGCGAGGAAAAAAGACATCCCCCGAAAATAAGACCTACTGCCTCTTTTGGCGGCAAAAAGTTATAAGACCGGATCTTATTTTCGGGGAAACCCAATATGTATTTGAACACAGAATGTTCTAGCTTTTTTACACCAATTTTTAGGGACTTCCAGGAAGATAGCAAACTGAAAATAACTCTATAAAACGTGGATCCAACATTTGCGGTCATGAATAGGAGCCAATGAGTAGATCAACTCCTTTAGTCCTCTCTGGATAAAGAGAGGATGTGAGATCACCCAAGCACTTCACCTTATGGTTGATTGTCAGAAGGAGACAGCAAGATAGTTGTGTCTGGAAGGGGTGGGGGAGAATTGGGAGATGAAGGAATTCACCATAATTGCTCCAGTCACACATGGAGCCTGTTTAAAAGACAATAAGTCCTTTGTTAGCTACTTTCAGAAATTGCCTATTAACCGCTTCAAAGAAGTTAGACTACTTCAGAGTGACAAGATTGCAAATACCAGGAGATTGCCCTCAGTCCTTAATATAAGAAAATGAAGATGTACCTTTATAATCTTTAAGAATTTAAAATAAACAGCAAAAACAAGACAAGGTTTTGGCTACAGAAGATTTTAAGTGGATTAAGGACTCAGAAAGCATTGGAGTATTGTATTTGAATATTAAGACTTTGAAATTAATTTTAAAGAATAAATGCATGTTGTGGGAAAGAGAATTTATTTTTGACATATAATAAGACAAGTGATATATAATGGCGTTCAGAGATATCTTTGAGGAACTGCACTGGTAACTGCATTGGGACTTCGAATCAATTATGTCAGCTATGTTCCCAGAAGAAGTTGTTATAGCAAAATATATGCAACAAAATCTACCCAAGAACAACTGAACGAAAATTTGAATTATAATTTGTCATTAGATATAATGAAACAATTGCATGAAGTTTTAAAAATTAAGAAGGAAATAAAAATGACAATTCCAGAGACCAATTGTAACAATTTTTTTTGCTTATCAAAAAGACTTATATAGCATTGAAGAAATTCATATCAAGGACTAAGTGGATTACAGACAAAAATTGTTCTGTATAAAAAGGAAAAAAGGAATATAACGTTTACTTGACCAGGGTTAAAGTGGGTTATATAGTATTGTCATTTCGGTTGGTGCTCTTTGGATTTGCTGATATCTCAAATGGAAAAAATGTGGTTTATTAGATTTGCTTACATTTAATATGATGTTTAAGCATTTTCCCCTACAGTTATTTTATGTATCATAATTTGTTAGCATTTAAACTGGCTCTGCATCTACTGCCTTTTTACTTAAGGTAAGGATGTTTTGTGAACTTATTCTTTCTAAAGGAGAAATTATACCTCTTCATTATGTTAAATTTTAATCTTTTGTTTATATTCAAATGCTGGCATTACGTTATATTTGCTAAATGTAGAATTGTTTATAGTTTAGAGTTGAGATAGGGAATGTTTATTTGAATGAGATATGTTGATATTTGGGATGGTTTTCTTTGGAACTGTTGGCATTTGGAATGGAAAAATGTGCATTGGAGTTTGTCTTTCTTAAAAGGAGAAACTATCCCTCTTTGTCATGTTAAACTTTAGTTTTTTGTTTATACCAGGATATTGAGACCATTTAATGTCTTTTAAAGGGAGGTTTGCTTAATGCTAAGAGTTGGGATGTTGAATGTTGAGTTTTATATATATATTAATTAATATTATTTTAGAGCTCTGATTGGACTTTTTACTGGATTGGGAAAGATGTTATTTATTTGATTTGCCTATTATTAAGAGATGAATTATGGGATGAAAAGTTTTATATTTGTTAATTAAGAGGAAGTGAGGAGATTATGAAATTGTTTATACTTGTGGTGAGAATTTGCTTTCTTGAGGGGGCATTCTTTTCACTTTTTTGCTTTGTTGAACTCTTCTTATTCTTTTCTCTTTTTTTTTAGTTTGCATTAACTTTTTTATTGTAATTAAAACCTTAAATAAAATTATTGCCAAAGTAAAAAATCTCTCTTTATTTGTAAGTTAGTTATACCCAAAAGTAGTTAAGAAATGAGGCTTGTGAAAATCTTATCCCCATATAGGCTGCATTACAACTGTGAGGCTGACGGAACTCCCTTGACTTCCAGCTACTCAACTCAGAAGCTAACCTCAAAAACCCAATTCCTACAGGTTGGCGATAAGGAGTAGCTGTCCAGAGTGCAATGGGCGATCTCATGATCACTCCGTTTTTGTGGAGATACTGCACTGGCTAGAATTCACCATTGGGCTGCTGATCTCCCCCACAATACCATCTTCATCTCTTCAAGGATCTTTAGTTCACCATCAGTCCTCATCGGAAGATCTTAGCTTTGAAATTACTAATGTGATAAAATAGAATTGTAGAGTGTATCTGGAACAAAATCTAATAATATATGTGATAAAATAGGAAATCTTCCTATCATGTTATCAAGAGATATGGAGAATTTTGCCACATGTCAACTGTAAAAATGTGTAGTAAATGTTGATCTTTAATCATGTGACACAAATCTATCAACACAAGTCATTTATTGAGATTTTTCAATTAATTACAACAAATATAGCTACCAGTGTCCTCTTCTAGGATACCTTTATTTCAATTCTTACACTTTTCCCTTCATTTTCACCTGAATTTCATAAAAATAGAATGTTAATGACTATTATTTCTCTTATTATTAATGTTATGATTTTGCCCATGCAGATATGACTTGCACTGTTTGAGTGCAGTCCCTTTCAATCAATTGTTATGAAAAATCCATATTTGGAATATATGATAGCTATATTGCAAGAAAAAAATCCAAGTAGTCTAGGACAGACTGCCTTCAGGTGTCAGGGACATATGACAACCTGGTGGTTTAATTAGCCCATACCAACATGTCCAATTGTTTCAAAACGCTCTTAATAATGTCATCTTTCATGGATTGCTATCCATGAAGTATATCACATTTCTCCTTAATTTTTTGTGCTGTCCAGCTGATCACTTTCTGTCTATTCCAGGCTTATTTCAACTGTTCTCCATCTCTTTCTTTCACTGACGTTTTTCCATAATTTCATCAACCTATGGTATCACTGGTATCACTCTCTTTCTCCATGATTTCCTCTCTCTCTGTGGCTTAGAGTATCTTAGTGCTCAAATGTTATCTCGATCATTTTCAACATATGTTGTATTGGACTAGAACAGACATGTCAAACTCGTGACGTCATGTGATGTCACGCGACGTATTGGAACTTTTTCCCCATTGCCAGCAATAAACAGAAGCTACACATTCACCATCTCCCTGTAGTGTATAAGACAACTTGCATTTTGTTGGAAATAAACTGGAATTTCCTCATACAGAGCTATCTCCCAGTCTTGAGATATACTGTATTAGGCAACTTTTACCATTTCTAGATGGATGACCATTAGGAGCAATAGGAGATGCAGTCTGAAAGTGCCAGTTTTCTCTTTAAAGTGTGTGTGTGGGGGAAATTAAGAGTTTTTATACCTGACGTGCTAGGAGCATCTCTACTATGGTATAGGGTTTCCTGCCTGAGCAGGGGGTTGGACTAGATGGCCTCCAAGGTCCCTTCCAACATCATCATCATCATCATCATCAACATCATTATTATTATTATTATTATTATTATTCATCGCACAGTCAGCCAGATGTTCAGACTGGATTTGGCATTTTGTCTACCTATCGAGTCCTTACCAAGGACCTGGGATAGGCAGATGTGGATGTTTGATGATATTACAGATATCATCGCAGGATGGAAGCAGTTTCTAGTAAGGCCGCCTTTTGCAATTGACTAATGGCAAATTTGTCAATGTCAATGGTGTTCAAGTGGTGCTCCAGTTGTTTTGGGATTGCACCCAAGGTGCCTATTATTGTTGGTACTACCCTTGCTTGCCTTTGCCACAGTCTTTCTATTTCTATTTGTAGGTCTTTGTATTTTGTTATTTTCTCCAGTTCTTTCTCGTCTATTCTGCTGTCTCCAGGCACTGCCACGCCCACTATCCAGACTTTTTTGTCTTTCTTATCGACAATTGTTAAGTCTGGGGTGTTATGTTGCAGGTGCTTGTCTGTTTGAATTCTGAAGTCCCAGAGCAGTTTAACTTTATCATTTTCTATGACTTTCTCTATTTTATGATCCCACCAGTTCTTGCTTACAGACAAATGATATTTCTTGCAGATCTTCCAATGCACCATAGTTGCTACTTTGTCATGCCGCTGCTTGTAGTCAGTCTGTACAATCTTCTTGCAGCAGCTTACTAGGTGGTCCACTGTTTCTTCAGCTTCTTTGCATAGGCGGCACTTACTGTCTGTTGCTGTTTTCTCAATTTTGACTTTCTATGCATTTGTCCTTAAGGCTTGGTCTTGTGCAGCCAGAATTAGTCCCTCAGTCTCTTTCTTCAACTTTCCTGCTCTTAGCCATTGCCAGGTCTTGTTATTATCTGCTTTCCCAGCTATTTTGTAATGTACTGACCATGTAGTGCTTTGTCTTCCCATGCCTCTATTCTGTTCTTCATTTGGTCTTCCTTGTAGGCCAGTTTGGCCTCTCCAGTAGTCAGTAAGCCTTCCTGATATACTAATTTCAGTGCATCTTCATCACTGTCCTTCAGATATTCTTCCAAAGCCATTTCTTCTTCTTCAACCATCTGATGTACTTGCAGCTTTCCATGTCCACCTATTTGTCTTGGTAAATAGAGTCTGTCAATGTCACTGCGTGGATGAAGGGCATGACTCATTGTCATTATTTTTCTGGTCTTCCTATCCATTGCTTTTAGTTCTGCTTGAGTCCAGTCCACTATTCCAGCTGTGTATCTAATGACTGGAATTGCCCAGGTGTTGATTGCCTTCACGGTATTTCCTCCATTGAGTTTGGACTTTAAGATCTTCTTCACTCTCTTGATGTATTCACCTGTAATCTTTTTCTTGACTTCAGTGTGCTTGATGTTGTCAGCTTGAAGGATACCCAAGTATTTGTAGTAATCTTCCTCATCCAGACTCTTAATGTTATTTTCGTGGGGCATCTTGATTCCTTCAGTTTTCACTATTTTTCCTTGTTTGACAGTAAGTGTGGCACATTTGTCCAAGCCAAACTCCATTGCAATATCTTGGCTATATATACGGACAGTGTTGAGCAGCGATTCTATTTCAGATGATGTTTTTCCATACAGCTTCAGATCATCCATGTAAAGGAGGTGGGATAGTCTGGCAGATGTTTTTGATGTTTGATAGCCATGTCCTGAGTCATTCAGTATTGTTGACAGAGGAAACAGTGTAATAACAAATAGTAGTGGTGATAATGAATCTCCTTGAAATATTCCTCTCTTGATATTAACTTCTTCCAGTCTTTCACCATTGACCTGCAGCTGTGTCTTCCATTATGCCATCGATCTTTGCACAAATTTTCTAATGTTTCTAGGCACTTGATTATCCAGTCATGTGGTAGAGAGTCAAATGCCTTTTTGTAGTCAATCCATGCCACATTCAGGTTGGTCTTCCTTTTCTTGCAGTTTTCCAAGATCATTTTGTCTATTAGGAGTTGGTCTTTTGTTCCTCTGCTATTGGGGCGGTTTCCTTTCTGCTCGGGTGGAAAGAGATTGTTTTCAATTAGATGCTGTTGTATTGCATCAGCTACCACACCAGTTAGCAATTTGAAAGTTGTTGGTAAGCAGGTAATTGGCCTGTAGTTGCCTGGTGTTGCCCCTTTTGCTGGATTTTTCATTATTAGATAGGTTTTCCCAGTTGTGAGCCACTTTTCAATTTCTCCTCCTTGTAGTATATTGTTGAACTGCTTGGCAATGAGTGGGTATATAACAGTTAGATGTTTCAACCAAAACCCATGCAGTTCATCTTCACCTGGTGCTGACCAATTTTTGATCTTCCTTGCTCTTTTTTCTACCACTTTTGTTGTTATTACTAGTTCTTTCATTTCAACTTCTGTTTTATTTGCATCCACCTCTTTTAACCAAGCCGCATCCTTGTTGTGTTTCTTTGGGTTATCCCATATCTGCTTCCAGAACTGCACTGTTTCTTCCTTGTCAGGTACTGACTGATTCATTGCAGTTTCTCCATTGATGGATTGGTAGAAACGTTTCTGATTGGATTGAAATTGGAGGTTCTGCCTATAATTTGCAATTCGAGCTTCGTATCTACTGATTTTCCTGGCTATAGCTGTTATTTGCTGCTTTATTATTTCCAGTGCTTCCTTGATCTTCCTTGTTTCTAAGTGGTATTTCTTGATTAGGTATTCTTTGGTCTTCTTGTTCTTCAGCTTCTTTTCTTTCATCTGTTCTAGCTTGCTTGCATGTGATCTTAACTTGCTGATCTTATTTTCTAGTCTAACCTTCCATTTTTGTGGTGCACTGTTTGTTTGTTTTTCTTCTTTGTTGATTTTGCATCCCAGGTATTCAGTTATAACTGCAGCTGTGCTGTACATTAGTTGGTTTGTTTCTTGCAGTGAATTGGTGCTTATACTTGATATTGCAGTATTTGCATCTTTTAATGCTTGTGCTAGCTGTTTCTTTGGAACAAGCTTCAATGCAGGCAGCCTTATTCTGTTGTTTTTGTGCTGTTCTAGATGCTCAGTTATTCTTTGTTTCAATTCTTTTATTTCTTTAGTTAGAGGGCTTTGTTCTTCCTGAGGAAGAGGTGCCTGGTTTCCAAATGAGAACAGTTGTATATCTCTGCTGGATTCCTTCACTGCCAACTCCCCCTGGTTTGCCTCTACATTCTGAATTACTTCTGGCAAGGCTTTGATTTCTTTGCCCTGGGTAAACCTTTGCAGTTCGTCCAATTCTGTTTCTGCGAATACTTTTTTTTTATTATTATTATTATTATTATTATTATTATTATTATTATTATTATTATTATTATTATTATTATTATTATTATTATTATTATTATTATTATTATTATTATTATTATTATTATTATTACTACTACTACTACTACTACTACTACTACTACTATTATTATTATTATTATTATTATCCTGTAATTCCATGCTCACTCAGGGAGAAAAGGCAATCTATACATGTTTTAAAGTACTTTCTATTCCATATATGTATTGCTAGGGCTAAGAATTAAGTTTTTGATTGAGTTCAAAACATGTCTATGATTTACTAAATTTACTAAATTATGTTTTCTTTCCAACTATGCCTTTGCTCATATCACATATTCTCCTTAAGAACATTTAGTCTCAATTTTCTTTGGAATTTTATCTCAAGGCATGTCTTTCTGTTGGAATCTACACCCCAGGTTTTCTCCCGATTCTAATATTGTTTACTAAGGCTGAGATATTTTGCCAGAAATTAAACTTTTGCAGCTGTTCCTCAAAATCTTAAGTGCTATGCACTTACTATCAACTGATTCAGTTGGCTTTCAATTTCAGTAGATGCTAAACTTGATATTGGACACTGAACCTTTTATTTGCAGATGATAATAGCATATGGAAGGATTTTGAACTTTAGTACGAGTTCCCTGTGGGGAAAATGGCCCTGCCTCCCACAAAATTTCCAGAGGCTAAACTATTTATGTTGGAAAATGATGTGCAGAAGAACCCAACAACAGGTGTCTTATGACCATTCAACAAACTTACGACCATTGCAGTATCCCTATGGTCATGTGATCAAAGTTCTGATGCTTGTCAACCAACTCACAGTTATGACGGTTGCAGTTTCCCAGGGTCACGTGATCACCTTTTGCGACCTTCTGTCAAGCAAAGTCAATGGGGAAGCCAGATTCACTTAACAACCACCGTACTAACTTATCCACTGCAGTGATACAACTTTGGCAAGAAAGATCATAAAATGGGGCAAAACTCACTTAACAAATATCTTGCTTTAGCAACAGAAATTTGGGGCTCAATTGTGGTCATGAGTTGAAGACTACCTGTATAAAGGGAGGAGTATCTTTCCTAGCTTGGCCTGAGTAGTGCTGCAGACAATCTTTGCAGCCACCACATGTCATCTGATACAGGAATTCTCAACCATTTTTTTTGTTCATGGCTCCCTTCTAAGCATCATGTATCTTTATGATCCTCCTATAGTCATTGTTAGCTTTAAAAAGGTATTTAACATCTGCATTTTTTTATTCTAGACCAGGGGTATCAAACTCGCAACGTCATGTGATGTGTTGCGACGTATCACGACTTTTTTCCCATTGCCAGCAATAGGGTGGGCGCGGTTTCGGCATGACGCATCCGGCCCTCAGGCCGGCAGTTTGATACCCCTGTTCTAGACCATACCATACCAACACATAAACAAATAAAGGAAAGCTCAAGTGTTTATACTGCTGAAATCAGCACACAGAATGAGATGTGAGGATTATGACAAATTGATCATAGGTCTGGCAGTTCAGCTATTGAACTGAAGGGGCCGCCCTTGCGGGACTGCCACAAAGAAGAGGGGCAGGGTGTCAACTATTTTCCAAAGCACCTGAAAGCAAAACAAGAAACAATGGATGGAAACTGTCAGAGCATGCACAGTCTTACTGCGCTGAGGTAACCCAGGAGTAAATACAGTAAATAGTGCTTTGTATTAAATGGTGGTTTATATTACACTATCTACAATATACACTAGAAACAAGATACATACACCTGGTCATTCAGCAAACTCCAATACACAGCAATTACAGCAGGAAACAGGAAGAGAGAAAGACTCCAGCAAAGCCTTCCCTTTTATCTTAAGCTCTTAAAGGGATACAGACTCCTGATGAGACATTCCAAAAATTGCATCATTCATCTCACAATATACAAGCTGATTAGCTTCTAAATCATTACCTTGACAGAAGCTAATCAAGAAGAGAAGCAAACTAGAATTAAGGAGAAACTTCCTAACAGTTAGAACTATTTACCAGTAGAACGGCTTGCTTTCAGAAGCTGTGGGTGCTCCATTACTGGAGGCTTTTAAGAAGAGACTGAACGACCACTTGTCTGGAATAGTATAGTATAGTATAGTATAGTATAGTATAGTATAGTATAGTATAATATAGTATAGTATAGTATAGTATAGTATAGTATAGTATAGTATAGTATAGTATAGTATAGTATAGTATAGTATAGTATAGTATAGTATAGTATAGTATAGTATAGTATAGTATAGTATAGTACAGGCTTGAGCACAGGGTTGGACTAGAAGATCTCTAAGGTCCCTTCCAACTCTGTTATTCTGTTAGCTTGGGGTGCTGCCTCAGAAACCTATTGCCCCCCTTTAGAAATATAACATGCCCCCCCCCCAAACCACTGATCTAACATCAAAATATTTCTTTGCCATGGACATACGGATTTCAAGTCAGCCAAAACTCTGTCTGTTTATGATCATTCAAACTATTGTTTTCCCATTTAGGGGGCTAGTCATTTTCTTTTTTTCCAAAAGCACGAGTTAGCACAGTGAAGAACTGGAAGCCTGCTGTCACACAATAGGTCTAGCATCTAAAACTGATACTTTACTGGAAAATTGTAATAAAGTAGTTTTCTCACCCAGGGTCACGAGAGACCTATCAATTAATCCTGTTTTGAGCCGAGAGGAATAAAAGGGATGTTTTTCCCCCCACTCCTGGTCTGAAAAGCCGCTCAGAAAAATTTCCTCAACCCAACGAATGCATAGCCTTCCTGAACTGCTTCGTACGCCACCTGTCAAATAATAGAACCTCCAGCTAGGGTTGAGATGATGTATTTGGCAATTTAGCATAATCTAAATGGCTGTCTAATCCTAGGGGTAATTAACTGCCAAGTCACAAAAGCCAAGTTGTAATAAGCAAATTATTGTTTAAGTTCAGGTTCCCCTGATCGGATTGCAAATTAAGCATTATCATTTTACCTGAAAGGTAAATTGATTTCCCTCCGCAACTTCCATTTTTGCTCCTTTTCTTCTCCCATTGAGTGCCTTTTTTTAAATCATCCTAATTATAGCAAGGTAGCACCCTTATTTACACCAAGCATCCTGAAATCATAGAAATTAGTTAGAGATCTGAAAGGTAGCCAGATAAAAGGAATCAGTAGCATTTGTGTAGCATCTCCAGGTTGTGTGATTTCAACAACTGGTACCAGAGCACTACAAAGTAGCCCATTATTTCACATTACAAATGAAGAAGAGAAGAAGAAGAAAAAAACCTCTTACACAGATATATCTTTCTCACGGTTTATTTCTCATAGTTGTGGTTAATTGTTGCATCTGAACATGTCAGATTGCTGAACTTCCACTGTGATCTTGAGCCGGGAAATTGTTCGGGAGGTAAACAATGTTTCTAACCAACCCTTTTTATTCCAATACTGAAAAACAGGAAGGAAGAAAACACAATTTCAAAGAAAGGGGGGGGGGGAATCCTGCTCCGGCTTCTGATAATCAGAATTTCAACCATCTGAGAGCAAGAAACAATAGTTTAAATTACTATTGTCGCAGTCATGTATTTGCTTACCTGGACTTTGATTCACTGAACTTAATAGGACTGTCCACATGGCCAACTAAACCAAGTAGATGGTTAAGCATGGAATCCCTTTCCTGCTCTCTTTTGAGTCACCCCCCCCCAGTAGTATTCCTAGCCATCAGACTGGTCTTGTTTAGTTTAATGCTTGAGGTGTTGCCATGCATAACTAGAAAACGTGTCCATATTATGCTGCAAGCTTGTTTATAGGTATATTACATGCTTAGCTATAGCTTAAGCTTTGTGTGTGCTTTGCTGTATATAGTGATTCCGAAAACGCTAATGGAAGGGCCCTCTACAGAGATGTCAGGAACCCCTTGATAGAAAAACAAAGAGAAACCACCCCCAGCCCCACCTTTGTGTGTTGAGAAGCTAAATGTTGAGCAAGGAGAGACCGTTCCCAACACATCTGGAGGGCATTAGGCTTGGGAAGGCTGCTTTAGATAACAGGAGTGGGGGGAAAAATTCAGACTTCAACTCAGAAAATAGTTGGGCATTGTGCAAACCCATATCTGAACTGTAGATTGCCAGCTTCTAAACTTAAAGATTTCTTAAAGACACAGTGGTCAGAGAAACCAAAACGCTTTTGTCCATTAGTTTCTATTTTTTTTAAAAAAAAAGAATGTTAATATTGCTGCCCTATTTGGAGGGGAAGGGGAGAAATCAGCACAGGGTATCTCAAAATCAAACACATCTATGGTCTCACTGTTCTTAGTGAGAAGGTAACATATGCATCTAACTGTCTCCCGTTTAAATTAATAGGTTTGAAAGTTTTTAAGTCACTTATGGTAACCTCAGCTTTGCCTTTGGAAACACATACTGTAAAAATCTCTGCGTCTGGTATTTTCCCCAAATATAATAAGTACTAAGCTTGGAAAATATTTATTTGAAGTATCTTATAGACTTCTCAGGATCAACAGGTACTCCTTGTCCAGTTCAGTATTGGCACTCTCTTGTGACCAGATCTTCTTGCAGTTGGTATATGGCCACAGCTTCAGGAACCAAATATGCTAAATGAAGTGTCATTGTTCTTCCTCAGCAGCTACAGAAGAGCCTTCCACATGAGGTCTCATCGTCTTTCATGAAAGCTGTCTAAATATTTCAAGTATGTTTTCCTTGAAATTATGCCGAAGTGATCTACCCTTTGCCGTCTTCTGGTTTGATTTTTGGAGTTGCATTTCTTGGTGGGTTGGCTTCCCTCAGTTCACTTGATTACTGCCTCCCTTTATGGATTACTTTTAGCAGTTCTCTTTCTATTTTACCTTGGATTATTATTGAAGGAATGGTCCCTCCACTGGCATCACTGGAGGTTACTGAGCAGTCCCACCATGTGAGAACCAAATAAATTATGAAATGATAAAAACAGAAAGTTGGATATTTTAGGAATAGCTGACAATTGCAATTATGCAAGAGACAATGAATAGAGTTTTGTCACTGCCGACATCTTCTTTGAACAACATAAACACAGACTTAATACGTGGACAGCACTTTATGCACAATTTTAACATAACATTGACTAGTTATTAGAAAATAAAAGATGGAGAAATGCAATCCAATTAGCCAGGACATTTCCAGGTGCAAACTCTGGATCAGACCATGAATTATTGGCAGCAAATATACAGTTTAAACTTAAGAAAATTAAAGAAACAAGGTATACCAAGAATATTGGCTAAAGGACATTTGGTCAGACTATAAGATCAAAGGAAGGAAGAGATCCAGTCAACTGAACACACCTGAAAGTGAACTTAAGAAATTTATCATGGGAATAGGAAGAGGAACTGTGAAAACTGAAATGGAAAAATATTTAAAATTTCAAAGAAATTGCCTTAGCTGATAATGAAACCAGCTTTAAAAAATCCTTTCCCAGATTTTAAGCCCTTTCTCAGCTTTTATTCTAGTGATGACTAGATTGCCATTAACACAACCCCAATCCATACCAGCTGTTTTTTGTTTTGTGTACATCTTTTGAGGATTGGTAGCAAAAAATGACAACAGGTTTACTGGCCTTTCTGTTATTTGAGGTAGAAGGGGAGACTTGAGAGAACTCTTCAAATTCACCCAGGAAGGAAGGGAGGGAGGAAGGAAGTAAAGAAGGGAGGGAGGGAGGGAGGGAGGGAGGAAAGAAGGGAGGAAGGAAAGAAGGGAGGAAGGAAGGAAGGAAGGAAGGAAAGAAGGGAGGGAGGAAGGAAGGAAAGAAGGGAGGAAGGAAAGAAGGAAGGAAGGAAGGAAATAGAATACAAGGAAAGTAAAGTCACTATTTCTGTCTTCTTCCGGTGAACATTTTAAAAGAGCAATGACAGAGAAATGCTCAGCATTTTACTATTTGATTTCTGAATCTGTAAACACATATTTTTTCATGGGGAGCAAATGGCAATGGAAGGCAAAGCCCATCCTGGCCCATTGGTCCAGAAGCACTGGTGTAATGGAAGCACAGCAGATGGACTGGATTTCCCTGCTTACACCACTGAGACTGGGGGTGGAAGGGAGAATACTACATTTAAGATGACTTCACACTGGAGCAAGCAGAATGGATCAACTCAAAGACATCAACCCAAAGACTGTGTTGAAAAAGTAAAAAACAAAAACAAAAAAACACGGCAACAACAAAAGAGTGCTAAAACAAGACATTAAGTGAATCTAAGCCTTCAGGGTTGAAGTTAACTAAATGAACTTGCAGCTGCATTTGTAGAGCCCCTGGAGTGACTGAGAAATCCTTGAGAATCAAAGAAGAGGCAATCTGCTAAGGTCACCCCATTCTTCAGAAAAGGGGAGTGGGAACGAAAGTCTGGTCTAATTCAAAACCAAGGTAGATCCTAGAACAGGTTAGGAAGAAGATAAATCATATTGCTAGAGTAATGAGACAGTCTAGAGGGTCTAAGTAGCCCTGTACAGCCTCTGTTAATTAGTTACAGATGACAGGATATATAGGAGACCTGAGTTCAAATATCAGATCAGTCATGAATCTTAGAATAGTTAAAGAGATGAAAAGATGAAAGCAATTACACATACTTTCTTTGCCTTAAGATCTTTGGAGGAAAGGAAGGGAGGAAGGGAGGAAGGGAGGAAGGAAGGAAGGAAGGAAGGAAGGAAGGAAGGAAGGAAGGAAGACATACATTAATTCCCAGTGAAATGTTTCTAACAGATCAAATCCTTAATTATTATTCACTAACAGTCCAATACAGATATTGATTTAATTTACTGAAACAGATATTCATTGACTGATCAGTTGTTTGCAGATGCCAGTTTGATCAGGATGCTGAATGCTGAAAGAATGTCCTAGTGACCCAATAGTTTCTTTTGATCCTGGTTTTCTCTACCCTTCTCTTGTCATGCTCTGTAACTCTAGCCATCTGCAGAGCAACACAGAAGACTTTCAGACCAGCTCAGTGGCACTGGACTCAAACCAAGCCTTTCTGCCAGATTCTTAACACACCTGCTAAATGAATTCCTTTAGTCCTGTTTTTCATCTAACTTTCCGATGTTACAGACAGCATTTTAAACGCTGATATCAACCATGGTAATATAGGCTTTCCTCCATCAGTGGATCCCTAACCCTTAAAATAGAGAAGAATTAAGCAGTAGGACTATATGTACTATGAGGCTTTCATTAAGGAGAGTTTTTATCAATGTGTAAAATCAACTAGGGAAGAATCCCAATGACCAGTCTGCCTTCTGCTTGACTTGAAGCATAGGATTTAAGGATTGTGTTGCTGGACCAGTTTCATTTAGACCAGCTGCCACATACTGTAACAGGACAAGAAGACGTTAACTTTCTTTTATTGATTTTGCCCAGTGCCAGTAAAAAAAAAAAAGCTGGATTTAACTATCAGGTTATAGCTGTTAACATACTTGAAACAGGGATGGGCAATTTGCAGCCCTACAACTGCATACCGTCTTTGGCTTAATTGCAAGAGACTCTCATCTAATTCAAATCCCTCTTGCAAATAATTAATTCAGATAATGTATCCCTTGCCTAGCAATATGCTGTGAGAAAAAGAAAGGAGAGAGAGAGAGTATGTAAAAAAAAAAAAAGAGAGAGTAAAAAAGTAGTGCATGAAAGAGGAAGCATAGTGCAACCACCCACTTTTACTATCTACTGCCCACATCCAAGGGAAGAGATTCTCCATATGAACTCCATAAAATAAAAATTTTCCAGCTTTCTCCAACTTGCCATCCTCTGGCTGGAAAGTTGTAGTTCTATGTTTGCCCAAAGTACTTCCTAAAAAGCCACCTCAAATAGTGGCCCTCACCACATCTTGCATAATTTATGAATGGGGATCGTGCGTTATGTAAACCGTTTTGTCTGAATAAGGGCTTAGGAGCATCAAAGGTGGTCTGGATTAAATTTATAATAACAATGCTTCTCATTCTTTGCAGTGACCCAAAATCTCCCCTGAATTTGGAAACAGGTCTCCTTCCTATAGAGACAGGTGTAAGAACTTGTAGATTAAGATACTGACAAGTATAGCATTCTAATTCTTATGAACACTTTTTTTTTGGGGGGGGGGAAATGACATACATATAGATTCAAATTGCTTTGGTTGCTCATTCAATTTTTGCTCCCACAGAAATATAACAAAGCATTCCTGGAGATAAAACAGGGTACCTGATTCTGATCTACAGAGAGACTCAAGTGTAAGTTCCTAATATAATAAGTCATTTGCACAGAGGGCTCTATCTGTAGCCAATTATTTTATTAATATTGTGTTTGTTCTGCACAGAATAGAGGCTGCACAGAATAGAATCCCCAGGCTAGAGTTAAGGCTGTGACGTCTATGATTCTGAGGGCAGATATAATAACATCCCTCTGCACAATCGTCTCTGTTCCTTCTTTGATAGGATCAATAGAGTCAGTTCCACATGTCTTGTTGCGTTGTTTCAGATATCAGTCTTGATGCTCTACACTAATACAGCCCTGTTAGCTGGCTGACTTTATCAGCTGGATGAGGAAAGTGTCTATTCCCTTTTAGTAGACCACTCTCCTGAAGTACTAAAGAAGATGACTAAATTTTGTTGAGTAGTAATTGCTATAAGGAAGACTTTGATCAGGATCCAATCTGCGTCGGTCACCGGGACCAGAGGTTTATACTTCCGAGCTTTTGGACTACTGCTGGAGCCCATCCTCAGATCAAATAACTTTGATCAGTTATTATTACTCAACTGTACTGTTTTTAATAGGGATTGTTATTTATGTTATTAAACAGCTTAATATTTATGTAATAAGGATTTTTTTTTTGGCTCTTAAGGTCAGTGTTGGCTCTGATGACTGCCTGGGCAAATTCCTGCAGTTTTCTTGGCAAAATTTCTGAAGTGGTTTGCCATTGCCTCTTTCCCAGGGCTGAGAAAGAGGGCCTGGCCAGTAGTGGGATTCAAATATGTGAACAACCGGTTCTCTGTGTGGATGCCGCTTCCAGAAGTCCATTCTGGGCTTGGGCAACAAAAAGTAGCTACCGGTTCTGCCGAACTGGTACGCACTGGCTGAATCCCACGACTGGGACTGGCCCTCAGCTGGCTTTGTGCCTAAAGCAGGACTAGAACTCCCAGTCTCCCAGTTTCTAGCCTGACACTTTGACCACTATACCACTCTTTATGTAGTAGTATTTATGTTATACCTGCATTCTTATTGAATGCCTGCAAGGACATGTGACTTCAATAATACTCCCCAATAATATATAATTAAGTTGTGGAATATGCTACTGCAAAATATAGAGTATATTGCCACCATAGATGCTTTAAAAGGAGATGATACCAATTTGTGGAAAATAAAGGGGTAATGGCTACCAGTCATGATAGCTACATGACCTTCAGTAATGCATTTTTCTTCTTGCAGAATTCTCCACCTAAAGAAGTTTTCTTTATTTTGCTTTTGCTGTTAATTGAAAATCATTCATAGGGCTTTTAGTGCTTCGTTCAATTCATGTGGGATTTTAAGGATCTGCCATCATGCATTTTTGTCAATGATGAATATTGTAGGTACTTTTTTGTTTCTTCTACTAAGCTACTCTACACCTTTCCCCACTGGTGAGTTGAAGTACTACCATCCATGACTTGACAGAAAACTACCAGCATGAAAAATTGCTGCCCCCTGGCTGGTCCCTATCCTGCCTCTGTTGCGATCTATCAATCCAATAGTCTCACATCCTCTGAGAACTTGGGAGTGAAAACCTTTGGTGTTGCCTTTGGTGTTGAAATAATAAGGAAGATACTATATTATCAAAAGTATGACTTAAGCGTATCTTATTCATGTGCCAGGGATAAAAGGAAAGCAACATTATTACAGGAAGGAAGGAAGGAAGGAAGGAAGGAAGGAAGGAAGGAAGGAAGGAAGGAAGGAAGGAAGGAAGGAAGGAAGGAAGGAAGGAAGGAAGGAAGGAAGGAAGGAAGGAAGGAAGTTTCCAGCACATGTTTGTGCTATAGTTTGGTCCAAGTGGGAATATCCATCTGAGAGTTTTGATTGAAAAACAATTTGCTGACCAAGCTTCTGTAGCATGTGTTGCTTTGTAAAATCCAATACAAGCTAGTGGAAAGATTAACATTTCTGCAGCAATGGTTGTATTGGTTCACGAAGTGGCTTGCTCAAATGTTATTTCCACATTGAAAGACCTTTGCTATCCACTGGCTGGTCTCCCCAACTGGTTAATAGCCAATTAGAATTTAGAGGTGAAGAAAAAATATACTGGTAGTTCACTAGGTTTCCATGCCACTAAACAGGAACTGGAGGTTAGTGAAGCCTTTAGTAAAGACTTAGTATTAAGTTATATTTAATTATATAACAACTTACCATATATGTTGGTAAGAAATATGGGTAATATTTCTTACCAACATATATGGCAAGTTGTTATATAATTAAATATCACTTATGGACCACATGGTTTTTACATGTCACATTCCATTGTTCTCCCACAACTTCTAGAAACAACTCTTTCTAGTTAAGTGTATGGAGGAAAAATTGTCCTAAAACGATAGGACACAATCAGCTTTGTTTAAAGAATGGAATAGTCTTCACTATTATTTATTTGCTGGAGTTCTAAGCAAAATTTATTTAACTTTTTCTTAACATCAATATATTTTCAATCTCACAGAGCATAGACTACAATTGGACGTAAACATCCAAGTTGGGGGAAACATCAGGGATGATCTAGAGTAGACAGCAAGATTGGTTGATCAGGCTGTGGGTTTCCTGTTCTTTGTGTCCCTCTACCTTCAAGAGATTTTTGGTTTCCAAATAGCGATTTAACTGAATATTAAAAATGGATGAGAAGCAAAGTTTGCCAGGAGGTGGCTGGTTTTTTTTCAACTTCCCTTCCACATTATTTATTTGGACTGCTGAAAAACCAGCCTGCATTCTCATTGGCTTTCTTTCTTCAGGATTATTCTATTTTATCTGCATGGTGACCTCAAGGATTCTAGCAGAACCTTTAAGTGTCTCTCAAGGAAAGTATGTGTTCCTAAAAACTGGGAACATAAGAAGCTGCATTATTCACAGTCATATCTTGGGTTCATTAGGCCTGTTACTATTAACGTTAGCCAATACTCCAAAGTTTCAAGCAGTTTTTCCTTTGACTGTAATGTGACCAGATTGAAACTGGTAGCTTTATGTGTGCATTCAATCATTATGAGCCTCTAAACTAAGCTGAAAGTTTATTAGCATAGGAAGTTTCCGAATGTTTCTCTGAAAAATTATGCTATTAATGTTATTGCAGATAGCCCTTGACTTCCAGAGTTCATTTAGTGACTGTTCAAAGTTACAACAGCACTGAAAAAAGTGACTTAGGACCGTTTTTCACACTTATGACTCTTGCAGCATCCCCATGGGCACGTGATCAAAATTCAGACACTTGGCAACTGATTCGTATTTATGATGGTTGTAGTGTCCCGAGGTCATGTCATCTCCTTTTGCAATCTTTTGACAAGCAAAGTCAATGGGAAAACCAGATTCACTTAACAACCATGTTAGTAATTTAACAACTGCAGTGATTCACTTAACAATTGTGGCAAGAAAGGTTGTAAAAAGGGGCAAACCTCACTTAACAACTGTCTCGATTAGCAATAGAAATTTTGGGCTCAATTGTGGTCATAAGTTGAGGACTACCCATATTGCTGTTGTCATGCTATGATATTTTTTTTAGA
The DNA here is from genome assembly GCA_023970755.1 of Azemiops feae. Classification (NCBI taxonomy): domain Eukaryota; kingdom Metazoa; phylum Chordata; class Lepidosauria; order Squamata; family Viperidae; genus Azemiops; species Azemiops feae. Next base: position 5,715,483 of record JALGBA010004228.1, on the reverse strand, counting down.
TAGATACTTGCAGATAGTACTTTCTTTCCCATGAATCTGTTTTATCCAGAGATCTGATTTCAGAAGATGGTATTTGGTGACTTTATTTCAGTTCCATTACATTTATGATCTCCCTTAAAATTTCATTTGGACCTACTAGACCATTCAGCATTTACATGAAGCCATTGAATGAGATCAAAAGGTTTGAAATTGTTTATTGATCAATAATGCAATCATCCTTCAATTTGCTTTTTCCAAATGATGCAAGGGAAAAAAAACCACTGGCTGGATAAAATGATATTCCAACTTATATAGACAGTGATGCTCTTGGTGGGCAGTTTGATGATCTAAGGAGTTAGCATTCAAATATATCTGGAGAGGACCTCAGTCTTAGAAGATCCACCATTACTATGTGAGGTTCAAGAAGAATGGAGTGGAATGAATGAATTCTGCCAATTGTAGCCTCTCTGGGAAGATTGTCTGGCCAAAATTACAAAACTTATGGTAAATTTTATACTGTTTTTGTTGTTGTTATAGAAGTTAGGAAGATGTTATAGATGTTAGGTAGACCTAACTATTTCAAAATATAGAACTTAAATGACTAAGAGGGACCAGTACATTTCTACCTCTCAACCTTTAAAGCCTTATTTGATTTAGATTGAGAGTATCTCCTGGATCACCTTCTACATATAATACCTTCAGGTATTCTTCTTTTATGTAGTATGATGAGCTACTCTTGAAAATGGAGTGTGTGCGCTTTTAATGTCACTTTGTGGTTTGAGGATACTGTCCCCAGAAAGGCCCAGCTGACTGCCTCATTGCTTTCATTTCAAAGTGGCTAGCTGGGGGATTCTGGGAGCTGAAGTCCACACATCTTAAAGGTGTCAATTGGAAAAACACTTATTTACTCCCAGGACTGATGTTTCTGCACATCTGTGTGCTACTGCTTTCCATTTGACAGACGAAGTGTACTGTTTAATTTAACTTTTTAAAAATTGCTACACAAACTGTTAGACTTATTTTGTTTTTTACAATACAATATATAATACCACAATCACAGCAAAAGCATTAATATTATGTCCTAGATATTGCTTAAAAGCATAACAAATAAGGCAGTAGTTCAAAGGAAGTACTTACTGTAGCTCAAGGCAGAGTCTGTAACTCATGATTATGTTGTGGGCCAGATTCATCATCTTGTTTGATGTTTAATATATTTAATATATTTATTCTGATTGTGCGTAGGTGAGTGTGTGTATATAAAATGATGTGAAATGGATCAATGACCCACCCAATACAAGTAGGTCAGATTAGTGAGAGTTTGAATAATGCAATATTTGATTTAGCATGAATTATAATAAACTCAAGTTTAATGTGTGACAAAATTCAGTTATTGCAAGGCTAGCACATACTCAGCTGAGGATAGCACATGTACAATTGCTGTCTATTTAGAAGATTTATTTTAAACAAAGTCACAGGATAGTTACAGAAAGCAAAATTAAAACAAAACATTTAAACAAAACAATATCATCCCTATCTATTTTCTAGACAGATCTGTCTAGATATCTATCTTCTAGACAGGAATGATATTTAAGATAAGATAAAGATAAAGATAAAGATAAAGATAAAGATAAAGATAAAGATAAAGATAAAGATAAAGATAAAGATAAAGATAAAGATAAAGATAAAGATAAAGATAAGATAACCTTTATTGTCATTTTTTTATTGTGGGCACAACGGCACACATCAAAAATGAAATTTAGTTGCCTGCTCTCAAAGTGAAACACATACATGACACACACCTAAACATACTATGTACAACATATGTATAGACCCACACCCCTACATATACGTAGCAAATAAATATTAAATACTGTCCATGTTGAATATATAACGGAAGGATTTAAAATATTTTTGTCTTAAATTTTGCTTTTCATAACTATTCTATGATTTAAAAAAATAAATTTTAAGTTGTAAGTATATTCTTTTAATCTTTTCATGTTATATTTTTATATTACAGTAGTGGCCAAAATTGTGGAAACCTTTTGGGAAAAGTGTATTTTTGAGGTTTGATGGCTAATGACACCACTTTTTCTTTTGGAGTAGTACCATAAAATTATATATCAATGGAAAGATAATTTAATCAAGAATGTAATGCAAGGAAGTTTGTTCAATTATCTGTACTGTATTCTATGAAAAGTTATAGCCAAATAACCAGAAAAAGGAAGCACAACTTGCTTAGGTTGATATCAGGTAGCTTTCCTTCATCTGATTGTAGCCAATGAGCATGAGTGTTTAGAGAGCCAATCAGGTGTCATCTTGTTTTGGCAATGAGCCAATCAGATCACAGTAGGATTCAGTTAATGATCTCATGTATTGAAGCAGAGAGGATGACATTTGTCAGTGTGTTATGTGATTGCTATCAAGTTGGTTGGGTTTTTTTGTGCTCTTTCATTTAGTGAGCTTGTAAAACGTAATAAAATTAAAGTAATGGTGCAAAGAGTTGACTGGTTGCCCAGAAAGCGATGTAAAATAGTATTATTAAGTGAACAAGGCTACAGTTATAAAGAAATTAGAAGAAAAATTGGTGGAAACTTAACCAAAGGTGGCATTTCTACTGTACACTTTTCCCAAAAGGTTTTCACAATTTTGGCCACTACTGTACATATAACATATAAATAAACATAGCATATATGTTATATTTCATTGGTACCCAGAAAAAATATGTTTAAAATTCTTCAATTTTAGTTTCCATGAAGCTGGAACCCTATTTTCCATTGAAACACCACTTCAGATACTATGCATCTGAATAATATGACCATTTTGTGGGATTCATCGTCAGCACTAATCGAGACCTATTGGTATAAAGCATTTTCCTATATACGTATTTCAAAATTCCAGGAACTAAAAAGAGTTTTCCTGCAGACTAAGACAAAGCCAGACAGCCAGATCTGTTTGAACAGAGAATCCCAATTGAAAGGAAGTTGCTTGCCCTGTGTGCAATTTAGGCAGTACTTGAAGGAAGGAAGCTACATTTGCAAGCAAGCAAGCGAACAAGTAAATAAATAAATATCTTAGGATTATAAGTGGAAAAGATTCTGAGTGTCAGTTCCTCCTTGCCAAATAATTTTTCAGCCTTTGATACAAGTGCATAACCAACTGTTGCAACTAGTTAACCCTCAGACAGGGACAGGCAACAAAGCATTCAATCCTTTTTTTTAAAAAAAAAATGATGTTGCCTTACATTTCTAAACAGTAGCTGTGCTTATTCAGACTGGAAGAAGATGTATTTAAACGATGAGTGCTTCATGCAAAACAGCCTACAGTTATGGAAAATGGGCTTATTAAAATCGGTTCTCAGGCTTGTTTCAGCTCCAGCACCAGTAAAGATAAAAGCAATTAATGTCTCGTGCTAATGACCGCCCATTTAGAACAATTAAACTAACCCAAGAGATGAAAAGGCCTTGAGCCGTAGAGGAGATACAGGCTGCAGTGCAGAAGGCATTGCATTATTATTCCTTCTCAGTGACATTTGGGGCAAAGAGCTGTTGTCTGCTTGACCTGGGAATTAAGCAGCTATGGGCATGACAGCCATCTCGGGAAGGAGCCCATTATTAGCAAGTCATTGTTCCCTGCTCAAGTTGTGGTTCACCCATGTATGAACTTTATCTCCTGGAATCAACCCCCAAATCATCTCAAACTAGCCGCTTTAGAAGCAGATAAACCAAATTATATTAGTTGAAAAGCAGCCTGAAGAACTCCCCCCCGCCCAATTCTGGTTTTGTTCTAACGTGATTGGGTTTTTGGTTTTGGTTTTTTTTGCCATCGAGGCAAAAAGTTTGCTTTGGAGGAAAACACACTAAGCTGAAACTTTACCAAAATCTTGTTTTCAGGTTTAGATTTCTTATTGTCTGAGCTTACATAAAGGAAGAGTATGAGAAGAAAATTAATACGCATCTTTTAAGTCAAAATTATACCACCTTTCTTTCTTTGTTTCTCATTTCAGGGGCTCTTACCTCAGGTAGACAGGTGTAATATAGCAGAATTTGGTGCTATAAATCAAGGATCCCAGTTGGAAATGTACTTTGATTGCAAACTCTGTCTAATATTTTGTTCACATCAGCCTGTATAGTTAGCATGGAGATACAAATGCTAACTTCTCTTCTCTTCTCCCCCTCCCTCATCCCTAAAATTCCACAATTTTTGCAACACTCTACCTCTGGGTAAGATTTAAGCAGTGTTATTAATCTCTCTTTATTTGCTTGTTAATTTGGGGATGCCTTTATAATGCATATGTACTTTATTTATTTGTAAAATAATTCACTTGGTTTTGCCTATACATGTTGTAAAAAAATAGGATGAAAGCAAAGAGCCTGAAAATATATTCTATATATTTTCTATATTGTATATTTTATAGAATATAGCTCCTTAAAACCAATGTAGGTTAACCCTTGGCTTTCTCTTCATGCATCATGTAAAGCACTGTGAAGCGGTATATAAGTCTAAGTGCTATTGCTATTCATCAGGAAATTTTCTCAATCCCAAAAAAACCCTGGAAAACATACTCTCACAGTGCCTCACGGCTCAAATTATATAAATATGTATACACCCTCTATTTGCTGTAATGAAGGTGTTAGCATTTCCCACCAGTAGTCATCGATTTCCTACAAGGAAAAGTGTTATTTGTGTATTTTTAAAAGAGATAGCTTTCCATTCAACCAACTTTCAGATTAAGTGCATCAAGTATCAATCAACTCTAAGACTGGATGGATCAATCTACAGTTCTACAAAAGAATGCCTCCCATTTGATTATAACTGCTATTATATCTAGGAGAAATGGCCCTGAATTAGAGATTTGGGATTTGAAAAAGCCATGATTCACATTGGGAGAGCAAACTTTTTCAATCAGAACAACTTCAAGATCAGATGTTTTTTTTTAAAAAAGGATCCAGCTACGGATTATAATGGAAAAGCTGCTTTGTATTTTTGACAAAAGAGATGGAAATAGCAAGGATGTCTGATTTCTTCAAGAATGAATAATTTTACAATATTTCCCATGACCATTTAAAAAACCCCAAAAAAACTGGATAGCATGGATAAAAAGAATAGCCCCCAAAGTATTCTGCAAAGATCCTAAATTGTGCTGATTTAGGTATATATAACATAGATTGTCACAAACATGAAGTGACTTCAGATCATTACTTCTTCACATCATGTCACTCCAGCCACTAGTAGTTTTCAACTAGTTAATCCAAACTGGTTCAAAAGATGACCTTTTTTAAAACACATACAAACACACACACACACGGGCACACTCCTCCACCCCTCAGAATGGCCAAAGTGACATGGTCCAGAGGAGAAAACAAACTTATTTGAAGGATTAATGTCTAGAAGCCACCAGAGTGGCTTAATTAAGATGGTCCAGCAGACCAGTCAGTTTTACAGATTGAACCAGTGCTGATGGAAACTATCCAGAAAAAAAAAATCATTTTCCAATTTAACAATAAAAACATTTAAAGATGATTTAAAAGTAAGCTCTTATTTTTCAGCTTAGTTTTCGGGAGTCCCAGGTCTGACACGGCCCTGAATAAAAATCCCTTCCCCTGGGGAGGGGGCTGCTGTGCTGGGTTCACTGGGTTTTGTGGAATACTAGAAGGGGTTGCGTAACTTGTGGCAAGCTTCCCTGCTAACAGACTGCTATTCAACTCTTCTCCTCAGGATTATCCATATATAGAAGCAAGGTTGCAGCATTCTGTATTGTCTAATCATTTCAGAAACAACGGAAAAACTAGTGGATATGTAAAGCCGCTTGCAGTTGCATGATTCAGTTCATTGTCTCCAAAGCAATCTCCACTTTGATTCCCAAATCTCCTTCAGTGGGGTGATTCGATAGACACTTCCTTGAATCAAAGCACTCTTTTAAACCCTTTCAAAGCCCTAGCTGCTATTGAAGCAAGCTTAATCAGTAGAAGGTCAACCACAGCTCCAGTGCCAGTTCTCATTAATGTTAAGTGCATATTATTAAGCTGATTTGGCTTTGATGTATTATTGTAACACAGAGAGAAACATGAAAGATGGGCTCTCCTTAAAAAAAACAAAAAAACAGGGATGGCTAAAATTGTTACTTTAGAATTGCTGCATTGTCTTGAGGAGGAGGAGGAAGAGGAGGAGGAGGAAGAGTTCTTTCCTCTGTTCTGAAGTGTTGATTGTATGCCAAATTAATTAACCTAATGAATATACAATTTGTAAAATGGTCTAAGTAATTTGCTAACCAATCATAAAGTTTAGGACATTGACTCCAACTGCCTCAATGCAAGGATTCTAATTAAAACATTCCCTGTCTAGACGCTTCTTGAATACACTTACATTTTTTTAAGGATTCATCCACAACTTTCCTTCCCATAATTGAAATCCATTATTCTGTCTCCTATATCCTAGAGTGATGGAGAACTAATCTTGATTTTGTTCTGTCGTAGCCTCCTCTTCACAAGGCTAAAGACCCTTATTTCCTTCAATATCCTTTCCTAAGACTTAGGCCATTTCCTCACTTACAATCATTTATAGTCATCCAGCCATTGTCAAGATGACATAAAGCTTGCTGTCTTTATTGTTACAGTGACACAAATATGCTTGGATGAGGTTGGAAAATACTAATGAAGAAAGAGATGTAGCTTCTAACACTATGTTCATCCTCATTGCCTTTTTCTGATCCTGATCCTGTTCCAGTTTATCTGAACGTTGTTGGGTTGTTGTTGTTTTTTTGTTTTTTAAATGGTATACAAAACAACATTTTGATACGTTGCTATTTGATATGGGGTTTAACCAACACAACATAAAAAAATATTTCCTGCAATTTAGAAATTATACTTTTGCTGATGAAGAATAAAATTTCATAGGAAGCGTATATAGGACTCACTTCTCCTATTTTTCCTTAGGATCCTGTGAGGGAGGTTAGACTGGCCTAAAGAGAATTTCAATGGTTGAGGGTGGACTAGATATGAGTATTTGCATTACAGGTGGTCCTCAACTTACAACAGTCTGTTTAGTGACCATTCAAAGATACAACGTCATTGAAAAAAGTGACTTAGGAGCATTTTTCACACTTACGACCATTGTAGTATCCCCCTAGTCACGTGATCAAAATTCAGATGCTTGGCAAGTGACTCATATTTATGATGGTTGCAGTGTTCTGGGGTCATGTGATCACCTTTTGCGACCTTCTGACAAGCAAAGTCAATGGGGAAATCAGAATCACTTAAACGATCGTGTTACTAACTTATCAATTGCAGTGATTCACTGTGGCACAAAAGATTGTAAAAATGGGACAAAATTACTTAACAAATGTTTCACCTGGCAACAAATGTTTTGGGCTCAATTGGACTACCTGTATTTGGATTATTTTATGTTGTATTTTACTAGCTGATTTGTACATCAAAACTGTAATTCTAAAGACCATGGTGGCAATTTGCTCTTCCTATTTCTTTTGGGTTCTGAGCAACCACTGCCAGCATCCATCTTGTGGCTGTGATTTTAACCGCAATCTCTAACCCACAAGCCCAACATCCATCTCTTGAGTCTCGCTAGTCCTCAGATTAAACTACAGAACATGCCAATCACTTTTTCATCTGTCTATTCAGTCCAGTTATGCTTACACTGCTACATCTGCCAGCTGGAGAACACATGCCGAAGCATCCATTAGTTTAGTGGTAGCTTAATGTATGGTTGCTAGGTAATAATCTCTAGCATCCACACGCTAAGCCTTATGGAGTTCTATTCACTTTGACTATTGCCCAGCAGCGACTGCCCCTGAAACTTAAATGAAATTTCTGCTGCTATTGTGTGATGGTACACAACCCTGGATTTCAGCCAGGTTTTTGTCTCTTGGGAGCTGCTTTGGAGAGTGTCAGTTCAGCTCTGTTCCTTTCTCCTTGTGCACAGATACCTCACTTCATTATGCCTAAAGTACCTAAAGCACCTTCATTTGGCACAACATTAAATTAAACCCCTTCAGATGTTTGCAGATGACATGGCTGCATTTATGGATGGGTTAGGCTTCAAAACTGATTTCCAGGCTCCATCTTCTCCTCCCAAGGAAAAAAAAAAGGATGAAGAAGAAGAATTTATTTTTATTTAAGTCTAGTTTTCTTTCATCTGCTGGTGGGTTCTTTATTTTTCTGGAAAAAGAAAACAGAGTCCTCAGAAGCTCTGGAACTTCTTTTAAGATGAAGTATCGTCCAAATTGGAGATTTCTCTATACTGTTGGGCCACCTTCTTTTCTTTCTTTAGATAAAGTCCTCTTCCATATCCACTAGATTTGAGGAGAAAGAACCCAGTCCAAAAATGTCTATGTCAGGTCATATCTCATCATAAACTGCTTCAAAGATTAGCTTACATTCAAATGAGGTCTTGGGAGGCTTTCTTGTTTATTTATTCTGTACATTATCCATGATTTGGGACTTTCTCAGATTATTCATCAGGCTACAAGCAATGCTTCATCAATAATTCCTATTGGTAAAGGTTTTTGAGTTGGTTGACATTATTTACAATGGACTGGGTTAATGCTAAATATGTTCGTTTATATCATACACCATCGTGTGTCATACCAACATGCTAGATCTGAAGAATTACTCCAGATTTGCTTCATGAATCTTTCACAAAAAGCTCTCTTGAGCCTATCAAAAAGGCCACAGAGAAGGGGCATCTTACGGAGGATTTGAAAGGACATATTACCCAGTATAAGTCACTAGTTCTTCAATGGAGTAGAAGGCAGATATACTAGTCTGAAATGGTGTGTTATATCATTTTGTTACCCTACAATTTGCTTCTTTTGGAAAAGTTTTGGTTTCAGACCCCATTCAACTTACCAATAAAAGAAAAAAGAATCTCATTACAAATTCATTCTATTAAACATGGATAGAGAATTTCTAGGTCTCTTGATATCGCTTAAAGCTTATTCCCTTGGGTTGTTGACCAGGCCATAATTGGTTCCATTCATACAACACATTAAGCCCGTGAATATGTTCTACCAGCCACAATGACTTGGAGTTCATATAGTCAGAGGATTGAAATCAACACACAAAGATGGCTGGTGCATTGTGATGCAAGTCCCTTTTCAGTTTGTCAGTGCTGCACGCAGATTCAACAAGCTTGAGATTTGGATGACAATGCTCTGTCTAATACCTTGCCTCTGTTTAACACCTGCTGATGCCGTTGAGTTCACATGGTCCATCAAGCCAATTTTGGGTGGTTGGCATGGCTTCTAAGTCCAGTTCCTAAATGCACAGTCTAAATACATCAGTTCTGATCAATTGAATGCTTTCTATGAATGCTGGTCTGCAAGTCCCATCATTACTAACCAATATGGGAGACAGTTCAATCTATCCAGAAGTGTGTTGGGAATGGCTGATGCAAATAGCGTATTGCATTACACACTACATAAAATTGCACTGACTTTTCAAACAGATTTTGGCTGGCATGTCAGTTAAAGAGATTGGAAGGGTTTTCACAATAAACCACCTCTAAATTACACCTAGTTTCATTTAAAATGAGAAGAAATTCATAATGCAATAGTGAGCTGAGCACAGCTGTTAATCTTGTGACTTTCAATACTCTTTGACTGAAGTCTATAGTCCGGTAACTTGCTTTTTATTTCCAGAGATAGCCCCACCAGTACAGTATTTTTGTAGATTCCTTACTACTCTGTATCACAGATTTGTGCTGGCAATAACTACCTAACAAATAATTATGATTTCCATTTATAATTTTCAGCCATTGTGAACTTGTGGCTCTTATGTTTCCACTTAGAGCACCAGCCCTTTTTCCAGCTTAATCTGTATGTCATATTTATGCAGTTTTCTGAAGACAGCAGAAGCAAAACTTTAGACATGTCTGGCACAACTTAAACCACTACAGAGTAACAGAGCTTCCAAACTCATCTCTGAGCTTCAGTCGAAAACAGTAATGGTGAACTTTTTGGATTTGGCATGCCAAAAATTCAGAAAATGACTAACTTGGCTCTGCATTGAACTTAGCTGCATTCATGTGTGTGGAAAGCAGAAGTCAGCGCTGGACCTGGCTGGACATGAGGCAACGCAACATGAGGCGAGGTGAAGTGAGATCTGTGCAGGAGCCAACAACCCAAGCACCATTAGTCAGCTGGTATAAGCTAGTTTGTCTCCTGTGGTGCACCAAGGATAGACATGCAAGTACTGAACAAAATGAACTAGCAATCTAGGCCGTCAGGACTGCATTGTATCTACGTTTGTAGATTTTCCTGACATTGTATGCCATGCGCTAAATAAATATTGACTCTGCTGGGGTGTCACCCCTTCCTCACCAATAAAAGAGAAACAATTCTTTACACTTTCATAAAAAAATACAGTCCATCATCGGACATAAAGAAATGTCAAATAATTACAAAAAAGAAATACGAGTACAGCAAACTCAGACACGTATAAAATAAAAATAAAGAAAACCAGGTTCATTATTATGCCATTGTTAAAAACATTTAGAGAAGTGCCAGTCATTGAGCTATGGTGGACCTCATTTTCAATGGAACATTTAAAAGGACATTGGTTTGCTAAGAACTTGGAAAAGGAAGAAGTGTCCTGGCCCACACTTCCAAAGTGTTAATTATTTTTTTGAAATAGTACAATACTTTGTCAAATGAAAACGTGCCTCAGTTCCATGTGCCTCTCAGAAAAAAAAAATTGCCTAGCCGAGGCAGCTCCTGGTCACACGAGGTCTTCACTCTGTAAACTTCAGAGAATGGTCTTGTGGGGCCTTGCAGCCTCTGAAAAAAAAAGAGGGAAAGCATGCCTCATTCACATGTGCTTTTTTGCAGGACCTCTCTCAGGACTTTCCAAAGGCTCCAGAGGCTGTGTGAGAGCACACTACATTCGCTACTGTGGCCTTTGCAGCCTCAGAAAACTGAGCAAACACAGGGCGTGCAGACATGTCAAACAAAAATGACATGGTGTTTCACCTCTGACACATCACAGGTTCACCATCATGATTGTAGAACGTGCAAATTGTCCCTGGAAAAAAAAATGGAAACGCAAACCCTACGGCCTCCAAAACATCTAATTTTCAATGAATGTTAAGAGAGGAAAGCTGGCCTTACATGAATCAGAAAGCAGTGGCTTTTTTCTTTCTTTCTGCTATTATTTAGAAATATGAAGATTATAAATCTTCACCCCTGAGCAAATAGCACCAAATGGATCACAATACTTGTGTCCTATCAAGATTCAGCTTTTTAAGGAAACCAACCCTGTGATTTGTTTTCTAAGTTTTAGCTAAGATGTGCGACACAACGGCCTCCGAAAAGGCATTGCATTTTAGATTGTATCATTTCAGCAGGCAAGGATCAAATTTTCAAATCCCTCTTGAATTAGAAAACAAATAAGAACATCCCAAATTTCCCTCCAGATATAAAACAATCACATACTGAAAGAGTGAAGATTCTAACCCATAATGCTGCCTTATATACTGTTTCTGTATGCATAGAGAGGTTACAGTATGATGGGTAGTAAAAATATATTTATCTCCATGTTGTGTACAGTCTTATCATGTCCCCTTTATTGTTCTCCCGAGAGAAGATGATCTGTGATTATGATTGATGAACATGGACCTTTGTGAACTTCTATGATTGTTACAGAAATTATGTAAGATTGATGAATGCTGATATTCGTTCCATGATCTTCTGCAGTTCACTGCTGGCCGTATATATTTATTTTATATATGCATTGATCTTTTGCTTTCACAAATGATTTCCCTTTTAATTAAATGGCTATTATGTTTAAATACATGTTTAATTTTTTTTATATCTATGTATATGTATATATACAAGAAACGTAAGTTGGCCTACCACAGACTTTTTCTTTAAATTTGTTTTTCAGAATCTATTCATGAGGCCCAGGAAAAAACAACAACATTTATTTGTTACTTATGATATTTACTTTGAATACCCATGCATCCAGGTTCACAAAAAAGGCAACAAGGAGGATCAGGGCCTGGAAACTGAGTCCAGGGATTTGTGATTGAAGAGGTTGCATATGCTTTGTCATATCATAGCACTCTTCAGTGATTTTATTCCAGAGTGAAGGGAAGGAGAAAGGTTACAATAAAGATGTGGAATCAAATGACAAGCATATAGATTCAAACTGAATATTAAGAAAAAAAAAGTTTTCCTAAGAATAACAGAGTTGAAAGGGACCTTGGAGGTCTTCTAGTCCAACCCCATACTCAAGCAGGAGACCCTATACCATTTTAGACAAATGTTTGTCCAATCTCTTCTTAAAAATCTCCAATGATGGAGCTGATTAATTGTTCAACTGTCAGAAATTTCTTCTTATTTCTGGCTAGTTCTCTCCTTGATTGGTAAGAGTAAGTGCTCTTTGACAATTTCCTAAAATAAATAAATAAATAGTGGGACCCACTTCCTTGGATGTCCTTATGCAGAGGTGAGACAACCCTCTTTTGGCACACAATTGGACTTTTGGCGCCATGGACCCTTCTATCTCTAGGTTACAGTGGTGATGAAAAAGTAACTTTGTGACCATTCCTCACATTTATGACCTTTGCAGGTTTGTAAAGCAAAGGAAGCTGATGTAAGATCATAACTTCACTTAGCAAAACTTTGCTTAATGACTGAGTTGCTGGTGCCAATTATGCTTGCTAAACCTGTACCGAAAAACCCTGCACAATTCTTTCCCCCACATACTTTCTGCATCTGAAGTTGACAGTCTTAACATTTAAAACTTATTTCCTTTAAAAAAAAACCCTATAATTTAAGCCTTCTTATGCTGCCCGTTTCCTCCTAATTCCCATGCTTCTGCAGTACCATCACAAAATGGAATACAGAAGTTTCTCTGAAGTTTCAGTTTCTTGTTACATTCTGAAGACATGGGTGTCTGTTTCATGCTTGCTATTGCAATGTTTATTTTGGAGGTTAGGACTGCCTCTTCAGTTGTACAGTTAGCGCTTAACTCACAACCATAATTGAGTCTGGAATTCCGGTCATAATTGGTGCTGGTCATTAAGCAGGTCACCACGTGACCGACCCAATGTTACATTTTTTTGGGTGGTGGTCATAAAGTAAACAGGGCGGTCATTAACTGAACGCCATGGTTGTTACGGGAACCCATTGTTTGCAATGGCCTTTTTAAAAAAAACCAGAAACTGGAAATAAACACCAGATTCTATCAAAAACCATAAATCACGGTCACTTGCTCTTGGGATGCTGCAAATGGCCATAAATGTGGGCCAGTTTCTGAGTGACCAAAATGTGATCACAGGTCCACAGGGAGGGGGGGCAGATATCCAAACTTTTAATTCAGGTTGTAAGTACTTTTGGGGTGTCCATCGTAATTTTGAACAGTTGCTTAAATGAGGACTAAAGCATTCAGGGAACACAGCCCGGATGAAGCAATATTTAATTCTAGCCTCAAAAGGTCTTTTTCCTAATGAAGAATCTCAGGCCCAATTCACTTCGTTACCATTGCTGACTAATACTTCATTAAGTACAGAACAGAACAGAATAGCAGAGTTGGAAGGGAACTTGGAGGTCTTCTAGTCCAACCCCCTTCTCAAGCAGGAGACCCTATACCATTTCAGACAACCGGCTGTCCAATCTCTTGATGATTGGCAGTAGTTAAAGGCCCATAGCTATAATCCAGAGCCACAAATAATATCCCCAGCTGATTTCTAGCAGATCTTTAAATGTGATCCACTCATCAGATGGCAGTACATGTAGAGGATTGAAAAACACAAGAGCTCCAGCCTTTCCCATGTCTTAAACGTCTTAGTAATTCAAACAGCAGCTTTATGTTTCAGAAAAGCATCCAGGCTAGATTGGAATAAAAATGCACTGGCTGGTGTATTTTGTAGGCCCAAGTGGATAATGCATAACATGGCCCTTCTCCTTTCCCATGTTGTCGATTACGCCAAGCAATACAAACACCCACAGAAACACAAGGGACAGGACTGGCCATCTGTGGAAGATACTGTTCCATTGGCAGCAGATGCCAAGGCTAGAAAATGTTTGTTTTTGCTGGCTTCTCCATAAAATATTATTGATCAAAAGACAAAGTCAAAAGATTTGGAACAGAAGCCTGGCAAAACATATATATCATGAGAGACAGGGCGGTTCATAGGCGTTTTGTTACTCAGCTCTTCTGGGAAAGGCAGCGGTGTATTGATTATTGAGGAAGGCACATGATTTAAGACTTCATGTCAGCAACATTACTGGTGGTTGCGTCCCTGTATTGTACCAGCTTCAGCGAGAGGCTTTAAATAAACTAATCTATTCACTAACCCATGATTAAGCTCTCATACGACTTGTTGGTCTATGTTTAGTTTTAAATGATATTTATAACTCCCATTTATTTATTGAATGCATGGAAACGTTGTCTAGACAATCTCCCGTTACCATCTATTCTAAAAAAACACACATAATACCCTTGACTCTCTGCTTCCATTTCCAAAAAAGTTCTAATATTTTAAAAAATCCCAACTTCCATGAAATCACGAATTCTGTATTTATGAGGCACACACAATCTTCATTTCGTCACACGGGTAGTCCTTGATTTACAAACAGTCCATTTAGTGACCACTTGAAGTTACGAAAGCATTGAAGAAAGTGGCTTACGACTGTTTTTCACATTTACGACCATTGCACCATCCCCATGGTCACATGATCATAATTTAGAGGCTTGGCAACTGACTCCCATTTATGACGGTTGCAGTATCCCGCGATCATATGATCACCTTTTGCGACCTTCTGACCAACAAAGTCAATGGGAAAGCCAGATTCACTTAACAACCGTGTTAGTAACATAATAACTGCAGATTCACTTAAACAACTGTGGCAAGAAAGATTGTAAAATGGGCCAAAACTCAATAACTGTCTTGCTTAGCAGCCGAAACTTTGGACTCAACTGTTATCATAAGTAGAGGACTACTTATACCAGGTTTCAGGCAAAAGGCCAACTGAATGAGATCAAACCCTTTGGAATTGGGAAGAGGGTTTCTATGTTTTGAAGCCATCTGCTTATGGCTGACATTTAACTATCATGCTTTTTTTTTTTTCCTCAAAAACTCAAAAAATGCTTGGGACCACCAAGTATTCATCTTATTTCATTTAATCCTGAAGTCTGATGTTGCCACTTTTGAGTCTTGAGGTTACTTTATGATTACTGCTTGGAATTTGGAATATATTATATTTTAAAAGGCTTTTGTTTGGGCACTGCGTGGGATTTGGACATTGTTTCTATAAAATATGTGCAACAAGAAGATAATGAAAAACAAGAAGATAAATAGGCGTCATCATACACTATTGTGTGTTGTATCATTGGGGATATTAATTTCTTTTCAACACTGATTTATCTTAAGCTTATCCTTCCTCTTTCCTATTTTGTTATTAAAAATTTATTGCTTACTTCCTATTTTCAAAATTGTTTTAAAAATATAACTGACAATTATCAAACAAAAATTTAATTTAGCATAATGTTTTTGAGGTAAGCTTTCTTTTAGTCCACAGACATTAGTATTTAGTCCACTAGTACTCACATTCTTAGAAATTGGTACATTAGCACCGCTTATGATGAAAGGCATGTTTATTGTTTGACAAATTTGCTTCAATTGTTTTATTCTAAGTAGGTATTCTGTGAAGTTCTCATCTTATTAAAAATTATTATCAAGCTGCTATACAACATTTGTTATACGTGGGTAGTCTTAGTTGAGTGGATCAGCAATTTTATAAATCAATTTCCTTTTTATAGAAATTCATAAAAGTACATAAATGCATTAGCTATTATTATTTTTAACAAAAAAAGATTAACCTTGGTTTACACTGAACAAAATTCAATTGTTTACATAATAATAAGAATAATTTACTAACTTTACATGCTGCCTGACTCCCAATGATTCTGGTTGGTTTACAATTGTTTAAAACATTTGAAAACCAAAGATAATACAAAAGCCCAAAACAGCACAAACAAAAGAACAAAGATGGAAAAGAAAGCCAACCTGGAGGAGAACAAGGGAAAAGAAGAAAGGAGCATCACTCATCACCACCAAAGGCCTAGTGAAGAGCCATGTCTTCAAAGCCCTTCAAAATACCAGGAGGTTGGAGGCCACTTGAATCTCAGAATGAACCTTACCCCAGATGACAAGTGTTGCTACAGGGAAGGCATGTTTCTGGGTGGCATTAATTAATCGATCAATGGAACTTGCACCACAGCAATCCTGCCAGATCAAACCAGGCAGGCAGATACCATGGAAATCAGCCAGTCCCTCAAGTAATCAAGCCCTACGTCATTTTATAGGTAGCAACCAACATCTTGAATCAAACTTGACAGAACTGACAAGCAGTGCAGTTCATGCCCATGATGCTGAATTCTGGACCAGCTGAAGCCTGCATGTAGTTTTCAAGGGTAGTCCCAGGTAGAGTACTCTGCAGTAATTAGCTGTACAGTAAGGTTATCAGGACAGGCTAAACTATCTGAAGGGCCCACCGATCTAGGAAAGGGCACAACTAATACACTTGAGGAAGTTGGGCAAAAGCCTTCTTGGCTACAGGTGTCACCTACTCATCCAGCACCACCCTTGAGTGGGGAAGCACAACCCCATCCAAGGTCAGGTCAAAGTTGAACATCCCTAGATCTGTGGAATCCAAACAACCACAGCTACTCTGTCTTGATAGGAATTTCAGATTTCAGAGACAACTACAAAATTAATATCAGGAACTGCTAGGAACTGAAATTTAGCAACATCTGGAGAACCGCAGGTTATAACAGCTTCTGTTAATTATAGTTCACACAGCCAAACTGGATATGAATATGGCAGCTCTTCTATGAATATATATTAAAGCACCTTTGAACACACAACAAGTTGATTCGGTTCCTTCAGCAGACCAGATGAATCAGAAAACATGTAATAGTAGTATCCCTACAGGCTTCCCAAAGTTGAATTCTCCCATCCCAGACAAACACCACTCAGTAACCTTAGTATACTCAGCCTGAAGATAACATCTAGCCAACTTTGGTTTGATTTCAAAACAGCTAGGCAGGGTGGATTGTGTTTAACACTTGCACGGAAAATACCAGTGTTGTAGACTAGCCTGGGATATATATTTTTTTAAAGATCATAGAAGGCATTAACAACTGACTTCCACCCTCGGCCAAGAAAGCTATGTGGATGTATTCATTAAATCACTGGGAATCGAGTACAACTTAAAGAAGATTATACTCCTGTTTTGTTGAGAGGTTAAAAAAAAAAACTTTGAATAGGAAGGAACAAGGTACATTAATCACCTAAAGATGTTTTTGTCTCTTAACTTCATTACAACATTTTTTTCTTATTTTAATGCACTCAATAAAGGTAAGAAGTTTTATTCAGGAGCAATAGTCATACAGTGAATCATAATATGACTTGGGTCAAGCCAATTAGCTCTACATCAACATCGTCTGTCCTCAGTGGGCTCTACTCTTGCTATGCCTTCATTAACAAAAAAGCTATTTTTTTTAACTGAAGCTCTAAAATAAAACTGCAACATAACCCAATACAATCTAAAAGCTGAAGCAATAATGTGTCACTACTACTATAGTTACAGGCAGATAGCAGTATTGATAGTCAAGGAAAAGCCTATATGAGCAAATAAATATTCCACTTGTTGGTGGAAGCTGTCCACATTTGCATAATCATGCAAATGAAGAGTGTGCTCCTCTTTAACTCCATTACACAAATAACACAACCCAATTTATTCACTGTAGAAATAAAAACTGGAGAGACTGATAGGCAAAAAAGGATGGGCAGACAGTCACTACATTTCCACAGTACGTTAAACCTTTGTTTCTCTTAACTATAGCTTCTTCACTAAATTACTATCAGTTGTGATAGTAAGATCATACCTAACATGTTTATGCAGAATGCTAAGCCAAAAGGTCCAAAATTGGAGGTGAACATTGCCTTAATTGAATAAATTAAACTTAAGCTTAAATTTAATTAAAATAAAATTAAAACCCAACAAAACCACATTTTAGCTTATGTGTGATACATAAGGTTGTTCAATAGCTTAATTTCTTTTGTAGAAATTCCTAAGAAATGTATGCAGCAGATTTATTTTTTTGCTTACTTATTTATTTAAGCATGTGGCACTGTAATCTAGAATTTAATTTTGCCTTTTATGAACCCAGGTAATTGTGCCTGATTCAAATAACACATGATTTAAAATAGGACTTAGTATGATGTATGAAGTAGGGCAGGGGTCTTCAAACTTGGCCCTTTTATGACTTGTGGACTTCAACTCCCAGAATTCCTCAGCCAGCATGCCTGGCTGAGGAATTCTGGGAGTTGAAGTCCACAAGACATAAAAGGGCCAAGTTTGAAGACCTCTGAAGTAGGGCATTGATTCAATGTATAAGCAATGCTTCATTGTAGAGTTTAAGCCTTCAGTGAACTCGAGAAAAGTATCACTTTGACGCATTTGCTGAGTAACACCATCATCCAAAGGACAATGACAGGACTTTGAGCTTTTGGTAGGGTCATCCTTGCACACCTGGTTAAAAAGTTCAGATCTGAAATTATCAATAATCCATAACAAAAGATAAAGTCAGATGGAGCTCTGAAAGTTGAGGAAAGCTACTTAGGAGAAGGAATTCTAAGTCCAGAAGAAGAACTGATGTAGGGTGATGTGAATCATAATCACGGCTGTAATATTTAGATATGTTTGGGTGTCAGATGCTGAAAATCCCAAGGAAACAAATATTAATATTCTCCACATGGATCTAGAGGCAATGATGTGGCCGGAGAAAAGTCACAAAGATATCTGCTCATTGATAATGTCAGCCAGTTTTGAAAAAAAGGAGATTATTTGCCTTAGAAGGACAGATACAATCAAAATACAGAATGTGATGAAGTATGAACCAAGGAAAACTTGAAAGTGTCAAAGCAGAAGTGATGCATACCAAATTGGATGTGTTAGGAATGAGTGTACTTGAATACCCCTCTTTAAATCAGAGAATTACATGATACACTTATTCGGGCCATATAAAATAATGGAGTAGCAATGATACTCAAAACGTAAGTGTGTGCATAGTTATAATCTAATCAATGGCACATATGAGCCTATTAAAATTAGTGGCTATCTGGTAATTATATCCAAGCTCAAAAGAGGAAGACATTTTTAAAAAAAATGATGGCAAATTGAAGAGATACTAAATGCATCATCAAGAAAGGACATAGTGATTGGAATGCAAACATTGGAGAAACCGAGGAACCTGGAATTGCAGAAAGACGGGTTGGATAAACACTGTGCAGGATATACTTTGAGAACTTTGTTTATTTGCCAAATATGAACACAGACGTGCACATGGTCAGCATCAACGGGACAACATCAATTCAAATAGACTATAATAGGAAACAGAAAGTGCAACCCAGGCAGCCAGAACATTTCCAGATGCAAAGTGTAAAATAATCCATGAATTATTAGTGTCAAACATATAGTTTAAACTTAGAAGATTAAAGCGAGTAGGTGTATGAAGGACACACAGTCAGAATATAAAATCAATGTAAGGAAAAATTCAGAACGCTCATGCAAAACAGAACCCGAGGAGCTACAGGAAGATATAAGAGACTTTGTGAAAGCCAAGGTGTGTGTGCCTGTGTGTGGGGGGGAAATCCCAAAATTTCAAAGAGGAAAAAAAGATCCAAGTGTCTTTCAAAACAATCTCTTACAACAGGAAGCGAAATTGGAGGATGAGAGCCTTGGGCATCAAGAAAGTCGCACAAGGATTGAACTCAGTTTCCTAACATCAAGCAAGAAAGGGCAAGAACATCAGCCCATAAAGGAAACATCATCAAGAAAACAAAAATGAGTGAGGTTTCATAAGACAATCAAATAAACCAGAGGAGAATTTAACACTAGAGTATAAATTATTCTAAATAATCACAGAAGAGATTGAAGGGGGATAAATAGAGTGAAAGGAAGAAAGGAAGAATATAAAAAAAAAGCTGAAGAATCATACTGGCTCAGAACAGGGAAGGAAATAAAACAAGGAATTATATTATTCCTATATTTCTTAATATCCATAGAGATTTCATTTTAAGAATACAGGGTTGCTAAAGATGACAACTAGAATCAAAACAGAAATAATTTGAGCAATGCAGACATCTTTCGCTTAGCCAAAGATAAAGCAGATTAACGTCATTATCAAAGGAGAAATGGAAAGTAAAGATTCTGGGTTAATGATTACATTACTGTCAATCTGAATGTTAAGGAAATTACGGATGATGATAAAAAAAAGGTATTAGATCTACTGAGCGCAACAATAGTTATAGATGGACAGTGTGCTGGAGAAATGAAGATAACATAAATCCTAAGAAGCAGTACATTGACAATCGTAGAGGAGATCGTGAAGAATAAAGACATCTTCAAAACGGGAATGAGTTAAAGCGATGTTTCTTTTCCACTGGTAATGTATGGCTGTGAATCTGGACACTGAGAAAGTATGAGAGCAAAAAGATCTACACGTTCAAATTATGGATTTGTACATACCGAGTATATGATGGGTTGCTAGGAGAACTGATAAATCAATGAATTCAGGCAGACTTAACGTTGAGGTGTTGATCAGTAAACAGAAACTCATATGCTTTGGGCATATTTATTTATTTAAAATCTTGCTCTATGATGCCTAATTATCTAACTATAGGTAATCCTCAACTTACGATCACAATTGACCCCAAAATTTATGTTGCTAAGTGAGAAATTTCTTCAGTGAATTTTGCCCCATTTTACGACTTTTCTTGCCACGTTTGTTAAGTGAATCACTGCAGTTATCAAGTCAGTGAAATGGCTGTTAAATAGCTTCCCCCATTGACTTTGTTTATCAGAAGTTCGTAAAAGGTGATCATGTGACCCTGGGACACTGCAACCGTCATAAATGTGAGTCAGTTGTCAAACATCCGAATGTAAATCACGTAACCATGGGGATGCTGTAAGGGTCATAAGCAGTGGTGGGATTCAGCCGGTTTGCACCACTTCGGCAGAACCCGGTAGCTAATTTTTTGTTGCCCAGGCCCAGAATGGACTTCCGGAAGCGGCATCCACACAGAGAACCGGTTGTTCACATATTTGAATCCCACCACTGGTCATAAGTGTGAAAAATGGTCATAAGTCACTTTTTCAGTGCCGTTGTAACTTCGAATGGTCACTAAGTGAACTGTTGTAAGTTGAAGACTATCTCTATCTGAGAATGCGGCCAAAGAATAAAGATTGTGGCAACTAAGTTTTCCCAAGCTAGCAGTTTTATTTGGAAAAATAAAAGAATGTTCAATAAGGTTTTCCATTCTAAAATCTACAGGCATTCATCTCCTCTCTCTCTCTCTCTCTCTCTCTCTCTCTTCCAGTCTCAGAATGATATATTGTTGGACTACAATATAAAAAATAATTGGATTCATTTCTATGTATTATTTTCTATTATTATAAGCTACTTTGAGAACTGATAGAAATATATATGGGATGCATTAATAACAGATCTTTTATTCTTTAAAAATTATTGTATAACTCCATCTGCTTCTCACATATTTTACTTGTCCATCACGTACCTTTATCATATATATTTGGATAATTCTTTCCGTATTAAAGTTCTACGAGGTTTAACAAATATTTCAAGCAACATCCTGCTCTCATAAGGTTAACCTTTGATGAAAGAGCCCCACAATCATGATTAATAACATAAAAACACCCTGTTCCAGGGTAAAGACTATTGATTTCAGGTACTTTCTCTGATTTTTACTTAATTAGGACAGCAAATTATCTTTAAAATCCCCCATGTTATTGGCCCTTTTCCTTTTCCCTCTTTCCTCAAATCACTTTCTTTGCTTTTTTAGAGTTATTCTCCATTTGCATCTTACCAGTATGCCCATATGCAATTTTTTTCTGTTGCATCCCAAATACTGACTTCACCTTAGTCCATGTTGTTGTGTTCACTCAGCCCATGAGTGAGACAAGCTTAAGCTGTTCTTAGCAGGATACCAATGTTAAAATAATATTTATTTCTTTTCCTTTACTCATCCAAGAACAACCTCAAAACTGTTGGGTCTTTCTCATCTGTTTCTCTGGATAGAAGCCAAGTAACTATTGTAACTTGGAAAACAGAGGCTATAGAAGTGGGACAGGAGTCAGCAGCAGAACTTGAAAATTCAATGTATATTTTTTTTACTAGTTCATACAGCCTTTTTTGATTACATCTAATTGTGGCCAATTTATGCCCTATCAATCTCTTTTTCTTCTATGTCCTTATGACTTTGCCTTCATATGATATCTGTTTGAGGTAATCTTAATTCATATGTAGCTAAAGCAGTGTAGGGAGTCAGCGTCATTTAGGTGACCCTCAGAGAATGGAATAGTCTAACACAGGGGTGCCAAACTCACAACGTCACTTGACGTGGCGCGACGTATCACGACTTTTTTTGCTATTACCAGCAATGGGGTGGGCGTGGTTTCGCTATGATGCATCCAGCCTGCAGGCCGGCCGTTTGACACCCCTGGTCTAACACCTATTGGTCATTTAGGCTCATAGAGGCATCATTCTCCCCCTGGGCTCCTCTTTATATATGGGTTTATTATTATTCTAGAATAACACTAAAGCCATATTCAGCTTCTTTTGAGCATAGGTTCAGTGCTCTTATGGACTAGCTTTAAATCCATGTCCCAAAGGAGTCCAGATATTACATGATATAGGCACCAAAACACGTGCCACAAAACAGAGCAATTTTTGACGAAAGGCTAGACTTGCTAACATAGTCTCTATAAAAATGAGCATCCTCTCCATCTTCAGACTCATCCCAGATTTATTGGTACATGTTTGTGAGTTTTTTGTGTTTTGTTTTTGTCCTCAGATGATGTTTGCTGGGGAAGGATGAAAACAAAGATGGAGCTATCCACCAGTCCCTCCCCTTAAAATGCCCTATTAAAGATAAAATCATTTGCTGATACCATCCCTACGGCTGAATAGAAATATCCAGCAGGGCGGCAAATTTTATGCAGGTATAGTTTTCTATTGCCTCAAGTATTGGTGGATTCAGCCATGAAGAAAAGTCCTTAGTCACTCTATAGCAATGTTTCTCAACCTTGGCAACTTTAAGATATGTGGATTTCAACTCCCAGATTTCCCCAGCCAGCAAGGCTAGCTGGGGAATTCTGGGAGTTGAAGTCCACTCAGCTTAAAATTGTTAAGGTTAAGAAACAGTGGTCTATATCCCATTTATGCACCTGTTCTTTCCCTCTTGCCTTCTCTTAACTTCTAGAATTTATCTCCAGTACTCCAGCCTCTCTAAAATGCTACTCTCTTCTCCTTCACCTAGTTCTATCAGGCTTTAAATCCAGCCAACTAAACACTTTCCTCTGCCCTCTCAAGAATATTTGGTCTGCAAATATTCCAGTAGTTTTGTTTACTGAGATGTTAATTACTCTGAAGAAATCCAATAAATAAGAAATGTATGTTTATACTGCAGCAGTGAATGTGTGTATATAAGACATAACCAAATTAATGTTTGTAGCGCTAGAGTGCTTATGGAGGCACAGGTAGAGTTAATTAGACTCCAGCAGGTGCAACGTATCAGGAATTTGAAATTAGGAGCAGGAAGTTTGAAAACCTCTTTATTCAAATAATAATAATAATAATAATAATGGTAAGGGAATAGAAGGTACATGCAAAATTGATACAGGAATACTGATTGGTTGGTTGGTTTTTAATAGTTTAATGTATCCTTATTGTCTACCAAGACCTTGTTTTCTGGTTTTGTTTGATTTGATTCACCCAGTACCAGAAGACTTCAAATGTCTTGGTTTCTTTTTACCTAAAGTATTGCACAAAACAATCAATTGTGGTTTATTGAATAAAACAGGGTTAAACTGTTATGCTTATGTGCACCTCTCTTTTTAGATAGAAGAGACCTATTACATTTAAAAAAAATTATAAATAAGCCATGGTCAGTGTGATGTGTGAACTCAGTTACTAAAGGTTGAAGATGATGATAATTTCCTTGACTTGAATACTGCCTGGTTTTTGAAACCCTTTAAAGAACTACCTAGCAGTCTGAGAGTAAGGTAATTTTTTAGATATATTTTTCCCAGTGCCTTTTGTGTTTATATGTTTCTGTTCTGCACTGCTTTCTGTGTTTTATTATGTGGCTTTTATTGAATCTACTGTTGTTTATTAATGTTGTACTGTATTCTGTCTTGAGTCATGGGTTAATTGGCAGCTATATAAATCAATTAAACATATAAACAAACAAGCTAGCAAAAAACTGTAAAACCCTGGCACCTTTTTCTATTAATTTCTGTCCCTTAAATACAAGCCTGTATAATCTTTAAGGGGCCATCAATCATTTCAGCCAATTAGTCATATTAGGACTGTAGGCAGGCTATAAAATGAAAAGTTAACCAAGGACTGGGTTATATGGTTGAAGTGGCAGTGGTGGTGATAACATTGTATAAAGAGTTAATTTAACATATTACTGGAAATAATGAGATAACTGAGGAAACGTGAGATAATTACGAAATGAGTGACTGTATGAAGGGACTCCTGATCCAAGAAAGGGTGCAAATAGTGTCCCAGAGGGAGCTGTGCAAAAGGCTTTGGCCATGGCTGCTCTTTGAGAAGAAGCTGTGAGTTCATGAGGGTCTCCAGACTCAGTACCACTCTTGAATGGGAAAATGCCACCTCATCCAAAATTAGAGATGGAGAATCTCCAGATATAGCTTGCTCTAATTCCACAATCATTTAGTCATGGCAGGATGAGGTCAAAGCCAGTTCTACATTGAAGCCCACACAACATCCAGCACTGGAACAGGATTTGCTGGGCTAGGTTAACTCAAACTGCTAGGTGACCTCACCCAGCAGTTTCGTACGGTTGTTAAACCGGAGGGGAGAGAGAGCATTGAACCTGTAGCACTCTGTAAAGAAGGAGCCTAGGAATAATCTCTCCCCTCCCTACTAACACCAACTGGAACTGCTTTGAGGAAAGGAAGAGAAGTCCTACAAAATGGTGCTTCTAATTTCCACCTTTTTAGCCAGTCTATAAGGATACCATGGTCAATGTTAACAAAAGCTGCTGAAAGTTTAACAAGCGCAAGAAAGGATGCACCACCTCCATCCCAGCTCTATCATCAATAATAAGAGTGACCAAGACTATCTCTGTAGTGAATCCTGTTCTTTCACATTTCTACAAATCTTCTACCTTTAGAACATGCCTTGTACCACAGAGGTCTGGCTATATCTTCATGTGGTTGCTCAAGGACCTCAGAGCCTTAGCATGGCACATAATGATAAACTTCTGCTCAAAACCACCATGCAGTATAGAAGTAGGAAGAAGTATGTGAAATAGGAATACGATGGAAGCCAATAACTGTATGTCACATCCTTTCCCCCTAAGATACAGCTGCAGTTATCTTTGATTATGATACTGGTGGGGAATATATCTGATGTGGACAGGAAATATAGGGTAAATCATGATGCTATGGCATGAAGGACAAGCTGTCACTATAGTATACTTGGAAAATGTGAGGAGATGGCTTGGGGATGTAATGTAATACAAGCTAAGGGATCTTGATTTCTCATCCATCTTCCTAGATGTATGTCGACTTAAACAGTTTTCAAGATTCCACTATTCATAAGATTCATTCATGAGGTTCATTCATAAGGTTCCTGCTCTCTTCCTGTAATTAAAAGCTATTGCTAGAGCATAGCCTAAGGTAAACAATTGTTTTCTGTCTCCTTTCCAACACAGAAAGACTTACTTAGTTTTATACTTTCCCTTCAATCGTTCCAAGTTGGCCTGGCTTTGTAAACCAGTTTTTGTTCATTACCTTTTTTGTCTTGAATTCCCATCGTTTCACTTGCCAGAGATGCAAAGTTGTGGTAGATTCTCACAAGTCCCTATTTGGGTTGTTATCTTTACAACACTCTTGGCCAAACTGCCTTGTTAGGTTGGTTTTTTGCATTCGGCAGAGAAGGTTTTTTTGTACAATGGCAGTGAGACCCTAATCATAACAAAGGCCTTTGAATGTGACCCAGACACAAATAACACTAATAATATTAGCTTGTTATATAGCAAAGTGCTGTTTAATTAGGAGCCATAAAAGGATTACTAGCTTTGATTATTGCTATTCATAGCTGCACAGTTCATGGCTTGAGGACATCAAATATAAAGAGAAGGAGGTGCCCAGCACAAGTAGGGCATTTTTATAGCTAGTTAAAAACTCTCTTATAGCTCTGTGTCTACCCAGCTAATTGATGTATGTAATCAACTCTTTTTTCCCCCTTCTCTTTTGTTTAGAGACTCAGAACTTGTCCAGACATAGTAATTTCCCATGCTGTTGATTCACCAACGTAGTGTGATGCATTAAGAATACAGAGCCTGGTATATAGCAGAAAAGATTGCTAGAGGGAGAAGGGATAGGGTAGACCTTCATAAAATCATGAATGGGCTATGGAGAATGGGCAGAGGAGCCTTTTTTTGTTGTTGTTGTTCCTGTCTCCTGAAGAGGCAGGCCCCATCATTAGGCAATGAAGGAAGACAGATGGTACAAGTACAGGTAGTCCTCAACTTACAACGGTTCACTTAGTGACCGTTCAAAGTTACAACGGCCCTGAAAAATGTGACTTCACAGTTACGACCTTTGCAGCATCCCCATGATCATGTCATCAAAATTCAGTTCCTTGGCAACTGGTTCATACTTATGACCGTTGCCGTGTCCTGGGGGGGGGTTCATGTGATCTCCTTTTTTTGCGACCTTTTGACGAGCAAAGTCAATGGGGAAGCCAGATTCACTTAAGAACTGGGTTACTAACTTATCAACTGCAGTGATTCACTTAACAACGGTGGCAAGAAAGGTCGTGAAAGGGGGCAAAACTCACTCAATAAATGTCTCGCTTAACAAAAGAAAATTTGGGCTCCGTTGTGGTCGTAAATCGAGGACTACCTCTGGCAAGTAACAGACAGGGAAAGAAGATAGTTGATCCTCTCCTGCAATGTTCCCTAAGGTCTGGGGGGGGCACATCAAAAGGTCAATTTGGAAGCCACGACTCCTTGATCTAAGCCCAGCTCCTTTTTGTACAAAGAACATGTCCGAAAACAGGTCAGGGTTTTGATCATGATCTTGACTTTTTTGACCCCTCCCCCCGCCTCTTGTCTCACCCTTGAGCCTATCTCATAATGCCAAGGCAAAATGAGTCGTGCTGATTTTATAAAAGCGCCTTCAGCTAAACTTTTTCATATAGATAGGTTGTAATTATAGAATAGAATAGAATAGAATAGAATAGAATAGAATAGAATAGAATAGAATAGAATAGAATAGAATAGAATAGAATAGAATTGGAAGGGACTTTGGAGATCTTCTAGTCCAGCCCACTGCTCAAGCAGGAGAAGCTATACCATTTCAGACAAGTGACTGTCCAGTCTCTTCTTA
This sequence comes from Azemiops feae, assembly GCA_023970755.1. Lineage (NCBI taxonomy): Eukaryota > Metazoa > Chordata > Lepidosauria > Squamata > Viperidae > Azemiops > Azemiops feae. The sequence goes on along the minus strand of JALGBA010004228.1, from coordinate 5,688,035 downwards.
AAAATCTCCAGTGAAGGAGCGTCCACAATTTCTGAATGCAAACTGTTCGACTGGTTAATTGTCCTCACTGTCAGGAAGTTTCTCCTTAATTCCAGGTTCCTGTTTCCAGCCATTGTTTCTTGTCTTGCCCTCTGGTGCTTTGGAGAATAGTTTGATGCCCTCTTCTTTGTGGCAGCCCCTCAAATACTGGAATATTGCTATCATGTCGCCCCTGTTTCTTCTTTTCTTTAAACTAGCCAAACTCAAGTCCTGCAGCCATTCTTCATATATTTTAGTCTCCAGGCCTTTGATCTTTTTATTTGCTCTTCTCTGAACTTTTTCCAAGGTCTCGACATCTTTTTTGTAGTATGGTGACCAAAATTGGTTGCAGTATTCCAGGTGTGGTCTCACTAGGGTTTTAAAAGCGGTACTAATACTTCACGTGATCTTGATTCTATGCCTCTGTTTATACAACCCAGGATTGTATTAGCTTTTTTGGCTGCTGCAGCACATTGCTGGCTCATAATCAAGTGATCGTCCACTAGGACTCCAAGGTCCCTCTCACAGTTGCTGTTTTTAGCCAGGTCCCGCCTAATTTGTACTTAAACCTTTGATTTTTCCTGCCTAAATGTAAAATTTTGCTTTTCTCCACATTAAAACTCATTTTGTTGGATAGGGCCCATTTTGTTCAAGTTTGTCAAGATCTTTTTGGATCCTGAGCTTGTCTTCTAGGGTGTTGGCTATTCCTGCCAGTTTGATGTCATCTGCAAATCTGATGAGTTCCCCTGCTATTCCCTCATCTAAGTCATTAATGAAGATGAATAAATTGTATGTGAGAATGACCTTGGGAGACAGGGGAAAGAGCTGCAGCCAGGGCAATGGTTGGATAGGTGGCAACTTAGCTCACGGAAGGCATTTGAGCAGAGCAAATGTCTCAGAAAGAGCCCTTCCTAGTTTATTGGGCTGTAGAGGGAAACAAGGGCGAGAGATCCTTTCAGACTCACGAGAGTCTGTTAATGTAACCTTACCACAAAGTGGAACTAGTTCTTTTGGATGTGTTCCTTGTCTGGACTACCTAACTTGGCTGACATAGATTGTGATTGGTGCAAGTTCAAATAATACAATGTTCCATTTAGTGTTCAATGTAAATTGATATCAGGTTACATTTCATGTGACCCAACATTCAGTTAATGCGAGGCTGCCATGTAAGCAATTGAAGCTAGCACATTTGCAATTGCAGTTGGGTTTTAGATGCAGCTAATCTTTGGGCATAATGGGAAAAATAGGAAGATTCTGGAATGGTTTAATCCAGGGATGGGCAACCTTGACTCTTTTATGACTTGTGGACTTCAACTCCCAGAATTCTGGGAGTTGAAGTCCACGAGTCATAAAAGAGCCAAGGTTGCCTACCCCTGGTTTAATCCAATGGCTGGCTGGATAATTCTGAGAGTTGAAGTCTACACCTCTTCAAGTTGCCAAGATTGAGGAACACTGCTTTAATCTATGGTAGAAATATTTTTGTTTTGTTTTTAGTTTGCTTTCTACAACTACTTTGTGACTTTGTTAACCATAATTTTTAATTATAAGTATATTCTTTTTATCCTTTACTGTAATAGTTTATTAATATGCATCTAAGCATTTATGTGGAGCCAATTACCATATTTGCCATAGAAATAACACTTTGAATAGCATGAATTTGAATAAGGCAACCATTTCATGAGATTTATTAATCACACTAATCGAGACTACCAGTATTTCAAAAAGTTTTCTATCACTCGCGTGCATCAGCCATTAAAACAACCAAGAACTAACATTAAATTAAAATGTTTTAGTTTAATGAAATTTGAAATGAAGGAAGAATAAATGAAAGAGTGTATAATAAAATGGAGTAAGAACTTTGGACATAATATACTGATGGAACAATGGGAAAGCATGTGGCTGAAATGATTGAATTTTACATTGTTAAAATTTAAAAGAAAACTTTTATAAAATGATGTACCGTTATTAGGTGACTCCAGAAAAAAAAATGTAGAATGTATCAAGGTACTTCAAATTTATGTTGCAAATGCAGAAAACATGAAGGCTCTTTTTTTTCATGCGTCATTTCAAGCCTAACAGACTTGCAAAAAACTTTGGGTTCTAATACATACAGAGATAAAAAGAACTTCATAGATTAATATTCAGTGAAATTAGAACTTTTCTTATTGGGAATTTTTGTCTCTCTTTTTTTTTTCCATTTTCCCTTTACTTCCCCCCTCCCACTCCCCTTCTTTCAGTTTTAGCTTTCTTTTTTATTTCTTTCTTTCTTATTTTTTCTTACTTGATATTTTTATTTTCTTTTAAAAAAAACTTTCATAAAAATTTATACACACAAACACACATGTATGCATGCTTAGGCCTGTGGTGATTCTATAATTTTCATTTATATATACTGCACCTTCAGATGTATGTATGTATGTATGTATGTATGTATGTATGTATGTATGCATTTATTTATTTATTTATTTACTTACTTACTTACTTACTTACTTACTTACTTACTTACTTACTTACTTACTTACTTACTTACTTATTTATTTATACAAATAACGCAACAAACATATCCAACAAACTTTCCCCCTCCTATTTCCCCCCACAATAACAACCCTGTGAAGTGGGTTGGACTGAGAGAGAACCAAAGTCACCCAGCTGGCTTTTATGCTTAAAATGGGACTAGAACTCACAGCCTCCTGGTTTCCAGCCTGGTGCTTTAACCATTAGACCAAATTAATTCTCAGTCACTGAGGCCTTTACTTCCTCTTTCCATAAGCATTTCTTTCTCCACATACAAGAGGTGTCCTGAGACTTTGCAAAGCACACTTTCTTATTTTCCTCTTAGAAGGAAATATATCTTTATGTCAGACATCCCAAAGAGTCCTCCCAAGCACCAGAGTATTCACCCCAAGGAGACACATGATGTCTAACCCCTACATGCTGGCTGGCTGGGGAATTCTGGGAGTTGAAGTCCACAAGTCTTAAAGTGGCCACGTTTGAGGACCCCTGCCCTACAGGGAAGAAGGCTTTGAATCTTGATCTAAATGTTTGCAAGCAGGCAATGACTCCTCTGTTTTTGGACCAGGGGAAATTTTCCCTACTTACTATATATTAGTTTATGTGCATTAATTTTATGGATATGTATTGTTTTTATAGTCATCCTTAACTGATTTTGAAAAGTTAAGAAGAGTTCACACCAGGTGATTACTTTGATGGGATTCCATCAGGAAATACCAAGGCTGTAGGCCAAACTGGATATCAAAAACAAAAGAAAACATCCCAGAACAACAAAGTGCAAACCATTCTTTTGCAAAGGATGAGAACATCAACAGACATTTATATATTTAAAAGTGTAAGTCAATCCTTGATGTAATTTTTGCACTTGATCCAGGCTAGCTCCAAGGCAAATATTCTTATTCTCCCATCCTGTTGACAATACTGGCTGCCTTTCCAGGAATAACATCTTTCATTCCAGGATAGATAGGTTGTTGTTGTTGTTGTTGTTGTTGTTATTGTTGTTGTTGTTGTTGTTGTTGTTGTTGTTGTTGTTGTTGTTCTTCTTCTTCTTCTTCTTCTTCTTCTTCTTCTTCTTCTTCTTCTTCTTCTTCTTCTTCTTCTTCTTCTCCTCCTCCTCCTCCTCCTCCTCCTCCTCCTCCTCCTCTTCCTCCTCTCCTCCTCCTCCTCCTCCTCCTCTTCCCTCCTCCTCCTCCTCCTCCTCCTCCTTCTCCTTCTCCTTCTCCTCCTCCTCCTCCTCCTCCTCTCCTTCTTCTTCTCCTCCTCTCCTCCTCCTCCTCCTCCTCCTCCTCCTCCTCCTCCTCCTCCTCCTCTTTAAAAAAGCATTTTTAATTTTATAATTTGTTTTGTTGTTGCTATAGCTTCTACTTCACTTGCAGCCATTTTGTAAAAAAAGGTTCATCTGGGCCTCGTCTATGTGAAGTGGAAATCCCAATTCCTATTTCAATGTAGAATTTCTAAAGGCAGAGGTGTTTAAAAAAAAAAAAAAAAGAACAATGGGCAGCCAAGATTGACTTGAATTCCTTGTTTGGAAGCAATCCAGCAGAGTCCAGATCCCTCCTCCCAAATCTGTCAATTATAACTTAAAAAGAGATGAGAGGCAGATGCAGGATCTCCGGTACGTATTAAGCTATCAGATTTTTGTTTAATTGCACACGAATATGACAGTAGTGGTGGGGATATTCAAAAGGCAGATGCTTTGTTTGTAAAACCACAAGAGAAAGAATGAGGAGGGGATTCTGGAGAGGGTCTGTCAGCCTGAAGGTGGATTTTATCAGTTGGAGCTGCCACCCTGTCATTGTTTAAAGGTGGATTTGGATGTGATTAATTCTAAGAGAGGCCAGAGAGTTTCTTGATATGGATTTGCTTCAGATGAATGCCCAGGAGGCTTGGGAACAAAGGCAAATCAGTCAGGGAATCTAAGTTAGGCAGACCAGCTGTCAGGGTTTGGGCCTCAACCCCTCAGATCTTGGGGTTTTGTTAGCAATCTATTAAAATAGACAGGCCATAGAACCTGGGATGCCTCAGCAGCAATGTCAATTCCCACTGGAAAACTGGCACAAATCAGGAAGCTCAGGTCCTGAAGTTGGATATTGGTCAGATCCTTAAACATGTGGAGGATTCCAAGATAATGAGGTGTAATCCTGCACTAAATAGGGTAACCGTATCTGGTCTATGAAATCTGTCATTGATTCCTTGACTGGTACTCAGCTGAGGTTCAAGCCTGGCTATACTGTATCACTATTTCTGAGGTTAATTACTTCAGCTGGCATTACAGCAATAGCACTTAGATTTATATATTGCTTCACAGTGCTTTACAGCCCTCTCTAAGCGGTTTACAAAGTCAGCATTTCCCCCCCCCCCCAACAATCTGGCTCCTCATTTTACCGACCTCGGAAGGGTGGAAGGCTGAGTCAACCTTGAGCCAGTCAGGATCGAACTCCTGGCTGTGGGTAGAATTAGCCTGCAATACTGCATTCTAACCACTGCGCCACCACGGTTCTTGATATAACCTGCGTTACGTGGGGCACAAATGTTGGCTTAACTGTATCAAGTAGGCTTTATATATAGTAAAAGAACCCCAAGATGAGAATATTAATATTATTAGTAGGATATTTATCTATTAGAGATAGAAATGGCTAAATAACATTGAGATCCTAATTAGTAGAAAATCTTATTAACTTTCTGCTTTGTTGTGTTACATATTATATGATTCAGTGATTATGTGTTGTTATGTATTTTTCATTTAGGAGTAAGACTACTGTTTCTTACTGTGTTAAAAACAAACTGAAATCACAATGTTCTCAATGAAATCATGGAAGGCCTAGATATGATCATGTTCAGTTCTTCAGTAGTGGCTCAATATATTCCACAATACATCTAAGCACACAGTAGCCATTCTAGTCATAAGCAGTAGCTTTATCTAAATCATTCAAGAGTTTCCAGAATCAATTACAATAAGTTCAATAATAATATCATAATTTTGTATCCGAGAATGAGAATGAATGACTTTCTAGGGAAAGGTGAAATGCTTCAAACACTGAGGAAGGCACAGAAAGTTAAGGAAATGGAATCAAATTACCGCACACTGTAAAGAGAGTGTTTTTGTAATTTGCAGAAACATTGACAAAGCATAGGGGTAGGTTAGTAACTTCATGCTGTCCTTATTCCAGTACACTAATATTAGAGCTGAAAGGAACCCCATTGAAGTAACACAAAATGGAGGTAGTTCTCTTGAATAGACTCTGCTCTTTGGATAGTGTATACTTGTATAAACAGTGACTTTCCAAGCCAACGTAACTCTGCTAGTCATGTACCATGGCCTCCTACGAGATTCTTGACAATATTGGGCATTGAAGTAAAACAGAAAGTCCTTCTTGAGCTCTCATCAAGAGCTATTAGAGTTAATTTAGTACGTGTTCACATAACATTAAAAATGACGATGACACCATAATGTCTAATCCTTTCACCATGTATGGTTCTGAGCCATGAATATTTGTACAGACCAACAAATAATGGATGAAAAGAACATTAAAAAAGGATTGTATCTCACTCAAAAAAATGATGATGATGATGATGATGCTGATGATGATGATGTCATCTGTTCAGTTGAGTCTGACTCTTGGCAATTTTATGGGCCAGGTCTCTCCATATCTTCTGATCTTGCACTATTTCTTTGAGTTTTCCTATGCTCTGGCTGTGTCAGCTTTGATAGTGTCCAGCCTCAAAGAATACCTTTCTCAAAACTGACTCATCTTCAGATGAAGGGAAATAAAGTCCAGAACATTTGTAGTTTGGGGAAAATTGTAGACTTCGATTAGGGCTAGAAAGATTGAGGTTCAGATTCCTGCGTCCCTTCCCCCCTAATGTTAATTGGATGACCTTGTGTCTGAATGAGAATGAAATAAATGAATTGGGTTAAAAAAAAATACAAAAGCATTAACATAACCCTTCATTTTCTTGTCATCCATTAAACTTACTAGTAAAATATATTTTTCTATCCAGCTGGATGTTGTGTGTGTGTGTGTGTGGGGGGATTTGTTACATGTCTACTTCCCCAAATTTCTCTGCTACCACTGAGAGATTGATTAGGTTTCTCAGTTGTGTATGGCTTGTCTTTTTCATTTAGGCTACTAGATTTGTGCTGCAAAACTCCTATTTGGCAATCAAAAGATACAAAATCTCTTGGCTGCCATCTAGTGGGCATCCAGATAGTTACAATCTGCAAATGGTACCTTCCTTTTTGCCTCACCACTAGCAATAGCAAGCTGAAGCAAGGAGACCCTTTCCCAACGACCATTTGAAGGGATATTTTTCTAGACAGGTAGTCCTTGACGTACGACCGCAATTGAACCCAAAATCTCTGTTGCTAAGTGAGATAGTTCGGTGAGGTTTGCGCCACTTTCTTGCCACAATTTTAAGTGAATCTGTCACTAAATGAACTCTTGTAAGTCAAGGACTACCTGTATTCCATTTCCCTCCTCTTGATGTCAGTCAGCTTCCTTCTGATTGATCTGAATCTTTCTTCCTATTGATGATTTCCCTCTCACACATAAGAAGAGCACCATAAGGAGGCCTTCTCCTCAGAGAATCTCCTTGACTAGTATTTTCCTTGGCAACTCTCCACACAAACTTTGTTTTGTGTTTTTAACAATGTGATTTTCATGGAATGTTTAGTGATATCACCAATGGCACTTATCTCCAGAACATACGTTTTTTCTTTTCACTTTCTCTCTTCACACCATCTACCTATTCTAGAGTATGTTTCTGGAAAATCACCTTTGGGGATTTTTTTTTTTTTTTTTAAAAGAATGCTGAAAAATTTAAAATTAAAACTTTTGCAACTCCCACACACAACTGGAACTTACAATGAATTCCTTACTTAATAGTTTACTTTCTTGAGAAATTTTTTCCCGGAAACAATGACAAGCTGAATTACTAGCCTCTGACAAGTTGTTTAATAGATAGACACTATTTTAGTAAGTGTCTGATGTAATATAAACATGGAAACAAAATTGGCATAAAAGCCACTTCTTTCATACATCTCGATTTCATGAAGATGCTCTCAAGCTGACCTTGAATCCTGGGGGACAATATGGCAAATCCATGTTGTTTTCTTATCAACAAAATAAAAGGAGTTTATCATTGCTTTTTAAAAAAAATTCTTGGAGCAGAAAGTGTGAGCTACAATCATTCATGTTGTTGTCGTCTCCCAACTGGACTACCATAATGTGCTGTACATGGGATTGTGTAGAAGACCACCTGAAAACTGTAACTAAATGTAGAATCTATCAAAGTAGTCTCTCCCTCTCTCTCTCTCTCTCTCTCTCTCTCTCTCTCTCTCTCTCTCTCTCTCTCTCTCTCTCTCTCTTCCTCCCTCCCTCCCTCCCTCTCTCTCTCTCTCTCTCTCTCTCTCTCTCTCCACATATATTCCAATATCTATTAAGCTCTCAGAACAGAGGATATGGATGTTATTGTATGTGATGGCCCCATGTATGAGTTTTACATCACTTCTGCTCAACCTTGAAGGGCAAGTGAAATTTCTCATTTTGTATACAATGTATATCCTGTGTGATGTTTTCAGTCACACTGACCACTAGGAGACCCTATTCAAAGTACTTAGTCGAGTCCCACCTATTCACTGGAACAACCTGTTATTGTCATGTACTTTCCCCCTGGAGTTGCATTGATCAGTGCTTTGATTCTGGGACCAATTCAAGATGCTGATGATCATCTTTATAAGGGACCTATAACACCAGCCACTCCAGAAAGTATCTGCCCACTCAAGATGTCCATTTGGAGAGTGTTTTCTAAGTCTCCCCACCCCTTGTAAGATGCAATAGAAAGGAACAGAGAGGCAAACATTCTCCACAGAGTCTCCTCGCACCCAATATAAGAAGAGAAATTTTAGTCTTAGCTTTGAAGAAGCTTTTAAAAACATAGGTTTTTAAATATGAGTTTGGGATCTGTGGCAAGATGTACCTGGCTGAAGATAAATCTGGTAAGTGATGTAGACGCATTTGCAATAAATAAGTAAACCAAATAGCTTCCCAGGATGGTATGTGGCCATGGAATTTCATGGCTGTCCTCCACCTGAGCCAACATTAAGTAGGTTTTTCAAGATTAGCCAAGTATGTCTCAGTGCTGTAGCCACATTTTTTTCAGCAAGAGGCCTGCATTTTCCACTGTGAAACATAGCAATAGGATAGTGATTTGTCTGATTTGAAATATTGTCAAAGAACAGTACTCTCTTTCAAGGCATCCTCTGTTTGAAATCTTCCATATGGCTCAAGCTAGTTTAAAAATAACTGCGGAAAGAAAAACAATACCATTGTATGGCCCATCAGCGGTAACATGCGTACAGCAGACTGAACAGACACCCAGGTCATCTAGCCATAAAAGGTCTGGAGGCAATGTATTTGTTCTAAAAATTTATACTATTTCTAAATGAAACATAATAGCAATAGCATTTAGACATATACTGCCCCATAGTGCTTTACAGCACACTCTGGGTGGTTTACACTGTCAGCCTATTGCCCCCAACCATCTGGGTCCTCATTTTATCAACCTCGGAAGGATGGAAAGCTGAGTCAACCTCGAGTCCCATCAGGATCGAACTCCAGACTGTGGGCAGAATTAGCCTGCAATACTGCATTCTAACCACTGTGCCACCACTAATGCTAATATAATGCAAATCTACATCACCTTTTGGTGTTACTTCCTCTTTGTATTTTACTAGCAGTCCACAAATAAACACCCTATTCATGAAACCCCTCAACTGTACAATGTGGTCTGGCAGGTATTGGGATCCATGTTCAGCAAAAATAGGAGAAACAATGAATACCCATCATTATCATGCAAGGTGATGGTGGCCTCATGGATTAAGAAGCTGATCTGTGTTGAACCGGTTGCTCCCGTGTCTCTAAATATATGCAGGGTGGAATCAATTAAAATAGAAATTTATATCTCTCCAGTGCAGCACGCAGCATTAGTGAATATATATTTTGGGGGGTGGCATCATTTGAGCTTTATTTCAAGTGGCCACTGTGAGCTCCTAACGGGCCATTATCAAAAAATAGATTAAGGAATAATTCTCAAGTACCTGGCATGACACAATACACAGGTGGCTGGCTGGCTCTGGTATAGGGCATGTCACACTCCTTAGATTATTAATCCGAACTCCCTATTTGCATGTACTGTTAATTTAAGGCCAAGATTTATACATCTCACCTTATTTCCATTTTGCCCTGAAGTGTTTCACAGTAAATCCTTCAGATAAATGTAGCATCAAATCTTGCAATGTTGCCAATTCAGAGCTGCTGTCTATAAACTAGAGCTCTTGCATGTCCTACTGACAGTGATTTTTAAAGTGTCCTCTTCTGTATTACCCCCTCCCCCCCAAAAAGGACCAGGAAAGTCTTTAAGGCATTCTTTTTATGAATGCCTTAAAAAAAAGTGAAGGGAAAGAATCCAGATAGGTATGGGATTGTGAAACAGGGAATGAGGTTGAGGCAATTGCAGGAAGTCCCTCTCTGACACAGAAAGGCTTCTGAGAAGACTTCATATAGCAGGAAACTCAACAGCCTAAAAGAGGCCCTGATTTCCACTGATGTGGTATAGTGCTATAAAAACACCCTTGCTATGGTCATGAGCTGATTGGGGCCTCCAGAAATGTACTCTTAAAATATAGAAAGCTCTCAGCCAGAGATAGTCCACCAAGCCCGAAACATGATGTTATCATTCATATACAGCTGCCTCTAAAAATAGAAGGATCACTTCTCCTGTCTTCCTCAACACATCTAATAATATAACATTTTATTGCACCACAAGTTTCTATTTGCAGAAGAGGAGAAACATGCAACTTAACAATGTCGTGCTTTACTAGATGTTACCCAAGGGAAAGAGACATTGGCAAGTTTAGTCCATCTGTCCTGGTCCATTCTTTGCAGGCGGTCTGAGAAACCAATATTTGGAAATTGGCATATGAAAGGCCCGAAAAGCTAATAAGTGAGATATCTAACTCAGCACCAGCATCCTCCAGAGATGTAGACTCTCATTATCTAGATATATCAACTGACACGTTGATTAGACCAAATTGGTACCATGAAGCAGTTTGAGGACAGCTAAGCAATTCTACTCATCCTGTATGTTCTAGCAGTACTGAATTAAACCACAGAACAAGTTGTTGTGTTCCTTGGAAGATTAAGGCAATCTACTGTATTTGTTTTACAAGACCAAGGCAACATTTTGCTAGAGATCTATTCAAAGATTGTCAGGGGTATACAAGGAACTGTCACCATGGCAGAGATTTTACAAAAAGACAAAGTGTTCTAAGCAGTGAAAGCTGGGAAGGAAATAGCACTCGAGGGTCAAAGATTCATAATGTTTCCACATTTAGCCTCAGTGCAGATCAACAAGAGGAAGCCTGAAATCAAGCTTCAGCAGGTGCTTCCTACTCATCTAATTGATTCTTTTGTTTATTGCCTGGAATGAGTCAACAGTAATGTTCTGTTGAATTTCATGTCTCCTGCCCTGGAAGAATTTTCTTTGGAGGAAGATCTACAGCAATTTAGCTTAGAGGATCAGGAACAGAAAACTACTTCTGAAGACCTCCAGAATGTGGAATGTGAATGTTCCAACACTGGAAGTTTTAAAGAAGAGATTGGACAACCATTTGTCTGAAATGGTATAGGGTTTCCTGCCCGAGTAAGGGGTTGGACTAGAAGACCTCCAAGGTCCCTTCCAACTCTGTTGTTCTATTCCAGAAGTCTTCAAACCTGGCCCTTTTATGACTTGTGGACTTCAATTCCCAGAATTCCTCAGCCAGGCACGCTGGCTGAGGAATTCTGGGAGTTGAAGTCCACAAGTCATAAAAGGACCAGGTTTGAAGACCTCTATTCTATTCTATTCTATTCTATTCTATTCTATTCTATTCTATTCTATTCTATTCTATTCTATTCTATTCTATTCTATTCTATTCTATTCCATTCCATTCCATTCCATTCTACCTTTGAAGTAGGACAGGAATGTGTATTCCTTTATGGGAGATGTAACGATATTGAACCACTGGATGAACCTCTTGCATTGGTGGCAGAGGACATTCCTTGCTAAAAAAAAAATGTCCATCTGAAAGAAAATATTTCCCACAAATAATTGGTTTCTTAAGTAGTAGGGCCTAGAAAGCAGCAACCCCAAGAACAGGAGTAGGCTGTCAAGCTAAGCTAGATGATAAAAGTGGAGGTGTCTGGGTCAAGAGAGCTTGGTAAGGTTTACCTTCATCTACTCTGGCTCTTCAGTGTTGCCACAGGATGTTGGTAGAAAGAATAGTTTATATTTTTCTTGATCTGAAGGAGGAGAACTTCTTCGGAACATCACCTTAAAGCCTCCTCGGGAGTGGTGGTCTCTTTGGAAAGATAACATTAAGTGTAGGGAACTCTCGAAAGAACCTCTTCATGGGTGAGGTGAGGACTCTTGGTTTCTTTCTTTCTTTGTGGATGCTGCTAATAATTTGGGGAGGAGGGATAGGGTCTTCAGTTACAGCAATTACAGATAGAAGGAAGTATGGCACTAGGCATTTGCATACCAGGTAAAAGGGGGGGGGAAAGTTAGATATTATTTGCTTCTGTCCTCCAGACTGCAAGTGCTTTTGTTAAAAGGCTGGTGAATATTGTAATAAGCCATGATGGATGAGAAGACTGACCTGGTATATGTAACCAAGCTTTGGCTTTGGGACTGGAGTGTCTGAGCTCGGGAGAGCACAGAACAGATCAAAGGGTTGGAGAGAGGAAATTGCAGCAGTCTAAAGGAATTCTTTCTCTCTCTACAGACTTCCTGTCCATTCAAGTGTCAATCTCAAATGATTGTCTCCTCTGATGGACATTTGAGACTAAGCGAAGATTCTCTGGTCACCACACATCTCTTTTCTCTTCCTTATTCTCTCTCTTACACACAACCTGATCTCTCAGTGACATGCTTTTTTTTTCTTTTCAAATGACTTGGGGCTTCCTGACTTTTGGCCCATCAAGAAATCGGATAGAAGAATTGGCAGCTCCTGTGACATATTAGGTGGAAACTTTAAGGACACGCATTGATTGTATTCATCATGGCTTAAGACTGTTGATTTGACAGTTCCATTTGGAAAGGTAACCACGGGACTATCAGATCTGTTGGATGACCTTCAAGTTTAAAAATGTGTGGATATATAGACAAGGTTCTTGATAGAGTTCAGCAGACCACCTGTTTCTTCCACCCTTGATTTTCATGGCTTATTACATCTAGTAGAAAGGAAGTTTTCTGCTGATCCAAGAGGTTAGAAGTTCCTCCTTATAAGAAACAGTTCCAGTCTCATCCAATTTGCTTAGTAAGCCATTTTTGCCAAACTGCTATGCTGCTGTGGTTAACCCCTCTTCAGAGATAGAAAAAGGGGATTGGAAGGTATCTATTGTTGGTCTAAGAAGGAAAAAAAAATAGTCTAAACTCAATCTATCGATCAGCTTGTTTCTTTTCTTTATTTTATTCTGATACACTGAATGTACAGTTGTGGTTGATCCATGAAACAGAGTATCCAGACACCCAGGAGGAAGAAACTGAAAATTTGTATCCTGGTAAGAACAAGGGCCATAATGGGTGAGGTGAATGCAGACTTCCCTTTAAACAGAGAGGCAAGTATAATTAGTTTTTTTTTTAAAAAATGTTATTTACCTGAGACCCAGCCAGAACAAAGGAATGACTGAAAAATATAATATATAAAAATATATTATACTTTCTAGCTTGCTAGAAATAAAATTGTGTGAATTCTTATCTGTGATGATTTGGTCTGCTCTTTGGACTGTGGTTTTGAACTTCAAATTTTAATTACGGCTTGCCCTGTTACCTGAATTCACTTCTTTCACCCATGCCTCTCTCTGATGTTGCTTCAACTCTCATTTTTATTGCTCTGCTGACGATACCTCTTGGTTTTTCTAAGCTATCTGTATATGGCTTCCCTCAATTTTTGTTAATTGAGCAGAGAGGTTTAGCCTTGGGCATGGCGTGTAGCCTGAGTAGCATGGATTAGATCAGTGGGTGTCTGGATACTCTGTTCCATGGATCAACCGCAACTGTATATTCAGTGTATCAGAGTAAAAGAAAGGAAAAGAAACAAGCTGGTCGATAGGTAGAAACTACTCTACTTATTAAGGTTGATCAAAACAAAGAGGAAGTGGTTGGAACTTTAAAGTATATTGCTTGGGTAGATTTGCATTTTGCTTAAGATACAGGCTCTGACAACTGCACACTTTTGTTACTAGTGGTTTTGCTTAACTGAAGTCAATGTACTGGGTGTACATTTCAGAGAAGGCCTTCTTTATTAGCAACCCAGACAAGTGATAAAAACAGCTTTATGGAGTTCACAGTAAAGGACATCAACCACTGGAGAGCTCCAGGTTCAGCTTGGAGGTGGGCAGGGAGTCACAAGTTCTGCAGGTCAGGTTTAGTCTATCCAGCAATATGCAAATTCCAATTCTTACTGCTAATAGCATTGTAAGGGCTATCAGTCTTGTGCTGCAGAATTCCAGATTCATCACCAGAGGGCAGCAGAGACTTGGTTTTTTATGCATCTCTTTGCAGCCATCTAGCGGTCATCCAGATGTTTGCAGGGCAGATCTGATAGTCCCTCTAAATCAGGGATTCCCAACCAGGGGCGCGAGACGATATTCCAGGGGGTACAAAAACTTGGGTTTTCAAAATTATAGTGTATATGCATAATTTGTTGCCGTTATTTTGAACTTTTGTAAGCGGGGCGAGAATATATCAGAAGCGTTCTAGGGGCGCGGGGTATAGAAAAGGTTGGGAACTGCTGCTCTAAATAATGTTACTTTGAATCACAAAATTGGAAGGTACGATAGAGATCATACAGTCCAAATTCCTGCTCATGATCCACTGGAGCATCTCTGAAAAACGAACATCCAGCCTTTGTCTGAACATGTCTAGAGAAGGAGGATTTGTCACATTGGGTGGCATCCTGTTCTATGGCTGATGGCTCATATAGTTGGTTATTCCTCCTGATGTCCAGCCAGAGCCTCCTTCCTTGCAGTTTTAAATTATTGTTCTGGTCCTCCCTTCTGAAGCAATAGAGTAATTGTGTAGTTGTGAGAGGGATCTTGGAGTCCTAGCGGAAATCACTTAAATATGCAGCTGCCAAAAAAGCCAACACAGTCCTAGGCTGCATTAACAGAGGGATAGAATAAAGATCATGTGAAGTGTTAATACCACTCTATAATGCCTTGGTGAGGCCACACTTGGAATATGGCATCCAGTTTTGGTCATCATGATGTAAAAGAGATGTGCAGAGAAGAGCAACAAAGATGATTAGGGGACTGGAGGCTAAAACATATAAAGGACAGTTGCTGGAATTGGGTATGTCTTTCTGAAAAGAAGGACAAGGGGTGACATGATAGCAGTGTTCCGATATCTCAGGGGTTGCCACAAAGAAGAAGTGGTCAACCTATTCTCCAAAGCACCTGAAGGCAGAACAAGAAGCAATGGATGGAAAGTAATCAAAGAGAGAAGCAACCTAGAACTAAGGAGAAATTGCCTGACCGAACAATTAATCAGTTGAACGACTTGGTTCCAGAAGTTGTAGATGCTCCAACACTGAAAGTTTTTAAAAAGAGATTGGACAACCATTTGTCTGAAATTGTATAGGGTTTCCTGCCTGAGCAGGGGCTTGAACTAGAAGACCTCCAAAGTCCCTTCCAACTCTGTTATTTTGCTATTCCGATTATAAGTTTATGTCTCATTTGTGTCACCGCCCATCAAATATTTGAAGAATGTTACCATAACTTATTCATCCTTGCAAACAAACCTAGATCTTTAATCTTTCTTCATAGGGTAGTCTAAAGATCCTTCACCTTACTGCAATTTGCCATTTTCCCTTTTGAGCTGTCATGCCCAGAACTAAACACACTACTGTAAATGGGTTCTCTATAGCAGGGCTTTTCAACCTTTTTACCGATTATACCACTTTTAGGATATGGCAATATTTGAGTACCACCTAGCAAGGTGTCAAAAACTTGGTGACAAAAAAAAAACCTGTTCAAAGTTGCAATTGCACTGAAATGACTTATGACCATTTTTCACACTTATGCCATTGCAGCAACAGGGTCATGTGATTTATATTTGGATGCTTGGCAACTGATTCATATTTATGATGGTCACTGTCCCAGGGTCATGTGATCCCCTTCTGCAACCTTTTGACAAGCAAAGTCAATGGCAGAGCTGCTGGTGGCCAAGTGCTAAGGCGGGACTTCCTTCCTTCCCTCCCTTCCCTGCCTCCCTTTTTCTCATTCCCATCTCCTTCTGAAGGAAGAATTTGAAACCCCCCCCCCATATTTTCCCTCTTCCATATATTGATCAAACAAGGAAAGGCCTCCAGAGACAGAAAAGACAGGCTGCTGAGTGAACTAGCTTAAAAAGGCACTTCCCCTTTAAGAATTAGCTACTGGCTAGAAAGGAAAGTAAGGAGCCCAGCCGGCACTTAAGGAAGAAAAAAAAAATGTAAGTACTGGCTGCCGGCTAAGGCAGCCTCCCCAAATGGCTCCATTCATAAGTAAAATCTGCAGCTCCAGAGGACTCTCTCACTGTAAGTCTTTGCCTGTGCTGGCTCTTTCCCTTCCCCACTACACTTGGCTAGGCAGGGCTGCGTACCACCTGCCACTCATTAATGTACCACAAGTGGTATGCGTACCACAGGTTGAAAAGCCCTGCTCTATAGGACAGACTGGATTGAAACAGTTACTTCCTATAATCTGGACTCTGTGCTCCTGTTAATGCTAGCCAAGGTAGCATTTGCCTTTTGAGCATCTATAATTCAGCCCTTGAAATAGTGCAGACCACGAAACCAAAGTTATGAATGCTAACACTATTTTTATTACGAGGTTATAGTAATAGAATCTTGCAAGTCTGAATGTATCTCCCTGTTTTTATCCTAGAGAGAACTAGGGAGGGTCAAGACTGAGAAAGCTTTATCAAATTACATTCCTGCTTTGGATTCAGATTGGGACTCTTCTTATTCTTCAAGGTTATTCTCATAGTCCGTTATGCTACATCACACTTCTGGCTCACATTGAACTTAGTGGCTAACAAGGAAACCCAGAATCTTTTCACATGTTATTACTACTAGCAAGCATCATCTTACATGTTTTCTACCCCAATGCAGAATTTTGCATTTCTCCCTATCGAATTCCATCATTTAAGTTCACTGCTCAAATTTCTCTGGAATTTGTTAAATTCTCTCTTTTGTATAATATTTCAGCCAACCTTTACCATTTTGTGCCATTTGCAAACTTCATAAATGTTGCCTGAACATCTTCATCCAAGGCATTGGTAAAAATGTTGAGCAGCAGAAAGCCCAGAACTAAACCATGGGGCACTCCACTCAATACTTCCCCCCAGAGTAAAGGAGAGCCATGAATGAGTATACTTTGGGTACCATGAATCCAAGTAATAGTAGTATTGTGTGGCCATATTTGGCCATTTTACTAAGGGGAATATTATGAGACACTCGGTTGAAGGACTTGCTGAGAGCCATAGCATGCTTTGATCTATTAAAATAACAGCATGATCCATTGCTATCCACCTATTAATTGTAGCATGCCTACCCAAGTTCTCTTCTTCCCCTTTTTGTCATTTTTTGGGCAGTCCTCCAGAAGTTCTCCAAGATCACCAAACTTGATTTTGTAATCACTTCCGCTGGTTCTTTTAATACTCTGAGGTGTAATCCATCTGACGCCGGACAGTTGAATTCATTTTAATTAACTAAGTTTTCTTATTTTATTCGTGTCTATCCGAAGCTGCAGTTCCATTCTTCCCTTGGTGGCCTAAGGATGACCAGTTAGAGCTTCATTTTCCTCCTCAGAGAAAACAGCTACAAGTCCTTCTTAGGATTTAAGAAATTCTGCCTTCTCACTGTCACTCATTACTAGAGCACCATTTTCTGTTCACAATGGATCTACTTTCTCTTTGGCTTTCATTTTATTCTTAATATACTGTATGCCCATTCCCTTTTTTTTTGTTATCCTTTTTTTACATCTCTCTTGCAAACCTCAGCATGATCTGATTCTATTTTGACCATGTGCCTACAATTTCATGAGGCCATTCTGTAACCTTCTAAGCAGGCAGATGCTACTTTAATGTAATAGTAAGAAATCTCCATAAAGACATATTTTGCTTATTATTGTGTGTCATGCGTTATGTACTGTATTATATATGAGTAATATATTATTTCTGAGAGCCACTTTGGTCTAGTCCAGTGGTTAAGGCACTAGGCTTGGAAACCAGGAGACTGTGAGTTCTAGTCCCATTTTAGGAATGAAAGCGAGCTGGGTGACTTTGGGCCAGGCATTCTTTCTCAGCACCCCCACCTTGCCATGTTGTTGTTGTTGTTGTTGTTGTTGTTGTGGGAAAAATAGAAGGAGGAAAGTGTGTTGGATACAATCACTGCTTTAACTTATTTATAAAAAATAATAAAGGCAGGATACAAATAAATAAAAGTTATGCTTTTCTGAATTTTATTAATTGCGATTAACAACTATGTGAAAAAATGCGAAAGGATACAGAAGTAGGAAAAAAGGTGTATTCAAAACAAAGCAAACCACTTACTTTAAGTAAATCTAAACAGATTTTAAGTGATGTGGCCTAGACTTCGGTACTTGATAATCTCAGCCAGAAAAAAAAAAAGTCCAAATTACTGCCCAGAAAAAAAATACTTCTTTTTATTTTGCCTTAGTGATTACTGAGTTTGGGCACAGTAGATTTTATTGTAACAGCCCATTATCATTCATATTTTAGAAGTGGGAATTAAGACCTAGCTAGGGAAGATTTAAGTATCTCAGACACAAAATAATGGGCTGACCATAACCTTTGAGAAAAAATGTTATTAAGGTGTCCACATACATAGACATGCTGGTCTTAGCTCTTTCCTTTCGATATACTGCTTTGCTACTGACAGATTCATTTCTATAAACTCTGCTGAGTCTACTGCATACACATCCCTAATTGTTTAAGTGAGGGTTGCATTCCCTCGGAGAAATCTCGGAAACGTTCTGTTGTATGTCCTTCGGTGTACACTGTACAAGTGGCATCTGAAGCTGGGGGCACTTTTGCCATCTTTGGGTTGGCACTGCTGTTAATCAAAGAGGATTTCAAACCTACATCTTTGTCAGTGTTCTCGGGAACTGGCAGGAATTCAACCCTGCAGGATTTCCTGCAGGTTAAGCAGGTATTGTGTCATTAAAAACTACACCTGCCCCATAGCATGTTTTGCAGTGAGTGCAAAGTAGGGGTGGATAGGATTCTGACCCATGCAAGGTTCAGGATTAAGTAATGATGTTAATATTGAAATAGCTATATGGGTTGTCATTTGCTTCTGGGCACAAGCTAAGAGGTAGGTGGTTTATCTTTAAAGCTCTAAATGGCATGTGTTTGTGTTAGTGTGAGTGTTCGCTCTTGGTGACTGCCTAGACAAGTTCCTGAAGTTTTCTTGGCAAGATT
The DNA here is from genome assembly GCA_023970755.1 of Azemiops feae. NCBI lineage: Eukaryota > Metazoa > Chordata > Lepidosauria > Squamata > Viperidae > Azemiops > Azemiops feae. Next base: position 5,668,979 of record JALGBA010004228.1, on the reverse strand, counting down.
TTTCAGAAATGGGTTACCATTGCCTGATGCAATCGTAAGGAAGATGGCCTTGATGGAAGCAGGCAAGCTCTGTTACCCAAAGCAACAAAGGGAAGCATTGTAAGTCCACAATAAACCAAGAGGCTTCGACAGACACTTTCCTGGTTCATATGAGGACAAGAAGGGGAGGAGATACAGCACAACAGACTTGTCAGATTCCATTATTATAGCCACATTATATAAAAGGAGTTTCAGTCTTCCTGTAGAATTGATTTCCTGGTCTGGTGTTCCTGGTGGGGTTGACACTTCTTCTTAGGGCTGAGAGAAAGCAACTGGTACCAAGATCAACCAGCCACCTTTATGCCTATAGTGAGAGTAGAACTCATAGACTCCCAGTTTCTAGCCTGGGGTTTTAATGACACTGCACTGGTTCTCGCTAAATATTTAGGGCCTGACTATCTACACAACCAGCTCTCGACTTAAAAATCTGCTTTGTTGCAGGTCAAAGTACAGCAAATCTTTACCAGGATTTTAATTGCTATAAATCATGGTTGTCCAACCTTTTGGCTTGCCTGGGCCGCATTGAGTGAAAAAGGAATTGTTGGAGTCCACACATAAGATGTACAATATAATATAGTTAATGTATAAATAACAAGCTTCCTTTATTTTTTAATATTTTTATATTTTCTTGTGGGGCCGTATTACTACGTATTACTATGTGACTCACGGGCTGTGGGTTGGACATACTTCTATACTTATTTTTCTGAGTGTTTTATTGTTAATTTTAATTTGTGATTATAACTTTATATCCTAATTTAGTTCAATTTTTATTAGCTGCCCCAGGTGTTTCTCCAGAGGTGAAAGGCAGGATATAAATCAAATCAGCAAATAATCAGGGAACTTTTTTTGCAATAAACTTGAACATTCTTGGAAACTCTTCATCACAGGGAATCCTTTCACCATATCAATGACTTTAATAAAATACAACAATGACAATAAAATTGTAACAACAATAATAACAGCAATAATAACACAACATTGTATGTTTTGAAATCTAGAAGGAAAACTACCCACTGGTCCTTGTTTAGAAAGCAACAGTTTTAGTAGCAGAACAAAATCATCATCACGTCACTCAGAGTCATTGGGAGAATATAAATTGAATACACTTAATTCTTCTCCTTCTCCTTCTCCTTCTTCATCCTGTAACACAACTTTTGAACACTAGTAGGAAAATGTGATATTTCAAAAGTCTTGGAGTCTTTTCACCATGAGATCTTGTGATGTGGCTTTTAAAACAATCCAATTAACATTACGATATCAAAAAACATACCTTGATATAGAAATAGGTGCATCAATTATGTGTCTTTCACAATGTTTTAAGGCAACATTAAGTCTTTAATATACTTGGACTCCTTGGATTTGCCCCATCTCCACATATCACCATTATAATTGAATTAGCAAGCATGTTTCATACAACGTATGGATGGGAAAAAGGCATCCATATTGGATCTGAATTAATTATCACTTTTTCCTTACGTTAGCTGGCAGATAATTCTAAATCTTTATTAATTACTTCCTTAACTCCTTCATTATCCAACAAGTTTTTGGCATGCAGCCATCAGTCACCAACTGTTCGTTTCGAAATATGCAAAATCTTAATGCTTATATCATTGAGCCAATAAGTGTTCCTCCCAGTTATTTTATTTCAGTGAATTGAAGTTCTCAAATTCACCCTCAGTTTTAAAAATCACAGAAACTAACAATGCATGACAAGAGAAAATATACATCTTAGGCAAACAAATTGACTTATATCTCTATTAGGCAAGCAACTTAGCTATAAGAACGCTTTTCTCCTGCCCATTCAGTAAGATCTGGAGAGGTTGGCACACAATAGGTCCCAATTGTAAAGCATTGTCATTGTGCAACCTATGAAGTCTACCTTCTGTGCAGTTGTGTCTGTTTGGGGGAAGAGTGTTTTCGCCTGTTCGTATGGCCAACTCTGTTGGATATTCATAAAGCTGTAAACACCTTGGTGTCTCAGCAGACCCTGGAATTGAATCAAGAGATTTAATGCCTGATGCTGTTTGATTGGTAGGGAGAGTCCCGTAGTAAGGAATTAGTGGCATAACAGCCTTTGTCTTCAATCAAAGCTGTCCAGCATCCTGTTTCTCACGATGACCATTCGGATCCTTCTGGAACATGTGGATAATATCTCCACCTGTTTTTATTCATTTGTGTTGAAAAGCAAATCCCTCTAATTCTGGATCATAAAGCACTTACAGGTAGTAAGAGCTGATTGCTGTATCTTCTAAAACCTGATCAATTTTTAATCACTTCTAACTGAAGGAGAAGGGAAGAGGGAAAGAAATTGGGATAATTAAATATATATATAATAATAGAGAGGGAGGATAAAGCACATGCATCTGTGCTTATGATGATTGGCTAGCTGATCTCACCAATATAAGCTGTTCACACTACATCAGTGGCAGGTAACCTACCAGCAACCCAAGTGCTTGCCTACTGAAGCAACTTCTGCTTCCATTATCATTCCTTGCCAACTTTTGATAAAAGGTGGCAAGTGGATTTCTGTACTGCATTGATCACATTTTCTTACTAAGAAACTACTAACCCATTCTTCTCTCATTGTTGGACAAGAAAACACTATTTGCTATATCCTAGCAGGTTAAGATGGTCTCCAGGCCATGGTTAGACACAGGACTGGTTGGATATGTATATATGTATGTATGTATGTAATGTATGTATGTATGTATGTATGTATGTATGTATGTATGTATGCAGTGGTGGGATTCAACTGGTTTGTACCACTTCGGCAGAACCGATAGCTAATTTTTTGTTGCCCAGGTCCAGAACGGACTTCCGGAAGTGGCATCCACACAGAGAACCGGTTGTTCACATATTTCAGGCATGTCAAACTGCCAGCCCATGGGCCAGATGCGTCACTCCGAAACTGCACCTACCCCATTGCCGGCAATGGGAAAAAAGTCGCGATACGTCGCGCGACGTCATGTGACATCACGAGTTTGACATGCCTGACATATTTGAATCCCACCACTGTATGCATGTATGCATGTGTTTGATTTATATGGCCACCCATCTTATATGTAGTGATCCTGGGTGGCTCACAGAGTAACAATAAAACATAAACAACATACAATACTAATGACAAATCTGCAAAACTACAAATCAGGGTGATCCCAAAACAACACTCTCCCATAAGTTCATTGAATTCTGGTTTTACGCATACCCAGCCCTTGGGGGAAAAGGCAGCTCTTCATGGCCTTCTAGAAGTTCAAAATGATGGGGACAAGCTGGATCTTACTTAGGAGGAGCCTCCTATATCCTTTCAGGTGACAACATTTAAGTGAGGGGTCCTGGAGTGCACCTACCCTATTGGATTTGGTGGAATAGGCAGATACCCTTGCATAGCAATGGCATAATACGAGCAAACCATGTGAGTTTGCTCACAGACTTGCCGGTGAAGTGGCTTTTCTGGACAACTGGCAATTTCCAGCTGTCTTCTAGGACAGTACAATGTAGAGTGTGTTGCAGTAATTCAACTAGGGCAGACATGTCAAACTCGCGACATCACGTGATGTCGCGCGACGTATCGGAGCTTTTTCTCCATTGCCGGCCATGGGATGGGCGTGGTTTCATCGTGACGCGTCCGACCTACGGGCCGGCAGTTTGACACCCCTGAACTAGGGAGTAACCAAGGTGTGAGTGACTGACTCAGGCTTGGCACATTAGTGAAATATTCAGGATAACTGTTAAGAGTTTGCAGGGAGCTTAGACATCTCCATATACAGTAGAGTACATAATTCAAATGTTCCATCTTCCTTCAAACTAATCCCCAATTTTGAATGCAACTAGAAATAAATAGTCTATATTAAATTCCAGATGTGGGCATTATCAACATCTGATAAACTGTACAATATAGTACAGTTTAATGTAATCATTATAATATGGTAGAGATACATAGCCTTATACTACCCAGGAAGATTGTTTATCTATTGTCCATTACTACCTTTTTTAATTCTAGCAGATTTCTAGAGATATGTATGTATTTATGCCTATAATTATGAATTATGTGTGTTGTGAGTATAAACGTGTTCCAATGCTGGCAACCAAAGGGTTTTAGCAGTTTATAATAAACTGATCTTCACTATCACCTGCTTGTATATTTGATCTTTTTTTCACTGGAGATGCTGGGTTTGAAATGGAACCTCTAACACACGAATCCTGTGACATAGCACCAAGTTTTGGTTCCAAAGAGCTTCCACCCCAAACCAGAAACACTATTATTAAACTCTGTTGAGCAGGGGTCTTCAAACTTGGCCCTCAGCCAGGCACGCTGGCTGAGAAATTCTGGGAGTTGAAGTCCACAAGTCATAAAAGGGCCAAGTTTGAAGACCCCTGCTGTTGAGAAAGCAGCTTTCTAATAAAAACAGCCTTGATAGTGGGGAACCGAGATGAGCTCCCCACTGTCAGGTGAGGTTACAACTTGGAGCTTGTACGTACAGGCAGTTTTGCTTTATTTTTGCACTAATGTCCTTGTTTCAATGGAGAGAAAGATGCCATTTCAAGACAACAAGCGCTGCTTCAGAAAGAGTAAAAACTTGAGGGATGTTCTGTTCTGGGCTGCTGCCTCCCATCATTGTGGCATGCTGGTAGTAAGCAGAAGAGCCCAAAGGCAAAACTGACAACACAGGAGTTTGGAGGGCAATGGAAGTGTCCTCCCAACATGAGGAAATAGTAGCAATTTACCATCTTTTATTTTTGTGAAGTGGACGATGGGATACATGTTTAAATGGAATGACTCGCCTCTCCAGAAGTTGTGGATGCTCTAACACTGGAGGTTTTTAAGAAGAAACTGGACAGCCATTTGTCTGAAATGGTATAGGTTTTCCTGCCTGAGCAGGAGGTTGGACTAGAAGACCTCCAAGGTGCCTTCCAACTCTGTTATTCTGTTAAGTACAGACCTGGGAGAAGGGGCTGGGATGTAGCACAGTTATTGGGTTCAGCTACTGACTGGAAGAGATTAGATAATGGTACATTTGTTAACCCTAAATGTACATTTAGGATCTGGATGTCTGAAAAGATCTAAAAAGAGTCAAAACTTTCAGGATCAATTGTGAGTGTACTTTAAACTGGATTCAAAAGAATTGGGATATGGAAAGGCTGGCCATTTGAGTGAGCCCAGAGCAGAGAGCCATTGGTTTGCAACTCTTCTTTAACCCAGTTCAGAAGTTTTGGAATCTGTCACCACACTGCTTTTGCTTGTGAGCTGAAACAGTCTAACTCTAACTCTTTGGCTAATCTTATTGCTAGGATGCCATATTGATTTTCCTTGCAGCAATGGAAAACTGTCCGGCTCTTCTTGAAGAACTAACCTCTTCAGGAACACTGAATACATATTAGCAGAAGTGTATAAACTTTCTCTTAAAAGTTGTGTAAGAGAAACACATAGCCAGAGCTAGGGGTGGGGTGGGGGGGTTGGCCCAAGGAACAGCAGAGGGAGAGAAAGAAAGTTTTTATCATAAACCTGGTTCTGTACTCATATTATACCCACCTGGAACTCAGCACTGGAGAACAGATGGGCAGTAATATATATTTTTCCAGCTTGAAAACACCTATCATTGTTTCTGATTAAAACAATCCAACTCTCAGTTTGGTATACTCTTGACCACATACTGTACTAAACATATATTCTTAGTTCTTCACTTAGTCTCCTACTTTCAGAACTCAAACCCATTATTTCCCAAAGCTCATTTAAACACCTTCAGTGAGCAACATAAAATTACCTCCACTGTGTTTTCGGAAATAGATCCTAGCTTTCTTTTCTGTGTGTGTTTGTGTGTGTGTGTTTTCAAACAATTCTCGAGTTGCCAGCTACCCGGGTTATTACTGATAGTTTGTGTATCAAATGTGCCATCTATGAGGGAAGGTTTTTTTTTTAAAATGTTTTTGGAATAGTGACCTTACAAGAGGTTGAATAAGCAAGAGCATTTACAAAAAAAAATGTAGCCATCATGACTATAAAGCAGAAATGCCTTAACAAAATAATGAAGACATCCACTAACAGCAAATGAAATGCGACCTCTGGCTAGGACTTGATAGTGGCCCAATTGGAGAACTTTAAAAAATTGGATCAGCCTGAATAGACACCGAGTAAACACAAGAAGTGCAACATGGTATTATTAAGCATAATGCACATTTAATGCATAATTTTATTGCAGCCAATTTCATGCTCCTGCCTCAAATGAGTCTGGCCCTCCTTTTGCTGGAGCAGTCCATACCATCAGCACCTCTTAAAAAGAATTGCAGGCCAGGAAGCTATCACTGGTCCAATCTTTTCCTCATTCCACACTTTCTGCTTCATAAACTCTCAGAGCTGGTAGTGAGATCTCATCCTTGTCCAACATTCAGTTTGTGAAATGCTAAACTCTTTTGGCAAGGTTTTCCTTGATGGGGATGCTGGAACATTATCATTTTATGCTGGTACTAATGAGTCAGTGGACCTTTGGGTCCGCAAAGCAGGCATCATCAAAAATCTCAGGCTGGCGAGATGGCTCCTGCAGTCAATTACAGGTGGATTGTTTTGCAAATACAGTAAACTGAATGGATGGATGGATGGATGGATGGATATAGATAGATAGACAGACAGACAGACAGACAGACAGACAGACACAATTCTGTACTCCCTTTCACAAGACAGCGTGCCTGTATTCTTACAATGGTGGGATTCAGCCGGTTTGCACCAGTTCAGCACAACCGGTAGCTAATTTCTTGTTGCCCAGGCCCAGAATGGACTTCCGGAAGCGCCGTCCACACAGAGAACCAGTTGTTCACATATTTGAATCCCACCACTGCCTTCTAACATAATTCTCAAATAAAGTGGACACATTTCTTATTACAGGTAATCCTTGACTTATGACCGCAACTGAGCCCAACATTTCTGTTGTTCAGTGAAACATTGCTAAGTGAATTTTGCTCCATTTTTACGATCTTTCTTACCACAGTTGTTAAGTGTAACCACTGCCGTTGTTAATTTAGTAACACGGTTGTTAAGTGAATCTGGCTTCCCCATTGACTTTGCTTGTCAGAAGGTTGCAAAAGGAGATCACATGCCCTTCAGACACAGCAACCGTCATAAATATGAACCAGTTGCCAAGCATCTGAATTTTGATCACATGACCACGGAGATGTTGCAACAGTCATAAGTGTGAAAAATGGTCATAAGTCCCTTTTTTCAGCACCGTTGTAACTTTGAACGATGACTAAATGAAATGTTGTAAGTCGAGGACTACCTGTATAGCCAAGAAGAGGGATTAACCTCTCATGGCGGCTTTCCTAAAATGGTAACTTATGCTGGGATTACATCTCCCAGCCTGGAGATGGGAGCACTCCAGCCTGGAGTGTTCCAAGTGGGAGAAGAAAGACTTTTGGATCATTATAGTAAACCTTGATTCTTGTAAATTGTCTGGCAAAGATGGATCAGGTTGTAATCATTTTATCTGCTTGGAAAATCCAGTTGTGATAGCTGATACGTTGATGAAGCAATGAGCAATGAGCTAGCCCACCAATAAATATAGTGCTCCCATTCTTTCATAGCTTTTCTCTTTCTCTTTCACACACATGCTTGCACACCCACACTTTCTGCAACTATGTCAAAGATTTGACTTCCTTTTTCTACATGGGACTGCCCTTGAAGACCATCCAGAAGCTTCAACTGATCCAAAATGTGGTACCTTGGGAAGTGATGAATATGGCTTGGTATGCCCAGGAAACTCCTCTGCTTCAAGAGTTCCACGGGTGCTTCTTCAAGAGGCAACAGGGCTTCCTTTGCTTTTCCTTGAAGACGTTTCACTTCTCATCCAACAAGCTTCTTCAGTTGAGAAGCAGAACGACTTCAAGGAAAAACAAAAGGAAGCCCAGTTGCCTCTTGAAGAAGCACCTTTGGGACAACCGTGACCTGGATGACTGAGAATTTGCTTCCAGGTGTAATTCAGAGTGTGGGTCGCTACCTATAAAGTCCTATATGGCAGTGGGCCTGTGGAAAATTTACGAACAAACAATACAAACAATAATACTCAAAGTGTATCTGCTTGAAATGCATGCTTCTTTTTCACTCTAAGATGCCAACTATTATAGGAGGACCCAGCATATAAATCGATATCCAAATATAATATTAAAGCCCTGGATCAGTGGTCCTCAAACTTTGGCCACTTTAAGACTTGTAGACTTCAACTCCCAGAATTCCCCAGCCAGCCATAGCCATAGCTGGCTGGGGAATTCTGGGAGTTGAAGTCCACAAGTCTTAAAGTGGCCAACTTGAGGACCCCTGGCCTGGATGATTAAAAATATTTTTGTCAGGACTTCCGTTTTTGTGCAGTAGCAACCAGTCGCGGGCTTGCGGATTCTCCACACCCCTGCGGCTAATTTCGCCCTGCCTGGGAACCCTAAATGGGTCTAAGTTGCCCCGGAGAGGCGACAAAGAAAGAAGGGTGCTCCAGCGATTCTGGAACCATTCTGCAGCCATTTCGTTTGACTTGGGGAAAGCCTTCTAACCCGACAGGAGAAAGGCTGGCTGTATTGCATCGACCAACCCAAGCTACTAGCAACCGAAGTCCAAAAGCACTAACCAGCACAACTGTGAACAGCGTGCTTGAAACTGGGTGAGGAATTCGATCTTCTCTTTTCTATTCTACATTTAATTTCCTGCAAAAGATCCCCAAGAAGCAAAATACCTCCGAAAGGGAAGGAAGGGGATTTCTGCCCCACCCTTATACTAACGGAAGCGGCGAATTAATCTTTTTATGGAGGATAAAAATATATGGAAGTGAAATAAATATAAAACCTGAAATTTAAAACTTAAGTCTGGATAAATCTAAAATTGTTTGAATGGTTAAGACTCTCATTTTAAAGATAATTGTTTATTTTGGAAATTGAAAAACAAATAGTTGCTGACACCTAGTGGTGGATGAAGACTATGACAGCTATGACTTTAATATAAGATTTGGCAAAACCTGGGAAAACCTAATCTGTGTTTGTGACCTTCAAAGTTTTAACAACAAAGAAAAACTGTGACAAAAAAAAGACAATAATCTGGGCTGTAGACAAAGAGAGAATTATAAATTTCAGGAAAAAAAATCTTTTTTTAACTATTTGGATTACAGATATCTATTTAATTGGGACTCTAAAGCTATTTGCAGAGAAAAGAAAGGAAGAGAAAAACTCAAATTGTTGGCCATCATGGATCAGAGACATGTAGAAAGAACATATGAAGAAAACATAAATACTTCACAGGAGGAGATATATAGTATACTGCAACTAATTCAAACAACAATGACTTTAAACCACAAAGAAATCCAAAATAACTTTGAAAATATAAACCAATCTATTTCTAAGTTAACTCTACAACAAAAAAATTCCCAGAAAACAACAACAGAGAAGGAGCAGATAAAACAGATAAATGATATAGAATTGAGAATAGAGACTTAAAGGTGGAACTTAACAAAACAAGGAAAGATGATTTAATCCTAGTGGAAAAAAATTCACAAGAATTGGAAAAAACAACTTATCCCTTAAGACTACAAAATAAATCTGAGGACAAGAAAACAGATTGGATAAAATGGACTGTAGAGATGTCAGGAACATCGGAGAGAAAGGAAATGATAAGAGAAGCGGAGAGAAAGAAAAAGAAAAAGATTTTCAACAAACGTGGAAAGGCAGAAGCCCCGTACAAAGACACTTCACCTGATTTAGTTTTTATATCTACAGCAACATTTACGAACATATGGGAAAACTTTTTGATTCAGCAAAATACATTGATAAAGAAAGATACTGGGCAAAGGAAAAAGACTAAAGTGGAAACCAAGAAAATAGATGATGGGACTTACCAGAGAGAATACTTAAAAAAGAAACATTTGTTTGAATATGGTTAAAGAAATAGAAAAGTTTTGGAATGTATATGTCATTCTAAAAGGGATGAATTCCCTAAATAATATAGTATGCTTTTTTCCCTTTTTTGTTCTCTTTCTTGATATGAGTAATATAAAAAAGTTGAAATGACTTAGATAAAGGAAATGCTTTAGATACTTAAATGTGATTGAATTTAAGAAAATTATAATGGATAAAAAATGTTTTGAATAAGAGTTAAAGGACTAGATGACTAGATGTATTAAATGGAATGTTTAAAGATTAAACATATTTTTAATTATGGTTAAAAAGAATAAGAAATTTAGGAAATAAATATATATTAGCTTAGGAGGGATATATATTTTAAGTAGTATGTTATTTTTTATGTTTCTTTACTCTTGCTCTCCTTTCTTTTTTTTCCCATTGTTTTATCTATTCCTTAAGACAGTGGTGGCGAACCTATGGCACGGGTGCCAGAGGCGGCACTCAGAGCCCTCTCTGTAGGCACGCGCGCTGTCGCCCCAGTCCTAGGCCTTCAGCTGGGTTTTATAAAACCTTTTCACTTTAGGCCTCCGCCGCCATGTGCAAAAAAAAAAAAGGTTCAATCAGTCAATTTCAACTACTCACGGGGAAAAAAAAGATCTTGCAAAGTTGGAATTGATTGATTGAACTTTTTAGTCCCACCCAGTCTGCCGTTACCACCACAGCCATGCCCACCCAATGGGCCACGCCCACCCAATGGGCCACACCCAGCCAATGGGCCACACCCACCCGGCACTCGACGATGCATAAGTGGGGTTGGGGTTGCAGTTTGGGCACTCGGTCTCTAAAAGGTTCGCCATCACTGCCTTAAGAAATGTAAAAGTGTGAGATGGTTCATATGGAAAAATAGAGTTAATTTTTTAAATGTAATTAATTTTTGAGAAAATCTTAACCAGTAAGAATACCTAGAATTTGGTGGGAGAAACAAATTAAAATAAGGATTGTAACAGGATCCATGATAAGGCAACCAGAATGATTGGATCGAAAAGAAATATTATCTTGATGTGATTATTATTTTTAGGAATATTGGGGAAAAAATTATATATTTAATTGCTATCCATCAAAACAATAAGAATTATATTAACTCAATGTTTGCAAAAGAGGATATTTTGGGAAAAGAGGAAATCAACTAAAACCATTATGTGGATTGTGGATTATAGAAATCAATTGTTAATGATTGTTTTACAAATGTAACCCAGACAACACACTGTTCACCAATTATTGTGATTTATATTTAAAAAAAAAAAATCAATAAAATATATTACCCAAAAAAAAATTTTTTTTGTGTCAGACTTCACTCAATAGGTTAGGTAGGTGGATAAGAGCCCAAGAGCTCCTTATAAGTAAGCTTTTATTGAAGAAATATTAGGAAGCCATAATGAAAGAATTCTAGCAACTGTTGCTTTTCTAGAACAAGTCCATATATCAGTGATGGCGAACCTTTTAGAGACCGAGTGCCCAAATTGCAACCCAAAACCCACTTATTTATCGCAAAGTGCCAGGGCTGCATCAGCATTGTGGTGCCCTCAGGGGGGGGACGTGGCCCACTGGGTGGGCGTGGCTGCAGTGGTCACGGCAGACTGGGTGAGCGTGGCCGGGGCCAGTCCCTCGCCATCTCCGGGGCATCCCCGGGGGGCCAACGCCGCTTGCTTGCTCACTTCGTGTCCTGTTGCTTCCAAACGCCACGTGCTCACTACTCTGGCGAACTCTGCTGGGGCAACGGTGCACGTGCCCACAGAGAGGGCTCTGAGTGCCACCTCTCACCACCACTGCCATATATAATAGCACTTTCTCATTTCCATCCTGCATAACAGATTATTCAGCCTCTTCTTTTGAACAGGAGTGCTTGGCTTTCATTTGTCCCTTGTTTTTTTTTTCAGTGGAACAAATGGGTTGTCTTTTTTTACTGGCTGTGCAAGAACTCCATCTCACCATTTTAAGCACTGTCTTTAATAGTAAGAAGCAGGAGGCTTGCCTCAAACCCACCTGCATATTAGACCACAACAAACGTTTCACCTTGAAAGAAAGAAAAAAAGCAGAATTTACTACTGATGTTAGAGATGTTGTCTCCATTGGTGTGGACAGAAGACATTTTGTTGAGGACCTGAAAGTGCCAGCTGGTCTGCACTTAAGAAACCCATCCAGGGGCAACACGGACGTAAGCCACGCAAGGCTTTGTACCCCCGAAGTGAGCCTTATGTTAAGTCTGGAAAGCAACCTCATCACTAGATATAGTGAAGCTGGAGCTTTAAAATGTTGAGTCTCTCCTTAAGGAGTAGATCTTTCTGGGCTCCCAAATCACACGCTGGGTTTTGTTGTGGGCGTTCTTCCTATGTAATTTTTGTTTTCTAGTCTTGATTATACTTTTGAAAATGGATAATGCTTTGTTGATACACCCTTTGTTTATTTCATTTTGAAAATAATCTAATTCACTTTGCCTAAGAAATATGGGACAGAACTGGGATGCCCTATTGTGCACTTATAATAAAAGGACTATGCCAGTAAATCAGCTTTCTGACACTGGGAGAGAAGAAACAGCTAGGACTTTTTGTTTCCTTCAGTCGATGGCTGCCATTATTTCACTATGAAGCTTCGTGCTCAGATGCCAAACAGGCGTAAAACTGTGTTGCACAAAGAACAAAATCCTTTAAAAAAAAAAATCTAAATGAGGCTGAGGCAAAACAGTAAGCGTGAAGCCAGCAATGGTGATTTAAGTGCATACATACATCTTCAATAATGTTTGAGGCACAAATTGCATTCCTAAATGTAGGAGATGGCTTTGCACATTTAAGGAATTATGGATGATCAAAATGCACCCTTTGTGCTGTGTTTTCTTCTCCTTTTCCCTGCCAATCAGTTAACTGAAGGCTATATTTGATTCAAGGGGCATATTCACAAAATGTAAAAGTCATGCAATTTTTACTTAAGAGAAGGACATAGGCTTCAATCACTCTTTTCATTTGTTAAAAGAAAGAAGGACTCGGAGTGCTAACTGATCAGACGTCTTCAAAATAAGTCACAATCACACGCCAGAGACAGAAGAAGGGGAAAAACAAAACAAAAAAAACCACAGAGAAAGGCAAAGAAGGTATTTTAATGTGTTTGCAAGGAGCTGTAAACAGGAAGGAGATAGAAATGAAATATGCTGAAAGGTAGCTTGGCAATTGTAACGCTTCCATCTGAGGAAAACAGTGAGTGATTCAGGAGAATTAATGACAGAGCAGGAGAAAGTAGATTTGAATCTGTTGGAAGATTCTGAATGATTTGTAGCAAGATCTGACTCCAAATTATTTGAACAAAAGCTGCGACAAAATGGCATTCCTGCCACCATCAATTGTGTCTTTGAAAGGAAGAAAACGGGTGGAGGTGATTAAGCAGACACTGGTTCTTATTCAGTGGAATAAAGCTGAGTTCCTTTTGGGTTTGCTATTCAAAAACATAGTCCAGGGCAGCACCTTGACTGGAGTTCATTATTCATAGCTCTCGAGAATGAAATTGGTGCTTAGTAGGAAGAAGACAAAGAGTGCAATAAAATACCATGAGGGTACAAAGAACTAGGGTTACTCTATTTGCGCTGCAAACATCTGCATGACCACCAGATGGCTATCAAGAGCTACAGATTTCTCTGTATCTTTGCTGCCATCAACTGGTGGTTCAGATTGTTGCAGCCCAGTTACAGTAACCTATAAAGAAGACATCCGAAGGAGAAATAGGTAATGACTGAAATGCCAAGTGTTTTTGACAAGCAAGAGCAGTAATAAGGTCCAGTTGCTACTGAGCCAGTTTTTTCCCCCAGTTATGAGGAATGAATGGCGCTTCAACTCATCATGCTTCTATACTTCCTTTCTGTTACAGGATGCCTGCTGGACCATTATTTGGAGGAAGCAGAGATCATTTAGTCTTCTCCATGGCAATTTGCCTGATCTCCATTCGGTGATTTAATTTTTTCGCAATCAGTTTCACAATAGGTAAAGGAAATTCCAATGCTTGTTTTTCTGTTTATTGAAGCAGCTTGCACCTTCCTTCGCATTCTACCACAGGTAAAAATGGCAGTAGACAGGCTTTCAGCTCAGATGTCTCAGAAGGTCTCAGAAGTCTATACTGTCTGTCTGGAAAATGCCAACATACTTGAGCACAGTGCTGGGATTCAAATATGTGAACAGCTGGTTCTCTGTGTGGATGCTGCTTCTGGAAGTCCATTCTGGGCCTGGGCAACAAAAAATTAGCTACCGATTCTGCCGAAGTGGTGCGAATCGGCCGAATCCCACCACTGCTTGAGCATGAGAATGGAGGTTCCCTAGTCTAAGTAACTGCCAATCAGGGATGGCAAGAGATTGGGCAAGGGAGAAGAAAATTATTGCTAAGGATCGTGTTTGAGGACTACCCATATCACATGTGTGAGGTTGGGAGACATTTGATGTAATCCAAAAGAATATTGCTCTCAGGTGGAAAGAATTTTTCCCTCAGGTGGAGAGGCCCTCTACCTGTCACTATAATGCCTGCTGGTATAATGCCCACCCCATATCCAGTAGTTTCCCTGATTGAACTGGCTCAGAGAGCGAATCAGGAAAGGCTCTTTGTGTAAGAATGAATAACCTGAGATTTACTCTTGAAAGACAGAATTTCAGAAATTTTTAATTATTTCAAATTTATTTGCATCATCTCCGAGGACCTGGTCGTGTAACAGCATTTGCCCTGGCTGCTCAATGCTTTCAGGATCAGTCTCATTCAACTGCAATTTCCTCGACTATTCATTGCAGACCAGCACTTGTAGAGCATGTGGGAAAGTCTTGGAAAAGCTGTTTAGATACCATGATGTGTTTCTTCCTATAAAATTTAGAATAGTGCAAGCCATGGTTTTCTCTGTGACACTATACAGTAGGGAAGCAAAAAGCTGAATTCTGAAGAAGCAGGATGTGAAGAATGTGGACACTTTTGAACTTTAATATTGGAGAAGATTCCTGAAAATACCACAGACAACCAAGAAGACATTATCAAACAGAGTTCTCACTTGAGGTACAAATGACCAGGCTCAAATTATCTTATTTTGGACACCTTATGCAGAGAACCAGCTCTCTGGAGAAGACTCTAATGTTGAGAAAGGTGGAAGGAAAGAGAAGAGAATGACCAGCATTAACATGAATGAACTCACTTACAATGATAGATGCACCACTGGAAGGCCTGAAGGACCAGTTTAAGGACTGATCATCAAGGAGAACATCTATTTATGTAGTTGGTAAGGATCCACACTAACTGAAGGACACACAATCAATCTATTAATCAATCAATCAGATTTGTTCATTCATTGAACAAGAGGGATGGCAATGAGAGAAAGAAATATTGTTTAAAATAATCTCCGGGATGAAACAGTAAACCTACATTCAGAAAACCTTGTGGAGTGATGCAGGCTAACCCTCTTATAGAATCCCTTTGGAGGAGGAGTGATGAGTTTTAAATACTGTATACCAAAGCACCAGAACGTTGGAAACTCGATGTACAAAATAATATCTATCAATGGAGGTACAGAAGAAAAGAAAAGTTATCTGTCCCGAGTTCAGATGGAAACGCTGCTGAAACTGATCACAAGGGCTAGGAGGTGATGGATTTTAAGAGGTATTCCTCCCATGGATAACAGATTGCCCCCATGGAATGCAGAAGTGTAGCTTAGGATCCCAATATATGATATCAGTGTTGGATTTCAATGGAAAATTGTTTTCTTTGCTTGGGATAGATACAGGGTGGCTTCTGGGCTGCAAAACCTGCCAAGAGTTGTGGCATTCTGCGGGTGAACTAAAAAAAGACTACACTTGGGTGTCTGAAGTATAAGAAGGATGTGGTTTAGATGTGGACAGATTTTTCTGAAGGCACTTCCACAAAGCTTTTTTGCCTTCTTCTTCTTCTGTACAACAGTTTTGCACCATTGTGGTATCCCAGCTGCTCTCTGGGCCTAGTGCTGACACAGAAAGCTAGATTATTCTGCTGACAAACAAAGAAATGGAAATATTGACATGCTAAGCAGCTCCCAGCTCTTCTCTCCTTGGTGTTTCCTCACTGCATTTGCTTCTGCAGGGCAACAAAAGCACAATAAATAGGAATTGTGTGAAGAGTAAAATGACACCACTCTGAAAAAATGGGTGGCGTGATGGCAAAGTGCTATGGCACGGTAAATTTGAGCAGGAAGAGGGAAAGCCCAGGAGGTAGGAAAAATAGAAGCTCACACTGATGGAACATTATCTGCAATAGCTCCAGAGAAAAGCAAAACCATCTTCACAACATCTAATTAAAGATAGAATGAGATGGAGGAAATGATGGTAGAAACAAGATGAACAAGGATGAATTTGCTGGATACTCTGGGGGCAATCTGAGGGATAATATAGCACAAAAGGAACTATCTTGCATGCCAAATACAACAATATGTGCAGAAAGATGGAGAAGCAGAACCACCCACCAAGCCAACCATTTGGATGTATCATGAGGGTTTCTTAAGTGAGTTTCAGAACTTGATTGACTCCCTCAAAATTATCATGAAGATGAAATAGGATTTGTACCAATTCTGCTGAATTCCTCAGTTTCTGCAGAAAAAGAGATAATGTATGAATGTGATAAAGGAAAAACGCTATGGGGACAAGCCTATTATGGTATGCATCTTCAGTTAAACTTCTAAACTTTAGAATAGAATAGAATAGAATAGAATAGAATAGAATAGAATAGAATAGAATAGAATAGAATAGAATAGAATAGAATAGAATAGAATAGAACAGAATAGAATAGAATAACAGAGTTGGAAGAGACCTTGGAGGTCTTCTAGTCCAACCCCCTGCTTAGGCAGGAAACCCTATACCATTTCAGACAAAAGGTTGTCCAACCTCTTCTTAAAAACCTCCTGTATTGGAGCAATTTCTGGAGGCAAATGGTTCCACTGGTTAATTGTTCCGTCAGGAAATTTCTCCTTAATTCTAGGTTGATTCTCTCCTTGATTAGTTTCCATCAATTGCTTCTTGTCCTGCCTTCAGGCGCTTTGGAGAATAGCTTGACTCCCTCTTCTTTGTGGTAGCCCCTGAGATATTGGAAAACTGCTATCATGTCACCCCTCGCCCTTCTCTTCATTAGACTAGACATACCCAATTCCAGCAACCGTTCTTTATATGTTTTAGCCTCCAGTCCTCTAATCATCTTTGTTGCTCTTCTCTGCACTCTTTCTAGAGTGTCAACATCTTTTTTACATCATGGTGACCAAAACTGAATGCAATATTCCAAGTGTGGCCTTACCAAGGCATTATAAAGTGGTATTAACACTTCACGTGATCTTGATTCTACCCCTCTGTTAATGCAGCTTTTTGTTTTATGTTTTTGTTTTGTGGAATACTTCCAGTGAAATCATTAATTGGTTTAAATATTTCCATTTATCTTCTTATCTATAGAAGAGAACATCTGTAGCCCTGGATTGAACTGTGGGGTCCTTGGTGCTCTCTGAGCTTGGTGGTTTCCTTGCGGACGTTTCATTACCAAACTAGGTAACATCACGAATATTGAAGCATCTACAAGAAAACCACCAAGCCCAGAGAGCACCAAGGACTCTACATATTCTTACTTTCTGCTATTTTATACATTGCTTTAAGAAAAAGGTAGAGAAACTCAAAGGCTGCTTTCTCAAAATTTGTCAGGCTTTTGCCATTTGATAATGAAATTATTGATTATTTTTGTGTGCCACTTACAGATCAAATATTGCTTCTTCCATCAAATTATAATTTGTCTGATGGCAGCTTTTCTACGTTTGATTGGTAAACTTACCTGCTGAAACAAATGAAGAAAAAAATACCAATGAAGGAAAAGACGAGATATAAAAATGATAGTTCCTTAACATTGTTACTATAGTCTCAAGGTGACAGTTCTCTAATAGTCTTCTTTCTAGGACTGTTCCACTTTTTCTGCTAAACATTTCAAATGGTGCTTTTTTTATATAATGTAGTATAGAAGCTTGATAAAATTCCCACTGGCATAAAAAAAAAGGGAATGGATTAAATACTGTGCTACAATTAGAAGCAATTCAATTGGAAAGGTAAAGAAAACCAACCCACCTGAACATACGGATGGCAAAACACCAGGATTTTCCAAGGTTACAGGCTAAACAGGGAAGTTGAAAAAGCATTCTGGAAGAATACAACGGCAAACGTTTGCATTTCCAGGAAAACGGAGCTAAGCTCAACTTGAGGAAGACTTGACCTTCTTATGCAAATATGCAAGATAGAATTTGCACATATTGCCACACTTTCTTCTAAGCCATATGCCCTAATTGACAGAGCATATTCCATATCAGAAGAGCAATATTCACAAATGAAGAAATGGTGTCTATTGGGGCTTAGCGTCTCAGCAATAGATTAGGCAGATCCACAGATCATCCATGAACTGTACTTTTACAATGAGGTATAAGTCTAGTTTGTAAATCTATACATATAAACGAATACACATACATTCATTGTATATTACACCATCATGTGCCCTATTTCCAAGGACTAGGATGGCAGTCATCCTATCTTCACCATATGGTAACCTCACAGGGTTGAGGGCTGTTGCTGGCTGAATGGCAGCTTTCGGGTGACAGGCAGGCACCATAAAAGAGAAGCATAGGAAGAAAGGGTTCATCACAACTGCAAGCAAACCTCTTGTTCATTTTAAAGAAAAAATATTTTTCAAAGTGTCCCCTTTGTTTATAGCTATTTGGACAGGGGTCAATTAGTAGTTGAAGTTCTTCCTTTGCAGGCATCTCATACATGGCAAAAACTAGCACATCAGTGAGAAGGCCAAGGCTAAAGATCTCTATCCATGCTGGTTGACCATGGATCAAACATACAATCGCCCCATTTTTGGTTGAAAATGTTATACTGTAAAGCTGTAAAGTATAAAAGCTGCACAGTATAATTTCTATGATAGTGTTTACCTGAAATGGAAGAAAAAGAGCAAGGTGATCATTTCCAGTGATTCCTGTTTCTAGGAAATCAGTGGTTCTGTGGAAGTTCATCAAAGTTTAATTATAGATAGTGCTTGCTTAATGACCAGTTGCTTAGTAACCATTCAAAGTTACAACAGACCTGCTGAAAGGTATTTATGACTTTATCTAATGGCAGCACCCCCCCTCCCCGAGGTCAGATGATCGCATTTCAGGTCCTTGCCAACCAGCTTATTTTTATGGCCAGTTGCAGCACTGATGTAGGAGATGACCAGACTGAGCCTGAGGTAGGGGTCAAACGTGTCATAAGCCATGAATCCCTGCACACCTGCAAGAAATTTAAGTTCAGCCCATCTTGAATGCATGTTTTATCTCCCACTCATTTCCCTTAACGGTCAGTTGGCCAGATTCTTGTAGAGAGCTTACACTTGCACTAAATCTTTATACTCATTTGAACTGCCTGAATCTCCTGATTTCCTAAGGCACCTGGGTGCCTCAACCTATGACCATTGTGAATTATGGCAGAAATTCCAGGCTCCACTACAGTTGTTGTAAGTCAAGGACTACCTTTATTGACCTGTTTCAGGAGATTCATCTTACCTTCCTTGCAAAGTGAACACCTCAAAGCTGGTTCTCATGGAAGGACTCCCTAGAGGGAGTCTATGGGAGGACTCCCTAGAGTCCAACTACACGTGGAACTATGGAAATGTCCACAATTCATCTGCAAAGAGTAAATGTTTCCCATAAAAGATTGACTCATCAGGGAGTAGAGTTCAGCCGAACATTTTTCCCAGTGAGCATTTTATTGCATGCTGAGGATGTTTGCAACTTGTGAGTACTTACAAAAAGGTGACTTATAACGTGGTGGGAAGATGAACCTCCAGCACAGGTTCCTGCTGAATATACAAAATCTCAAAAGATTGTACCATTAAATGCTTTCACAATAGCCTTTGCCACTGTATTCCATATTTTTATCCTTTTAACTACATGCCTTTAAAATATGCAGAGTTTTCCATGTTGCTATGATCACAAAGCCAGAACAGGCTTCTGCTCAGAGATGGATGGAAAGACACTTATCTTGCCAATTCTAAAAATAACCAAGTCCAGTAGATGGATGTCTAAAATGGAGACACACAACACTCTTCAGAAGTTTTGTCATGTCAAAGACTTCATTAGTTTATCTGCATTTCGGCCCAACATTACCCCAAAGGGTGGTGGCTTGTAATACTTTAACACTTTCTTCTTCACTTTGGTCTTTCAGATGCTGACTTTTGCAGTCTTGATAGCCGATGTAAAATAAGAAAAACAGTTTCATCTTTTCCATTTTCTTTTCTTTTTCTTTTTTTCTTTTTCCATCCTGGAGAGCAACTCCACATTCCTCCATTCAATTAGAAGGAAAGGCTTCCAACTTTCCCTAAGCTCTTCTCCTCCCAGCTCATGGTAACTCTAGGAAAATAAGTTGCTTCCTCACTAGCTCCTCTCCTGAAATGCAGAAAAAGGAAGGAGGGAGGGTGGAACAACTCCCAGAATAACAGAGTTTGAAGGGACCTTGGAGGTCTTCTAGTCCAGCCCTATCAGCCCTATTCTCATTTAAGAAGCATTGCCACAGTACGTATTCCTTATAACTTGGAAGTGCATGATTTTTTTTAAAAAAAATGAAAGTAACAGTCTTGGAGAAGAAGTGTTGAGGATTATTAGGATGAGTATCAAGGACTGATGCCAAATACAAAGAACAGCTTCCAGGGAAAGGTTTCTTCAACCCTACGAAAAAAAAGTAGGAATCAGAGTTGCCATCACAATCATTCAAGCTATTTGAGGGAAAGCCTCTTCCCCATATATTATATTTTTGCTCCACATATCATAAGATGCAACAGGATGGGGATGCTCTTGGCCCCATTCATTAAGCAATGCCATCTGATGGCATCTTGGAGGTATCCCTGTACATGTCTACCTGGAATAGGATTCCACCCACCCCCAAGATTCAAAGTGCCCTGAACTTGCTATCCTTAAATGAGCTCAAAGACCTGGTTCCTCCACCACTCCCCATGGCTCTGTGTCCATCTGAGTTGAATTTTGTTGAACATGTCTGCTTTCCCCTGGCTAGGGTATTTCTCTCTTTCTTTTTTAATTGGTTCGGTTGTTCAGTCGCCCATGAGTTGGGCAGTCTTATAAATCTAAGTCAGGGGTCTTCAAACTTGGCCCTTTTATGACTTGTGGACTTCAACTCCCAGAATTCCTCAGCCAGCGTGCCTGGCTGAGGAATTCTGGGAGTTGAAGTCCACAAGTCATAAAAGGGCCAGGTTTGAAAACCCCTGATCTAAGTAAATAAATAAATTCTTCCTGGGCTGCTACCTGCATTTTTTTTTTTAAACAAAATGCAAATGTCATGGGACAATAACTATTCTGGGTGTGCTCTCTTGAAATGCTTCCTTCCCTCTGGAGATGAGTAGAGCTTGGCCCTAAAGTATCCAGAGCCACCAGAGGCAAAGGGCCATTGTTGTTCATTGAACTTACTGTAACAGTCTCAACTACTATCTTCCGATCCCTCACACCATCCACTTGTCATTCACGTCTAAGTAATGCTCCCTTTTGAAGAGTTGGGTGGTCCTGTCTATAAACTTCTCCCTCTTTTCAAGAGCAGCTTTCTTTTATACTGTACCCCCCAGGAGACTCCATTTCATCTTCCGCCAATCGATCATTTTTTCTCTCTCTCTTTCTCATTACCAACCTGGCCCAACGAGGAGCCCTGGAGACAGAAGGAGGTAGAGAGCTCAAAGCCAAGAACGTCTCCAGTCTGAAACTCACAAAATACTGCAAGAAGACGCAGCACAACCTACAGGGACTCCCAGTAGACAAACATCAAATAATTGTTCTTAGCATAATAGCTGTGTGGAGAACTGGTTGCTGCTGGGTTTGGAGGGGAGCTTTAAGTAAATTTTGGATTTTGCAGGCATGGAGTAACTAGAGGAAAAGAACTGAATGGGGCCAAGACTGAGATCTATAGTGACATAATTGCTGGTATGTCCTGAAAACCTCTCTAGGAGAGGGCAGGGGTGAGGAGGAAGGGGAACTGCTTTCTTTACAATCCAGTCAGTGCCGCACTGACCAGCCGTGGTGGTCTAGGCCAAAGAAGAACATTTGTGAGTTGCACAATAGCCCAGGCCAGCCTGACTATTATCAGCCGCTGTTTTCTGGTTAGCTTTCCTTTTATTCAAGTGCACAATGGAAGTCTTTATCACCCTTCAGTCATAGTGACTCTTGAGGAATACATCTGGTTTTCTCTTTCAGCAGCTCTGAAAAGGTCAGCCTGTTCATTTCTTATGCGGAAAGCACCACATCGCCCTCCCCACCCACCCGCCCAGCAAGTCCTCCTGAAGTGGAGAAAGCCAGCGGCTGAGGCCTACAGCTTGTCAGTCTATCTCGTTTGTCACCAGGGGAGGGGCTGCTCTAGAAAGCGACTTCACAGACTCTCTCCCGAAATGATCCCTTCTTTGAGAGACAACAACCAAACCCGGAATGCAGAAGCCTCTTTCCACTCATCGCTTTCTAATCCTAATTGGCCACTGGTCTCTCTCTTCCCACCCCATCTTCCCATCCTTCCCTTTTGCTCGCCTATCTTTGAGCTTCTCCATCAACACATGGATGGTGGTCCTGCCTGGGCGAGCTCTGGCCAATTATTTGTGCAAATGCAGTCATGAAATAATTTTTTTTCCCCTTCCCTCCTTCACTCGGCTGGCATTAAACATTCTTCACACGCGCTGTAACATAATAACAAGTGTGCCTGTGGGGAAAGAGCAGCTGGTGTCTGACAAATTATCTTCCTCCAGGCAGGCAAACGGTGGCTTAAATGCACGCAGTCAAAAGGGCATGAATTTGGTTCCACTAGTTGCCTTGAGGCACCACGGACCAGGCCAGGGCTAACGGTGAGTCTGCAAACTCCTCTTTTAGAAGCTGGCTTTCTAGACATTTGTATTGTACAGTGCAAACATGTCCAAACATTTGCACTGGGTATATCTGTGTGTGGGGCGGGGGGGGGGGGAGAACCTTCAGTTCAGAAATCATTCAAAGATTTCCCTAGTGGAGCTGGATTTGATTGGATGTTATCTGTAGAAGACTGTGAAGATGTTCTTCAAGAAGGAACTCAGTGATGGGTGGGTAAAAATCTACCCGAGGAGCACATTTTTCCAAGGATTTCTGCCCTCTGATGGTACATTTGGAGAGCAGGTGTGTTCCAGGTCCTTTTATTAAATGTGGTCAACCTGTGGGTTTGCTAAAGCATTCTCTGTTGCAGCTCCTTCCTTTGTAAGATCATCTATCCAAAGATATGGATTCTCTTAGAAAAAGTCCTTAAAACCTGGCTTTGTTTAATGTATTGGAGTGGAGGGCTGTGGCGTTTGGTTTTAATATCTGATTTTAGCTCAGATTATCTTGCTTCATTTGGTTTATAGTTTTATATGTTTTGATCAAGTGTTATATTTTGTAAGCTGCCCAGAATCCACTGGAGTGGGTGGCAATATTCAATTTAAACAACAACAATAATAATAATAATCTGAATTAGATTGAAAGAGGTGAAGAAAAACCCAAGATTGCTCTGCTTTGATTTTATTTAATAAAAGAGGGGAGAAGAGGAATGTTTGTCAGACTTTTAAAGTTTGTTATTCTACTCTATAGCCATGGTGTAGAATTCCCATTATTTAGTGGTCTCCATTTCCTAATTTGGTCTACCTTGCAGGGTTGATTTGCACCTGAAATGCTTTTCAGGCCTGGGATTAATATTTGTTATTTGTTTAAGGCCCTTTTTTTGTTTGTTTGATTTTGTTCTTTATTAGAACATTTTAGTCTGTGCTGTCTGATCTAATTTAATGTTTTTATTTGTTTTTATGTTTTTTCTAGTTGTATGCTGCTCAGGGCTTACTGGACAGCGAAGAAATTTAAAATAATAGTAAAAGTGTGGGTGGTGGACATTGCAATATCTGGAGACAGCAGAATAGAAGAATAAAAACTGGACAAAATCACAAAATATAAAGACCTGCCATAGAAGTACAGATAGTGCTCGACTTATAACAGTCCATCTAGTGACTGTTCAAAGTTACATCACTGAAAAAAGTGACTATGACCATTTTTCCACACTTATGACCATTGTAGCATGTGACGTGATCAAGTTTCAGATGCTGGGCAATTGGTTCATACTTATGACTGTTGCTGTGTCCCAAGGTCATGTGATCACCTTTTGCAACCTTCTGAAAAGCAAAGTCAATGGGGAAGCCAGATTCCCTTAAACAATAGTTTTAACTAATTTAACAATTGCAGTGATTCGCTTAACATCTGTGGCAAGAAAAGTCATAAAATTGGGGCAACATTCACTTAGCAACTGTCTCACTTAGCAAAAGAAATTTTTGGCTCACTTGTGGTCATAAGTCTACCTGTTGAATGACTGTGGCAAAATAATAATAATAATAAAAAAAGCAAAGATAGTACCAATGGTAACAGAAGCCTTGGGTGCAATCCCAAAACATCTGGCGTACCACTTGAACACCACTGGCATTGACCAAATCACCTTTAGTCAATTGCCTTGCATCCTTACATCCTGCAATGATACCTTTAATATCATTAAACAATATCTGCCTATCCTAGGTCCTTGGGAAGGATCCGGACAAAAATGCCAAATCCAGTCTAAACATCTGGATGACTATGCAACTAATCATAATAGTAGCATCTTCTCTATGAATTTTAGGAGCTGTAGCTTTCTTTCTTTTTTCTATTTTGTCAGAGACCATTCAGGGAATATGGGACAAAATTGTTTCTTTCTTGTTATTTTGCATCATGTGGGGTTGTTTCTCCCATAGATCTGTTTCTTGATTTTATATCCATTCTCTCTCTCTCTCCCAATTTTATTTTTATCCAGTTTTTAACACATTTATGCCATTGTTCAAAACTGAGTTTGCCCAAGAGGGTTTCCAACAGTTTTAAAATTACAATAAAAAAAATAAAACTAAAATAGGAATAAAAGTGCAATCAACATAAAAAGGCAGATGTACAGGTAGTGTGAAACATGAAAAAACATGGAATACTAGAAAAATAAAAGCACGGTTATGAAATAATGAACAGATTGCAATATTCCTATAAATTTGTCCTAAATCAGCTACAGAAATAATAGGTATCTAAAAGAAAAAAAGAATAAGAAACTTAAAAAAAAAATCACTACAGCTTTATATGAAAGCAAGCCGCAAGTGGTAGATTTATGGAGAACATATATTATGTGGTAGTTTATATATTAGATAAAGAATAGGAAGACTCAGGTTCACATCTACACTCAGCCAAGAAGTTAACCAAATTATCCCTCCCTCCCTCCCTCCCTCCCTCCCTCCTTCCTTCCTTCCTTCCTTCCTTCCTTCCTTCCTTCCTTCCTTCCTTCCCCCCCTCCCTCCTCCCTCCCTCCCTCCTTTCCTCCCTCCCTGTCTCCCTACCATAAATTTCCAGCAGTGCTGGCCTGTAACAGTTTACATAATTAGCAATCGTTAAATAACAATAAAATGATATTTAAATAAACAGACTTATGAAGAAAGAACAACAAACCCAATTGATTTCAAAGTTCATCTACACTAACTTGAAGAAAACTTGCCTTGAAGTTCCTTGGAAATAAGGCAAGATATAAATGTATTTGTACAAAACACTGAGTACTTAGTTGAGCACAATTATAATTTTGTATTGGGTACCAGTCCATCATGTTTCAAAAAGCTAAAGAGGAAGCAGGTTAAAAGTATAAAAGTGGAACTAAGCATTTAGTCAGGTGACTGATATGGTCAGGTGAGACCCAGATGTTTAAGATCCATTCTCACTTTAAAATTTGGGGGACCTGAAGCCCAATACCTCTGTAATACCCCAGACTGCCTCAAGATTTTAGAGTTCACTCCCAGTTGTCTAAAAAGTGAGCAGCCAGTATAGGTGGTAGGAGATCAACACACTACAATCTGATTGACTATCTCTTGTCATCCTTCTGACAGCTGCCACTTTATCCTTTTTCAGCCTTGTGAGGTGCGTTAAGATGAGAAATGGTGACTAGCCTGGGGACAGACAATGAATTTTTGGCTGAATGCAAATATGAACTCATCCTCCCCATTCTTATCTTTTTTAGGATGAAAAGTAACCCTAACTTTTCCAACTTTAACATAAAGGGGAAGAGTCTTAACTCCAGCAAACCAACATTCTTCTATTCAGTCTCTGGCATTTCTGAAATAAACATGAGAATGCTCATATTCATTGTGACAATATTAAGCCAAATGAACTAAAGGCCATAATATTTTTTCTGTTTAATAAATGGATCTCCCCATTCTGCCTTTTTCAGAGTTAAAACCTACTCAACTTCGAATCTAGACAGCATACTAAAAAGCAGAGACATCACCCTGCCAACAAAAGTACGTATAGTCAAGGCCGTGGTTTTCCCAGTTGCAATGTATGGCTGTGAAAGTTGGACCATAAGAAAGGCTGAGCGCCAAAGAATTGAGGCCTTTGAACTATGGTGCTGGAGAAGACTCCTGCGAGTCCCTTGGACTGCAAGGCGATCAAACCGGTCAGTCCTAGAGGAGATCAACCCTGACTGCTCCTTAGAAGGCCAGATCCTGAAGTTGAAACTCAAATACTTTGGCCACCTAATGAGAAGAAGGACTCACTGGAGAAGAGCCTAATGCTGGGAAAGATTGAGGGCAATAGAAGAAGGGGACAACAGAGAACGAGGTGGCTGGATGGAGTCACTGAAGCAATAGGCGTGAGCTTAAATGGACTCCAGAAGATGGTAGAGGACAGGAAGGCCCGGAGGAACATTGTCCATGGGGTCGTGATGGGTCGGACACGACTTTGCAACTAACAACAACAACGACGACAACTTCAAAGAATATTTGCTGAGCTCTGCTCTCTGATTTTTCTTTGAAACAGATCTGGGCCTTTTTGGTGGTGATTTCAAACCTCTCCTTGGGGAAAGCCATTAAGAGTATTTATCGTGCATTTCTAAGCCTGCTTTGAAAATAATTTTATTCTAATAAGTTTTTGTAATTTATTTCTGGGTATGAACATGAGAAAGCCTATCCACTTCAACATCCTGTTCCCCACAATTACCAGCCAGATGGCTATGAAAAGCCCCCAACCAGAACACTGAAGCTCTTTGTCCTTTAACAGATGCATTGCAAATGGATTTTTTTTTTAAAAAAATGCAGCTTTCCATACCACTGCATCTCCACATCTGCAGACTTGTATCTCATGAACATCTTTCCCTGTTCTCTACCTACGAAGCCTGGGATTTGTCAGGTTATAAAAGGAAAGGAACTTATGACTGATGGTGTCTGAAGAAAGCTCTTAATTGAATGAACTCCAGTGGAACATTAGCTAGGCGGTCAAATTAATATATTCTAGAAGAACAAACTAATATTCCGCAGGACTCAGTCAAAAGACATGTTTAGTACAAAAGCTGTTGGTTTATTACCTTCTGCTGCCAAGAACTCTGTGATCTAAGGCTCTGATTCTTGAATTCTTGAACCATGTCCAGGGTTCTTCCCTCCTCCCCTTTCTCCTATTACGCAGATGTTCTTTTTTGTTATCTTTCTCAGCTTTCATTGAGCTGATTAAAAATATTGCACAGCCCAAGCCTGCTGTTGTTGAAATTGCTCTCTAGGACAGCTTCTTTCTGCAATACACTCAGCATTGTTTGGACTCTTGCATATTCTATCTGGATGGATGATGCAGTACTGTACACCAAATTAGTGGAATCGTAATGGAAGAGAAGAGGGGAAAGGATGTATCTGAGGTAGCTTTACTCATGAGGCAGAGAACAGAAATAGAAGTTTCAATGAATAGAGGGAGGAGGAAGCAGAAAATATAGAGAAAAAGGTGGGTCAAAGCCACCTAAAATATGAAGAACAGCACTATTCTATAGCACTCTATCTATTCAGCTACAGATCACTTTTTATGATCATAGATTTGGCACTTATCAAATAGCTTAAATTATAGCTGTCCATACCTAAATGCAAGACCTTTTATTACTCTGAGAAGCACAGGAACAAAATGTTCATTTCAGCCTCTCTCCTCCTCCCCATACAGGTACTTGCCTTTGCTACACAATGCATTTTCCCCCAAAATTGTTTCTTGTCCATTATAAATTAAAAACCCAAAAGTCATTGGAAACCTGAAGTACACTCTTGGCACTATGTTTTTCTGAATGACTTTTTCTGCCATGGATGGGGAAAAAAAAACACAGATCCACCCAATCATTTCACTTCAGATAGTGAATTATATTATAAACGGGGGTCGCTTCCAGGCAGGAGGACCATGAAAATTGTCCCAATTGCTTCCCCTTTAAAATGGACCTGCCTAAACACTGGTAATACATCAACTATAAAATACAGCCTGGAGGACTGGGTTGGGAATAGATCCTCCTGGAGAATATCTATTTATGGGGTTGCTAAGAGTCAACACTGACTGGATGGCACATAATCAATCATAAACACCACCGAGTATCCTAAATCCAATCTGGTAGTCAAATGTTCAAAAGGCAAGAAGCCTTGCCTTCATCTGTCTTCTCTTTCTTTCTGGATATTATGAAGATTCAAAGAAGGTGCTGTTCAGAACAACTCATTCCCCAGAATCTAGAGCAAGTGCTAATTAGGAAGGACATATCAGTTGCCTTGGTAGATCAAGGTCCTTCTAATTTAAATTCCTACTCCAATTTTCAGAACCTAGCAGGAAACTCAAAGGGGACTGATATTGTATAGTCTAACCCTAACCAAAACATAGTGGGGGTAGGTAAACCACAAATTAAAAACCAAAGGTTTGAAGCTTATAATTTCACCAAATCTAAATGGGGCTTGTTTCTATTCTACCCAATAATTTATTATAGGTGTTTACAGAAGGCAGTGGAAAAATAATACTTAATATTTCTTACTTATTTTTCTCCATCATCTTCTGGCTGAGATTTTTCTTAAAGAAGCTTACAGTTCGATACTAATCAAGTAAGTGTCTTTAGTACGGCTGCCTTAGGCGATGTCACATTATAAACCCATATTGATTTTATCACAAGTTAACTGTCATACAAACCTAAGAACTGCAGCTTGGTAAAATTGTGATCACAATCCCTAACTCTTCTCATAGAAATGAAATTCATAGGGTTTTCAGAAAGTGAGAATTATAGAATGGAATGGGAATGGGAATGGGAATAGAATAGAATAGAATAGAATAGAATAGAATAGAATAGAATAGAATAGAATAGAATAGAATAGAATAGAATAGAATAGAATAGAATAGAATAGAATAGAATAGAATAGAATTTTGAAAATTCAGGAAAATAGCAATCTCTGATGTAGTAATTCAGATTTGCACAGGGCCAAAGTGATTATAGGGATTTTAAATTACTAGATTAATGAAGGATTGAATTTCTCAGGGTTACAGTGAATTAATGAAAATGCCAGGCTATATTGCAAAGGATGGGAGTTCATAGCTTGAGCTGGGGTTCTGTTGGCAGATACTGAATGTCATGACATCTTCAGAAGAATCCAAAAAAGGACTTGGTGGCCACAATCTTGCAAACAAAGCCCCACCTTTTCACACATTGTCGCTGCCATCTTGTCTTCCTTAACATTCCTGAGGACCTCCCTGGTCAGAGACTACAGTTTTCAAATGTTCAGCCACTCACGTACAAAAGTGTTACAGGGCTCTTTGTTTTTGTACATTAAGTTCTCAATTGTACTTCAGTCACATAAGAAGCGAGTCAGCCTTGGATTCACCAATATTTTTTTCCAGCAGCTGGACACACTTCAAGATCCGTTTGGTGACAGAAGTTCTTCTAGAGATGATACTGTGTAAAAATGGGCAGATTCATGCAGGGATGAGAAACGTCTAATCCTACCAATACTTAAATATTTCTGTGGGCAGCACAGAATCATTCCAGTAAGCAGAATGAAAAAGCTGGCTTTGATTCATTCCCAACAAAGCTTGAGGCAGATGCTCAGTTTTAAATGACTATGCAGCATTCAGAAATCCTGCTCTGAATACAGACAGAGAAGCATCTTCGTCATTATTTGGCGGCTGTGGGGGGGGAAGGGTGTGCGTGTTGACAATCAATATAGAATATCCAACAAAATCCAGTCCAGGCACACCTCTCTCTGAAGTCTGGTTACATCTCTTCCGACACTCTCCTGTTTATACTTATTTAACATATTCGACCCAGTTTTGATAGCAATATGGATTTGGAGACCAGAGAAGAAATGTACTAAGATATTCTTATGCAAAAAGGTTGTTTCTTCTGGCGTATTTATCTCAGTACGACTGACACACACACACACACATATATCACTCCTGCTTTTTTGCATTATGATGAATTACATGAGAGGAATATCCAAGTTCTGGGTTTGAAACGGTGAGCTGAAGCTCGCGGTAGCAGCAACAGCAGCAGCAGCAGCAGATGCCTGCCGTGGCTGAACCTCTATTGTTTCTATTTCAGGAACACATTGAGTGATTAGTTTGGGTAACAGTAACATCACATTACCTTCTACAGGCTGGAAATGTCTTTTAAAGCTGAAGCCACGTGATGCGAGTCTGTAGACAGAGCCAAGTGGAATACATCAAAGAGTGCCTTGATGCAGATGTTTCATGCAGAAGAAAATTAGGTCAGAGACCACTTCAATTTCAGTTTCTGCCAGGCTTGTTTGAGAGCTTCCAGTGAATTCCTAATGAATAGCTTCTAGGGCACTTTTCTCTCATTCAGTCAGAAAGTACCATAGCCAGATGAGTCTCCCTGGTGGAATCTCAGCCTCCACCCCCATCGCTAAGAAAAGAAAAATCTGTTACTTGGTATTCTGAGATTCCAGGACATTTCTCACGCACAATGTATAACACCTAGGAGAGGCCAAGGCAGCACAATCTATTGACATTCAGTATATGAATGCAGCACAAAACACTAATGAAACACTGACTTACAATAGTTTGCCGGCACTCACTGCTGGGGAAGCTCCTTTTTTTGTGTGTGTCAGCAGCGTATCCTTGAGAGGAGCTAGTTAATATGGAGAGGCCATAAGCAACCACCTGCCTGGAATTTTTCTGTTAAAAGACATTAGGGCTAGGGATAGGCAAAAAGAAGCCTAATGCATCAGTTCTTCCATTTCTTGTTTCTGCTACCAATAACACATGGACACAATCCCCTCCTTACCAAGTTTCTTATTATAAACAGCTTATGTATGCACCAGCCCAGTTATCCGGTTTTGTTTTGTTTTTTTTAAAAAGGCAGATGGGAGAGAAATGCATTTGTCTGATTGTATTTCCATTGAACAGACTTTGTGAAGAGCATATTCATAGAACATAGAATGTCATCAGAGTTGGAAGGGACCTTGAGGTCTTCTAGTCCAAACCCCTGCTCAAGCAGGAGACCCTATACTGTTTCAGACAAAAGACTGTCAAGTCTTTTCTTAAAAGCCTCCAGTGATGGAGCACCCACAACGTCTCACAACTTCCTACAACTTCCCATCTCCCAATCTCAAATTGGATTTGGTATGTCAATAAAGGAGAATATTTATAGTTCAGGGTTGAAATGAGGGGTCCTTGGTGCTCTCTAAGCTTGGTTGTTTTCTTGCAGACATTTCGTTGCCCAAACTAGGTAACATCATCAGTGCTAGTCAATTTGATATATATTCTCCCTGGAGGAGGTGGTTCATGGCTTGCTGTGTATATCAGTGTGTGTTGTTCTGGAGTTTCACTTTCTCTTGAAGCAGCAGTTAGAAACCATGACCAGAGGGGTCTTTACCCAACTTTAGCCAGTTATGAGCCTACCTGTAGGAGGATATGCTGCCCACACCTGAAATGTCCTCTACGTCAGAGGTCCCCAACCTTTCTAGGGAAAGAAAGGGGTAGGTATGGGGCCACATGCACATGTGCGTCACAAACGGGACAGTGCGAGTGTGTGCATGATGCTGGGGCGGGGCTAGTGCCTGCACGATGCTTGAGGTGGGGCTAGTGCCCACACAATGCTGGGGGCAGGGCTAGCGCCCACACAATACTGAAACCAGTGCCTGCGCGACACTCAGGGCAGCACGAGCACCCGTGCCACACTGGGAGCGGGCCTAGTGCCCGCATGACGCTGGGAGCGGGCCTAGCACCCGCGTGACACTCAGAGCAGCGCTAGTGCAAGTGGAGGGAGGTGCGCACACTGGCCAG
Source organism: Azemiops feae (assembly GCA_023970755.1). Taxonomy (NCBI): domain Eukaryota; kingdom Metazoa; phylum Chordata; class Lepidosauria; order Squamata; family Viperidae; genus Azemiops; species Azemiops feae. Next base: position 5,636,881 of record JALGBA010004228.1, on the reverse strand, counting down.
CCATTCACATGGCCCGGTGGCCAAGAGGCCATGGCCCGGTAGTGGGCCATGGCCCACAGGTTGGGGACCCCTACTCTACGGGTGCCTGTCTTCAGAGGTAGCCTGGAAGCTACAGCTAGTAGACAATGTTGCAATATGATTGTTGGCAGTAGAACTCAGCCAATGATTAATACCTATGTTGAAGCCACTGCTTTGGTAGCTACTGGACTTTAGGTACAGAGTAAGAAAGATGACCTTGATGGACATAAGCAGGTGCTGTTGCCTGAGCAAAAAGGACATTTTTGAAATCCAGAATGTCCAGATAATCTTGGGAAATGGCTCAGACAGACACCTCCCTAATCCACCAAACTATAAGAGAGGAGAGGAGGTTCAGCACAATCAGACTTGTAAGATTCTGTTATTATGGCTAGTCTTAATAAGCATAGTGGGGCTGACATTTCCAGATTTAATTCCAAGTCCTGATAATTACTGTGAAACCTTATATGGCATGACATCACAATAGATGAGGCAACACTTCACCAGGATTAAATCCACCCATCCAGTCCAATAATCTAAAGAGAGCCAGTTGAAAACCTTGAGGTATCAGATAAAAGACAGGCCTTCTCTATGGCAGTCCTCACTTTATGGAAGTCCCGCCAGAGGTAGATACAACTCTTACCTTGTTAATATTCCATAAGAAAACCGTTGTACTGTTTCAGTGAGCCTTTGGGGCCCTGGTGGTCCTGAATGGGGGTATTTATTATCTATATTCAACTTTTTGGTTCAATAATTATATATCTTCATTTTGTATATGTTTTTACACTGTTTAGATTCTTTCAAGAGCTGGTCAGTTGTACAAAAATCAAATGTGCATCTTGTCATTGTCTTTGTAGTACAAGACACTACTCTGCTCAATAGAACTGAAAGAACAAAATAGTTGCTTTTCTTGTAGAGATAAACTTTTTAAAAACTGCAACAAAAATAGAGTGAATGTATGAATTCTTCAACCCTCTCCACTTTCAGATAACAACCTTTCCATCTTCCAATTCTCCCCAATTTTAAAATGCACTTGAGAGTCATCCAGGTTGTTTTGTTGGAGATTATAATGTAGCAAGTATCCTTGTTGGAGGATGTGTTCCTCAACAAAAGCGAAGTGAAGGAATATGGTAATCAAGTCACGGAACAACTTATTTTAAAAAAGTAAAGTGCTCATAATATAGGTGACTTAGATGCAGGTTAGGCCTAGCCCAGCAATCAACGAATGTTAACACCCTGTGGTAGGAAAAACATGTAGTTACATTTTTGGTGGACTCTGATGGTGTGATCCACATTTCCTTGAACCTGGCATTACTATCAACTCAAAGCACTACATTGCAACACCTAAAACACTCAGCACAACAAATTGAGATTGGGGCACAAGAGGGACATTTTGTTACAACATGGCAACAGTATAGACCTCATACCTCATGAACCCCTCAAGTTGGATTTCGGCATTTTACCCCATCTGCCCTATAGTTCAGAGTTGGCACTATGCAACTTTCACATTTTTCAAAAATTTGAATACCTTTGTGGTCATTGATCTGACTCAAATGAAGAGATGGAAAAGACTGTCAGTCTTTGGTTAAAGAGACAAATTATAAAATTTGATTTATAGAACTTTGACTTGGAGAAGTACAAATTTTAGAACTTAGTTGAAGGGACACTTTGACAAATCTATTTGATGATTACTTTAAGAAGCTTGTTCATCATTAGCAGAAGTGTCCAATGAATAATGGTGAACATCTAGAGAAGTAAATGCAGGTAATAAAAGAGATTATTTCAAGAATTGTTTTCCGGTTTCATTTATAAAAATATCCTTATTTAAACTAAAATTATGGAGGTAGAGGCAATTCAGTCCTCATCAGCTAGTATAGGTGCAAAGAGGTGATCTCCAAAAAGTTTGGAGTAATACCTTGGTATTCAACTGCTTTGAAACTCATTAAATTTGGTATTCAATACATTTTGACATGAACATTTTGTCCCAGTACTTATTGTTTGTTTAGTACTCAATACACAAGCTAGAACTTGCTGGTGTCAGCTGTGTTGTGTTGTGACTCACTACATTATTCCTTATGGAAAAACAAATGTTTGGTACTTATCATTTTCAGTACTCATCGCATCTCTTGGACCCAATTAACAATGAGTACTGAGGTACCACTGTACTTTAATATCTAGTTAGGACATTAAGAGTTTGAGGCTGTCAGAGATTACCAGCTATGTCCTTTATGTCCAATTGGCCACACATAGAACTCTCAGTCACACATTGTTTGTATGCAACGTGTCCAGTTCCATCACACATCCTAAACATGCATTTCTTCCACCTACACAAAGAAGATTATATTCCCTCCATGCTTCTGTTCTCACCACAGTGTGAAACTCTATTGTCTTCAAACAATGAATCACTTGAAACATATTGACATCCTGCCACAGTAGAATCCCAAGAGGTGGGAGGTTCTAAGATGGCAACTGATGCATTTCCTAACCCATGAATACAATGCCACTGACACAAAAATGCATCAGAATTGCTGGCAGTCTTATACACGCTTTCTTATGATATCCTGGGATCAACAGTGGACCTATCTCACAAATATTGGGTCTGTGCTCTTATCTGAAGGCTTTTAAAATATTCTTTCTTTCTTTCTTTCTTTCTTTCTTTCTTTCTTTCTTTCTTTCTTTCTTTCTTTCTTTCTTTCTTTCTTTCTTTCTTTTTCTTTCTTTCTTTCTTTCTTTCTTTCTTTCTTTCCCTTATTCGTAAAACAATTCTCAGTGCAACAAATTTTATGAAACAAATGGAAGAATGAAGACCTAGCACTGATAGACAATCTCTGGTATCTTTTTGAGGGGAATGATAAGAATTCATCATTCGGTTGTGTAATGATCAGATTACCCTCCACTCTCTGCCAGATAACATTTTAAATTATATGTTAAAATAAAGAAAGCATGGAGAAACCTAAGTGGAGTTTTGTGTATACGGATAGATTGAACTGCACCATGTTCTGTTTTTCAGAATAGTTTCCCAGACTCTTGAATTTTGTGGATATGCCTTTTGTATCCGGCTCTGATTATTAGATCTCAGGTACCTGATTAAAACAAAGCAAATACCTGAAATGTTAAGAGTATTGATCTAGTGGTTCCTTCTAAACTCATGAGATTTCATGATGCCAGTATAGGTTTCTTCATCACTCTTTTTCTTCCTATCCTCACTAATTTGATCAGGGGGATCCATAAGTATGAATGAATTATTTGCAGCAAGTTTAAACAGATGCAGTTCTACTTCAAAATACTCATCCAGCTACACTAAGCTTTCTGGATGCATCTTTCAGTGCCAATCTGAGTCTCTTGTTCTTGCAGTTATAATTGTAGTTGAAGTCAGATTTTTTTTTAAAGAGAACATTCCTGTCCTACTGAGTTCAGTTGAGCTTACATCCATGAAAATAAGCATTGGGTGGTTACCAAAGGTACAAAAATTACTTAGTGGCTGTTCCTAATTCTGAAATCTGATGATTACTTCTGTAGATTCAGTCTGAAATGTTGTTGTTGTGTCAATTTTGTTTTTAAAAAAGTTGTACCTTATGGCAGGGGTCTCCAATCTTTCCAGCTTTGTGGCCCGGTTGGGAGGGGAGAGGGGATGGTTCCACACTCACGCAAATGGAGTTTCCTGCAGAAGTGTGAGTGCCCATGCAAATGGAACTGCATGTGTTTGCACGCCTGCCGTTTGCACACCTGCCGTTTGCATGGCCCGGATCTGAACAGGCCACAGCCCAGGGGTTGGGGACCCCTGCCTTATGGTATAAACTAAACCTCATGTAAAGCCCTATTTTTATATATATTGATTCAGAATAATGTACTTGTTAAACTGTAGTTTAAATGTCCGTGTAAATGCTCAAAGGGCTCCAATTTGGTTTTTTCCTGACAATTATCACAAAGATTCTTACTAGATATCATTTTCAAATCAACAGGCTTCCAGACTGAACTGGGCTTGCTTTGGTAATCTGTTTCATAAGTTTTCCTGGCTTTAGTTCCGCTCAAGAAAATCTGGGGATTCTCACAAGTACATCTATCAATCCTCCTTGTTCCTGCACATATCCAAAATACAGATAAGTAAATGTGTTTATTTAAATAAATAAATAACAAGAAATTAGAAACATAGGCAAACTCACAAAGATACCTTCTACTCAAAATTTCCCACTTTACACCCGTTTTTAGGTGCAGCAATAGAAATCTAAGTCCTCTAACTTTATTTACGGATATTTCAAGGATATAGTCAATGAGCAATTGCACAGGTCATAGAAGCTTTTCTCCCTAGTAATCCTTAACGGAAGCTAATCTTTGCTATGACATGAGAAAGATTGGTTGGCATATGATGTGTTGTTTTTGATTCTCATCATTTTTTCCCCTGCATTTTGTTGCTGGCTAGTTTTTTACAATAGCAAACTTAATGGTCTGTGGATAAGACAAGGATTGTTTTGTAGGCACAGGAACTAAAATTGGGGTTGCCAGACCATTCCAGTGATGCTGTAAATAACTAATGAATAATGACTCAAAGAGATACAGAGATTTGGTTCTCATTGCAATATATCCTGTGCCAGTAATGAGCAACAGCAGTAAACAGGGTCCATATCCTTATGTACATTAAACCTGCAGGGAGAAACAGAAAGAGACCTGTAGGAACTTCCGGTTTGCGTTGCGGTGAGACAGGATGCAAGAAGGCAGGGCTCTGCCTTCTGTGCCTGATTTCGCCCTGCTGGGAGCCCTAAAAAGGGCCTCAAATCGATGAAGAGGAGGGGTGCCTTGTTGATCACAGAGAGATGGCGGTCTTTCCATCTGATCCAAGGAAAGCCCTCCAAACCAACAGGGGAAATACCGGCTACATTCCTGTGGCCGGCCATTAGCTGCTGACAAACAAAGAAGAAAAAGGCACTACTTAATACTCATAAACAGCATGTTTGGAACTGGGTGAGAATATTGATCCTTTCTTTAATATTTTACAACTGAATTTCCTGGGAAAGGCTCCCAAGAAGCTAAAAACCTCCGAATGTAAACAGAAGCGGCGTTTTAATTTTATGGGGGACAGAAACATACAATATTGAAGTGGAAGTAACATAAAGCTACAGCTTTGATAAATTTGATAACTGAGATAACTGTTAAGATTTTCTCTGAAAAAAACAACATTGAGGCAAAATATAAGAAATCAATCCTTTGTTTTAAGAGTGGAAAATGGACTTTGAATGACATCTAGTGGTGGATTTGTGTATAGCACTACAATTTGCTTCCTGGCTGATTGCTGATTCCTAGCTTGGGAGAACAGCTGACAATAAAAGAAAATATTTTGGCATACCTATCACCCTGACCTTCTTGGATTATAAATACCTACTGAGCTTGGACTTTTAATTTCAAGAGCTAGTGGGAGAGAAAGAAAAATTTGACCTTGGACTAAGCCTGGTGGGGAGAGACTTTTGAGCTGTTTTCAGAGAGGTTGAACATTTTGAACACTTCGAACATTGTGGATTACAACCTTGCCTGATTCAACTTTTTGAATATTTGAGACAAAGGATTACTATAAAATATTGCTTTCAGAACTGAACCTATACTTTGGAATCTATTGGATTATAAAGGATAGTATAAAGACCAGAAAACTAGAGGAAACTTTGATCTACTCTTACTGAATCTGGTGATACTAGGGGATCTCCAGGAATGATGCCTCAAGAAAAAACAAACACCTTTCAGAAAGAAATATATTCTATGCTACAACTAATTCACCAAACAATTGTTGAATGCAAAGAGGACATAAAAAGAAATCATAATGAGACTAAAAACAATTTAGATAATATAAACAAGCAAATCTCCAAATCAAATCTACAGCTAGAAAGTTTTCAATGAACAAATAAACCAGAAATCAGAAGACGAAACAGAGGAAAGGGATTTAGAGATGGAAGAGATAAAAGAAGGGAAATATAAATGACTATATACAAACAAAATACTACAAGCTTTAGCTATAACAATGAAAATACAAAAGACCTTTCACCCCTTAGGCCTGCAAAATATATCTGATGGCAAGGAAGAAGATTTTTAAAAAGGGAATATAGAGCTGTTAAGGGAAATGTCACAACTTGGGAGACAGGGAATGAAAAGAGAAATGGAAGGAGAAAGAAACTGGGAGTTGTTTAAGGAATATAAATGGGCGGAATTCCCTCCTAAAAATACCCTACCAAAATTGTCTTCCTAATGCCAAGCAATTTTTACAAAAATAAAAAGAAAATTCCTGGGCGATCTAATTGCCCTGGCTAGGAAAGCGATTTGGCAAAGAAAGAAAGCGAGAGTCAGATTTAAAAAACAGAAGATTTGACCTTTTAGAGGGGGCATTATATGTTTAAATACTTGTTTGAATAAGATTAAAAGAACGGATGACCCTTAGATATAATTAGACTTTTATAATGAAAGATATAATTTAGAATTAAGATAACATTTCTTTTTCTTTGATATGGGAAACATGAAGATAAGAGGAGGATTGATTTGAATAAAACTTTTAGCTATATAAATGTAATTAATATTGAGAAAAGCATAACTGATAAAGATGTTTCAAATACTGATGGGAAATCAAACCTTAACAAGAGCACGGAAAACAGGATATTGATTAATGAATTGACATTATTGATTTACGAATTGATATTATTGTTATTTGTATAAAATTAGTAAAATACGACGAAGATGCTTATATCTAACTTTGTATACATTAACAGTACCAAAAATTGTAATGGTGTAATGAGGGGAAAAAGGAAAAAATATGGAGAAGAAAGGAGGATCAGGGAAAAAATACTGGATTGGGTAGTATTGAACAGATTTATATTGAAGAAGTTAATGTTAAATACTTGAAACCAGACAACATGTTGTTTACTAAGCACCAAAGACTGTAATTTTAAAAAATTAATAAAAAAAGAAAGAAAGAAAGAAAGGAAGGAAGGAAGGAAGGAAGGAAGGAAGGAAGGAAGGAAGGAAGGAAGGAAGGAAGGAAGGAAGGAAGGAAGGAAGGAAGGAAGGAAGGAAGGAAGACTTGTAGCTTTTTCTGATCTCTGTAACTCCAAGCCATCAGGGACTGCTAAACTGGATCTAAGTTACTATAATAGCATAAAACCTGTTGTTTTAATCTCTCAATCTACCCACAGAGAATATAAGCAGATACCTGTAGTAATTTGAGTCAATACAAATTTCTATAATAGCATAATTCTGTTTCACCCATTCAGCATGATGAGAGAGAATCAGCCTCCTGAAAACAAGTAGTAGCAACTTGTTCTACTAACTTAAAGCAAGAAAGGAAAATTATTCTCCATTCCAAACTCTGCACTTGCATTGTCCAACCTGGTGTCTTTCCAAAGTGGGACATTAGTTCCCTCGCAATCAATGGCTACTTGTTTAATTTATGGGAGTTAAAGTCCAACATGAAAGCAGAACTGTATTAAGCTATATTATCCAGTGAGTCAAATGTCCCATCACAAATTAAGTCCTTTGTTCAAAGTCTTATATCACTTAATATCAACTTAGAAGGCAGCACCAGTCCCAGCATTCAACTTACGCCCATCATGCTAAACAATCAAGCCACGTGAAAATTATGATTAACAATAGCAAAATAATGGTCTGAGAAAAAGACAAGGATTGTTTAATAGGCACAGGAACTAAAATTGGGGTTGCCAGGCCATTCCAGCGATGCTGTAAATAACTAATGAATAATGACTCAAAGAGATACAGAGATTTAAGGTAATTGAAAAAAAATCTTTTTTATTCTAGTGACAGCTATGCCCCTGGATAATCCACGAATCTACTTCGGGACAAAGCTTAAATACAAAATTGGGAATTTTAAAGTAAAGCTTCCCAGAAGGCAACAGAGATTTCCCAACCTTCTTGGTTCATACCTGGATACATACCTCTGCATTTAGAATGGGCTATAACAGTGATGGCGAACCTTTTAGAGACCGAGTGCCCAAACTGCAACCTAAAACCCACTTATTTATCGCTGGGTGCCAGGTGGGTGTGGCCCACTGGCTGGGTGTGGCTGTGGTGGTCATGGCAGATTGGGCGGGTGTGGCAAAGGTGGGCGTGGTCACCTCAATGTTGCTCATGGGGAGGGACGCCTGTGGGGGTGGGCAGGGTTGGGGGAGATCCAGGGGGTCTCTGGCAGGTGGGGTGGTAGGCAGGAGGTTCGTCCCGTGGGGTGAGGCGAGGCAGGGCGGGGGTGCCAATTGCCATGGGGCAAGGCAAGGCAAGGCAAGGCAGGGGCTGTGGCGGCTGCTGCCTGACACCATCGGCCCCCGCACACAGAGGCCAACGAGTGCATGGGGGCCAACGGTGTCCATCAGCAGCCACAGCCTGCCGGCCCCTTGACCGGCGCATTCTGGGGCTGCGCAGCCTGCCGCTAGCAGTTCAAAGAAGCCGCCTCTGAGCTGGATGGCCAGCTGACAGCTGAGGAGGCGATGCAGTGGGTCGTGCCTGGGAAAAGGAGAGCATGCGAGGCCAGGAGAGATGGGACGGGGGGGAGGAAACCAGCCGTGCCAGGATGCATCTGGCCACGTGGGACCTCGGCAAGTTAGCAGGTGGCTGGTTGAAGAGGGACAGTTGCCATCTCCGGGGCATGGCGCGAGTGCCCACAGAGAGGGCTCTGAGTGCTGCCTCTGGCACACGTGCCATAGGTTCGCCACCACTGGGCTATAATCTAACTGTAGGGATTGGTACTCAGCTCCCAAGCAGTAACTCTGAATGTGTCTCTCGTGCAATTCCTTTGCTAATGAAAAGATCACATCTGCATTGATCAGACGAGAGGAGACAGCCTTGCAGCAGAGAAATAGCTGTGCTGATAACTGACTCCCCCCAATCCTTTAAAAGCGGCCATCTAGTTTTGTGTTCCAGTGCAGGAGATGCAACACACAGCCTCCAAAGAACATTTATAATTGAAACCAATGAAGCTCAACAATGAGTTCACAAAATGGAGGGATAACTGTTTGAGATAAGCTTTCTAAAGAGTCACCTGTTTTGTAAAATTAGTATTATATTAGTGCTCTCATATTGGAATTGTACAGCTGGAGAGGCATAGACTTCAGAGAATGATTAAATATAATAAAATGCTTGGAATGTTAAAAGAAGACTTAGATTGCCAGCATGGTTGGGTGGGGGGAGGTTATGTTGCTAGTTACTACTGTTGTCATACATGAAATCATACTCTTGGTATTCTCATTCAGGAAATACCATTCTTGGGCACTCTGGCACAGATTGCTGATGAGCACAATGAACCGGAATTTGCAGTTTGGCAAAACACGCATTTGTCCCTATAATCTTGGGGTGGAATTTTAAAGAACGATTGGCAAAATCGTAATGTTTTTAGTTTTGTTCTCTTGCAGACTGGGAGACTGGGTGTTTTACTCACTGCATGGAAACACTCACAGATGCAACTGGTTTTTGCATTTTCAGACCTGAGAAGGTCAGCCTGTGCTTCTTTGTCCCAGAATGCAAGGTGTAATCTGATACTCACACGGTCTAATGGGGACTAATTCATTCAATCTGTGCAATCTCCGTTTCAAGACTGACGCAGAACTCCAGGTTTCGTTATAAGCATACCTGGTCGACCTTTGGAACTGTTTTCATTCCATCCTCTTACATTTGGAGCCACCTGGCCTGATGAAGACTTCTGGAGAACTCAGCACTTCGCACATTCTTTTGTGACAGTCACATTGTGCATCTGTGGCTGGCAGGAGGGGATGTCCTCCTGGATCAGCATGGTGATCTTTTTTGTTCAAGCACTGCTGTAATGAATGCAATCAGCAAGTGGTTTGCCTATGAAAAAGAACTATCTGAATCTAATATTCTAATAATCTAAAGGTACAACATCAGGAAGGGCATCTGGCCAGTAAATCCTCAGCTCAGAACCTGTCTAAGCATCTGATCATTCATTGGGAAGTGAGAGAAGAGAAAATATTCTGCCTGTTGAAGACCCATCCCAGGGAAGACCCAAATGATGCCCATATTTCAGAATTGGGCTGAGATACTTTTGTTTTCCCAGACATTTGCAAAGGTTCGTTTTATGTTGGCTCAATCTCTGGACTCAGAACTAAACAGAATTAAACAGGCCTGATTAATAGTTGGATGGAAATACTAAGCTGAAAAAAAAATTGCTGGTAGAATACAGTGGCAAGCCATTTTCATGTTGTTGCCAACTTGAAGGCAACTTTATAGATTTTTGTCCATTATATCAGGATAGTAGCTTTTATCCATTTCTCTCTTCCTATCCTTTTTCTTATCTAACTGATTTTATATATTCTTTCTGTTATCTATTTAAATGTACATTTTAATATATTATACTGCATTGTTTAAATTATTAAATTCTCTTTCATGTTTACATTTGAAGTGATCCCATAGGTTTTTCCAGAGCACTCATGAGCAGGAAGTAACAGTATGAAGATAGTCCTGCAATGGGGCGTCTGAGATCTTAGATTTGTTTTTCCTCTCCTGGATTTTGTGCAGGAAAGTCTTTAATTTACAAAGAGGGAAACCTCTGAAAATAAACACAGAGGCGAGGCTTTCGGCCTTACAGCTTTGCAGTGAATGAAGGTAGAACTCTTTCTAACTACAGGTTAAAGGAAGAATAAAAGGGTCTCTTCTTATTCAGTTAATGTGGCCCCAGTGGAAGGACTGCTCAGCTTGGTCTTCCCCTCCCTTCCTCCAGGAACATATTAGAGGGGGGGAAAGGAAGTATTGTGTGGCTTTGCTGTCACTACTACTTATAAAGTCTCTTTCTATAGAAATAGCATCTTTGGTTCAACTGAGCTTCTGGAAATCAGATACATCTCTAGGACTGCATCCAAGTACTCTTCTGGGCTAAGAAAACAGAAGTGAGCGAGAGTTGTATCATAAGTTAGCATCACATCATAAAGAAGGAGCCATGAAGAATACGCACCAACCATTTTATCCCATTTGTGGAATTTGATTCTCCTTGGTTGAAGAATTCTAGCTCAAATTCAACAAAGCTGTCTTTTCTGGTTTAAATTTTTCCAAATTTGACCTAGAATGCTTCAGGTAACCCTTCTCATTTATCTGTTTTCTCTTGATAACACAAAGCAAATTTAGACTGGAAGGTAGCACTGAAATTTCGGGACATTTTAAATGTTCCCCGTTCAATGTGTAGTAACTTTTTCACGGAATATCATTAGAAAACATGAATTGTAATATGCAAATCTTTGTCAGGATTCTAGACCTCATCATTTGCCAAAATGAGTTTGTAGGCAGCATAGTTGCAGTCTTGGTCTTGTGCTTGCATTTTAATAATTAATCTGTAGTGTAAGGAGCTTTTTGCTGAAGAAAATGCTTAATGGGAAAGATACCTGGATCAGATGAAAGGTGTTGCTTCAAGTCCAGCATCCTGTTTCCATAGGCCTTTGGGCCTTCATAAGCCACACAAGAACACAGCAATCTTCTTTCACTCATCTGTCTCTGTGATATTGGAGGTACAATAATAAAGACATCATTTTAAGACCGTAAAAATATTCTCTATGTATTTATCTAACCCTCTTTAAAATCTAAGTTAAGCAGCCCATGTTAACTCAATTCACTTGTAGGTAAACATTATACTAATTGAAGAAACTCGCTTTTGATTTGATCCAACCCGGCTCTGCTTTTTTTGTTTCAAGTAGTGCACGCAACCGTTTAAAAATCAGGCAGCGATGCTATAAAACTCAAGTTCTTATATTTCAATTAGATTGCTTCCACCCGATCATTTTATGTGCCTTTCACAATAACTTGGTGCCAGTTCTAAATTGACTCCAGACACCACTGATCAGACAATATTAGCTCATTTCAAGAACTGACTCAGCTTTTTTCTGCCTCTGCGTCAGTTTATTTTCCCCTAGTGCTGGAGATTGTTGCTGATCTATTCCGATATGGGTGAAACTCTTTTTTCTTTCCCTAGCTTTGAGCTCCTGGGCTTAAGTAAGCCATTTTATTTCGAGCCAGGGGAATAGCACTTAGCTACTCCCCTGCCATGCAAAAAGAGCGAAACAGAAAGAACAGTTGTCAGCTTCTCCACTCCATGCTTCTGTGTGTATGCAAGTCACAGAATCATATAGTTGGGAGGTCCAGTTGGGCCAGTGTTTTTCAAACTTGGCCACTTTAAGGTATGTGGACTTGAACTCCCCGAATTCCCCAGCCACCATCTCATATTTTCTCCTGTTTCTCCTGTCATATATTATTATTATTATTATTATTATTATTATTATTATTATTATTATTATTATTATTATTATTATTATTATTATTATTATTATTATTATTATTATTATTATTATTATTATTATTATTATTATTATTACTACTACTACTACTACTACTATTACTATTATTATTACTATTATTATTACTATTACTATTATTACTATTACTACTACTACTACTACTAATAATAATAATAATAATAATAATAATAATAATAATAATAATAATAATAATAATAATAATAATAATAATAATAATAATAATAATAATAAAGTTGGAAGGGACCTTGGAGATCATCTAGTCCAACCCCTGCTCAGGCAGGAAACCCTATACCATTTCAGACAAATGGCTGTCCAGTCTCTTCCAGTGTTGGAGCATTCACAGCTTCTGGAGGCAGGTTGTTCCACTGTTTAATTGTTCTAACTTTCAGAAAATTTCTCCTTAGTTCTAGGTTGCTTCTCTGTTTGGTTAGTTTCCATCCATTGCTTCTTGTCCTGCCTTCAGGCGCTTTGGAGAATAGCTTCACTCCCTCTTCTTTGTGGCAGCCCCTGAGATATTGGAACACTGCTATCATGTCACCCCTCGTCCTTCTCTTCATTAGACTAGATATACCCAATTCCAGCAACCGTTCCTTGTATATTTTAGTCTCCAGTCCCCTGATCATCTTTGTTGCTCTTCTCTGTACTCTTTCTAGAGTCTCAACATCTCAATATCATTGACCAATTATTTTACACATACTGCAGTGCTACTAGATCATAGCATTACCATACTTAAGCAATATTCATATACACCCCCTTGAAGAGTGCAGGTGATTCTGAACTTATGACCACAACTGAACCAGAATTTCTGTTGCTAAGCAAGGCACTTATTTAAGTAAACCATGTTCGATTTTATGGCCTTTTTTTGTCACGGTTGCTAAGTGAATCACTGAAGTTGTTAAGGGAATCACATGGTTGTTAAGAGAATCTGGCTTCCCCCATTGACTATGCTTGTCAGATGCCAGCTGGGGAGGTTGCAATTGCAATCATGTGACTCTAGTACACTGTAAACATCATAAATCTTCATCAACGATTTGGACGAGGGGATAGATGGGGAACTCATCAAATTTGCGGATGACACCAAGCTGGCAGGAATAGCCAACACTCCAGAAGACAGGCTTAAGATACAGGAGGACCTGGACAGACTTGAACATTGGGCGCTATCTAACAAAATGAAATTCAATGGTGAAAAAAGTAAGGTTCTACATTTAGGCAAGAAAAACCAAATGTACAGGTATAGTATAGGGCATGGGTCGGCCATCCGAAACGTCGGATGAGCCGCACGGACCCGTTTGGCCTAAAAAAAAAAAACCCTGGGAGCCGCGCGTTCGCGCATGCGCGCGCACCCCGCGCATGCGCGCGGCCACGTTGCGCGATGCGCGCGGCCCGTTCGCGCACGCGCACCCCCGCGCCGCGCCCCCCCTGCACCGGCCGCGCATGCCGCTCGCCAAAATGGCAGAGGAGGCTCCGGAGCCGCAGGTAAGGCCTCAAAGAGCCGCATGCGGCTCGGAGCCGCGGGTTGCCGACCCGTGGTATAGGGGGTACCTTGCTCAATAGTAGTAACTGTGAGAGGGATCTCGGAGTCCTAGTGGACAATCACTTAAATATGAGCCAGCAGTGTGCTGCAGCTGCCAAAAAAGCCAACAAAGTGCGGGCTGCATTAACAGAGGGATAGAATCAAGATCACGTGAAGTATTAATACCACTTTACAATGCCTTGGTAAGGCCACACTGGAATACTGCATCCAGTTTGGTCACCACGATGTAAAAAAGAGTTGAGACTCTAGAAAGAGTGCAGAGAAGGGCAACAAAGATGATTAGGGGACTGGAGGCTAAAGCATATCAGGAACGTTTGCTGGAATTGGGTATGTCTAGTTTAATGAAAAGAAGGACTAGGGGTGACATGATAGCAGTATTCCAATATCTCAGGGGTTGCCACAAAGAAGATGGAGTCAAGCTATTCTCCAAGGTGCCTGAGGCAGGACAAGAAGTAATGGATGGAAACTAGTCAAGGAAAGAAGCAACCTGGAAACTGAGGAGAAACTCCTGACAGTTAGAACAATTAACCAGTGGAACAACCTGCCTCCAGAAGCGGTGAATGCTCCAACACTGGAAGTTTTTAAGAAGAGACTGGACAGCCATTTGTCTGAAATGGTATAGGGTTTCCTGCCTGAGCAGGGGGTTGGACTCGATGACCTCCAAGGTCCCTTCCAACTTTATTATTATTATTATTATTATTATTATTATTATTAAATATATGTCAGTTGCCAAGTTCTCAAATTTTGACTACAGGGATGCAGCAACCGTCATAAACGCAAGGATGGGGTTGTTTGTTTTTTAATGCTGTAACTTTGAACTGTTGCTAAATGAATGATTGTAAGTCAAGGACTACATGTAGATCCAAAGGAACACATTCTGCAGACCTATTTTCATTCTTGGGAAGACAATACTTCCCAAATACTGCATCCAGTTCGGGTCACCATAATATAAAAAAAGAGGTTGAGACTCTGGAAAGAGGCAGAGAAAAGCAACAAAAAATAATTAAGGGGCTGGAGGCTAAAACATATGAAGAACGGTTACAGGAGTCGGGTATGTCTAGTTCAGGGGTGTCAAACTCGCAACGTCACGTGACGTGTCGCGACGTATCACAACTTTTTTTCCATTGCCGGGAATGGGGTGGGCGCAGTTTCGGCATGACACATCTGGCCCGCGGGCCGGCAGTTTGACACCCCTGCTCTAGTCCAGTGATGGTGAACCTTTTAGAGACCGAGTGCCCAAAAACTGGCCCTGCCCCCTGCCCCGCCCCCGCCCCGTCCCCACTCCGCCCCACCCTGCCTGCCCGCAGGGCCACTCACTGCCTCCAGGGCCCGCCGCAGATCGCCCAGGCAGCCCAGCAGCGCCATGGGGGCCACGCCCTCTGCCCACACCCCACAGCATCAACTGTGCATGTTGGGGCATGAGGGCAGTCTTGTCTACGCTGCCTGGCTGCCATGTCCTTGGCTGCACTGCTTCATGTGGGCCACGCTCAGGGGGGACTCTCCTCCAGGGAGGCTGCTGGTGAGGAGGGGGTTGTGGGCGGAGGCAAGGCTGAGGCAACGGCATGTGTGCCCACAGAGAGGGCTCCGAGTGCCGCCTCTGGCACCTGTGCCATAGGTTCACCACCCCTGCTCTAGTCTAATGAAAAGAAGAACTAGGGGTGACATAATAACAGGGTTCCAATATTTGAGCTCCTACAAAGAAAAGGAGGTCACACTATTTTTCCAAAGCACCAAAAGGTAACACAAAAAACAATGGTTGGAAATCAACCAAGGAGAGAAGCAATCTAGAACAATCAACCAGTGGAAAGGCTTGCCTTCAGATGTTGTAGGTGCTCCATCACTGGACGCTTTCAAAAAGAGATTGGACAACATTTGTCTGAAATGGTATAGGGTCTTCTGCACAAGCAGAGGGTTGAACTAGAAGACCTATGAGGTCCCTTCCAACTCTTTTATTCTATTTCCAGCTTGGTGTTTTCTAAAGTCAATTTGCTTTTTCCAGTTTGTTCTGGCTTTTCATTTCTCTCTTCCAGGACATGTATATAAATGGCTACCTCAACATAACCCGTTTAAAACAATGTTAATTTGAATCCACAAACACCCCCCCCCTTCTACATGCACTGGGGATTCACAGCCTTAAAAACGAAGCATGCAACTCTGGAACAAAATTGAAGTAGAATGAGAATGGTTAAAAACTATCTCTGTTAAAACTCATTGTGAAAATAGCTGTTGGGGAAAAGAAAATGTCTGCAATCCAACAAATCTAAAAAAAACAGCAGCCAAAAAAATTCCATAGTAAAGAATGAGATGAAAGAGCTAAATCTTGCATTGTTTCTGAAGTGGCTGAACATTCCTATGCATTGGGAATAATCCTGGAGAGAGAGAGGAAGGCAGGGAGGCAGGGAGGGAGGGAGGGAAGGAGAGAGGAAGGAAGGAAGGAAGGAAGGAAGGAAGGAAGGAAGGAAGGAAGGAAGGAAGGAAGAAGGAGGGGAGGGAGGGAGGGAGGGAGGGAAGGAAGGAAGGAGGGAGGGAGGGAGGGAGGGAGCTTAAAATTGCCAATGTACTATACTTCTTATAAGTTGTATATTGTGCATTTCAGCACTAATGACTTTCTATACAACCTCAGAGGACTAGGAGTAAGAAGCATCAACCTGAGACCATTTAACTGAGCTTCTATGAAAATGACAGGCCTTACCATTATTCCTCCTCCTCTTGTTCTGATGTTCCTACCAAATGCTTGTGGTATGCGCAGAAGGGCCATGAAGCATTGAAGTACATGGCACAAGTCCATCTAGCTTCCTGTTAGCCAGGAAGAATGCATAACACGTTGTGTGTGTTTTAACGCTCAAAAAGCATATTTATCTATGTACTAGAAGACATACTGCTGAGTTTGTGATGTTCAGGATGATGTTTTCACAGTTTCTCTAGAAATTAAAATGAAATCTATATCTCCACTCCTTACTGCCCATGCTGGGGAAACTTCCACGTGTTTCTTTAAAGCTGTTCTGAAGACAGAAAGGGCAACCTCTTTGAGTTAGCAGGTGAAAAAGATCCAGTAAAACATAGCAAGAGGGGGCATTTTTCCTCGACTGAATGAAGAGCTGGCAGCATCAATGCCAGCCTGCTGGATGTGAAAGCATTTTGGCCCTAATATCTGCTGCTTGTTAGCACTGGGCCCGTTGCCCTAGAGCTGCTGGAGAAGTAAAAGGAAAACAATTGTTGTGTGTTTTACAGGCAGAGGCATGCCAATATCCCAACCTTGCTGATGTTGGCATCCAGAACAGTCTCACCTGCTCTGCCTGCACAAATGGGAAACGATCTTCTGTCTATTCCAGGAGAGAATAAAGAGCAAGTCCCCTTTGCAGCTATATTATCTCTTGTTGAAATAGCAGATCCACTATATGACAAGGCTCCAGCTTATTGTCAGGGTTGATACAGGTAGTTCTCCACTTACGACCACGATCCAGCCCAAAACCTCTGTCGCCAAGCAAGACAGTTGTTAAGTGGATTTTGCCCCATTTTATGACCTTTCTTGCCATAGCTGTTAAGCGAATCACTGCAGTTGTTAAGTTAGTAACACAGTTGTTAAGTCAATCTGGGTTCCCTATTGATTCTGTTTATAAGAAGGTTGCAGTGACCCCGGGACACTGCAGCTGTCATAAATACGAGTCAGTTGCCAAGCTTCTGAATTTTGATCGCGTGACCACGGGGATGCTGCAGCGATCATAAGTCCTAAGTCACCTTTTTCAGTGCCGTTGTAATTTTGAATAGTCACTAAATGAACTGTTGTAAGTCAAGGATTACCTGTACATACTTAGGAAAAGCAACACCTGCGATATCTGAGCAGGGTGTTGAAATCTGAACTTCTAGCTTGCCAGAGTTTCCTTTCATTTAAAGCTGAATTGAGCACACAGTTAGTTCGAAATGTGCTCATACTGAATAGGATGTTCAGAGAGTGGTTTGTGTTTGTTTAGTTAACCCTGTAGAATGCAAAGGGATCACTTATGAAAATGGAAGGAAAACTGCCGGATGCGTTCCTCCTATTGACTATTTCTCATTTGGCATAAACTTAAAATTCATCATCACCACCATCATCATTATCACGGGATTTCTGTAGCACTGTTAGCATTTCCCACAAAACAAAAATGAGCAGCGATCTCAGTAAATCAAATATGAGTTGATGATAAGGCAAGCAATACAGAAAAAATATTCCAGGGACATTTTGTGCAGGATAAATCTGTCTAAAACACCAAAAGGGCCCCAAAGGAAGTTGGACTGGTAGATGACAAAAGATAATTATGATTTTTTTTTTTAAAAAATTAAAAGTTAGATGCCAAATCCAAGTGGATTTGAACAGTTAGCAAAGATCAAGGGAGTCCTACAGAGCTGGTGATCAGTATGGCTGCCTCAGATTCATTGCCAGTTTGGCTTGGCAGTAAGTTAGGTGCCATTAAGTCAATTCAACTGTTGGTGATTACACAGCAGTCTATTTCAACCTGCCTCCAACAACACAAGATGGAAATTAACCCATCCCTACCTCTTTGGATATATGCTCTTTTCCTTTTGAAATCATGTGCCTTTGTGTGCCAAGAAATGGAATGCTTATAGAATGCTAGAAAGGGGTTTTGTGGGTTTTTGTTTTTTTTTGCTTTGGGGCTCTAGATCATTTACAGTAAAAGCATAATCTGCAAATGCCATGTAATTGTTATTTTTAGACATTTATGAATTATTTTAATTCAGCAGATTTTTAGAAAGAAACTGAAGTCCTCTCCTATTGTGAAGAAAAGCCCCATGAGAGAGGATCATGCATAACTCAAAAACCCACCAGTGCCAGCAGGACTGTAGCCATAAATATAACAGAATAACAAAGTAACAGAGCTGGAAGGGACCTTGGAGGTCTTCTAGTCCCACCCTCTGCTTGAGCAGGAGACCCCATACCATTGCAGATAAATGGTTGTCCAGTCTCTTCTTAAAAGTCTCCAATGATGGAACACCCACAACGTCTAGAGGCAAGCTGTTTCACCGGTTAATTGTTCTCACCATTAGGAAATTTCTCCTTAATTCCAGGTTGCTTCTCTCCTTGATTAGTTACTATCCATTGTTTCTTTTCTTGTCTTCTGGTGCTTTGGAAAATAGGTTGACCTATTTGAGGCAGCCCCTCAAATATTGGAACACTGCTATCATGTCTTCCTAGTCCTTCTTTTCACTGGACTAGACAAACCCAATTCCTGCAATTATTCTTCATATGTTTGAACCTTCAGCCCCTAATCATCTTTGTTGCTCTTCTCTGCACTCTTTCCAGAGTCTCAACATCTTTTTTATAGTATGGTGACTAAATCTGGATGCAATGTTCTAAGTGTGGTCTTAGTAAGGCTTTATAAAGTGGTACTAATGCTTCACATGAACTTGATTCTGTCCCTCTGTTAATGAAACCTAGGATTGCATTGGCTTTTTTGGCTGCTGTTGCACACTGCTGGCTCATATTTAAGTGTTTGGTTTCCCCAGTTACAATAACTACAATTCAACTCAAAAGTGGGACTCTATGGGGGCACACTAGAATTTCAAAATCCTTTGATCACATTGTTGGATGTTATAAGTAATTCCATTATAGGTTGGAGAGGTTTTTTTTCCAAAGCAAAGATTTGCACTGAGCATCAAGGAGAAAAAAGGGGGGGAAAGTTATATCTGAAAGTAGGGAAAGAGTACTATTTTGTTCCTCCTTCTCAGTTAAGATTACATTGCAAATCTACAAATTTTGTTATTTGGTCTTTCAGTTTCAGCTTTCTTTCTGTTGTTGTTTATTCCAACCTCAACCTCATGAAAATTATGTAAGCTCTTTTTGTTACATTTCAATGCTAAGCTCAATAATATCATGTAACCTAATTTTGAAACAGTTTAAATAATATATTTATTCATTAAATTATGAAAAAAAATTCAGTTTTATTTCACCTAGGTCCTAGGACTACATATGGTGTGTTATAGATATTTGTCCCACATGAGATAGGATATTCCCAATTTCCGATAATCTTAACCAGACATTTGTATCTTCAATGAGTCCAAAACTTTCATCTGACTAGTTCAATGAACTAGCAGATGAGATGATAAAACTATCATTGCTCAAAGCCATTTCAGTTGATAGATGAGCAAAAATCATGTGAAGATTCTTTTTTAAAAAAAAAACACCTGAAGATGCCAAGAAATAAATCTCAATATTCTCTATAATGGACTGATCTGTCTTGCTCACAAGCAAAGAATCTCTCTCTCTCAATAGCTCTGTCCATAATATTTCAATATCATCTATCATCTATAGTTTGGGAAAATGTAGCCCATGAATAGTTTGACCAAGGTTTTTGAGAAACATTAGGTACTTTGAAATGGTGGTTGATGCCCTTGCTGTTTTGGGATTATAGAAGTGGACGCCACACCCAGTGGGTACCTGGTCAGGAAAGGCTCATCTGTCATTCATGTAATTCTATGTCTGCCAATCAATATAATCACATGGTTCTGAAAGGTAATTCAGGAAGTGACCCAACTGGTGTAATCCTAATCCCACATCAAGGGTTTTGCTGTCAGTTCAAGTGAAAAGCTAAACTTCTGACTACTTACAAAACTGTGGCTACTGACAAATACTTATGACTCTTTTAATAAATCAAATATTGTTACTGCTCAAATGAGTTTCTGTATTTGTTAAGAGTACTAAATTAGACTCCTGTAGGACTGTGTCGGAAGATTTAATGGAACCATTTGCTCAGCTAGCTGAAGAAGTTTGTCAGCCAGTTCACAGAGCAAAAATCATCCAACTGGAGTTGATTATCATTATATACACAGCTTGTCGGGCCAAATCCATCCCCTGTGTAATCCCATTAAATTGCATAAAATCCTCGTTTTAACCATCCCTTCAAAATGAACGGCCCTGATGAGGTTTTGAAGGGATGGGCATTATCATATCCTAATTTCAAGTAAAGTCCTATGAACTGTCACACAAGAAGGCAACATAAACATCATTTTACGGATGGTGCTGTGGATTATCCTGTCCTTTCTCTCCCATCTGAAATACATTATTCAGTGGAAGGAAAAGCAAGATGCTGCATTTGTGGAAATATCTAAAAGGAGCCCATACACAGGATGCTGTAGGGAAATTATATTACATTCTATAGACTTATGTGGGTTTCCATGATTGGCTTTAGCTGTACTAAAGAGATCTGTTTTTTTTCCATTATCAACTGAGACTAAAAATTCTGGTTTCTGTAAGCAACTATTTTTAACAAATGAACTGTTTATACAGAATAGATTTCACTGTGTTCAACAGGTATTTCAGCCTAGGGATTGGTATAGTAAAAATACCACATCCTACGCTGTAGATCAAGTAGGCAACCTCATGCCTTTATTACAATTTTCTTCTTGGCTAGTTTCATTGACCCTGATGGAATTTGGAATATACAACATCTGAAGGAGCCTTTTTCTTCTAATCCTGTTGCCATCTTTGGTGAAATGGTTTTAAAATACTAAATACTAAAGAAACTTAGACACAGCTATTCTTCACAGGAGACCATGCCTTTTGGCACACATTCAGGGTTCTTGAAGAAAAACTGAAAAAGTTGGTTAGGTTTAGTTTAGGATTATGAGGGTAAAATCACAAGCTAAGATTGGGTGTTTGAGTACAGCTGTGGACATAGTCAAGCTCTTGTTAAACCATTATCCCCATCCCTATTCTGTCATGTTCGTGATCAGAATGCCTGGTGACACTCATCGAGTTTCAGCTTCAGACCCAGATTCCAAAAAGGACTCAACTGTTTTTCCTTGGTAAAGAAAACTTTCCCAAAATATCAGGATGGACCAAACTATGCAAGTAAACTCCCGCTTTAACAGGACTTCAACTTGCAAAACAGCTCCAAAGGCAGAAGAAAGAGGAAAGAAGTCTAATTGGTCAGCTCATGGGTTATGTTTGACAGCTCAGAAAAGTGGGATAAACTAATTTGACTGCTAATCAGAGGCAGGGAAAAAAAGCAATCAGAGATAATAAAGCATTTGTTAGGACACAGTATCTGATTCATTGGTTAGAAGTTAAGTGGTCCTTATTGGAAGAGCAAGGCAAGGAGAATAATAGGGTGGTGGAACCAAAACAAGAAAGAAGAGTAAGCATCCATTGCTACCTAAGAGAACTTCCTAAAAGATCATGGGAATTATTCTGGGATCCATATCAGAATCACATGTTCTCAGGATGCTGCCTGTGTTGATGAGGTGAATCACTTACCCTGTTATGGTTACCCTATTCAGTTTTAATTTCCAGATTTTGTGAAGTGCTTGTTGCGCTAGTAGAAATCCATTTTCCTTTTGGTGGCAATCCTTGCCTTCCTTTTAGTGCCAATTCCAATATCAAGTGCAAGTAATCAGGAATAGAATTTGAGTTGAAAGCATTTCAAGTTTATTACATGCTACATATACAAAAGAATCTGATCTACCAATTTGCTCAAGGCAAATTGATACCAGATATGAGTCATGTGGGGTGGGCTGGACTTAGATCACTTGTGGGAGTGTAGAGATTCCAAACTGATGACACATTTGACTCCACCTTCAGGCTCTGTCTGGTCCTCTCCTAAATCCAAGGATCAAGTCAGCTGTTCCTCACATAGCAAAACCCACCCACATCCATCACCTAGCACAGGGGTCTTCAAACTTGGCCCTTTTATGACTTGTGGACTTCAACTCCCAGAATTCCTCAGCCAGCGTGCCTGGCTGAGGAATTCTGGGAGTTGAAATCCAGTTGAAATCCACAAGTCATAAAAGGGCCAAGTTTGAAGACCCCTGACATAGCAGGTCAGCATCCCATACCTGGAACATGTCTCTTCTTCTACACATTGTTCAGAACTTATTTTCCTTTGCGCCTACCTCATTTCCCCAATCTAGCTGGCATATAGACACTGCAGCCATGGTCAGTTATTGAGAGATGCATCGAGCTCTTCAGTTGATGGCATGCACAACAGACTTTTACAATGGCAAGGAGGAAGTAGGGTGTGGGAAGAATTTTCAATGGATTTATTTCTTCCACATGGCCTGGCTTCATAGCAACCCCCCCCTTTTTTTTTTAAAGCAGACATACTGAAATAAATGAATGGGGCTAACCATCTATTTTCTTCTCTTCTAATATGGAATGGGGGAAAGGGGACTTCATTCTTCCATGACTGGTGGTAACTCTCCTGATTGGATAGTCCACTCCTTGTGATTGCCTGGAAGGAGGGAAGATCAGCACTGATTGGCTCAGAGTGTTCTTTGTTTGTGCTAGAACAAATAGATGGGACAATGTTCAATGAATGTCAACATTAAGAGAGACTTGCAGATAATAATTATTTCCAGTAGTAGGGGACATACTCTATAACCCCTCCCCCTCCACTACTGACCATGTAATCAAAATGTCACATGGAGATGGCTGCCATCTTGACTTTATTTATCTTTCTCTTCTGCGGACACCACTGACCAGTAGATCTGAACTTCTTTATCAGCAAAGTTGGAAACAATGCTGGTGTGAAAGTGCCTTAAATTATGGATAAACACATTATATCTTGAAACCTAGAAATTCTACGTATGTACTGTTAGAGCAGCATTCCTGAATTAGTTGGATTCCACACCTGTTGGGGGCACTGGAGCCAGCTTAGCCAACCACTGAGATGGCTGAGAATTCTGGGGATAGAAATTCCAAGGTATTAAAGTGTGAGAAATTTCAAATGTTTCACAATTATGGAAACAAGAACAAAGTGCTATGAAAGTGGAGTTAAGGGTAGGGAAGAGATACATTGGGAAAATGAAATCTCCTCCCACATTTGCGTGATTGTTGGCTCATCTTTGCCCTGGACCCAGAATCGTAGCAAAAATAATATTCCCTCATCTCAGATGTTTTTTTTTTCTGAGTTAAATGGAATGAAAAAAAATAAGCTTGCTCATATCCTAGAGATCAAATTAAATCCAGATAGATAAACAAATGAGCTGTACCAAATATAGCAAATGTGTAATATAAGGTAGCTGGAAATGAGATTGTTCTTTTCCTGAGATGACAGAGATAGATACCCAATAAGATTAGACAATGGATCATCAGCATTGTGCTGCTTTAACAGTCTCTAAACAAGATTTAAATGCCAGTGCCTAGGTTTTTTGGCATAAAATCAAGTGGTGAAGTGTTTTGACATTAAAAACTGCAGAGATTTTCCAAAACATAGCAGGTGTCCCTGTTATTGCAGACGACATGATAATAGCAGCCTCTACCCAGTGGGGGGCATGATCAAACCTCTCAAAAGGTCACCTAAAAAAAGCAACAGTAGAAAACTTTATATATATATATATGTGTGTGTGTGTGTGTGTTGAGAAAAATAGTCGATATGCAAATCCTCCCCTCCCCACACTAGTAGTACTTTAAATAACTAGAACTGAATTATATTCACCCATCTTTTTTTTTAATGGAATACTCAGATGTGAACTTGGTAATTTCTCAACAATGTAAGAGATCGTCAAGAATGAGGTCTACAGAACTAGAAAAGGCCATCAATAACAACTTTTTAAAAGAAGATCCGGTGGGGATGTAAAGAGTAGGGGCTAATTATAGGTTCCATTCCTCACAGTCTCTGTTGTATGTAAATGTTGCTATTGTTTGGGCTTCATTATGGATGGCTTGCTGTGGTATTTTTAAAATTCCTACCTGGTCTTCTTGCAGAGCTGATGCTTCTGAAGAGAAGAAACAGATTTATTCACCCTACTCTTTACCTACTCTTTCCTCTCACTAATACTGCCATCTTACTTTAATTAATCAGTCTTAATATACTTAGATGTGAATGGTCACATTGTCATCAAGGAGTGACTGACCTGAAAAAGGTCGAGGCAAACCCAGATAAATGTTCAAGCCAGCTCAGGCGTCATCTGATGGTCAGACATAACATCTCAATAGTATAATACAATCTCAAAGGAGGCCAGAATCTTGAGGAACATCAAAAGGAACACAAAGTCCAGATCATAGGAAGTCATCATCACACTCTATTCCAGTGATGGTGAACCTTTTAGAGACTGAGTGCCCAAACCCCCCCGCCTCCCATACCGTCCCTGCCCTGCGGGCCACCCACCGCCTCCATGGTCTGCCGCAGATCACCCAGGTGGCCCAGCAGCAGCATGGTGGCCTCTGCCCGCACCCTGCAGCAGCATCTGCACATGACAGGGCGCGAGGGCAGAGTCTTGTCCCCACTGCCTGGCTGCCATGTCCTTGGCTGCGCTGTTCCGCGTGGGCCGCACCCTGGGGTGACTCTCCTCCAGGGGGGCTGCTGGTGAGGAGGGGGCCGTGGGGAGAGGCAGGGCTGGGGCGACGGCGTGCGTGCCCAGAGAGAGGGCTCTGAGTGCCGCCTCTGGCACGCGTGCCATAGGTTCGCCACCACTGCTCTATTCTGTCTTGATCCAGCCACGTTTGCTATATTGTGTTCATTTTGCACACTCCAATTTTAAAAAGATGTTGATATACTGGAGCAAGTTCAGAGAAAGACCACCAAAATAGTGACAGGAGACCTCTATAAGTAATGATTTAAAGAGCTAGATAGGTTTAGTTCGCGGAGGTGAATGATGGGAGGGGACATGACAGCTGTCTTCAAATATCTGAAAGACTGTAATGCTGTAGAGGGTTTGGACTTCTTCTCACTTGCTTCAGAGGATTAGATTAGAATGAACTGATGAAGCCTCAAGGATCTAGATACAAATTAGACATTAGAAAAACTTCAGTGGAAAAGATTAAATCATGGAGTGGTTCCCCCCCTTCAATTGGGATTTTCAAACAGTAGGTGGATAGTTATCTATTTGGGATGGTTTAGTGAATCCTGCAGAGTCCAGGAGATTAGACTGGATGACCTCTTAGATACCTTCCAATTCTATGATTCTATGAGACTGTCTTTACCTTCAGCAATGATCACTAAGGGCAGAGACAAGTTCTCTGAATTTGCATTTGAATGTGAATACATTTAATGTCACATTTTCAAGTCATTACATCAATGGTTCGAAGTTGAGTTAGTCTTCAAAATTCGAGGTTCTCCGAATTTTGCAAAGCCATCTGCTTCATTTTTTTTCTTTTGAAAATGTATATTGCAGAAAATCCTGGTCAAAAACACATAGTTTCGTTAAAGAGCACAGAAAATTATCCTTGTATTCTATAAAGGATCATAGTTGGGTATGCTTTGAAGATGATTTAGAAGAGGGAATCAAGGGAACGTCATCAGTGTCAAAATGGAAGGTGCAACCGAGCGATTGGACCCTTTTTAACCCATGTTGCACATATCACATCCTGATAAAAAGAGTCAGGGCTTCAATCATCCCAGTCAAAGCAGAAGCAATGGCTCAGTGCAAACAGGGGATGGTTCCTCTCTATATTACAAGTCTCACAACAAGGCAAATTCAGCCACTCAGAGTACAGTTTTCAAGGGGAAAATAATTGACATAACTGCAATTAAAAATATTTTCAACATTTATAAACATGTTGATATTATTATTAATTGGTACAATGGAAGGAAATTTAAGATTACATAGTGTCCTAATATTGTTTTTATCGTTTTTTCTTTTCTTTTTTTAATTCATGTTTTCATTTTTTTTTTCCTGTTACATGAATGAATGCCTTTTCTGTTTGGACTAATGATAAATAGTGATGTTATTAATATCAGCGATGTTATTAATATTAGAGTCATATAGAGATTTTCAGGGTTTTTTTAAAAAAAAATGAAAAAAATGACCTCAGTTCTATATATTTAATTAACTAATAAACATTTGTATAGATGTTAACTTCCTTTTTATTTATTGATATTTTATTTTTTTATCGACTCTCTTTTTATCTTCTCTTCTTTTGTGCAGCTATTTATTCTGTTGGTTTAAATATTTTAAGAAATATTTGTTTATTAGATTTTTATCCTGCCTTTATCCTGACAGATTGTGTTATGTTATGTTATGTTATGTTGTGTTGTGTTGTGTTGTGTTGTGTTGTGTTGTGTTGTGTTATGTTGTGTTATGTTGTTATGTTATGTTATAATTTATTATATTATATTACAATTTATTTTATTTAGATTATTTTGTTTTAAAAATCCCACCTTCATTATTTTTATAAATAACTCAAACATACCTAACACTCTTTCCTCTTTCTGTTTCCCCCCAACAACCACTCTGTGAGGTGGATTGGATTGTGTGAGAGAGAAGTGGTCCAAAGTCACCATGCTGGCTTTCAGGCCTAAGGCAGGACTAGACCTCTCAGTCTCCTGGATTCTAGGCCAGCACCCAGCCTAGTCTGTTGATCCCTTTTGTGGAGCCCCCTGGAAAAAAATATTTCATCACTGTACCACACTTTTCTGTTATTCATGAAAGTAGCCTGCCTTTTTCAGGCTTCCATACAAGGCTGGGGTGGGTTGCAAGGGTGTTTTAATAGTTGCATTGACTTTAATGAATTAACTCTTTTAAAAGGGCCTATTTTTTAGGTCATGACAGGATCTCCCTTAGAGGATTTACTAGGAAAGCTGTTGCTTCAGGAACTAGGAAGAAGGGTGAAGCAAGAGATCTCTCCAAGAGGAAACAGATTGCCTACACATATTCTAGATCTTCACTATTGCAAAAAAAACTGCTTTTTTGCAGGTTGGATTACAGTGCAGCTGATTTAGAAATAAATTAGGCCTTGCATAGAAGGGCCTTTATTAGTACCACCACCATACAGTCTTAAAGGTGCTGCTCTTTACAAACTAATGGCACTGAAATTGAATCTTAGAATATGAGTAAGACCATTATACATAGAGGTAGTTCTCAACTTACAACTGTTCATTCAGTGATCGTTCAAAGTTACAGCATAGAGAAAACAGTGACTTATGACAGTTTTTACACTTACGACCCTTGCAGCATCCCCATGATCATCTGATCAAAATTAGGATGCTCATATTTATGACGTGGCAGTGTCCCTGGGTCATGTGATCATCTTTTGTGACCTTCTGACAAGCAAAGTCAATGGGAAAGCCAGATTCACTTAACAACCATGTTACTAACTTAACAACTGCAATGATTCACTTAACAACTGTGGTGAGAAAGGTTGTAAAATGGGGCAAAACTCACTTAACAACTGTCTCACTTAGCAATATAAAATCTGGGCTCAGTTGTGGTCAAGGTCTACCAGTACATACTGTACATACTCCTAGCACCAATCCCCATTGTCCATGCTCGTTTGGATGCTGAAAGTTGTAGTTCAGCAAGAGAGTTACTCACCCCTATGCTCTATACATTCTAAACTTATGAGACTTTACGGGATAAAAAGCATACTTTTGATCAAACTGCAACCCTAAATGCATTTGGAATTAGATCCCATTGGAATACACAAGGTTTCCTTTTAAGCTAAGACATGCCTGCAAATTGCCTTTACTTAAATTCCCTTTTCCATTACTGTAACTCGACTGTAATTGATAAAACTACAGCAGCTAGAAAGGCAAAGTTTTGAAAAACAGTCACACGCAATCACTGAATGCAAAGGAATAGATTTGTTGTGTAGTGTTGATCACTTCAATGGAAGAATGTGCTGAGATAGCGAAATGAGCCATACCAATACAGAAGCTATAGCAGGCATCTATTTAATTATGCCTTATGTTCAAACTGTTCCATTTTTAATTAAAATCACTGAATTGACTAATGGAAGAACGACTGTGGAAGAGTCAGGTTTTGAAGACTCAGATATAATGTTTTATCTCCTTTTCCCCTCCCCATCCCCCGAGGAATAACACCGTTGTCTAATCAAACAGATTGTAATCAAGACTGGAAGAGGAGGAAGACCAAACATTTCGGTCCATCTACCTTGTTATAAAATAGTGCATTTATTTATTTATTTGTTTGTTTGTTTGTTTGTTTGTTTGTTTGTTTGTTTATTTATTTATCTATCTATCTATCTATCTATCTATCTATCTATCTATCTATCTATCTATTTAACGAAGGAATTAAGCATTTTTCATTCATCTGAAAATGAGGATGATGACGTTATCCATTCAGTCGTGTCTGACTCTTTGGCGATCCTATGGACCAGCTGGCTGCACATCTTCTGATCTTGCACTGCTTCTTTGAGTTGTTCTATGCTCTTGCCGGTGTCAGCTTTCCTGGTGTCCAGCCACCGTGTTTTTTGGCAGCCTGGTTTCCTTCCCAACTTAATTGTTTTCTCTAGTGAATTCCCCTGCATGACATGGCCAAAATACAACTGCCCTTTGGGGAATGAAAAACTAGAATGTTTTCCCATGATGTCATTACCTTCACAGAACTACCTACGTGGTCTGCTTGGACATGGGACTAACCTGCTTTCATCTCTAATGTTTTTCAAACCAAGAAACAAGTTATTTCTTTTCCTAGTTCCTTTTCAAAAGAAACTGCTGTAACTAACATTGAACCAGATATTATCATAAAGTCAGTAGTAAAAATCTATCAAAGTCCACGCAAGAGACACATGTCAATAAGTTGAAATATAAGACTGAAATATTATGGTGCTGGCTTAATATTGTAACTTGAACACTCAATGAAGCAAAGTTAAATTGTACTTCAGTTTTTATGCCCTTCCAAATTTCACAGTCCTCTCCGCCTGAAAAGAAAACCCATGTCCAGAAATACATATTGTTGGAGGAAAGCGTGGACATCGATGTGTATGTTGCTAAAACTACCAGTAGTTTTTAGTGACCGTTCAAAGTTACAACAGCACTGAAAAAAGTGACTTATGACCATTTTTCACACTTACGACCATTGTGGTATTGCCTTGGTCACATGATCAAAATTCAGAGGCTTGGCAACCGACTCATATTCATGACTGTTGCAGTGTCCTGGGGTCACGTGATTTTGTCACCTTCTGACAAGTAGAGTCAATGGGGAAGCCAGGTTCACTTAACAACCCTGTAAGTAAATTAACAACTGAGGTGATTCAATTAACAAACATAGCAAGAAAGGTTGTAAAATGGGGCAAAATTCACTTAACAAATGTCTCACTTAACAACAGAAATTTTGGGCTGTCGTGGTCGTAAGTCGAGGACTACCTGCGATTTTAAAATGCATTACATTGGAATGAATTTTTGCAAAATATGAAACTACCCAATTTTATGTAGTTTATTTAAAAAAAACAAAAACAAAACAGGAGCTGATATGAAAATGGGGGGAAAAAAACATTGATCGGCTGAAAAAATTAGGAATATTACAGGAAATTGGGCTTGGTTAATGGGTTCCTGGAATGAGTCCCTGGATTGTCCTTACCTTCTAGAGAAGCAGAAGCAAGGACTGTTAGGTACAGACAGAAACGCAGAAATCAGAAACCTGAAAACGGAGCAGGCAGAACTAAAAATTGAAATTGGCATGAAGAAATGAAGAGAGTTAAAGAAAGGAAAAGCGTCCATCATATCTCAAAGTAAAATAACCATATGCCAATAGGCAACAACTGCACAGATCTTTAGATTTACCTTAAACTTGAATAAAACCTACCTTTCAAATATTTTTAGGGTTGGATCCTAGACTCCTAATGGTTGAAATACAGTTGATGTATCCAGGATTACTCAACACTGGCAAAATAAAAAAAAAATGTAAAGGTTATTTCAAAGTGGGGAAACATAACTCATAGAAAATGAAAAATCAGAGTAATAAAAATGTAACCCATTAAAATTGTGCAGAGCATAATGATGCATCAACATTATTCACATGACATATGCACTATCATAATATACTGAATTCACCGAGAGTGGGTTTCTTCCCATTTCATGTGCGAGGGCTGCAAATCATGGTGTTGAAGGTCCTTTGTCAACAAATGTCATGATGGGGAGGGGGAAAGTAGAAGAAGGAGGATTGGATTCAGTGAAGATTGCCTTTTACTTGGTGCAACCCAGCTGATCAAGCTCAGGATAATCCTAATTGCAATACCATGAACAGCGGATGAGATCACAGGAGCACTACGGAGCCAAGCAGAGGAATGAAAGAGCTTCTCAGTCAAGTCAAAAGACATGTCTGGATCAGCTGAGAGGTCTCTGAAAAGAACGCTATAAATTGGGATGCTTTGAGAAATTTCACTTTTACCCATAGAAAAGCTGTCATCGTTCCTTAAAATATATATATATATTAAAATGCCAGTGGCTTTTCCAGAAGAACCATATTTCACTTCACCATTCAACTTCTGCAAAGTCAAAAGAACTTTAAACAATGCATTCTAGAACTCCCACCTCCATTTCTTTCCTACACACACACAAACCCACTCTCACACACACAGAAGAATTCCTGTCTATCCTGGAAATGAGTTTCAGATGGTAGAGGTAAAACTGGCAAGATCCTAAAATGCAGACGCCTCCCCCCCCCCTCAAGTAGATAAATGTGTTCTGTTGCATATCACATAACACTGCCATAAATTGTGAGTTAATGGACAGAAGGACTTGGTTACTCGGGGGGCCTCAGAAGAAGATCAAATGCAGGGTAGCAAGACCACACTTTTAGAAAAATGTGAAGGCTCTTCTCCCCCCCCCCCCCCCCCGCAGGTCAAAAGCAGTGAGTGGATGTGAACGGATTAAAGGGAAGGAGTGCCTACAATGAAAATTGTATGGGAGAAACCAGCCAAAGGAGAAACCAGCATACCGCCAGACTCATAGCTCACACGTCCCTTGTCCATCTGCACACTGAAGGGGATTTGTTGAAATTGTAATTGTGGAAGAATAACCTGCCTATCCCCCATCACCCACCCACCCACCCTTCCTTCCTTCCTTCCTTCCTTCCTTCCTTCCTTCCTTCCTTCCTTCCTTCCTTCCTTCCTTCCTTCCTTCCTTCCTTCCTCACAGGTTGAGTGTTTCAGGACACAGGAGTAAATGGGTTGTTGGCCTGACCCAACTGGACTCAGATGTCCAATGGGGATTCAATATGTGGCTAGTTTGCCCTCCTGCCTGACTGCTAGAGTTTGGTCCTAGGACATCCTCCAGCTAAAGAAGCTTTCCACTTCCCTTTCCTCTCTGCACCCTTTTCTTAACAAGATGTCTTTCCGGATTATAGTGTTCCAAGAAGCAGCACGGTTTCTGCTGTCGGCTTCACTTAGAGAGGGGCTGGGAGGGCATTTCCAGTTTCAGCAGGTAGGTTTTGGCAGGGCAGCAGGAGATGCTGTTGAGCCCTGATTTGCAGAATTTAGTGGCTTTGGCAGGGAGAACCACCGCTGTTTGATGGGGGTTGCCCCTGAAGTTTAAAAGCTGCTTCCAGAGTTTTGTTGAACCAGACAAGATTCTGTCAACAGCGCGCCAGTCGGAGAGTCATTAATACGAACACAACTCCAGAATGCTACCGTGGTGCTGCGCCCTTCCTGGCAGTTGGAGTTGCAAACTAATTAATTCCTGTGATCTGAGCCATTCACTTTTATTAATAGTATCAGCGTGTGTGATGCCGGCCCCTGTTGTAGATGATATGTTCTCTCCAGGGAGCCTATCAGCATGCTGTTGGGGTTTTCAAAAGTTTTCCTGGATAGTGTTTATTTCATTCCCATTCTTTCCAGGTTTTCAGCAGCCTTGCAAGCATTGGGCGGGCTCTACTCAAACGCTTTGTGAATGTGTTTATGTGTGTGTGGTGGTGAGGGAGAGGGATATTTGTAGGTATTTGCTAAGGTCATCAAATTACTCCCCGTGGTAGAAACATTTATCTAGCATCATCGAATGAAAACAAGCACGAGAGGTTGAACCCTAACAAAGGCTGAGAAAATTGACTCCCTGTATCCTCTAAATAAGGCTTGAGGTTGCACGGTCCCCCATGCAAGGCTCTGGTGTGGCCCCAAGGTCCTTTCAAAAGTTGCTGCCAAAATTTAATGTTCAACATGACAAAAGAGAGGGAAATATTACATCCATGGGGAGTACTATATGATGGTATTTAGTTAACCTCATTTAGAAATTAAAATAAAATTAATCCAATATAATCGTTACCTTGGTACAAGACCAACCTTTTAGCAAAAAATAATAAATAAATCTTAGCTTTGCTTTTTTTTTTTAAAAGCAAATTGCTATACAGTATCCCTCCCAAATGGTCCAACACTATTTAGATTTCATTTGAATACAAGACAAAACTTCCTGAAAGAAAAATCTCTATAATAACGAAAATAAAATCTAGCTCTGGAGGTTGTGGGAGTCCCCATCTCTGCAGGGTTTTAAGAAAAGGTTTGACCGCCATCCCTCATCTGGAAGAGATGGATTTGATTCTCTTTGTGGTCCCTTGGAACCCTACAATTTTGTGATTCAAGTTCAGGGTTTGTTATCTGGATTCTTGGCTTGGGGTTTCTGTTTGGGATTTTTGAAGGGAAACCAGAGTAGGAAATGGGGCTCACATTGAGGTTAGCACTGATGCAATTTATTAAGACTTTCTGGCCATTCAGATATGTATGTTCAGGGTCTCAAAAGACTTTTTTTTTCTTAACTTTTGGATGAAGGATATTCCTTCACTCTCTCAAAGCTAAGAAAGCTCTCACTTTCTTAGAGCAAAAGCAATTTGGTAAATGGCTGGTAAATCCAAATATCAAGATCCCCATATGTTTTTCTGTGTTACCTAGAGAACAGAAGACCGTCTGCGAACCAGAGAAAGGGGTGTTTACATAAGGGAGAAGTCTGATGGATGAATAGATGTTGCTTATACATTTGATCATTTTCAGATGTCAGGAAAAGCGTAGTGCGTTTCAGAAGAGAAGTGGGCAATTTTCCCTGAAGAGATTAGGAAAACCAGTGTTACAAAGCTATTGTTCAACTGTCCGGCAAGTCGATCCACTGTGATCTACCTTCGAATAAGCCTATTTCAATTCATGCTGCACTGTGACTATAAAGTCATGGTAACCAGAAATGCAACAAACATATTTTCAAAATATAATGCAGACAAGCCACATCTTGATTGAAAAAGGTTATAATGGGGTTTAGGACTTTCCCTTCAAAATATTGGGCCCACTCCAGTGAAATTTAATTGCATACTATATTGTTCCCATTGAAACAAAGAAATAACTGTGAGTTGTCATTCTATTTCAATGGCATTCAATTTTCTGCATAGTCCAATCAAAGGGTCTTTTAGTACTTTGAATTAATATTCACCTTTAATTTCCCCCCTCCCTTGCATTTTGTTAGTATGAATTGTTTTGTGCCCATCCCATTTCTATTAACATGCTAAAACACATTTGAGAATGCTTTCCGAGATTGGTGCTATATAACTTTTTTTCTTCTGCAAACCTGAAGTTTATTAATGAATCATCATGCACAAATAGTTAATTTCCCAATCATTTCTCTTTAGTTATCTATTGTTTGCTTAGCAGTGGTGCATAAGGGAAGAAAATTATGTTAGGTACATGCCTATAATAACAGTTTTATAAAGGCAGATTTGCGCAACATTTTTTTCTTGAAAGTAATTTCCTGAATTACTTTTACACATTGCTATTAAAGTAACATATATGATTGATTATGAAATAGCATGAACCAATTTTACATCATTTTCAAATGCTCAATAGTGGAAATGCTAAATAACAATTGGTAGAAATAGAACAACTTTAACATTTCAATCTATTGCAATTAAGAAAGGTTGTTCCTTCTGATGGCAATGTGATAATGTTTTATTATAAATTCTCTTTCTGAGCAATAAATGTTGCCAGGAATAGAAGATCATTTCTTTGAAACAATTGCCCTGAATTCTAGAAATACTGTATACATTTGACATTCTTAAATATGTCTTATTATTCTTTGCTGAGGATATTTATACGATATAAATGAAATTTAGAAGCCTATTGCATACTATGTGAACTTGAATCATTCTGATAATGTCTTTAGGCAGCGTGGGTGGGTAGAATGGTTAATAAGATTGCAGTAATTTTATCTATATACATTCCAAATGTGTATTCAACATTCCAGTTCATAAATTAAGGTATGCAGATTGTCTCCAAGTGCAACTTTTCATGGTACTATGAAGAATACCATAATAGGAAAGGACTACTTGCCAGTATAAGTATGGACGGCACAGCTAAATAATGACATCATCAAAGGAAATTATCTCAAACTAAGGAATACATTGCCAATTTCTTTACATGCAAAGTTGACAATGTTTTTTCCTCAAATATGCCCCATTCTGCTCTTATCCTTTGTTCTTACTTTGATTCTTCTTCCCCCCCCCTTTATTCTATCTCCCAATCATTCAGAGGTCTTTTAAAGCTTTCCCCCCCCCTCTGTATATGGGATTTCAGCAATCTGAAGAAGCCACAAATCTGGGGCAATATTTGGAAGGTTGATTCAGGCTCTCCTAAGGTTTAAACAAATATTTAAGGACAACCTCTGATTTAAGTAGATTTTTAAATGTTTTCTTTTAGAATTCACAATGCTGTTTTTCAGTGCTTTACATCTGTACTGATGTTTGATCTCTTTTTTTATTGGTATGCCTATGGAGATTCTCAGTCATCCAGGTCATGATTGTTCCAAAGGTACTTTTTCAAAAGGCAAGTGGACATTTCGCTTCGCATCCAAGAAACGTCTTCAGTTCTTATTGGCATGTTATCATCTGCTCCTTTATCATTTATGTGAATAAATAAAAATGTCCACTTGTGACGTTATTAAGAAATGTGGTAGATACCTTCTACATTTCGATTGTCCTATGACATTCAGAATGTAAATAAATAAATGGATTACATAGCTGGTTCTGGGGGAAAAAAAAGATTTATGGAACTAAATAGCCCGGGAAATATGAGAAAAACACACAGAACTCATCAGCAGCTCTGAAGATCGGTACAGAACAGAATAAGAGAATAACAGAGTTGGAAGGGACCTTGGAAGTCTTCTAGTCCAATTCAAGCAGGAAACCCAATACCACTTTAGACAAATGGCTGTCCAATCTCTTCTTAAAAGAGATTACCCCCCTCTCCCAATCTCCACACAGCAATAGCAGCGCAGAATTTTCTTCTCTTCCACCACGATATTTGTTGGACTGTTATCTTTTGTAGCTTCTTTGGTTGAACGGTGAGAAGAACTACCAATGGCCAAGTATGTTCTAAATTAAGACACTGTTGAGAAGAGGCTCGTGAATGCTCCTTCGGCCCCTGCTGGTTCTATTTTGATGGATGCATTTTTATTTATTTAACCTGAGAGTGTGGGCAGGAGACTTAGAGTTATGAGACAGTTGACTTGTCTTCCTAATTAATCAAGGCAATTGATTGATTGGTTGAACAGGAGAGAGAGTAAGTGCTTTTTTTATGAGAGAATGTGATACCTACTGTAATAAAGGATGGGGATTGTTTATTCTGAAATATTTTTGGAATTTGTTTAGGTAATTATGTTGAATCAAATTTATCATTCTCATGTAAAGTCTTAATATGTAACGGGGCATCCAAATTCCAGGACTTTTTTTTTTTTTAATAATTCTGTTTATTTCAATCTTTCCCCATCTAGATTCTGGTCTGAAGCCAGTCGGGTTGTCTTCTTATTTTTCTCAGAGCAGTATGATTTAAAGACAATTAGCACCCGTTCCTTTTGCAGTAATGTTAATACTATCTTGATGGGCAGGTCACATGGAGTTCTATCTTCTGCTCTTTTTACAACTATTTATCCTCTGCATGAAACCACAGGGGGAAAAAAATCCAGGGATTCAAAGTGCAGTGTTAATAGGATACACAGCTCCCCGGCCTTGCATCATTTGGCCCCAGAAATGCAACCAGTGGTGGGATTCAGTCAGTTCGCACCACTTCGGCAGAATCGGTAGCTAATTTTTTGTTGCCCAGGCCCAGAATGGACTTCTGGAAGCGGCATCCACACAGAGAACCAGTTGTTCACATATTTGAATCCCACCACTGAATGCAACCATTAACTAAGGCTAAAATTCCAAACCATAACTTAATTCAGAAAGTGTCTCAATACTGTCAGCTAAGAAACTAATTGAAAGTTAAGTGTAAACCCTTTTCTGGATAGGGTTTTACTCCCCTAAAAGGACCATCTTTTTTGTGGATGAATTTATCCCAGCCTTTGCTCCTGCAAATGAGAAAATGATTATAATTCAAATAGAGAATAATTGTAGCACAGGATTGAACTCTGGGGTCCTTGGTGCTCTCTAAGCTTGCTTGTGTTTTGTTTGTTTGTTTGTTTGTTTTGCTCTTGCAGATGTTTCATTACCTAGTTACCTAGTTGGGTAATGAAATGTCTGCAAGAAAACAACCAAGCACAGAGAATACCAAAGGAGCCACAATTCAAACTAACTTGATTCTTCCTCTTTTCTCTGAGTGATGCATATATTTTCAGCATTACAGATGCTTGAACATCAGATTACATTCTGCAACTGGGATGCCTGTGAAGCATGACAGATAATACATGGGTATCAGTCTATACTACTTCATGTTATTTATTTATTTTTTGACATTATAAAAATATTGCATGGCCCAAAGTGATAGTACTCCATTCCATTCTATTCTAAAGCTTCCATTCACCTCCTTTGTTTTAAAATTTCAAAAATACTGCCCCACAAAGCAGGGTTGTTTTTTTTAAGCGTCATGGACACCAGTAGAGACCTGTGTTTCCTGGAGGAAGAAATGTGACTTTTGAAAGATATTTCAACAGATTCTTTGCAGCTATCATTTATTTTTTCATAACTCAACACAATCATACCGTTTTACTTTTAAAAAGCTTCATTTTGTTTACCCCATGGCTATGTTTTGATTCAGAAAATAAAGCCCAATGTGCATTATTCTCAACATCTAGGGTCAATGAAAATCTAGGAGACTGCAACTTAAATGAATCGCAGGGAGCTGCTTTCCTTTGTGTGAACCACCATTTGGGCACTTTCATTTTACAAAAACCAATATCTCTACTAACTTCTGACTTTTGATGCATGCTATGCCACAGAATCAACATTTGTGCAGCAGGCATCTAAGCTTGCCCTGAACAGCCTTGATTGTTTAAAGACCAGTGGACAATGGTATTAGTCTAAAATTTCCTTGGGTGACAGGCTGGGCTGGAGGCATATTTTGAACAGTGTCTTGCTGCGCCAAACTTTATTTTCACCTTGTCACAGCAAGAAGATAATAACAACCCTAGAGGTCTTTAGAAAAAGAAAAAGAAAAAAGGTTGGGAAAAATTTTAAGATGATGGCTTTGGTTTGATGGCAGGTAACTTTGACAATCTCAAATCTCTCTTAATTATCTGTGCATTTATTGCTAGCAATCAGAAGGGTTTATAGTGGGGTCAAAAGGTCAAATGACAGCCACAATTGTACAAAGTCTCATCCCTAATGTGTGTCACAGATACCCCTCCTTGCAAACATCTACTTTTCTGAATATATTCATTTACCTTTCTATCCTGCAGTTTTTGGCAAAACCAGCCCACAGCTCTTAAATCTCCAATCAACCAAACAGTTTTAGGATGGTGTCTCTTTTAGAACAGCTCTTCCTTTGCCTTCTTCCCTCTGTGAACTTTTCCCCTGTCTGCAAATCAAGAAATTTCTAGATCAACCACAAAAATGAGACCAGGGAAATGATAATAATCAGATATAATCAAATTGCATGTAAGTGGTGGATTCCAGCTCCTGAGGGAAAGAATAATCAATTATAATCAATATGGCATGTAAATAGCAGATTCCAGTTCCCAGTGTGGCACAAGATAGTTTATTTCACCTCTGATTATTATTTTAAATCTGCATAAATATGCCAGGAATGGGCAACATAGGAACAATCCAATCCTTGCTAGTAGAGCTGTAAATGAAATCTGCCATCGATTTCTGTAGGAATAAACTGGTATCATGTGTCAAAACACAGGACAGGCAGCAGTGAATGGAAGCTGTGAACACTTTATTTATTTAATAAATGTACAGGTAATCCTCAATTTGCAACCATTTGTTTAGCTATCTTTCAAAGTTACGACACTGAAAAAAGTGGCTTACAACCTGCCCTCCAATTATGACCATCGCAGCATTCCCACAGTTACGTGGTCAAAATTCATGTATTTGCGGCAGTTGCAGCATCCCAGGCTCATGTGATTGTCATTTGTAACCTTCCCAGCTGGCGTCTGACAAACAAAGTCAATAGGGGAAGTCAGATTCGTTTAACAACCGCATGATTCATTGAACAACTGCAGTGATTCACTTAACAACCATGGCAAACAAACAGTAAAAAAAGGTTGAAAATCAGACACAACTCATAACCCGTAGCCTTACCTAGCCCTAGAACATTTAGCCCTACATAACGTAAGACCGAGTTACCTTAGGGATCGCCTTTTTTCAAGAACCTGTACCCATCCAATTATATCAAATAGAATGGGCATGTTGCAGATCCTGTCAGCCAAAGAGCATGGGCTGGCGAGGATTATCAGGTGAGCTTTTTCTGTAGTGGTCCCTGCTCTGTAGGTCATCCATCCACCTTCGGTGATTAGAATGACCCCAACTCTGTTAGCCTTTTGTAAAGTTCTGAAAACTTGAGCCTAGGGTGCCCTGCCTCCTGGCTGTATTGTTAATGGGCCAGATATCTTGCTCTGGTGTGTATTTCAGATGAGATGTTGAGACTCTAGAAAAAGTGCAGAGAAGAGCAACAAAGATGATCAGGGGACTGGAGACTAAAACATATAAAGAACGGTTGCTGGAATGGGGTATGTCAAGTTTAATGAAGAGAAGAAGTAGGGTTGACATGATAGCAATGTTCCAATATCTCAATGATTGCCACAAAGAACAAGGAGTCAAGCTATTCTCCAAAGCACCTGAGGGCATGACAAGAAGCAATGGATGGAAATTAATCAAAGAGAGAAGCAACCTAGAACTAAGGAGAAATTTCCTGACAGTTAGAACAATTAATCAGTGGAACAACTTGCCTCCAGAAGTTGTGAATGCTCCAACACTGGAAGTTTTTAAGAAGAGATTGGACAACCATTTGTCTGAAATGGTATAGAATTTCCTGCCTAAGCAGGGGGTTGGACTAGAACAGTGGTTCTTAACCTGGGCGATATCGCCCCCCAGGGGGCGATTTCATTTTTCAGGGGGGCAATGGAACGAAAAGGGGCGACGCGGGGGCAAAGGAAGGAAAAGGGGGCGATATGGGGGCGATGGAGCGAGACGTTTTGGGGACACTTTTGAGACTTTTTCGTACAGTGAATCGCTGTATATCTGTCATACAAAAACATCAGATCGCTCGCTATTAGTGGATTGAATTGTGTTTTCAAATGTTCCTCCAGCTAGCTTCAGTACAGAACGCCGTACACATGTGAATACGTATCGTTTATCTTCATGCGCGTTGCGCAGCAGCCTCTACCCATTCAGTGGTGCGCCATTGGCCAGAATGGGCAGTGATGGAGGGGGGAGTGCTTCATTCAAAACACCGCATGCTGAGTGGCTGTCCCCTGTGACGTCAGCTGTAATGTCAACGTAACTGTTGAAACTAGGTTTATCAACGTCCACATGTTTTTTTCTAGTGTTCCAGTGGAGTCGAAAATTTAATTTGCAGGTAGTGCCTTTTATTTCGAAGACCTCTCAACATAGCCGAGAAGAGGAAGTGTCGCCAATATTCGACGGAATACCTAAAATTGGGATTCATTCCATCTTCTTCCAACGTACAGCTTCCGTTTTGTCTTCTTTGTGAGAAAACATTTTCAAATGAAGCGATGAAGGCTTCCCGACTGAAAGACCATTTGGTAAGAATTCATTCAGATAAAGCCGACAAACTGGCATCATTTTTCCAATCCTTAAAGACCAAGTTTGAGGGTTGCAGCACTGTTGGGAAGTTATTTGGAAAATCGTCACCAAGTCTAAGCAGTTCTCTTAAACTTCCATGTCTGAATGTAGCTTATCTCGCTGATGTTTTTGACAAGTTGAATGAAGTGAACGTAAAGCTGCAAGGAGATACAATCAATTTTCTTAAGGCCAAGGGAGTAATCTGCTCATTTATTTCCAAATTGGACCTCCTTGCAAGCAATATGAGTCGCCAGGAGCTGTATCAGTTCCCAAGCCTTGGTAATGAACGTGAACTCCAAGGAGAAGATTTGGATGTTTTTTGCTGCCATTTGAAGCAACTAAAAGAAGATATGGAAACCAGATTCTATGATCTGATAAATCTGGAAGTGCCCACTTGGGTGCTAAATCCTTTCACAGCAGACTTTGCACAACTTCATCCCAAATTGCAAGAGCCACTGACAGATCTGAAATATGACTGTGAAGCCCAGTCACATTTTCAGAGTTACGGCTACGAAGCTTTTTGGGTGAAAATGAGGAACACTTACCCAATATTGTGGGAGGAAGTTAAGTTGCTTCTTTTAGCCTTTCCTTCCACTTACTTAGTGGAGAGGGGCTTCAGCGCCGTCCAACAGATCCTTTCTAAGTCAAGGAACATGTTGAAGATCTCTGAGCGTGGTGATTTAAGAATGCGATTAACAAAAATGGTTCCAGACATCAAGAAATTGGCATCAGCTCACCAAGCACAAGGCAGCCATTGATGTTCTTTTTTTTTGCTTTTTGTGTACATACATTTTTTTCGTTAATAATTGTCTGAGCTTTTATCGTTGTATTTGCTTGCATTGGATTTCACGTTCCAGTTTGAGTTTTCGGCTTCGTTTTTGAATTTTTGTTGTGCTCTGTAAAACATTTTTTGTGTCTCTTTGTATTGTACTTTTTTAGCGTGCACTCCAGTTCGATATTATATTTTTTTGGGGTCTTTTTAATC
Source organism: Azemiops feae (assembly GCA_023970755.1). Taxonomy (NCBI): domain Eukaryota; kingdom Metazoa; phylum Chordata; class Lepidosauria; order Squamata; family Viperidae; genus Azemiops; species Azemiops feae. The sequence goes on along the minus strand of JALGBA010004228.1, from coordinate 5,595,393 downwards.
CTTTTTACAGTGTGCGTGACTATATATACTTTCCTCGAATCTTAATTTAGTTTCAGAGTTTTCGTCTTGAAATTCTTAGTTCCTGCATTGCAGTTTGTTCTTATGCCCTTTTTATATTTCTTTTTGCGTCTTAAATTTCACTTGTAATTCAATCATTAAATGTTACTGTTTTTCTTTTCGGGCATTTCACTTTCTTGCAATTGAATTTTGTTTTCAGTGGTCATTACATTTAAGTGTCTTGAATAAATAAGATAATAATGAAATACATGTATCACGAAGTTTGGGAATAAAGTGACGGGTGGCACCAAAATTTTTCACACAGTTGAGATATGGGAAAAACACTGGAAATAAATTATTTGCATCGATATGTCCTGATGACAATTTTAAAGAAAACAAAAAAAAGTGTTTGCATAAATTGAAGAATTATTTCCTATGTTGTAATTGAGAGGTTATGTTGGGGGAGGGGGGCGATGACAACTTCCTCATTGGCTCAAGGGGGCGATTCGTTCAAAAAGGTTAAGAACCACTGGACTAGAAGATCTCCAAGGTCCCTTCCAACTCTGTTATTCTATTCTATTCTATTCTATTCTATTCTATTCTATTCTATTCTATTCTATTCTATTCTATTCTATTCTATTCTATTCTATTCTATTCTATTCTATATTCTCTACCGCTCTTAGTGTTTTTATTGTTTTAAAATGTTTTTAAAATTTTTAATAGTAATGTATGGTTTGAATTATAAGCCGCCCAGTGTTATTTACTGAGATGGGTGGCTATAGAAATCAAACAAACCCAGAAGAAAGCAAAGATGGGGGGGGAGAGAAACCTTCAACCCAAAGGCAACACCTGAACAGCAGCAGTCTTCACACAGCAAGAGAAAATTTAAGTTCTTGGAGCTGCAAGACCAGCTCAGGAACCAGGGGAGGAAAGTGCCCAGTCAGGGTCTGCAAACCCAGTCCAGCTTACAACCCAAACCAAATTGACTGTGTGCAGCGGCACAAATGCAGAACTCTAGAAAACCAGCTTTGGAATCAGAAGATGTTGGGAGGGGAGAAAGAAAACCCTATTTGCAAGTCTATAAAGGAGTGAAAAGGACCTGGGGAAAATTGGAAGATCTAAAGAGCTAATAGTTAAGAGACACAGGAATAGGAACCTAGAAAGAGAATTTATGGATAGAAATGGATAGATTAAAGAACAGAAATATTTGTAAACTTGTAAAGACAGTAGAATAAGATAGGGAGGAGAACAGAAACGAGTACAAAATTAACATTGTTTAGAAGTAAGGAATAGAAGTTTAATTTTGTACAATAAAATAGTTTTTGTGTAGCAAAATGAAATGCAGTTTTTGTATCTGTGTTCTGTGTGGTAGTAAGAAAAATCCTAACAATTGTTCTTTGGCTACATAGCAGAAACATTTACTTGTAAAGGATGAGTCTATAAAAAGAAAATATATCTGGAAAAGTAATGTAAAAGAAAGCATGGGAAGGATGTTTGCATTTAATACACTACTGCATATGTTAAGGGTAGTTACATTACCTTTTAAAAAATATGTTTTGGGAAAGTTGATGCCTAAAAGGCATAAATCAGGGAAATTAGGGGTAAAAAGAATACAAGGGGAAATTAGCATTTAAGCAGGGACATAAGGGAAATGCTCTGGGTTTCCTAGCTTAAAAAATAATCCCACTGTGACACAGAATAATACCAAAAAACCTCAAAAGTTGATCTGAATGTTACTTACTTTTCAGGGTTGATTGTCCTTGTAATATTATACAAAATAAATGAAAATCAATACAATATTTTCAAAGTTATGGAAATGGGTTTGGAAGCACAGTGCGTCTTGATATAAACCAAAGGAAAAATAGCTTTGTAAAAGGCACCAGCCACCAGTATTTTATACATTAAAGTCCACATGCTCCTCACTTTATGAGCAGTATAGCCTTTTAAAAAATGATTCTTGCCTTGCAAAAAGCAAATGATGAACATGTAAATAAAAAGGCCAAACAGCTTTCTAAACATGACGGGGGCAAAATGAATGCCTGATACACATAATCTCTTTGCTGACCAGAACATTGCCTGTGCAAAACATGATGTCAACTCACACTGCAGGTGAGTCCCAAAAGTTCACTTCTTAAATATTCCTTAAATAGAATATAAATGGAATATAATACAGGGATCCAGATTTCATTGCAAATTTGATAGTATTTTTTTCAGGTTGTGACTAAAGCATACGTTCTCATACCATGCATTTCATGCTGGATTATCACTTAAATTTTCATTTATTGGGGAGAAAATAAAATCCAACTCAATTTTAATCTTTATATAGAATATTAAATTGAATTTTTTGAATTTAGACTTCTGAATCCATTTGGACTAAATCTCCAGATAAGATTATTGGACTCAGTTTCAGATGCCTAAAGTGCTTATGCAATTGCACCCAATTAATGCATCTGAATTGTTCAGATTAATTGAACTGAATCAAGGTATTGAATTATTTGTACAGATCTAGAAAACATTTGGCGGGATAACAAATGTCATTATTAGATTTGCAAAGAGAGGAGTAGAAGATTTTTTCCCTAACAATCTGTTCATCAGCTTAATGACTGCTGCAAAAAAAAGCCTATAAAATCATCATGGTTACGTGGTGAACCACTTAGCAACCATCATGACTTACAGCTAATTCCCGGCTCAATTACAGTCATAGGTCAAGGACAACCTGTAGGGAAAAGTATCTGGCATCTGTTAACTGCAGCTTCTCTTGAGTGTTCATCTTTAGCTTATTTTCCATTCGCTTTGAAGTCCAGAGGTGAAAGGAGGTAGGATATAAAGTAGTTATATTTTATGCATTATGCTGTAGAAGGGGCTGCCCCCGAAAAGAATTCGGAAACTTCAGCTGGTGCAGAAAATGACTTGTGGGTTGCAAATGGTGCCAGATATATGGCATGCATAACACCACTTCTGTGTGAGCTGCATTGATTACTAGTAATATTTCTAGGTGCAATTCAAGGTGCTGGTTATCATCTTTAAAGCCCTACATAGCTTGAAACTGTGAGGAATAAAATTCAACTCCAAAGGTGTTGGAAAACATAACAAGGTTTATTGAAGGGTTTGCAAAGGCTGGTGTACCTCAGTACGCACAGGCAAGAGGCCACACCCAGATTAGTTCATCCTAAACTTTTATACCTGTCCCGTACATCTCGCCACATCCTTCCTTGCCAGACCCAGTTGATAGGTCCAGTTTAGTCACATGCCCTGCAGAATAGTTCTTTTGTTCTCGCCTTTTCTCTCCTCATTCCTTGTATATGTAACATTCTACTAGCCTAGGATGGAAACTTTTCTACAGATGGAGCCTGTCTATCTAAGCTGGATAATTTCATCAGCTACAAATGATTCATCTCTCACAAGACCGAGTTACCTGAGGGAATCACATTTTTCCAAGGGTTCTACCCACCTGACCAGATCCAGCAGAATTTGCATGCTTCAGATCCCATCAGCCGAAGAGTGTTAGCTGGTGGGGACCAGAAGATGAGCATTTTCTGCAATGGCCCCTGCTCTATGGAACATCTTCCCTTTGGAGATTAGAATGGTCTCATCCCTGTTAGCCTTTCGTAAGGTCCTAAAACCTGGCTCTGCTCCAGAATCTGGGGTGCTGAATTTGTTACGGGGCCTGTTTCCTGACTTTATTGCGAACTGGTCAAGTATCTTGGCTGCTATGTATATTTATTTTGGATGTTTCTATTGTTTTTATTGTTGTTGTTTTAAAATGTTTTAAATATTTTGATTGTAATATATTTTTTGAGTTGTAAGTTGCCCAGAATCATTGAGATGGTGGTGGTGGGGAACTATAGAAATTGAGTAGATTAGATAGATAGATAGATAGATAGATAGATAGATAGATAGATAGATAGATAGATAGATAGATAGATAGATAGATAGATAGATAGATAGATAGATAGATAGATAGATAGATAGATAGATAGATAGGTAGGTAGGTAGGTAGGTAGGTAGGTAGGTAGGTAGGTAGGTAGGTAAGTAAGTAAGTAAGTAAGTAAGTAAGTAAGTAAGTAAGTAAGTACGTTTCTCTCAGGGTCCTCACTTCTCCAGGAACCCCATATTCTCTTCATAGGCACCAATGAACTCAGCATTTCCTTAGTACCCTCCTACCTACTCCTGATCTTTGGAGGCTGGATGCTATAAAGCAACATTTTTCAAACTTGGTAATTTTAAGGTGTGTGGACTTCAACCCCCAGAATTCCCTATGCCAGCAGGCTTGCTGGAGAATTCTGGGAGTTAAAGTCCACACATATTTTAAAGTTGCCAGGTCTGAAGAACCCTGCCATAAAGTATCAACCCACATACTCTTTTTTTTTATCCAAGAACGTCTGAGACTCTATGCAGTAGTTTCTTGTCTGCTAAATGGAGATTAAACCATTTTTGATTCAGAAAAATGGTTTTGAATTTGACACTCCAACCCCATTGCTGCTTTGTAGGACATTTTACAGTTCAGCTTCATCAGCTCATCTTTCAGGAAATCAGTATGGGCAAGTGGCCAAGTTCACCATGATAGTCATTTTGTGATCGGGAAAACTTTTCACAGCAGTGGCTTTGCAGAATTGACACAACCCACCCTGATCATTCCATGTGGTAAATCCCTAAAAAACCTTGGGAACCGCTGCCGTAGCTATTCATTTCTGTCTTGAAGTATGCTTCACTGTGTGTCATGGTTCCGACAGATGAAACTCTTCAAGGAACTTCGAGGCATTGTTTACCTTAAAGAATCTTTATTCGAGTGGCATAGCATCGGCACGTACATAGGCAAAACCAAAATCTGAATTCCCCTCCCCTGAGCACATGGTATCAAAGCACAATTCCGTCCTCTATTTAACAGTCATAAATCACATTCTCCAATTAGTTTGAAATGCAGGCTTTCCCTCCAGTTCTTCAACCCGCCATTTCTTATCATCTCTTATTTCAAAAACCTTGGTTCTCACACTAGTTACAATATTGTTATGTCTAACTAAATTCCCATGCACATTCCTCCTCCCCCCCAGTATCATCTAATTCTAACTCTAATTCTAAGAGTAAAACATAAGAAGGAAAATGGCTGCATCTCCATATGTTGTCAAAGCAAGGACATCCGATGTTAGCAGCGTTGACATTTTGGCTGGAAGGCATGTATATCTTTAAGTATTCCCCGACGATGTCCTTTGTCCATTGCCATATATTTTTAGTCTAGAGACACCTTGTGCTTAACTGTGAGGTCTCCGTCAAGAAAGGTTAGACCACTCACAGGCTCTGTTCCATGAGAGAAGGGAACCAGTTATCTCTTCTTTTAGCCCATAGACGTCTCCTCATGTGATAACAATGCATGATCAAGGATTGGATGAAATCAAGCCATGTATTACAGCCACAGTTCCAGAAAAAGTAATATAAAATTTACAATGCATAAATGTATGGATGGATGCATGTGTATGTCTACCAGAAGTAAATATAATTGTAATATACAGGTAGTCCTCAACTTACAACCATAATGGAGCCCAACATTTCTGTTGCTAAGTGAGACATTTGTCGAGTGAGTGTTGCCCAATTTTATGACCTTTCTTGCCACAGTGAATCACTGCAGTTGTTCAGTTAGTGACACGGTTGTTAAGTGAATCTGGCTTCCCCACTGACTTTGTTTGTTAGAAGGTTGCAAAAGGGGAATCACATGACCCTCGGTCACTGATTCTCAACCTCAATTAGTACTGGCTGGGGAATTCTGGAAGTTGAAGTCCACACAGATTAAAATTGCTGAAGATGAGAAACAATGCTCTAGGGCAGGGGTAGGCAACCTTAGCTCTTTTATGACTCGTGGACTTCAACTCCCAGAATTCCTGAGCCATCATGGCTGGCTCAGGAATTCTGGGAGTTGAAGTCCACAAGTTATAAAAGAGCTAAGGTTGCCTACCCCTGCTCTAGGGCAAGAGTGTTAATCTGGTGGCCCGCAGGCTGGATGTGTCATGCGCAGGCCACACCCACCCCAGCACTGCAAAGGCAAAAAAGTTGCGATATGTCACGATAAGTCACATGACATGATCGAGTTTGACACCCATGCTCTAGAGCTTTGTAAACATTGCAGTTTAAAATTCCAACCATTTGATGCCTATTAAGATACTTTGTTGACTTGGTCTCAACCTCAGGAGAAGAGCAAGCTTGTTAAATCTTCATTACGCTGATTAATCTAGTTAACTGAGTTATTTTATCCCTAGACATGACTAGGTCTGTTTAGGGTTAGACCATACCCATGGGATTAATTCACCAGTCAATTGATCCGTTTTTGGTGTTTTTATTAAACACTGGCCATCTTTTCCCCCAGTCAAATGAGTTGAGCATGTTGTGGGAACAGGCCATTAAAAAATAAAAAAAATCAGAATTGTGTCTGTAAACTGACTTGTTCCTTACTTGTTTGAATAGGATGTAACTATCTGCTAGAGTTGATGCCTCTGTAAATGTAATGGACACAATCTAAAATAAGCAAACGACACATTAAAATACATATTTTAGGAGAGGAGAGAAATTCAGGATAAATATTTCAAAGACTTTAAATGGGATTCCTATCCATTTTGAATCAAGCTTCCTTCTGTCTACTTAGTTCCATTCAGGCATGTGTAACGTTTTCCATTAGAGCTCTCTGAATCATTTTCCATCTTATGAATAGTTGGCAGAATTTAATGTTATTGATCAACTATCTGGCATCAAACATAATATATGCATATATCCCTAATCACAAGACCAACATGGAAAAAAAAGGGTGGTACCAATAAACCAAGTTCAATGAGCACCAAAGACCCCTCAAAATGTCATGGTGTGATGTTATGATATTCTTTCTTATATATGCTACAATATCTTACACAGGGCCATCAGAGGCAAAGTTTGCTTTGGGTCATTCTGATGCAGGTTTCATCCCTTGTCCCAATCTCCCCTCTGTCCCCCAACAGATGCTTATGAAATATGGGGTACCTTCAATGAATGGAGTACATGGGTCTCTTAATTACATAATGTACAGAAGCTATGGAGATTCATATGCACATGCCAATAATTTTATAAATAGAAAAGAATCAATGTGTACCTGAATATGCAGGTTTTTCCCTGCATATATTTCCATTATACTTAGCTGGGTTGCCTTGCTCTTCAGTTGTTCCTTTTGTGGGTGCATTTGGGTGGGTGTATGCCTAGATCACTTAAGAGGATGTATCTATCCCATGATTAAATCAATAGTGTTGCATTGAGTTTGATAGGGCTTACTTCCAAATAGGTTGCAGTGCTAGTCCTTCCTAACTAACTGACCTTGCAATGCACTTTAAGATCTGGAATGAAAATTCCAATCCACTTTATTGATTGCAAATTCAGAACCGGCGTGGTGAATTTATTCAGGATTAATAAATCTGGAAGGGAAAATACAGGTGCCATTTTCCCCAGAACATTAATTGAAATCTGCCTTTTTTTCTCTCTGACCATTGTGAAAGGAATACACAAATGCTCATAATTACACAGTCTTTAGTCAAGGAAGCTGAATGTCATTACCTGGATTTTGCAGGCCATGTGATAACAAATGTTGACATGGTGGTGCAGCAAAAAAAACAAAACACCATGGATTTATGTATTCATCTCTGCAGAATCTCAAACAGGCTCAAAAATGTGTTAATACACTCTGAATAAATGGAAAACAGAAGACATTTGGTGAAAAGGAGTAAGCCTTAAAAAAAAAAAATCTGTTCTAAGGTAAGCCGCTGAACAACTGAAGACAACTCAGGGAGGTCATTAAAGGCATTTAAATTAAGAAAGATAACTAGCCAGTTTGAGAAGGCAATTTAGAGGAAGTATCTCCTCAATTGGCATAATTTAAGTATACATAATGTGATACTTGGAGCAATGGCTGATTGACACCTAAATTATAAGGTATTATTACATTCTTTGCCTCCCTTCCATCTTTCTCATTTCTAAAATTCAACCCCCCAAAAATAATAAATACAAGGACAGATCACATTGGAAACTCCTGTTCCCAAGGAGCCATCTCAAGAGTGACAGACAGACAATATACAATAGTTCCTCCCCCTCCCCCCCCCCCCAAAAAGCAGAGTCTCACCCAGTCAGACCCAGAGATTCATTCATAGGGAGCTGCTTTCGATATCTGGGGTTGGATTAAGCCTTTCTGATTAACACCCAGGAGCCACCTGCATTTCAATAAGGGGGGGAGGGGAAGGAAAATGAATGCCATCACATAAGAGAGAATAGCAACTTTGGATGAAGACAGCCACAGCTGCCTTCCTTTTCCCCCAGTGAATGAAAGGACCTCTGCTCAGTGATCACATGTGGTGTCAAAGCAAGAGTTTCTCTTCTATTGTAACATGCAGATTGAATAACTGTTGCCAGAGTGTTCGGGCTCCCAGGCAGCTGCGCATACTCCAAAGGACTATTTGCTTCTTCCTGTTTGCATTCCTCTGCTCCGAGAGAATGAGGTTTCTTTTCCAAATCAGCTTCTGTGGCTGGGCCTGGATTTTTCCTGATCCCCCTGATTGTCTTCCAAAACCCTGTCTCCAGGTGTGGGGTCTACAGTTCCTTCCTTTCAGGCACTCCGTGGACAAGGACTGAGAAGTCCAAAGAGTTTCTCCATGTTGTTCTGCTTCAATCAGCACTGGATTTGAAACACAAAGGAGCCCTTGACAAAGCTAAGCAAGCTGTTCTACATTCTCTTGTTAGGTCCCTCCAATAGCCAGCCTCTGCCTGTTATTTTAAGGCAAAGATAAGCTTTGTCTGAATCGCGATGCATTGGAGAGCAAGACCACCACCTAAGGATGATGTTAGCCCAGTGCAAGATGAATGCAAGGCAAAGAATGGCCTTGTTAGGACACACCAAGATGAGAGTAAGAGTCCGGTCTGTTTATGTTTGCAACTAGTTATGAAAGGAACAACCATCTTCATTTTTTGATGTCATCATAATGGCTTCATATTTCCTTGCACAACAGGAGCACAAGATGTTATCGATGTCAAAAGGTGCATTGTGACATCACAGAACTTGCTTCTTAATATTTGTGTACTGCAACATTTTGTCATTTGGCCCTCCTCTGGCCACCCACAGTGTACAGTACTCTTCCCCAATTCAGCACATTTGAGATATACTAGGACTATAATCCACTGAAGTCCCAGGTAGCAGAGCTTTGGGAATTTTACAATGACAGCCCCAGTGCCCCTTAAGAGGGGTGGAGATCACACCCGCTTCTAGGTGGCCGGTATAGAAATTTACTGTTGGACAAGAAAGTGGAACCAATAGAACTAGAGACGAAGCATTGTGTTGGATGACTAACACTGTGCAAGAACCAATCTGCTTGCAGTTTAGAAGAGGCACAGGGCAAGGAGAAGACCAGCCACTTCGTCCACTGAAAAGGGCCCAACAAGAACTAAGCATGTTTAATTATCATTGAATATTGAGTGTCTGGAGGAGGTAGTGGAATATTCTGAAGGAGGGCAGGGATAGGTGGCTGGCTTAAATATTATATGAGAATGCAAAGTTATGAGAATACCTTCATTTGTTTGGCCAGAGGATCCTCTTCTCATCACTAATTGGCTTGTCCTCTCTGAATCTGTCACATATTCTTAAACTCACTATATTCAAAAAGACTTTCACGTTTTACTTCTAGGGTTTTCTAACCATCCAAGCAAAATGAAATAGAAGTAAACTTAGTGTTTGCCTGGGACTAATGCAAAAGTTCCAGGTATTCTGTGGATCCCAAACATTCCCTTCCTCGTTTTCTGAACATTTTAAAACTCTGCCAAACTCTCTCTTTCTCCCTAACAAAAGCCTGTTTGTGACAAGGTGCTGAGTCCAGATAATCTGCTTAATTTCTTCCTTCTTTCATAGTCCTTTCTTCTTCCTTTTCTTCTTCTACTGCAAGGCTCTCTGGTTGTGTCTATTCAGGTACAGACTCCGCAACACATCCAAGAATCGAATTCGCAGAAACCTCTTGTGAAAGATGCTCAAGAGCCATTTTTCCCTCTGCAAGAAACTCTTCTAATGGGTTCATTTTCTAGCTGAAAAATGAAGACACCTGATTGCTGTCTGTACTGAAGTTAAAATTACACCAATGGCCCCATCTTCCCAAAGCGCCCTATCAAATACACTGGGGGGAAAATGCAACCAGACTGGTGATTGAATTCCACTAGAGGGATGTCAGCACAACATCTGCTCTTAGGCCTGAAGTTTTGATCACACAAAGAAGTCTCTTGAGTTCCTGCGGAGATTGAGTTACAGCCCATGGAGCTTCTAGTTACAGCTGATGGTTGGGAAAAATGGATTACCTACAGAAGCTTATTCAAGCCTATAAGTGTAGAAGAGAAGATAGTTGTGCTAACTCCAAGTTCCATGAAAGTCCCTTCACAAGACGTACATTGAAGATGGAGCATTGTTGATTGAAACGTTCTCCCCACACATAAAAATAAGATATTAGGGGGGGGGAGACATTAGAAAACTCAATGACCTGTCACTTCTCTGTGTGCAGACATTCTTCTCCAAATTGCACATGAAGAATATGGTGCAGGATTTTTTTATTTCATTTTCAGAAGAGGAAGTTGTGTGCATGTGTCAACAAGCTGTTTGAAAATTGGAGATAAGAGAGAATATGGATGAGTGGGCAAATTCAAGTGTAGTAAAATGATTGTGGTATGTCAAGGAGATGATCACTAAAATGGAACTGAATACATGTCATATCTGCTATTTGTACCCTGTATTTCATTCAGGATCCCAGGGTGACTTACATAATATCCCTCCTCCAATTTACCCTCCAAACAATGAGATACATTAGTTGAGAGGACAACTGGTCCAAATTCACCCTGTCAGTTTCCATTGCTGGAGGTGAACTTGAACCTGATTCTAATCCAAAATATTAACCACTGTCCACACTGTTTCTCTTAGGTAAATGAGTTGACCTCAATCGCTAGTGACTTCATGATAATTCTTATATAGTTTTCTTAATAACAATACGGGGCTGGCTTGCTGGTGCTGTCTTCTGGGAGGTAAAGTTTTTCTTTGTACTTCTCTGTCTAGTTTATAGCCTTGGTGGTCTTCCATCCTACTCCTAACCAACACTTTTTGTCATGAGTAAAGATCAGTTTTTGCAGTCAGTCAAGATCAATTCAGTGCTGCCAATCTTACCAAACCTATTTATTTTTATGTATCATCATCAATTTTATTAGGGTCAGAGATTAGCAAACAAATAATAATAATAATAGTAAATAATAGTAGTATAAATAATAATAATAGTAAAAAATAAAAGACAGACAGACAGAATAATATATTGCGACTGGTGGTGGGTTAACAGTGGGCAGTTAAAGTTTGCCTAATTTTACATACAGCATAGCAGAATTTGGCCACATTCAGAGAAACTACGTCATACTGATCTGATAACAGTAGCTGCAAGTAAAAAAGATGGGTGTTTCCTGGATATTTTATAAGGTAAAGTGTTATAAATAGAGTCTGTGAGTCCTTATAGATTAGAAGGTGCAGTAAAGCAGGATGTGAGCTATAGTTTCAATGGCCCCTTGTTCACAGGAGCACAGTCTCAGTTCATACGGTATTTTTCTGTATTGGCCCTCCAAAACTGCTGTGGTTACTTCCATGTATTTGATTTTAATTGATCCAAGAGGCATTCATAGCAGATTTTGTGTTAACTTATTTTTGAAACAACTGATAACAAAACCATAGATGATATCTCAGGAAGGTTACCTGAGGAAAGATATTTTTTCTCTTTTCTTCTTGCCAAAATGTTAGCAAGTAAATACCAGTTATTTTTGGAACATGATGGCTCAATAATAATAATACCCTTTGAAATATAGAGATAGATTAGAAACATGGACAGAAAGATGCTGTTACTCATCAGTTCTCTCCTGGTTGACCATAGTAAGAACCAACTGTTGGCTAATATAGGCTTTACGTTTTACCTAAAGGAGCCCTTATTAAGGAATGCCACTTCACAACAGGCAACTGTTGCAACACAACAAAGTGGGCTTGGGTTTCCAGGTATTTTTGGCCTGTAACAACATTAGCCAGCATGGCTAATTAGGAAAATAAATGTTTTAATTCAACAATGTCTGGAGGTTGGGAAACTCTAAAAGAGAACACACTAGAGAGAACCATTCATATGTAAGTGGTGCAACTTGATCAATAAATTAATTTTCAGTTAGTAAGTTAATAAAGCAATATTTGGCTTTATAATATACCCCCATAAAGAAGCCAGTGTCAGGTGGAAGATTTATTTCCTGCCCCTATTCCTCCACTTTGATTTTCTCAATTATTTCATGTAGTGTTTTTTTTTGTCCCCCTGCACTCTTAACTTCCAAACAATCTAATTCAAAATGGAAATGCATTAACTTTTAGTTTAAACTGTGGAAACTGCCCTCCCTCCTCGTATCATTGTTTGTTAATATAGCCTTTTTGGAGAAAGATAGAGAAAGACATTCAAGTCTGGGGAATTTGCAATTAAAAGAATTGGATGCATTAGCAGGTTTTAAGATTAATAAACAAAAGACAAAGGTGTTAATAAAAGTGTGAAAATAGATCAAGCAGAATTGATGAATAAAATGAGTTTTAAGATTGAGAAGAAGTAAAATATCTGGGTATCTCTATGACAACTATGAATTGTATGTTATTTCAAAGTAACTACTGTATATTAAGACATGGAATGAAGTTTTAAAAAAACATGCTAAGATGGGAGAAACTGCAACTGTCATTGCTGGGGAGAATTTCTGTGATAAAAATGTGTGTCTTGCCTAGAAGGATGTTTTTGTTTCAGACAATACTTGCTTTGACAACCCATGCACAATTTAAATAGTGGTAGAAGGATATATCTAAATATGTGTGGCAGGGGAATAAATAAATAAATAAATACAGTTACAAAATAAAAGAGGAGGATTGGGTTTACCTGATTTGAAATTGTGTTTTGTAGGTTACTGTTTGGTTTGGATGAAAGAGTGGGTATTGCTGAGAAATAGAAAGCTTTGGGTTTTTGAAGGACATGACCTGAGATTTGGGTGGCATAGATATTTGTGGTAATATAAAGTCAAGGTTAATGTGCCATATTGAGAAAATGGAATAGATACAAACCAGGAATGTGCTCAAAAACACCTTTGTGGATCTCAGCACAAGAAGTTATAGAACTTTGTTTCTGTAGCTACTTCTTTGAATCTTTTTTATTTGTTTTCTATTTTTCTTTTACATGTTTTTCTTTCTTGAATTTTTAGCTTTCTTTTTTATTTCTTTTTTTTAATTTATGTTAGTTTTTATCTTTATATATATGTATATATATATATGTATATGTATATATATATATATATGTATATATATATATATATATATGTATATATATATATATATATGTGTGTGTGTGTGTGTGTGTGTGTATATATGTATATATATATGTATGTATGTATGTATGTATGTATGTATGTATGTATGTATGTATGTATGTATGTGTATATATTCTATGATGCTAGATCAAGCACTGACTATTGACATTCCTGTCAAAAGATAGGTCCGAATAATACATGAGAATAATTTACTAACGGTACATATTGTGATGTGTCAACTTTCCACAACTTCTGGAGGCTGATTGTTCAACTGGTTAATTGTTCTGTCAGGAAATTTCTCCTTAGTTCTAGGTTACTTCTGTCCTTGATTAGTTTCCAACCATTGCTTCTTGTCCTGCCCTCAGGTGCTTTGGAGAACAGCTTGACCCCCCTCTTCTTTGTGGCAACCCCTGAGATATTGGAAGACTGCTATCATGTCACCCCAGTCCTTCTTTTCATTAAATTAGACATACTCAATTCCTGCAACCATTCTTCATATGTTTTAGCCTCCAGTCCCCTAATCATCTTTGTTGCTCTTCTCTGCACTCTTTCTAGAGTCTCAACATCTTTTTTATATTGCGGCAACCAAAACTGGATGCAATATTCCAAGTGTGTGGTCATACCAAGGCATTATAAAGTGGTATTAACACTTGCATGATCTTGATTCTATACCTCTGTAAATGCAGCCTAGGACTGCACTGGGTATTCTGGCAGCTGCAGCACACTCCCGGCTCATATTTAAGTGATTGTCCACTAGGACTCCAAGATCCTTCTCACAGTTACTACTATTGAGCCAGGAACTGCCTATGCTATACCTGTGCATGCATAAATGAACAGGCACAAGCTCTATATGGCGTGAATGTTAAATATGACACCCTTCTGAAAATATAAATGCATGGTTGCTGCTTGTATTTGTTAACAGATTCAAAGTTAGAAAACAGTGAGTATGGCAGACGCAAAAGTTTGAATATCCTTTCAGTCAATCATTGTAACAGCTTCTTTGGCAGAAATAACATAATTCAAACATTTCCTGTCACCAGTTAAAAAAATCTTTCTATTCTTGCTTTGGATCTTTTTGCCACTCTTCCTTTCAGAACTCTTCTAAAGCATAAATAGGCTTAGGTTCCCTTGCAGGTGTCTCTTTCAATAATATTTCAATAACAACATTCAACAATATTTTAAATCTGAGGTCTATGAAGATCATTCCAAAAACATCCTCTTTCTCCCCCCCCCCCCCCCGTAAGTACTTCATAGTTGATTTGGAGGTTTTTGAGATAATTATCTTACTAAAAAATTCAATCTCTTTTCAACTTTAGCTTCTTCCATACCTGGGACTTTAATTTCTAGGATGTGTGGAAACTAAGTTGAATCATTTTTTCTTCCACTCATGCAGTAATTCCTATGCTACCGGCTATTTCACAACTCCAAAGCATAATAGAGTTTAATGATTATTATACTATATTAGATTAAATTAGATTTCAAAAATATAATATATTTTTGGCTTTCCAAAAGAGACTGGACAACCATTTGTCTGAAATGATATACTGTAGGGCCTCCTGCTCGAGGAAGGGGTTGGACTAGAAGACCTCTGAGGACCCTTCCAACTCTATTATTCTATGTTCTATGTTCTATTATGCTGTGCTGGGCGGGGAGGGTGTTGGCAAGGTCTTTGTTTCTTCAAATGTTTTACTGTTTTTCACCCCCCCAGAGAGCATTTTTGTTATGGTTGAACAGTTCAATTTTTATTTCATCAGTCTAAAACAATTTGTTCCAAAGCACTTCAGGCTGGCCACTGATTTTTTTTTTTGCATACTTTAGGTAATGATTTTTTGTGATGGGGTCAGAGAAAAGGTTTCCTTCTGACAACTCTCCCGCACAGATTTTGTTGTACAGTATAAGCAATACCGTTCTGGGGACAACTACACCATTGTTGTCTAAATTTTCTAGCAAATCATCCCTTTTGTAATTCTGGTCATTTTTTCAGGCAGTTCTAGCCGAGATTTGTCTTGGTCTTCAAGTTTATGTCTCACAGTCAGCGAAGCCATGAAAACATGCCTAGCAACTCTGAGCAAGCGAAGATGCCCTCTTGAAAGTGCTGGGTGTACTAGATTTTCGGTATGCAAATTCCTGAGCGAGGGTGTTCTCAGAGAAGGTTACCATAATCCGAATTAGACGGTGTTGATTCTCTGTGTCATATAATATGTGTGTGTGTATGCATAATTCCTTATTTATTTGTTTGTTGATTTATTTGTTGATTTATTTTTGTCATATTTATGTAATGTACATTGGAGGTGGTGATCCTTTGAGAACTGTATGCAATGAAATTTCCTTTTAATGTATGCTGATTAGTGTACATTCAATTTGACAATAAAGTTTCTATTCTGTTCTGTTCTGTTCCGTTCCGTTGCATTCCATTCTATTCTGCAGTATTGTATTGTATTGTATTGTATTGTACTGTACTGTACTGTACTGTATTGTATTGTATTGTATTGTATTGTATTGTATTGTATTCTATTCTATTCCTATTCTATTCTATTCTATTCTATTCTATTCTATTCTATTCTATTCTATTCTATTCTATTCTATTCTATTCTATTCTATTCCATTCCATTCCATTCTACAGTATTTTATCCTATCCTATCCTATCCTATCCTATCCTATCCTATCCTATCCTATTCTATTCTATTCTATTCTATTCTATTCTATTCTATTCTATTCTATTCTATTCTATTCTATTCTATTCTATTCCATTCCATTCCATTCCATTCCATTCTACAGTATTCTATCCTATCCTATCCTATCCTATCCTATCCTATCCTATCCTATCCTATTCTATTCTATTCTATTCTATTCTATTCTATTCTATTCTATTCTATTCTATTCTATTCTATTCTATTCTATTCCATTCCATTCCATTCCATTCCATTCCATTCCATCCCATCCCATTCTATTCTGGAATAAAATTCCATTCATTTCCAGTTATGCTCAGTGCCTGTTCCTGTGATCATTCAGCATCAATGTAGGACCCATTTGGCCAGGCTTTTGACTGACTCCATAAGCTGTTGGGTCATTTAGAGCTTTTTTCTGTCGCTCTTGTCCTGGTCCTGTTTTATAGTTTGCACTTTCCTAATTTTGCATAGCTTTATTAATTTGGCCTACTGTGACTAGCTTTGCAATTTACTTTTAGTGAAAGAAAGCAAGTTAGAAATTGTTATCAAAGAAAGAAATAAAATCTGAAGTTAAGAACATTCTCTCAACATATCCCACCATCCAAGGCTTTCATGGGTCCACCCCATTGCCAATGCTTCCTCTCAAGACTGACTCTGTCTGGAGCAGATCAGATCAAACTTTAGAAAGCATCTTATCATCCGAGGTCAGGATTATACATAGAAGCAGATACAGGGTAGTTCTCGACCAACAACCATTCATTTAGTGACCGTTCAAAGTTACAACGGCATTGAAAAAAGGGACTGATGATCATTTCTCACACATATGACTGTTGCAGTATCCCTGTGGTCACATGATCAAAAGTCGGGCACTTGGCAACTGGTTCATATTTATGACGGTTGCAGTGTCTCCTGGGGGGGTCACGTGATCCACTTTTGTGACCTTCTGACAAGCAAAGTCAATGGGGAGGCCAGATTCACTTAACAAACACATCACTCACTTAAGGACTTCAGTGATTCACTTAACTGTGGCATGAAAGGTTGTACAATGGGGCAAAACTCTCTTTAACAAATGTCTCGCTTAGTAACATAAATTTTGGGCTCAGTTGTGGTCATGAGTCGAGGACTACCTGTACATAGCACATTTAATGAATGTGATTATTGTAGCAAAATAGTAATACTTGGCTAACATCCTATTTGGCTAATATCCTATTAGCCAAACAGCACAGAGGTACATTTGCAAGATTTCATTATTTAGTGACCCCCTCTCTTCCTGATAATAATTTTTTTTAATCTTCTCACATTTATGCAATAATACAATGCAATGTAACACATTTTACAATACAATCATTTGCTCACAATACATTCGATCCCTTCTCTTTTAGGTGCTCTTGTAATATCGCAGCATAAGATAAATTTCACACCTTTGTCTCTAAACAGGCAAGACTGTGTAATTCAGCAGGACAAGCTGGACAATGTTGTTAGAGATCTAATGACAGAGTATAAAGGGATAACAAGCCTTAATATTATCAGTAGGACTTATTCCAATAAATTAAATTTCTAAAGGGTCCACTTCCAAACTTAGTTTCAACATTAATATTAATATCAGCATTAGTATTGGTGAGTATAGTCAATTAGTATGCAAAAAAAAGGGCAAAGACTAGATGGTGATTCAAACAATACATTGCAGGCTTGTACAAAAGGATGATTATATAGTTATAGCTACCATCTTGACTTTTCTTGACACGTGCACATAGGCCACAGCTGTCTTGTTTCAAACCTACAGGAATCATAAATAGACTTGATTTTTTAAATTGGTGATAGGAATGGAAATTGATGGAGCCACTTTTGAAAGCAAAGGGAAGAAGTGAGTAGGAGGGATGGCTCTTTCACCTGCCTGCGGCGGCAAACTCTGTCCCCAGAATTTCTTTTCTCAAATATTCTTTTCAAATATTTTTTTTCTTTTAAACTGGGCTGAGAAAGAGAAGGGTGGGTTTGCAGTCCTCCACGGGAGCCTCTCCGAGGTATTATTAAACTTTTCCTTCCTTCTGCGTGTTTAAACATACCGATCCACTGCCCTTGTCTCTGTTTGCCTCTCAAGTCAGTCTGGTTCCATTAAGATTTAAATCCCTTCCCTTATAATGACCTCAAGATCCAGCATGACACTCCGCCTAAGTTAAGCAGGGCAATCTGAGAGGGACGGCTTAAGATCTTCCTACATTCCATCTGCCTTGAAGAGATGACAGGGCGGGTGACTCGCTGCTCTGGTACGTGGGCCTGTTAACACTGATTGATGGTGATGGCATGTTTTCCCCTGCCTTTCACAGAGCCCAGTTTCCCTGTCACTGAACTGACGCTGAACTCCCTCGTCTCCTCCTGCCTGAGAACCCAAAGCCAGATGTGAAAGGGGCAAAGAAGCAGAGAAGAATAGAGCCCGCAGCCTAATGACAGCTCTTTCGAATTTCTCAGGTGGGATTAGGGGCTCAGGAGAATCTCTCCAGAAGCTGCCCTCACAAAACCAGCCAGTCGTTGTGCAATTATGTCTCTTTCTTTTAAGCCTCGCACTTCCGGAAAGGCTGGTGAAAAGCTAGGGATGATGAAAAGTGGGGCTGTCTTGCCTCAAGAAATATCCCAAGATCCCAGGCTGCTGGAAGTTTGATCACCCGGGCCACAATTCTCCTGAGGCCTAGAATTGTGATAAGCATTATATCGCAACCTGTGGATCACTGCACCGATTCAAAATCCAACAAGTAAAATTGGTCAACTCAAACTCAGTTTGATTCAGCAATTCAAGTAGTAAATTAAAGCTCTTTTAAATCAAGATTTAAAATCAATTAAAGATTTAAAATCAATTGCCAAAAAAGCCAATGCAGTCCCAGGCTGCATTAACAGAGGCATAGAATCAATATCACGAAAAATGATACTACTGCTTTATAATGCCTTGGTAAGACCACACTTGGACTACTGCATCCAATTTTGGTCATCACAATATAAAAAAGTTGTTGAGACTCTGAAAAGGGTGTAGAGAAGAGCAATAAAGATGATTAGGGGGCTGAAGGCTAAAACATATGAAGAATGGTTGCAGGAATTGGGTATGTCTAGTCTAGTGAAAAGAAGAACTGGGGTGACATGATAGCAGTCTTCCAATATTTGATGGGCTGCCACAAACAGGAGGGGATCAACCTATTTTCCAAAGCACCAGAAGGCAAGATAAAAAGCAATGGATGGAAGCTGAACAAAGAGAGATGAAAACTAGAACTAAGGAAAAAATTCCTGATAGTAAGAACAGCAAACCAGTGGAATAGCTTACCTTCAGAAGTTGTGGGTGCTCCAACACTGGAGCCTTTTAAAAAGAGAGTAGACAGCCATTTGTCTAAAACGGTATAAAGTCTCCTGCTTGAGCAAGGGGTTGAACTAGAAGACCCCCAAGGTCCCTTCCAACTCTGTTATTCTGTATTATGTAAATCAGGTGGCAGACCTGTTATTTCACATGCTGCGCAATGAGCATTTTGAATTGGTTCAGTATTTTTAGGAATCATCTTTGGTGGGGGTGGGAGAAAAGAGGTCAGAGCAATAATGAAAAGTTGATATGTCACACGGGGGCAGGATTGGCCTGGTTTAGCAATGTGGAGAATCTGAAAATTATTTTTCAAGTCTGCATGAAACATATTTTACAGACAATTGTATTACTTCCTTGTGTGCTTCCCTCATTCCCAAAGTGGCAGAGAATCGTAGAACTGATTTTTTTTCCTGGGGGGGGGGGATCACAATAAAATGAGGACTAGCAGTCACCAAAGGAAGCTAGCAAGTTACCCATTTCTAAATTACAGTTTTATGCTGTTAATCCTGGGTAAAAACCATACTTTCGTTTAACTGATTAGTCAGTTGAATGTTGAAACCTGCCTATAAGTAACAGTCAAAAATTGGTAAATCAATGCAGATCAGATAATAGAAATACAGTATGTGCTAAGCTCCACACAGAAAAGTTTAGTCTGAATTGTAGAATTATTAACTGATCAGCATAAGTACCTCCTTCTTTCAGAAATTCACTTCTGCTACCTGGGATCATCATTAAAAGATTTGAGCAGTAGATATATCCCACTTCTTCTGTTGCAACCTGTTCTATTCTCTAAGGACTAAATGCCTAGGGAGTCATACAACTACTGAGATTGAAACATGATTTGTTCATCCGGAAAAGCAGACTTCTAAATGTATGTATGGGCTCTTCTGCTGTCATCCAGTATGAGAGCTTACAAAAATTACACCAAAATATGGGTTCTTGCATTTGAAGTGGCTGCAGGAAAGAGACAGGGTGGAGAATGTCTCTTTTGGTGCCAGTTATTATAAATAGAGGATCCGTCATCTGCTATTGGTTCTTCAATCCATGAAGTGACCACCTCCTTCTCTTTCTTCTCTTCCTCTACTTCTCCTGCCACCTATGGCAAGAAAAGCCAAGGGAGAGGAGGGGAAATGGATTGTCTGATGCCGCTTTTCTGATCAAGTGGGTCAGTGGTGGGATTCAAAAATGTGAACAACCGGTTTTTTGTGTGGATGTCACTTCTGGAAGTCCATTCTGGGCCTGGGCAACAAAAAATTAGCAACCGGTGCGAACTGGCTGAATCCCACCACTGAAGTGGGTCTTTCCGTGGGTTGAGAACATTGGCTCTCCCAGTTCTTTCCACTGTCATCCACTTTAAAGTTAAAAGTTAAAAAAAAAAAAAAGGAAAGGGGGATTTTATCAGTGGGAGAATCTGCTGAAAAGACAAATGGCCCTGAATATCAGTAGCTAGAGACTGAGGAGATTATGCCCACAGCAACTTCAAATGGGTATGATGCTGTATGATGCTCTTCCAATGGATGAATTTGCTGGAAGAAATGAATAGGGAGACCTTTAAATCTGGAACTGGAAAAAAAATAAGTTCACCCTGCTTTCTCAGCAGGTCAGGTGTGACTTGAACACCACATTATCAGTTCACATCATCTAAATCTATTTGCTGAAGGCTCTCCAATTTGCTTCCAGCTGACTGCGCAGAATAGCTCCAAGAAGGTATACTATAAATGTGGGCATTCACTTATTTATAGCCTGTCCACTTTTATGGGAGAATTCACAATTTGTAATAGACTATATGATATCTATAATGTAACATGAAATAAAAATAAGTAATCCTTTAAATCATAAATAGCAGTGACCCCAATTAAGATAAACAAAGAGGCACAGGAGAGAGATACAGTAAAGGAGAACCAGGTTGGCCTTGAAATGGTCAGAAGAAGACATTCCAAACCAGGGACACTCATGTCTTCATCATCACAGATCAGATCCCGCTCAGTCATGAAGGCCAAGGAGCCATTCTCCATAGATCTCAGTGTTTATGCAGACACAAATGTTGGGCAAGGAACTTACAGAAGCAACAAAACTGTTGATGACTTCCCTACAGTTCTTTTTTTTATTATTATTTTAATGTTTTATTGATTTTTAACAATTACAGTCTTTAGTGCTTAGTAAACAACATGTTTTCTGGGTTCACATATTTAACATTAACTTTTTCAATGTAAATCTGTTCGTTATTGTACAATCCAGTGTTTTTTCCCTGATCTTCCTTTCTTCCCCATATTTTTTTTCCATTTTCCCCTCATTACACAGTTACAATTCTCACTACTGTTGATGCATACAAAGTTAAATATAAACATCCTCATCATATTTTACTAATATTGTACAAATAACAATAATATCAATTCATAAATCAATATCCTGTTTATCATGCTCTTTTTAAAGTTTAATTTCCCACCACTATTAAAAATATCTTTGTCATTTATGATTTTCTCAATATTAATTACATTTGTATAGCTAAGAATTTTATTTATACCAGCCATCCTCTTATTTTCATATTTCCCATATCAAAAAAAGAAAGAGAAAAAATGCTATTTTAATTCTAAATCATATCTTTTATTATAAAAGTCTAATTATATCTAAGGGTCATCCATTCTTTTAATCATATTCAAACAGATATTTAATCATATAATGCTCCCTCTAATAGGTCAAATCTTCTATTTTTTTTAAGTCTAACTCTCACTTTCTTTCTTTGCCAAGTAGCTTTCCAGGCCAAGGGAATTAAATTGCCCAGGAATTTTCATTCTATTTTTGTAAAAGTTGCTTGGAATGAGGAAGACAATTTAGATAGGGTATTTTTTAGGAGGGAATTCCACCCATTTATATTTCTTAAGCAACTCCCATTTTCTTTCTCCCTCAATTTCTCTTTTCATTTTTTGTCTCCCAAGTTGTGACATTTCCCCTGACAGCTCTATATTCCATTTTTTAAAATCTTCTTCCATATCATCAGGTATATTTTGCAGACCTAAGAGGTAAAGCGCCTTTTCCATTTTTGTTATGACTAAGTCTTGCAGTATTTTATTTGTATATGGTAGTTTATATTTCCCTTCTTTTATCTCTTCCGTCTCTGGGTCAATTTCCTCTGCTTCATCTTCTGATTTCTGGTTTATTTGTTCATACTTTGTAGTCGTTGTCTGGGAATTTTCTAATTGTAGATTTAATCTGGAGAATTGCTCATTTATATTATCTAAATTGTTTTTAGTCTCATTATGGTTTCTTTCTGGGTCTTTCTTTGTGTGCGATAATTGTTTGGTGAATTAGTTGTAGCATAGAGTATATTTCCTTCTGAAAGGTGTTTATTTTTTCTTGAGGCATCATTCCTAGCCTTTGTAATCCAATAGGTTCCAGAATACAACTCCAGTCCTAAAAGCAATATTTTGTAGTGATCCTTTGTCTCAGGCGTCCAAGAATTGTCAGTCAGGCAAGGTTGTAATCCACAGTGTTCAAAGTGTTCAACCACCCTGAAAACAGTTCAAAAGTCTCTCCCAGACAGATGTAGTCAAAAGTCATTTTTTTTCTTTTTCTCCCAATAGTTCTTGAGATTAGAGGTCCAAGCTCAATAGGTGTTTATAATCCAAGAAGGTCAAATGACTTCCCTACAGTTCTGCAGGCTGGTCTAAATGAGAGAATAGGATAGGATAGGATAGGATAGGATAGGATGGGATGGGATGGGATGGGATGAAATAGAATAGAATAGAATAGAATAGAATAGAATAGAATAGAATAGAATAGAATAGAATAGAATAGAATAGAATAGAATAGAATAGAATAGAATAGAATAGAATAGAATAGAATGGAATGGAATGGAATGGAATGGAATGGAATGGAATGGAATGGAATGGAATGGAATGGAATGGAATAGAATAGAATAGAATAGAATAGAATAGAATAGAATAGAATAGAATAGAATAGAATAGAATAGAATAGAATAGAATAGAATAGAATAGAATAGAATAGAATAGAATAGAATAGAATAGAATAGAATCCTTATTGACCAAGTGTGATTGGACATACAAGGAATTTGTCTCCTGGGCATAAGTTCTCAGTGTATATACAAACAACAAAGTGATAAATCATAAATCATAAGATACAAACAACAAAGTGATAAATCATAAGATACAATAGGAGAGGGTAATGGGAAAGGTGAGAAGGATAATAGCAGTGCAATGTTACTACATGGGTATTGTAGCTGAGATATTGTACTGTATATCTGAATATTGTATTGCATTGTATCTATCTCTTGTATCTGAGATAGATCAGATACAAGAGGTCACAATGGACATTTTTCTTTCTTTGCTTTTGCACTGCTGTACATATTTTCCATACGTTTATTGCTGTGGTGGCGCCATGGTTAGAAGGCAGTATTGCAAGTTACTTCTGCTGACACTGCCAACTGCCATAGTTCGGCAGTTCGGTTCTCACTGCCTCAAGATTGACTTGGCCTTCCATCCTTCCAAGTAAAATGAGAACCCTGATTGTTGGGGGCAACATGCTGACTTTGTAAACCACTTAGAGAGGACAGTAAAGCATTGTGAAGTGCTATTGCTATTGCTACACACAATCTAGGCAGGCGTATCCAACCCACAGCCCACAGCCGCATGCAGCCCTGGACAGCTAGAAATGCAGCCGCACAAGACAATAAAAAAATATAAAAAATAAAGTTTATTATTCATATACCTTAACTATATTATATATTTTATATGCCCAAGAATATTCCTCTTTACCCAATAAGGCCTAGGCAAACCAAAAAGTTGGACAACCATGAGCTAGGGTTTACCAAGTATCATATCATTCCTTATAAAAAAATTATTTTCGAAATCTAAATGTCACATTTGGATAGATGAACTGAATAAGACTAAGAAAAGGAAGAGGAAGGTGAGGAAGAAGAAAGCTATGAAAATCTGGAATTTGCATTGATTAATTTTGAAAACATCACAAAATCTTTCAATTACATGGGATGACAAAAATCCATAAATTCCATTTTCACTTTGAATCACATTTTTTTTTCTTATCTTAAATGTGCTTTCTTTATACAATATATGTACATATTTTCAGATAGATTTCCTTACTACAATACATATATTTTCACTTGTAATTTTACTTAACCCTTTATTATTTTTAATTTGTCCTAATATAATACGTTCTTGTACATTCTCTTTGTGTGCACTTTTCTCAAATAAAAGTATATTTAATATATTTTAATTAAGAAACTGCACCCTAAAATGGAAAGGAATAGAAATAAGAAGTTTAAATTTATGAATTGGTTCGAGAAGAACAGGTCTGGTCAACATACAGTACATTAAAATAGGAACCGAACTAATAACTTTGCCATCCTTATAAATTCTTGAAAGTTCCTGTGCCTTTATACAAAACTGCTTTGTACATATGAGCAGTTCAGTTCACTTCTGGTTTGTTCTGAATCATCCATTTGATTTGGATGACTGATTTCATCCAAACTTGATGACTTGAATTGACTTAGAAAATTAAATCAATTTGAAAATCAATTTGAAAAAAGACATCAAATTTGAGTCAGTAGCTGTGAATCATCAGTCTAATTTGGAAAGTCCAAATTAAGCCGCTTTGAATCAAACTTCTGAGCTGAGTCTTTGCACAACCCTATTATCTTGGGGCTTCTAAGAAATGGTACTCCCGCTTTTACTGAAACTCGCACAAAACAACAATAATGGAAAAGTATGAGACAAATGTGCTGATGAGCTTACGGGGAAAAGAAACGTAGACTGTGATGGCACGAGCAACACCAGAGGTTTGGCTTCTGGTGACTATGTGCTTCAATGGCAAACATTTTGTGATACCCAGTCTCTCTTCCATTGTATCTATAAAAGATATAACAGAATAACAGAGTTGGAAGGGACCTTGGAGGTCTTCTACTCCAACCCCCTGCTCAAGCAGGAGACCTATACCATTTCAGACAGGTAGCTGTCCAGTGTCTTCTTAAAAGCCTCCAGTGATGGAGCACCCACAACCTCTGAAGACAAGTCGTTCTGCTGGTTGATTGTTCTTATTAAACAATTAGTAAGAACCTCTACATCATGTTCCCCAATGGGTTGACCAGCCCCCAAACCAACAGCATTCCCCCAACACTGCTGCCACCAGTTAATTGAAAGACATAGGGTAGATGCAGACAGACATTCACTATGATGAAGATACATAAAAAATCAAATTCAAGGCAGGAGGAAGCACATTTCCTTGCCTGAAGTCCCAACATCATCTGCCTGTCTCTGGTTCTGACAATAATAATAAATTACCAAATTGGAGCCAGCTAAATCTTAAAGCTTCAAAGGGAGGATATAGAAGTAGTAGTAGTAGTAGTAGTAGTAGTTTATTAATTGGTAAGTCTTAACAACCACATCAAATAAAATAGAAATAAAATACAGGATCCAATTCCAGGGTAAAAAAGATAAAAGAAAAGACAGTAATCAAATTACATAAGTGGTAAATACAAAAAATCAGTATTCAAATAAGTGCATGTTAGCTCCTACGGTCAGAACAGAAACAGGTATCCATTCCATACATCACCAATCAATAATTAAAGTTTTCATATACTGGCAGAGGATCCGTTCAAAGAACTCTGAGAGGCTACCCAAAATATGTTTAGCAGAACAGTTAAATATGGGAGGATATAGCTGTGATATAGTCCTTGGCTTATGGCCACAATTGAGACCAGAACGTCCATCACTAAGTGGTGCAGTTGTTAAGTGAGTCATGCACAATTTATGACCTTTTTTTGCTACGGTTGTTAAGTGGACCACTCAGTTGTTAAGTGAATCAGGCTTCCCCCATTGACTTTGCTTGTCAGAAGCCAGTTGGGAAGGTCACGAATGAGGATTACATGACTCTGGGATACTGTAAATGTTGTAACTACATGCTGGTTGCCATCACAATCACAATCAAATGACCATGGGGACATTGCAATGGTGGTAAGCACAAGGAACTACTTTTTTTTTTTTGCAGTGCTGTCCTAACTTTGAACAGTTGCTAACCAACAGGTCGTAACTCAAGGACTATCTGCATTGGAGGATATATTTTTAATTTATCTTTCAGAAAGCTCAATACTTCATTTTGAAACATTACCCATTAATGTTAAAATGTAAGCCTGTTATTCAGTGCGCTGATGATGGAGACATGGCCCTCTTCCCTACCATCTTCCTCATACTGGAGTTCTCTTAGCCTACTAAGCCATAGCATGATGGGTGTTTTGAAACCCTGTGCTTTCCCAATAAACTGGGAAGGAGGGACAGGTACCAAGTGGCTTCAGTTTGGACATTCTTCACTCCACCTTCCACCCCTCACATCTTTAGATGAGCTGAGGGAAGAGAGAAATGGCTGCCTCCTGGTGTCTTTATGACCGTTGACATACATTGGGGTGTCCAACCTTGGCAACTTTAAGACTTGTGGACTTCAACTCCCAGAATTCCTCAGCCAGTTGAAGTCCAGTGGGAGTTGAAGTCCATAAGACTTAAAGTTGCCAAGGTTGAACACTCCTGACCTACATGAATGCAGTCTTGAAGAATAAGAGGCTGCCCCCATAATTAGTGGGAAAGGAGTAACCTGATCTACAGGTAACATACAGGCTCACATTCTAAACAAGAGCTTTTCAAACTTTTTCTGGATTTTTTTTTCTTTTAAGTTTACAAAATTTTCTAACTAACTTGTTAGTTTTTAAAAAAAAACACCTTTGGAACTTTTGAGTTTAATTTTTTTTTTTTTGTCAGAGTCCATGACGAAGAGCCAGGCTCTAATGAAAGAAAACAGGTGCACTTGAATGACGTCTTCTTATTCTCTCTTAATTCCCCCTCAAAGTGCTTATCATGCCCAGGAACATAGCTTGAAAATGACTGTCCTAAGTCAGTCTCTCATTCCAGTAAGGCTGCTCAGGATTGCTTTCCAGATACTCCTTCAAAATTTAGCAGTGTGACTGTCCAAAGTCAGTAGCACGTTGTTGAACTGGGAAACACACATGAGTGCTAACCTAAAGCTTGCAATAAGTTCTGCCATTTTAAATAGGAAAGAAAACCCACACTGTTCTTCAAAACTGAAAGAGGAACTCCATCCTTGCCTACAGAGGTCATGCACCATCCTGAACTGTTGACTACTGCCAGTCTCTTGCTAGTATTTATTCAGTATTAGGATTTTATATGTGATAAAAGTATGCAATTAAAGAAAGAATAAGAAAAAGGGAAGAAAATACTGTTTAACATTGTGACTTCCCCCCTTCTTTCTGTTGAGGAATTGCAATCTTATTCTTTCCCTTCTCTTTTTAACCCCAAAGTAAACCATCAATTCAATCTTTTTTTTCTTTCAGTAAAATGTTCCTTGCTACTCTCTAAAAATGTCAAATTTAAGTAGGGTGTTGTCCTTCTCTGTAGTCCTCACATCACAGCTTATACTATTTCAACAGAAAGACAAGTGGGAAATTCACAGAACAGAGAAGTGCAGAGAAACAGGAAAATGAAGCAGACAACCTTGTGTCTTAGGAACTCAGTTTTATACACAGGAGGAAAGTTCAAACTGAAACACAAATGTTTAAGAAGTACCAATTAATTCCACAGGGTAAATCCCCCTGCTGGGAATGAGTAAAATCAGTGTAATGTGGATTTACATGAGTATGTCTGATGGGAATGAGGGCAAGAGATTTCATTATAATTCAACAAAAGACACATGCAGTACCACAGCATCCATTCTGATCATCTTGAAATGAAATGATCAGTTTTGCTTTGCAACTGTTATTTGTAAGAGGTCAAAACTGCATTGACAAGCATGTAGGATGCGCTTTGCTTTAATGTAGATTAGTATTATGTGGAAAATTTCAGCAAAATTTAGTTTAAAATAACTTTCTTGTTCTCTGGGTTAGCTTGACTATGGCAAATATTTCAAGGCTATTGTAAAAGGGATGCAATTCACGGTATTTCATATTCATTTCAAACATTTGCGTGTTTTAGGATTGTTATATACTACACGCAAACATACACACACAAACACAATATTTATTCTGTTTTAAAATCTGTGTGGTTTTTGGTATGTGCACAACTGTAAGCATTTTTAAAATAAATTCAGTGATTTCCAAAAGCTAAACATTACTAAAACATAGAATATGTGTGTGTGTGTGTGTGTGTGTGAGAGAGAGAGAGAGAGAGAGAGAGAGAGAGAGAGAATGAGAGAATGAGAGAATGAGAGAATGAGAGAATGAGAGAATGAGAGAAATAGGATCCATTCCTAGAGTAGTAAGAAGTATGAACAGTATAAATTGTTTAGGCATAAACATACATTCAGATTTCATTGAAGGACTATCAGAAATAACATATCGATTCATCTTGCCCAGCAACACAACATGAGTTCTTAGGTTAGCCTGCAATAAAAATAGGGGGCACAGTCCATTAGTATCCATAAAACTGGTATAACTATTAGTATTAGGATTTATCTTGGAACCATGGCAATAATAGTAAATCATGTTTCCAGGTAGATGGCAGTGCAATTATAGGAACTAAATGCAAAACCTGGGCTTATAGTTGCAGAGTATAGCAACATAAGATCTCAAGGATGCTATGGACAATTTACTCTCTTTGATTCTGCAATAGGATGAAGCCTCCGTTTAGCGGACCTCAATATAACGGGCTTTGCAGGAAACAGAGGAGATATTTATGTAGTTTGTGTGTTGACCTTAATATGCAGATGATGTCAATTGCATTGACTGACATCATTTGTTACACAACAATGTCCTGATGAAAATAGACAACAATGACATCATTTATTCAACGACATTATTATGCAAAATATGTACAGATAGTCCTCAACTTATGATCATAATTGAGCCCAAAAGACACCAATGACATCATTTATTCAATGCCATTATTATGCAAAATATATACAGGTAGTCCTTGACCTACGACCACAACTGACCACATAAGCTGAGACATTTGTTAGTGAGTTTTGCCCCATTGTACAACCTTACTTGCCACAGTTGTTATGTGAATCACCACAGTTGTTAACTTAGTAACACCGTCGTCAAGTGAATCTGGCTTCCCCATTGACTTTGCTTGACAGAAGGTTACAAAAGATGATTACATTACCTCAGAACACTACAACTGTCATAAATATGAGTCAGTTGACAAGCACTTGAATTTTGATCACATGACCGTAGGGATGGTACAATGGTCATAAGTGTGAAAAAGGGTCACAAGTCACTTTTCTTCAGTGCCCTTGTAACTTCGAACGGTCATTAAATGAACTATTGTAAGTCGGGAACTACCTACACATTTTCCTGATAACATATGTTCCTTTATAATTGACATTCATGCATGACAGACATCCATTCTCCCAATTAGAGAATTAGGAGATGGTTTCACCAACCCATCACCAAAGATGGCCAGACTATGGAACTATGGCCATCTTTGGCAGTGATTTGGTGAAATCATATCCCCATGCTCTAATTGAGAGGGTAAATATCTGTTATTCGGAAATAAACCTCCGTTTGGTTATCAATGACAGACACTCGCAGATACAGAACTTTTATTATACACATTAGAAAACTACAACATTACATTACTTTTTGACATAATCGCCATTGAGGCACTTGTCATAACATCTTACAAGATTTGAAATTCCTTCTGCAAAAAAATATCCTGCCTGGGAATGAAGCCATCCTGTAGCAGCATCGTGAACCTATTCAGTGTGTTTTGTGCTCCTCAGAAAGGAGTTTTGGTACCCAACAAGCACAGAACGTGCGGTATCCCAAATTTTCTGTCACTATCTCATACAAAACAGTCTGAGAAATTTGGGGAAAGTGTAAAGAAAGTGCAGATATCATGAACGGACAGACTTCATGGACCTTTTTGTCAATTTCCTGCACGAGTTCATCGCTGACGACAGATGGGAGGCCACTTCTTGCCTCATCGTGCACATCAGTTTGTCCATCTTTAAACATGTGACACCACTGACACACGACACCTTCACTCATCACGTTTGGTCTGTAAACATTACACAGTTTGTGATGAATCGCAGCTGCCAAAAGTTTTTTCACACACAGGAATCGTATTACTGCACGCACTCCACATTTGGAAGGATTTTCTATGGCAGGGTTCATTTTCAATTGATCTAGCAGACAAGTCAACTGCAACACAACCTTCTCCTTCCACTCCTCACTGCCTACTGAACTACTGCGCACGGCACCATAGGAACAGGTTTTGCTTTCCCCGCCTATTTCTCACACATGCTCAAACAGAGGTTTATTTCCAAATTGCCCTCCTATTTTGCATAATATGGAACTATCCTCTAATAGAGAAAGACGGCCAGGTTAAATACTTGTCGTAAAAAGTCTTGTTTTTTTCAATCTGAACTTATTTCTCAATCAGTGGGCCACTATTTTTGCCCCAAAGGCAATCTAGCAGGATTCAAACAATGGAACCATTCCTAAGAAGAGCCTTTGTGATTCCATAGCAGCTGGAGGGGTGAAATTTAGATGAAATACATTACGTTCCCATTCTTCTTCTAATTTATTACAAGAAGATGTTTGGCAGAGAAGGGATCTGGAAATTTGCCATTAAACTGCAGTAAACTTTGCAAGTTAACGCTGATGGCCTTTGAGCATTAGCCTACCCAAACAGAACGCTGCTACATTTGTAGAATTATCAGGATAATGGATCCTGGCATTTCCCTCTTACCATCTTTACAAATGTCACTTTTCATTCCATTGTAAATTAAACTACTTTCATCCAAATTTCCAAAAGAGAGCTTCTTCGCAGTCTCCAAGCCTCCTCGTCTGTTCTGCTGTTAACAGAAAGAAAAAAAAATATTGTGGCAAGGATTTGCAAGCATATTGGGGAAAATGCATCATTATAGACCTTATATGAAGGGTATAGGAATTAATCATAAAGGATTAATTTCATGTCACTTTCTTCCTGGTCGGGGTTAAAGAGGCCAATGAATGAAGAACAAGACGATCAAATTAAAGTGTGTTAAATTTGTGCCCTTGAATGAGCTAATGAAACATTATTAAAAAAAAAGGAGAGCTGCAAAGGTGAAAACCCCATTAGGCCCAAGTGAGCAATGCCACCTTCTATCACCTGAAGCTTTTCCCTTCGATATTTCTCCACTTATTATAGGTAGATTTTTATCCACTTAATAGGTTAAGTTTGCAATCCTCCCTCCATCAATTATTCACTCCAGAAAGTAACCTTCTCTCCACAAGGAGCAAGGGGGAAAATGTGTATACTTAATCTCATTTATGCTTTTAACCAATTTATGCCAGCATCATGTATTTAAATTAGCTTCGGTGTGCTTTCATATATTATAACCATATTTCAAAGCAATTTGCACAAATGCCAACAGAGGAGCCAACTATACGTATCATGTGTTTGAAGATTATAAAGTCTCCAGATGCCTTTGTAAAGCAAACCTTTCATGAATAAATCAGGAAACATCCTGATGCAGGCTTTATATAGAGAGCAAGGTATTCTTATTTAGGTCACAGTGAGGATCCGCCAGGTTTGCTAAAATGGAACAAATCCCCAGCGTATATATGTCAGATGTGCAACATTTTATAAGACAAGCAAACATCGCTAAGAGTTTAGCCCTTATTGTGTGTTTGCAGCTATAAATGACCCCCCGCTTTAAGAATATTGCTTTGGTCACCTGAGGTGTGAATCAAGTATATTCAGCTCTGTACTGAGCTGGGTACGAGAGGTTTTCTTCTGCAAACCTATCCAAGGTGGTAATGGAAGATAAGTGATTATGTCATCAATTAATGCCTTCCTGTTATCCTAACCCTTATAGCTTTATAAGAACTACGAAGAGTGGTTGCTAAGGGTATGTAGGAGAAGGGCAGACAGAGCTGGGTGTGTGGAGTTAAGCGGTTAGAGTCTTTACATTGCGACAAACAATCCCAGTCCAGGCCCTCCTTGAATTCTATTCTCTGGTGCCAAAGTAGTAAAAGAAGTCCTCAACTTACAACAGTTCGTTTAGTGACTGTTCAAAGTTACAAATGGCACTGAAAAATGTGACTTATGACCGTTTTTCACAGTTACGACCTTTGCAGCATCCCCTTCATCATCGTATGATCAAAATTCAGATGCTTGGCAACTGGTTCATACTTATGATCGTTGCTGGGTAATAATGAGCCAGCATTTATAACACATTTTGGATCCATTGCTTTTTCCTGAATTTCATTTATAAAAGATCTACAACAAAAAGCAAACAAAACCTAGGATATAAGAATATACTGATTATTTTAACAAGCTTGAAATTTTAACAAGCTTAAAAAGTTTGGTCACAAAGTGGAAGAATGGAATATAAAAATGTTTTTTTTCTTTTCTACATTGAAATTTGTTTTGTTTTTAGCATCATTCTTGGAATAAAGGGATTGTTCCTGGAAAATTCATGCCATCTTACACATGGATAAAAATGAGGAGGACAACCTGGAGAAAGAGAAATTCACATATAATTCCATATTTGGACATGAAGCTCACTTTGAATTGTTGGCCAGTCAATATCTCATCTCAATACTTTCATCACCGTTATTTATGATTTGGAAATTGACATTTCCAAAGTTACTCTATTTTGAGCCTTTGTTAATCTCTTTGTCTCTCTCTCTCCTCCCCCCTCCCTATACTTTGTCCTTAGCAATGACTTATGGACCATTCGGCCTGTTCTCCCAGCAGATGCCCACAAATGAGCCTCCCATTTCAGAATTCCACTGGAAACATTTATTTCAAGGTTCTAAGGGAGTGTAAAAGTAAGCTGATAAGATCAAAGCCTCTTTAGACAATCCCTTTGGAGCTGGCAGGCTAGATCAATATTATTTCAAGATTTTGACATGACCCCAAACTACAGAAATGAAGAACTAAAAATGTAGACACACTTCAATGAATCATATGTATTTTCGTCCTTATTCCCACCTCTCACCCCACAATGAATTTTTCCTGGAAACCTGACTTGTGGTCCATGAATCCTGCCTCCTTGGCTAGTAACCCAACTGGACAATGACTCTAAACTGAAGGCCAATCATCTCATCGTATAGTTCCCATACCAAGAGCACAAAGCCCTTCTTGATTAGGATTTATATAAGATGTTTCTTTTCTTTCTTTTAGGTCTCTACTATTCACTCTACGGATTTCTAAATCCTCTAAAAGAACACAACTTTGCTTATTACTAAGGCACAACTGATACTACATAGGTTGCACCTCCTCCTCAAATCCTGCTCTGCTGCCTCATTATTGCAGGATGGAATAGGGAAGTATACCTGGGAAGGATGGATGAATAAATAATGCTGGAATATACTTCCAAGAATATATATAATCAAACAAGATCATCCAAGATAAAAAAAAAGTCATACCAGACACCCAGCTAAAGCAAGCAGATATCTATAATGGGCAGCAGCAATATAGGAAGTTGCTAGAGGAGGAGGATCACTTTAGTGACAATGGCAATGCATCATTTCATAATGCATGGGAGAAATTATTGATAAACCAAGTCTGTATTTTACCAAGAAAACCACATGGACAAAGTGATTGATGATACAGTACCAGATAATGTACCCCTCAGATCAGATGCACTCAACATGCTACAGAGGAATAGCTGAGAATACTAATGGTGTTTATGAAATGGTAGATTAAAGCCTTTGGGATGTCTAGTTGCTGATGTCACCATAAAGGAAAAGAAAATCTGAAGTTGCACAAAGAGAATTACAGTAGGAACATGGAATATAAAAAGCATGAACATGGGAAAGCTCAGCACAGTGAGAGATGAGATAAATCAACTATATGTTGACATCTTAGGCACCATTCAATTGAAATGGACTGGCATTTCACTCAGAAGAACATAGTGTTTACTAGTTGTATCATGAAAAGCAAAGAATGAATGCTGCTGCTTTCATAATCAGGAAGGATATATAGCAAAGACAGTAGTTGGGTAGAATGCAATCAATGACCAAATGATATCAAGTAGACTTTGCGGACAACCCTTTAACATGAGATTATCCAAGTTTATTCTTCAACCATTGATTCAGAAGAAGAGAAGATTGATGAGATTTGTGGTCCAGTTCAGTCGAAATCAATAGAAATGCAAGCAAGAAGTCTTGCTTGTGGATGGAGAAGGGCATGCTGATGTTGAAATCATGCTGTAACAGCCAAGACATGGCTGGAGGCTGTCTGTGGAGCAGATCGCAAACGGATCATATTCGAGGTCAAACTAAAGCAGCAGAAGAAAGCCAACCACTTTCTATAATATGCTCTTGAGCATATACTCACCGTTTTCAAGGCGAGCATCAAGAATCACTTGGAAGTATTGAAGCTCATTGACAGGGACACAGAATGAGATTAAAGAATGTGGAATGAAATCAGCAATGCTGCTAACGATGAATGTGAAAAGATCTTTCCCAAGATCAAGAAACCGAAAGAAAGAAAGCTAGATGTCTAAATCAACAGTGGAAATTGCTAAGAAGAGGAGAGAAGCCAAATCCAAGAAAAATGAAGACCTAAGGAAGGAACTGGATAAAGAATTTCAGAGAGATTTTTTAAAAAAGACAAGAGGAAATATAATAATATCTGTAAAGACATCAAAGATGGAAACAGGCAGGGAAAAATAAGGACAGTCTTCCAAAAGATTCCAAGCTCAGAAGGAGGTACCAACTTGCTAATGGGCAAACAGTAACTGCTTTCAAGAAGAGCAAACAAAGATGAAAGGAATACACTGAAATTCTCTATATTAGAGGTGTCAACCTTAGATACCTTAAAAGATACCCTCTATTTACAAACACCTCTAGTATTAAAAGATGAAATTTGATAACTTGTTTAATCATTAACAAGTTTAAATCCTAGAGGGATTGTTGGAATATCTACAACATGGCAAGCATCAGAAAAAGAACCCATACAGGTTCTAACCAAATTCTGACAGCAAATCTGGAGAATGATACAATGGACCAGGGTCCCCAACTCCCAGTCCATGAACCAGTACCGGGCCGTGGCATGCCAGCAACTGGTCCACACAAACAAACAAAGACCGATCCGCGGGATGCAGGCAGCACACAAAACCACGCACCCTCCAGTCCGCAGAAAAACCTCTCTCCACGGAACCGGTCCCTGGTGCCCAAAACATTGGGGACCTCTGCAATGGACAACAGGTTGGAAGTAGTCAGCCTATATATCAATATCAAAAATAAGAGGCTTAGAAGGTGCAACACTTTTATACAGTATTCTTAATTTCTTAACGTTTAGGATAATTAAATGCACATTAGAGACATACATGAAAAGGGAGAAACCAGATTTTTTCAACCTGGTTTTACAAAAGGCCAAGAAACATATTGTTGCTGATGTATGCAGGATAACTGAGAGAGGCAAAAAGAAGTCGATATGTGCTTCATGAATTATAAAAAGGCCTTCAGCTATGTCAACCATGACAAGCTGTGGAATATCCTTAGGAAAATGGGAATACCAGAACATCTCATTGTCCTCGTGTAAAATCTGTACATTGGACAGGAAAACCCAGTCCAGATGGAATACGATGAAACAGACTGGCTTCAGCTAGGTGAAGGAGTTAGACAATGCTGTATATCTTCCCCTTATTTATTTAACCTATATCCTGAATATATATTGAGGGAAACTGGATTGGAAGAAGATGGACCTGGTTTTAAAACTGGAGAAAGAAACATCAATAACCTACTTTATCCTAATGATGTTACTTCTAGAGCTGAAAACACAAATGATCTTCTAGCTCTAGTAATGAAAGTCAAGGAGCACAGTGAAAAAAAGAATGGGACTAAGATTAAATCTAAAGAAGGCCAAACTAATGACAACACCAGCCTTAGAACTGTCAATAAAAGCACAAAGTGGAGGATGGATTCCGCATTTTAGTATTGACTGTCAACAGTAAAGCCAAAATTGGACTTTGAAGGAACAGGATAGAAAGAGTATTGATGCTTTTGTAGTTTAGTGTTGGAGAAGACTCCTCACAATGCCATAGAGAGTCAGGAAAACAAACAAACAGACCATCAGACAAATCAATCCAGAGTTCTCATTCAAGGCATAAATGACCTGGCTCAAACTATCATATTTTGGACACATTATGCAAAGACTACTTCTAATGAAAAGTCTATAATGCTGGGAAAGATGAAAAGATAGAGAAGATGGCAACCAGCAGCAAGATGGATTGACTTACTTATAGTATTTATTTACTTTTCACAGATTTATTTTAAATCTTTGGTATGGTGGATGAAATAAAGGGGCTGAAAGCCTGGATAACAGGCTTTTTATCAATCAACAGCCAATCAATAAATACAAATTATTGTTGTATCACAAGAGGTTTTTCAATGAACTTTATAGAAGATTTTGGATTGAATATTGTTGTTCTTGTATATTATATATTTCTGTTATTTCTTATATATTAAATTATTTGTGAGTAGTAGATACTACTTCATGTCTTAAAAGTGATCTCACTGATAAACAATCAGGAACACAACTGCAACCACCACAATTGACTTAAACATACAGTATGCAGTAGGTGCAAATTAGTGATAATAAATGAGTTGAGAGAAATTGAGGATCAGAATATGCTTTTGAAAGGTTATGAACATTGAAACTGACATATCGATTTTAGTATTTTATACTCATCTGTCCCCATATATCTTCAACAAATTTCCCCCATCAGGTTCTCATAATTTTCTGTATATTGTTGCAGCTCATGGGGTTTGTTCTAATTTATTCTCCTATATTCTTTGCCTATTTTTTCATCCACTAGGAAGAACCTTTATTTCCTTTTTTTTTTCCTTTTAAGACACGCATCCCCAATTGTTATCTCTGAACGGAGAACATTTCCTTAAATTCCCAGGCAGTGTGGTTGCTGGTCCCATCAATAGAGAATTATATCCATAGAAAATGTCATAAATATCAAGTGTACCAGATATGGGAAGTCTGCTTTATGTCCATTTTTCTCCAGTTTCTGTATCTGATGATACATTTTTGTTTTCCTTCTTTACCTTAGATTCTAAATTATTTCTTCTCCTTTTAAGACCTCTTGCTTCTCTCTTCCAAAAATTCATCTTCTGCTTTTTTTCTTTTCTTTTCTTTTCTTTCTTTCTTTTCTTTCTTTCTTTTTTCTTTTTTGCATTCTCCTTTCCTCTGTGTCTGCTGAGTGTAATTTCTTTGAATGGTGTGACAAAGCACTTTATTTCACCTGACTTTGTGGCCCTCAGCTCCTGAGCTGTCAGGTCTTCCCTTCACGGTTCTTCTTCCAGTGAGGGTTCAGAAGCTACTTCCAGAGTTAGCAAACTCCGGGAAACCAAACGGGCCTGATAATTGTGATATAATGTACCTGAAAAATTGTGTTTCATGTGAGTTTTATATTCCATAGACATAAGCGCCTCCAAATAAAACATTATCAAAAAATGACAACACAGAGAGCGATCTAAAACTGTAGGAAATTACTGTGAAAAGCTAGTGAACCTGAAGACATCTGGGAATACCATTCATTCAACAGAATTTGGTTTTCTGCAAGGCCTTGACAACCTGATTGTTCCCTCAGGCATTGAGCCATGGATGAGCTCATTTTTTTAATGGTTGGGAATAAGATGGTGGTTAGGCTTGGTTTTACTGTGTTCCTTGTTGTTTCAATTTGGTTGGTTTCTTTTTTTTTCTTCTTGTTTTTTTTTCAGTTTTAACCTTTATGGGGTGGCCATATTAAATAAACAAATAAATAAATAGTATTTCCAGTGATGGCTGTCATGTGAGTGGATGAGCAGAATATGGATAAAAAATAAATAAATAGATGTATTGAGAATACAGGGGTTGCAATTCTTGATACTGTAATCTCAGTACCGATGAACAAGAAAGGCCAAAAGGGACTATGATATCTTTAAAATAAAACTAAGCTCCCAGAACTTGAGTGAAATGAGTGCATATGTATGTATGCCTACACACACACCACTGGCCAATCACATACAGTTGAACAACTTGTATAACACTGAATAACATCTCATGTTACTATTGCAGGAGCTGCATTGGATACTGATGTGTTTCCAGATGCAATTCAAGGTGCTGGTTGTCACCTTTAAAGCCCTACATGGCTTGGGATTGGGTTACCTGAAGGATCACCTTTTCCCAAGAATCTCTACCCATCCAACTCAGTCTAGCAGAATGGGCATGCTGTAGATCTCATCAGAGAACAGAACAGAACAGAACAGAACAGAATAGAATAGGAATTGGAAGGGACCTTGGAGGTCTTCTAGTCCAGCCCCCTGCTCAAGCAGGAGAACCTATACCAGACAGGTAGGAAACCATATACCATTTCAGACAAATGGCTGTCCAGTCTCTTCTTAAAAATCTCCAGTGATGGAGCGCCCACGATTTCTGGAGGCAAACTGTTCCACAGGTTAATTGTCCTCACTGTCAGGAAGTTTCTCCTTAATTCCAGGTTGCTTCTCTCTTTGATCAGTTTCCTACCATTGTTTCTCATTCTTCCTTCTGGTGCTCTGGTGAATAACGTGATCCCCCTCTTCCTTGTGGCAACCCCTCAGATACTGGAACACTGGTGGAGACTAGAACACTGGCCTTTTCTGCAGTAGCCCCTACTTTGTGCAATATCTTCCCCTTGAAAATCAGAATGACTCCAACCCTGTTAGTTTTTCATAAAGGTCTAAAACCCTGGCTGTAAACCTAGGGTGTTGAATGGGCTAAACACTCTATTTCATAGCTTTATTGTTAACTGATCAAGTATCTTGTCTACTAGACATACTTATTTTAGATAAATATTTTTATTTTATTTTTATTCAGTGTTTATTGTTTCAAAATGTTTTCATTGTTTTAACTCTATATATTTTTTTGAAATGTAAGTCACCCAGAGTCATTGAGATGGCCAGCTGTAGGAACTGAATGAATAAATAAATAATAATGAATAAATAAATAAATTCATTCGGTTTTATTTTCTTGAAAAGGGAAGCGATTATTTCTGGAGTGGGGTAGGACCTGAGCAGGTGGTAAAAGGTACTAAATTACTAATGGACTATCCAGTGCTAATTTTTTGACAGTTCCCTGTGATTAAGCACAGCCCAGAAAGGATCAGTGCTAACAGACTGTAGTTCTTTGAAAACCCAGTAGACTAAAATTCTATAAAGAAATAAACAGTCCATTTCCATAAATTCCTGATGTCTGAAAACACATGAAAATAGTCAATAAATT
This sequence comes from Azemiops feae, assembly GCA_023970755.1. Lineage (NCBI taxonomy): Eukaryota > Metazoa > Chordata > Lepidosauria > Squamata > Viperidae > Azemiops > Azemiops feae. The sequence continues at coordinate 5,555,785 of JALGBA010004228.1, read as the reverse complement.
GTACTTTAAATTGGAGTCAGAAAAGTTGATAATTTGAAGGCAACTATTTAAAATGATGGTTGTTAAGAGAGAGAGAAAGAAGATGTAGGCTTCCAACAGTTTTGTTGTAGTAATTAATATTTATAACTTGCCAGCCATTGATTGTTTCAATTTGGAATCACACATAAAGCCGTACTTAGGATGTTCTGTGCCATCAGCCAAACTCCATCTTTTAGCAATTAATTTCTCTTCCTCTAGGAGAAGAATACTCAGGCCAAGTCAGGATGTCATTTAAGTGGCATCCCCTTATTGCTGTTGCTGGCAACTCATGCTTTGGAGAGAAGGTAGGAGGACAGCTTAAAGAATTATGTTCTCAACATCCCAACCTTCTTGGACCAATTTCTGAGAACCAGAATGAATTTCTGGAAAGAATGGCAGGGAGGTGGAGAGAAGGAGGTTTAATCCTTTGTCCACCAAATTCTACTTATGGGACTCTCTCCTATTAGACAATGAGGGGGAAGATTATATTTGTCACTTTTTTCTTCTCCTTTTCTCTGATTCCCCTAAAACTGCTGTAACCTTTTGGGGAAGCTCTTTGGAAGAATGCAGGATGCAGAACTAAACCCTTTCAGCAAAAGGGGAAAAAAACTTCCACTGTTGAAAGGAACACTCCAAATCTACCCTTGTATATATAGTGGTACCTTAGTACTCATCGTTAGTTGCTTCCAGAAGGCACAAGGAATACTAAAAACAATGACTACCAAACAAACCATGTAACTTACCATGTGACCCTTTGTTTTGGCCAGAAAGGATAGTGAGTCACAAAGCAGCCAACACTGACAATTTCTACCTTGCATGTCGAGTACCAAACAAACGACGTATTGGGACAAAAATTTACATCAAAATGCGTCGAGTACCAAATTTGACATTTTGAAGCTGTCGAATACTGAGGCATGACTGTATATGATGCATTAGAGCAGGTGTGTCTAATCTGTGGCCCATGAACGCGTGCAGCCCTGGACAGCTAGTAACGCAGCCCCACAGGAACCCCCCCCCCAAAATAAAGGAAGTTTGTTATTTCTATACATTAACTATATTATATATTTTATATGCAGATTAAGACATTCTTCTTCACTTAGTGCAGACCAGACAAGCACTTGCATTAGAGCAACGCAACATTGACTTCTTGCAAGTGAGACTACAGCATCACTTTGCTATTCATTCAAGCAGTCCAGTTTTTTCAGACTTCCCTCTGAGCCTGAGGAAAACAATGGTGTTCCTTTAAAAGGTAACACATAACACAATTTTTAAACCAACGTCATTTTTTTTAACAGAAATGCAACCATGCGCTGCATCAACAGAAGTATAGAGAGAAGACCAATAACTTTTCATCTTTGTTTTGCATTGATCAGGCCACACCTAGAATATTGTGTCCAGCCTGGAAATTTTAGAGTATATTGAGAATTTTGAGAATATTGACAAATTGGAGTGTGCCTAAAGAGTAACCAAGAAGATAAAAGCATTAGAAAGAAAAACAAATGAGGGGTGGTTGGAGATACAGCGTATGTTTGTCCCAGAGAAGAGAAGATTGAGAAGAATCAAGATTTTGGTCTTCAAGAATCTGAAGAACTGTCATTTAAAACAGAATAGTCCCAGAAGACAGGATAGGAAATAATGGGTTGAAATTACAAGGAAGTAGATTGCACATAGATGTAAGGGAGGAAATCCTAATGCTAAAAGCTGTTCAATATGAATCTAACTGCCTTAAGAGGTGGTGTGTTTTCCTTCACTGGAGATATTTAAAAAGAGGTTCAAAGGATTATCTTTTGGAGATGCTGTATGGTGGATTCCTTCACTGGCCGAAGTTGGATTGGTATCCCTTTCAATCTTTATGTTCTATGATTCTATTAATTCTAAAGAAGGCATAATCTTGTTAGGAATATACTGTTACCTTGAAAGAGGCATCAGGCATCATGTAACTTAAATAACTTTCCCTAGCAGACTTCAATGCCTAAGGAAACCAAACAAGAACAAAACTGGAACTGGAACTGTTTGCTAATGTTTGCTCCATGCATTTTATTTCTGCACATATCTGATTACTAAATCTGAGTCATTGCTATTTGGATAGCAGCCCCATGAGCTATATCTTACGTATAGGTGTCTGTGTGTTTCCTTCATATTCCTGCAATTGAACTTTATTTAGTCTTTTGGTTACTTAGAATACATCCTACTCTATAAACTTTTTGCCTGTTTGCACTGTTTACACTTTTCTTTAGTCTGTAGGGGAATAAACACAACTGGGTTCATTGACTTCCCAACACAATGTCCATATGATATCTTGGAAATACATTTGACAGTATTCCCAGTTGTCTAGGAATCCTGGATTTATAATTTCATTATTTGGGGGGGGGGGGGAATCAGTTTGGGAAGGCTAATGCTGCTAATAAAATAAGGCTACTGTTTGAGGAATATTATTAGTAATTGATACTTAGGGCTTTTTAAAAGTTTCAGTGACCTAAACAACTATTTTTCTCAATTTACCTTATAATAAGATTACCCATACATAGCAATACAAAAAACACTAGATGCTTTGGTGTAGTGGTTAAGGCACCAGTCTAGAAACAAGGAGATTGTGAGTTCTAGTCCTACTTTAAGCCAATTCCTCTCTCGTAGCCCTAGGAAGAAAACAATGGCAAACCATTTCTGAAAAACCTTGCCAAAAAAACTGCAGGGACTTTTCAGGCAGTTGCCATGAGTCAAAATCTGACTTGAAGGAACAAACATTTCCTAAAATCAATGGAACTCAAATAAACCATTTGAAGTCATGCTGTCGTAAGTGGGTTTCCCCAGGTGTAAATTTGCTGCAGGATAAGCATCCAAACTTAAAATCTATGTAACACCAGTATCAAATTCTTTAATAGAAAAAGATAAATGTTCATCTTTTCCATATTTCCCTAGCCTAATCACCACGGATTATCGTTTTTTGGCCTAATTCTCACATTCATTCTGAATAGGGAGAGGAGATAACAGAAGAGCAGGATGAAGGGTAAAAATTAAAAAAGAAAGTTAAAAATAGTAGCAGCTTAATAGATGCATGTAGATTTATCTAAGTCAGTAAGTTAAGCTCAAAGACTTCATGGTTGCAACAGCTGGCAAACAATGGCAAAGGATATTGCGCAATTACTTTTACAGGATGGATTTTATTGCTTTCCTTTTCCAATGACAAAATGATGCTGAGGATTTTTATTTTTTTTAAGGGTGGGAAGATAAGCGAAGTTGAACAAATTCATAACTGAAGATGCTTGATAAAATTAGTGATTCTGAAATTGAGTATAGATCTGTTTTTCATCACAGTTTCTACCCAGAATTGTTCAGGGCCTGAAAGTGATTTGTTTTTCCCTTTTTTCCCTCACTACGTACAAACTCCATAACAGATAACAAGTTCAAGTGAGAGTTAGATATTTTCAGCATTTCAGAAAATAAAAGCTGTGGGTTCATTTAAATTTCAAAACAATAAATGTAGGAAGCTCAGTAGGTGGTCACTGATGAAATGTGCATTTTCATTCAAGGCCATTCATAGTAACTAATATATTTTTCTCTCTAAAAATACTCGTTCTAAATCACGTTTGCCATCTTAACCACAAAAACTCTATATACAGGTTACTCCAGTGGCGACATGTCTCAACTGCCTGTTGCCACACTGTGCACCCTTTCTCCAAATTTACTGGGAGCCTCAATACCACCACTGAGGGATGATGCAAATCCTTACAAAAGCCAGACTTAACTGTGAACTTAATCCCTTGACATAAGATATTCAGTGCTTCTTTTAGCTAAATGGCCAGATAATACACCTAAGTAAAATTAACACGCTGGTGTTGTCAGTAGCAAAGAATCAGGACCATCTCAGGTTGCAGCATAGACGTTTTATTCATTCCTGTGCATAAGAATCTGGTCAACTAAAGTTCAACACTAAATTGGTGCCAGATAAGGGTCAATGGAATTCAGGAGGAGTGGGACTTGAAGTGCTTCTGGAAATGCAACAATTCTAAACTGATGATGTGTTTAACTCCATTGCCCAGTTCTGCCTGCTCTTCTCCTACAGTTGTAGATGTAGATGTAGTTGTAGATGTAGACAGTATTTGAACTTTTGATAGAATGAACAAATCTCAGATCACATTTTTTCCCATGTCTCGTTCTTTTCTTTTGTGGATTATATGACGTCCTTCTTCCAGGAGCCCTTTTGGCTAACAAATGAGTTAAAAGTGCTATAAATAAATGAATAAAACTGCCAGTTGGTTTCTTGGTAGAACTGATTTCTTTTTAAGGCAATTAAGCATAAATATATGCTCCCTATAACAAAACTGGGAGAAACAACCAAAAATGGCTAAGTAAAAGTGTTTCATCATCTTTAATTAAATCTTCCATTAAAAAGTAGACCAAAAGCACTTATAAATTTAGGCAACTATAAGATAAGCCACCAGTTTTGCATTTTTAAAAATAACATTTCCCAATCTAGTGTTTTCTACATTTAGTGTACTTTAACCTACATAATATGAGTCCTGGACTTTGCTTTTAGAATATCCAAAGACCAACAGGTGATGTACTAATTTTATCTCATAGACACCTTTTGACCTAAATTCATTATTATATGTTTAGTCATTCCTTACGCAAATTAATTGGAAAGATTTTCCTATTGTTCTAATATTTTTCCCAATTGTAGTTGATTCTGGTAGGCAAAAGTTTAATGTGAGGCATTGGTGAACCTTGTGTTCACCTTCTGTAAGGCTTTTCAAGAAGGTCAGGATGTAGAACACCACCTATAAGAAGCTGAACCAAATCCTGATTGTTATAAACCATCATCATTTTACTGGACTTTCTTGGGATAATCAAAGACAAATTAAATTAAAGCAGAGCTTTGCCGATGTTTCAACTTTGCTTTATATCTGAACTCCGCTACTGAATTATTATTCTCAAGACAATTTAAATATGAGCACTGTGCAAGTAATTGTGCCCTTATAACGTTTAGAATATGCTACAGAAAATCTATACAAAACCACTCAGACATTTATATAGAAGAGGGAGTCAAGCTATTCTCCAAAGCACCTAAAGGCAGGACAAGAAGCAACGGATGGAAACTAATCAAGGAGACAAGCAACCTAGAACTAAGGAAAAATTTCCTGACAGTTAGAACAATTAACCAGTGGAACAGTCTGCCTCCAGAAGCGGTGAATGCTCCAACACTGGCAGTTTTTAAGAAGAGACTGGACAGCCATTTGTCTGAAATGGTATAGGGTTTCCTGCCTGAGCAGGGGGTTGAACTAGATGACATCCAAGGTCCCTCCCAACTTTATTATTATTATTATGTTTGTTGTTGTTGTTGTTGTTGTTGTTGTTGTTATTATTATTATTATTATTATTATTTGGATGGATGAGAAAAATTTTCACCAATCCTACTGAGAGTAGATTTGGGATTTTCATTCCCAACAGATCTGGTCATTGAAGGAGAATATTTGTAGCTCAGGGTGAGGGGTCCTTGGTGCTCTCTGAGCTTGCTTATTTTCTTGCAGACGTTTCATTACCCTAACTAGGTAACATCATCAGTGCTTTTCGTGTTCTGTTATGGATAGTGGGCGGCTGAACATGTTGACCATCCATTCAGGTTCTGATGTTTCTTTGGTTCTGGAATTGAGTTTCTGGAATTTGCTTTGGAGTTTGGTTTTTCTTTTCCCAGAGCATGTCTCTGGGATGTATTCATGATGGTAGTGGCCAGTCTCTCCATGCGCTCTGATATGATGGTCTGTCCCAACTGTTCTTTGAGATTGGCTATGGTGTGCAGATATTTCTTTAGCACTGATGATGTTACCTAGTTAGGGTAATGAAACGTCTACAAGAAAACAAGCAAGCTCAGGGAGCACCAAGGAGCCCTCAGATCTGGTCTTATCCACTTAATAATTGTCCAACCTTGGGGGTGGGGAGAGGAATCCTTTTCCTAAAAATGAAAGGGATGAAGTTTCATTTCCTAAAAATGAAGTTGGACAAGATGGCCGGATAAATCTTGGGCTTTTCTTTCTTTTTACGTTTAAGAAGATCTATGCGCTCATAGCAGTATGGGGGTCTCAATTTGTTTGTCCTATGCAGCACTCCTTGAAAGGATTATATAATAACCATCATATGATCATCTAGTCCAGGGGTAGGCAACCTTGGCTCTTTTATGACTTGTGGACTTCAACTCCCAGAATTCCTGAGCCAGCATGGCTGGCTCAGGAATTCTGGGAGTTGAAGTCCACAAGTCATAAAAGAGCCAAGGTTGCCTACCCCTGATCTAGTCAGTCCAAGAAGTGTGGCACAGAAATAGAAAGTCTGGGGGAGGAGAATCCATCAGCTGTTTTTTTTAATTTTCTTTTCAGCATCCAGTCAGGGTGGATTCTTTATGTTTAATGTTAGATTAATTTGACATTTGGGTCATTTTGTTACCTTTTTTGTAGACAATTTTTTCCCCTTTTTGTTGTTAGTACTGGATGTACATTTTTTTTTATATTTTACTCTTGTTGATAAAACAAAATAAATATACATTAAAAACAAAGAAAGAAATAGAAAACCCAATACTACTGAAACGAGAGAAGAAACAAAAAAAAAAGGGGGGGGGGGGCGCAAAAGCCCAGCCATCTCATATAGCATTCTCTGCCTCTAAACTGATTAGTAAATTTATGTCCCAACTTCTTACTAAAGATCCAGACATCAATCTGTTGGGAGTGGAATTCTGGCCTGGAAAGTAGGCAATAGAGGGGATCAGATTTACATTGATCTGCATATTCTTCGTCAGATGATGTAGAAACAGCTTATAAATATAAGAAGCTCAAGCACAGAGCCCAAAGCTGCCAATAAAGGCTTCTGTATTCTCTTTCATTTTCTCCATGAATTCACAAATGAATGTCTTTACACAATCTGGTTTTTTGCCCAGAACTGTATTGTCTTTTAGGATGCAGACATTTATAGTCTAGTTCTGCAACAATTCCTTGTTTACAATTGTCTGTAAAACATGAAGCTTTGTAAAGCCTTCCAACAAATTTCTCTGTGGTATAAAACCTATAACCACTCTTGTGAGTTAATGGGCTGTTATTTTATGCGGAGGGTTATGAATTTGCATCTAAGACAAATTCCTGTTTATTTCTCTTGGTTTGAAGAGTTTATGAGTCAAACCTCTCTTCAGAAAAACTGGGAAAGATTTCAATCGGAATAGCAGCTGGTGGTGGAAGAAGGGTGCCTAGGTAACATAAATACTTTCCCAAGGTTGCTTCACAGCTTTGGATTTTTGTTGAGTGTGTAGCACTAGGAAAAGATGAGAACTGGTAAGCAGTGGAAGATTTGGACCAGCCTTTCCCAATTTGGCACCATTCAGTTTTGTTGGTGTTATTTATTTAATTCAGTTTAGATTCTGCATGATTCCCATTGACTCCAGGAGGTTCACAAATGGTAAAATAAAAACTATGATTCCCAGTAGAGGTTAGATGCTCAATTCCTCCTGCTGTTCTTCCCTTAAGGCAGCTTTTTCCTGCCAAATGAGAAGCAGTCTGCACAATCTCTGCTCTCTAGGTGCAAACCTATACAAAGCCAGGATTTCCCACGGAACTTACTTCGTGCCCTAATACTAGGAACTCAGCTTTCCCTTTACTGGATTTAATCATATTCTTTTACCTCTAAACGCAGGGAACTCTTCAGATATATCCTCAATTGAACTGGATCTGACAAATATGAAAATAAAGTTGGACTGATGCATTGGTGGTACAGGTAGCCCTTGACTTATGAACACAATTGGGACTAGAATTTCTATTGCTAGGCAAGGTGGTTTTTAGAGGAGCCATGCCTGAGTTTATCTTTTTGTCACAGTTATTAAGTGAATCATTGCAGTTAAGTGAATCATGGGTTTGTTATGTTAATCCAACTTCTACCATTGACTTTGCTTGTCTGGTTGGGAAGGTCGCAAATGGTGATCTCATGACACTGTAAGCATTATAAATACACTGTAAGCATTATAAATACATGCCAAGCACCTGAATTCCGATCACATAATCATGGGGATGCTGCAATGGTCATAAGTGTGAGGACCAGTCAAATTCACTTTTTTCAGTGACACTGTACTTTCAACTATCACTAAATGAATGATCGTAAGTCAAGAACTTACACACAAGGAGAGAAGCAACCTAGAATTCAGGAGAAATTTCCTAACAGTGAGAACAATTAACCAGTGGAACGACTTGCCTCCAGAAGTTGTGGTTACTCCATCACTGGAGGCTTTTAAGAAAAGACTGGGTAGCCACTTGTCTGGAATGGGTCTCCTGCTTGAGCAGAGGGTTGGACTCACTAGAAGACCTCCAAGGTCCCTTCCAACTCTGTTATTCTGTGTTTAGAAATAGATTCTGTTATTCTGATACTGTATGCCTTCTTTCTCTCCTGGGCAATTTCAGTGAAAAATTTTATGTAGCTTTTAAAAAGCATATTTAATTTTGACATCTCTTGGTAGGACGGAAAAAGACTTCTGACTGGATAGCCAATGCTAGGCAGTAAAGATCAGAGATTGTTAATCTAATATTTTTCAGACACATGAGACAGGAATTGTTGGAAGTTGGTTCAAACATTTGTGTACAAGATGGAGCTGAGCTGAGCAGGGATAGCTTTCTGTATCCCCATCATGATATCCACAGGAAGAAGGCAACAGGACCACCAATGATACATTTTATTTATTTATTTTTCACATTTTTTAAATTGCCCATCTCCCTGAGATTGTATGAAAAGATGGAGTTTAAATTATGGATCATAATACAAGTTTCATCATGCCGGGATCTTCACAGATTGGAACAGTTGCCAATGATTTCCACATACACTATACCAGGGGTATCAAACTGCCAGCCCGCGGGCCGGATGCATCATAGCAAAACCATGCCCACCCCATTGCTGGCAATGGCAAAAAAGTCACGATACATCGCAATACGTCACGTGATGTTGCGAGTTTGATATCCCTGCACTGTACTATAAGACAGATCTCTGGGGCTGAGTTTGGAGCTAAGAAAGAAACAGGAATGCCTCAAAAACTATAAGTGGATTGATATTTCCATTAGTTTTACCTGGGAAAAGGACATTTAACCTTTCAGTCTCATATTCTGGGGAAAAGATTCAAAATGGTTGTCAGAGACACACACACACACACACAATGTATAGAAGAATCTTAGAACTTATAACATTCTAACAAAAGAATACTAGAAGTTCTAAGATTCTATAACTTTATGTTCTTGACAATAAACCTAAATAATGATAGTTATTATGAATCTTTCTTTCTGAGTTGGATTTTGTTGCCATCTACCTTGCTATCTTTTGGGGAAAATTCTAAAAAAAAACACCTTTAAAACAATTCAGACTTTCCAATATTGCTTTAATCACACAGACCTTAACTTTCCAGTTTCTTGTTTTCACCCTCCAACTAAGTAATAGCAGAATCAGATCAGTTAACACCATCAAAAAGCCACGTTCCTTTCTTGTCTTTAAAGCAGAACAGCGAAAGGGAAAAGGAAAAAAAAAAAAGGAGGAAAAAGGAAGAGAGCAATCACAAGGCCCCAGGGTTCTCCTGAAAACAAGTTGTTCTGTGAATTAAAAAGCGAACCTTTGTTTGTGATTCCGCTCCTTTCCAGATGGTACACGGTGATGGCATACACCTGTTCGGTGTCAGCCATGATGCCTGGTAACATATGGCAGTTCACACATACTGCTCAGGCAGAAGGAAGCCGGGCCTGTTGGTCACCTGGGCTGTTTTCATATAGTGTGACAGAAGCTGTGGGAAATTTTTGAAGCTGACAGGAAACCGATGTTTCTCTTCCCGGCTGGAAGATGTAGATGCCTTCAAACACCCAACAGCTGTACCTCTGCATTTCCACGCTAACAGAAGCAAAACATACACCAAAAGAAGAACGTCAGGCAAAAAAGGGGCATATTTTCAGGACTTCCTGTAAGGCTTCATTATACAATATAATTAGAAGGGCAGCCGAATTAGATCTGAACATTGGCATGCCTTTTAAAAATCCAACTCTCAGGTTTCTTAACTTCAAAGCTCAGTGTTTTACTTGGGTTTATTTGTATTTATATTTTTATTTGCAAATAACATTTTAATTCATTAATTATGTATCTATGTATCTAGATATATATATACTTTCTTTTTTCTAATTTGGAAAAGGACTTTCTGTCTGTCTGTCTGTCTGTCTGTCTGTCTGTCTGTCTGTCTGTCTGTCTGTCTATCTATCTATCTATCTATCTATCTATCTATCTATCTATCTATCTATCTATCTATCTATCTATCTATCTATCTATCTATCTATCTATCATCTCCGGAATAAGGTATAATAAAAGCAATACAAATATAGCCTTCCACTAATACTAGTCAAGCCTATAAGGTTTAAAATAGGAAAACATTATTAGCACAGCAGTGCAAGATCTCTATTTAGAAATTCTGATTCATATTAATGCTAAACTAAAAAATGTTAGGGTAAAATTCAGTAGACAATAGAGAATGAAAGAAGAAAATAATTAAAATTAAGCAACAGTAGCACATGTATGCAAGACTGGTCCTCATTGGATCTATTCCTGATGGATTTTACATGTTGCCACACAAATCGAGTTGATTTTAAATGTTATGGAGGGATTGTAGTCTGAGGCCTGACAACTTTAAAAGTTTTGAGGAAAGAAGAGCCTTTCAAATGTCTTTAAGAAAGGAACACTGAAGGAGAAAGCTTTCAACTTGCCCAGATTCACAAGGGCATACTTCTTCCAAACACTTTGTTCAGTAAATTAAAAGCCCTTCTGTTCTTTTGGGACTTCTAGTTGTGTAAAATACACTGCAGGTGATACTATATGACTGCAGCTGTCAGCAAAAAGAAGATTTGGTGCCCTATATAAATCAGGCTGCTGCTCTTATTCAGTGTTTGCAGTTTAAGAGCAGAACTAGGCTGTTGAGATCCCTGGGAGAAATCCTAAAGATACTGAATTTACCATCAGTGACCCGTTCTATACAGATTGGGCTCCAACTCTAGGATTCCAAGTGAAAAATAATCACCAATAACTGAATGTAGATATATTTCAGCTACCCACATTCACTCTCCCTCCTCCCCCTACATGTAATGGGAGATCTGGAATGCAGTTCTTAGAAATTTAGATGGGATGCAATCCAGAAAAGCGCTATTAAGGAAAGAAGCCAACCAAGTAGTTTGCTTTAATTAATTTGCGCACACTGGAATTAAATTGGACAGGGAAATTCACCTTTATGTAGAGAGTGCCTATCCCTGCACCAGGTGTGTTAGGAATCACCTTACCTGATTTCTAAAGAAAGAGGCTTCCCCCCCCCTCCTTTCATTTTCACCTCTCAACCCAGCTTCAGTTGTTCTCTTGGATTGCTACCCTTAATTTTTTAGCACTGACCAGTGTTATGTCTGCTCTGGTTCTCTATCCTCTTGAGTTTTGGGATTCTGACTGAAGAGAAACTTTGTTTTAACCTTGCATTCCTTTATTTCTGCCTTCTGCTCTCTTCCTGGCTTGTTTATTTGTTTATTTATTTATTAAATTTGTTTGCCAGCCATCTCGCTGTAAGGCCATTTTACAGCTCGACTGAGATTGACTGATTGATCGATTTAATAAATACATGTATAGGATACCCATCTTGGATACATGACTCTGGGTAGCTAACAATAAGCCATGTTTTTAGTGCTTTGCAAAAGGCCAGCAAGGTAAGGACAAATATTATTTCTTAGGCAATGATGTTCCAGAAGAAGGGTGCCATGGCAGAAATGGTTGGTTAAAATGACTGAGATAGGTATGTCCTGGTAGTGTACAGGTAGTCCTCAATTTACAACAGTTCATTTAGTGACCGTTCAAAGTTACAACGGCATTGAAAAAGGGGACTTATGACCGTTTTCCATACATACGACCATTGCAACATCCCCATGGTCGTGTAATGAAATTTCAGATGCTTGGGAACTGACTCACACATTTGTGATGGTCACAGTGTCCCAAGGTCATGTGATCCCCCTTTTGTGACCTTCTGATAAGCAAAGTCAAGGGGGAAGCTAGATTCATTTAACAACGATGATACTAATTTAACAGCTGTGGCAAGAAAAGTCGTAGCATAGGGCAAAACTCATTTAACAAATTTCTTTCACTTAGCAACATAAATTTTGGGTTCAATTGTGGTCGTAAGTGGAGGACTACCCGAACCTCATGCCTTGATTATCACTTGGTTGGATTATTGCACCAAATCATAGGTTATGGGGGGGAGGGGGAAGCACTGTTGGAAACACCCAGAGACTGCTGCTGGTACCAAGTACAATGGCTGGTCTTCTGAAAAAAAGAAAGTCATCAGCCCAAAATCATATCAATATTGAAGTCACTGCATTGATTAACAGTAGGCTTCCATGTCAGTTCCAAGTACTGGTTATTACTTTTCATTGCTGTACTGAACTATTATCAAGTAATGCCTTTCAAATAGTATGAAGCATGAGCCAGGCACCTTCTCAATGGTAACCCCATTTTATGGGACATTTTCCCCCCTGGAGCCTCCTCTATGAACCCTATGTCATGGTTCCGAGAGACAGAGACGAATAAAACAGAACTCCGGGGCTTGAGAATTCCTCAAAGAACATGTTTATTAGTTATAAAGTATCGGCACAATCAAAAGTGAAACCAAGTAACAATTATCCAGTTACAAAGTATAATGTCCCACCCACAAAACTATGCAAGCAACTACGTTCCCCAATATATTCATTTGGCAGGCTTTTTTATACAATGCCCAGTCCCTGGTCGTGGGAGCAGTAGATGACCTTGGTTCCCACGGGACAGAAGATTATTTTGACTAACAAAGCACCTGGGCAACCCCGCCCCCCTCCGTTCTATGTGGCAACCTAGAATGAAAAGAAAAAATGGCTGCAGTCATGCCCATTGTAGAGTTTACACCCTACTACACTATTGTCATTTGGAAATCTTGTCAAAGCAATTAGTTTAGTTAAATAGTGCTTATTATGTTCTGGATGGCATATTGATTTTTATTCCTTTTCTTCTTCCTTTTCCTTCTTCCAACGGACAATTCAGACCAGACTAACTCTTTCGTAGGGCCTGTCATTCCTATTGGAGTTCTTGCTTGTGTCCCTTATTTTTGTTTTATTTTACTGATTTTATTAGGGTTGCCTTTTAGTACTGTATGCTTCGGCGGCTGATTTGATGGCAAACCGTTGGAAGTTACTTTTGATTGTTGTGGTATACAAGTTCAGTAAACAAACTCGGTTTTAATAAACCATTTTAAAACCAACATTTTAACCAATCTCTTAATTCTTGGCTTTCTAAAGTACTTGATTAATATTTTGGAATTTAACAAAATAATACGACGTGCAAAGAAATAAGTGTTCCATGTTCCAGAATTAGATAATAGCCATTTGCTGAGTGTCCTTTGGATCATATTTTGGAAAAAAATATCAAGGTTCCATTTTTATATCTGCCAGAGAAACCTATTTTGGATTCTTTTTCACTTCTTTGTTGTTTTTCTCCATTTTCTGGTTCTCCTTTGGCAACATGTAAAAGATTCTTACAGATAAGCGCTTGAGCAGATTTTTTTTTCTCCTCTACCCCTACTTCATTCCATCTAGACTTTTGCAATGGGGTTGCTCATAGGATTATTGTCTAGTAATAATAATGGAAGGGAAGGGGATGGAGAGAGAATTTGTGAAACACATAAGCACCTACAATGTAAACAGTGTGAAAAGGAAATCGTTTCAACCACAAGCTTAAAATGATATTTACATTTGAAATTTAAAAAAATAATAAGTATTTCACCCAATGAGTATTCAACCAGTGGTTCAGCTCTTCAGTGATCAAGTTACAAAGGATATTGTTATAGATAAAGTGCAACACATCAATTTGATTTAGATGTGCATGAAATTATATAGATTATGTACCATTTCACACCTGTGCATTCAAGGCATGACATAAATATTGAGCACATTTTTTTCTACTGTGAAATAGCAAGGCTACAATTATTTTTATGTTACCTTGATGAAATTAGGATTTTGATTTACAAGGACACAATTCAGCATTCCTTTAACCTAGCAAAGCAAAAGGAATAGCATGAATTCAATTAGCTACAGTCTCTTTTTTTTGTGGTTAATTAAAAACAGTTGTATTAAATACAAGGAAGGATTTTTAAGTGTTCGTCTACAGAAGTAAAGTGTGAATGTGATACTTTTGCTATTTCATTTTCTAATAAAGACATTATTCTCTTGGCCCCCTGCAGGAAACCTGATGATTGAGGAAAGCACTAAAAGCAAAAAGGGGAAAAAAAAGAATAAAATTCTTAGGATAACTCACATGAAAGAGATGATTCTTGGATTAAACTCTGAGTACAAAACTAACTCATGGAGATTATAATGGATAGTTACAAATGGTTTATTATCGTACAGTTCTTCACTTTCAATTGTCTGCTTTTAATAGCTCCTTAATGAGCTCTTTAACAGGGGCTGGAGAAAGCTGAATGTTTCTTCACACATTCTTCTGAAGCAGTCATCTTCCGATATAATATATATTTCATCCAGATTTATTTCCAATAAACCAGTTATGGAAGGTGAGACCAGAAAGAGAGTATGAACTTGTAAAAGTGAAGGTAAACGTTTTGCCTGTCCAGTCATATCCAACTCTAGGGGCTGGTACTCATCTCCGTTTCTTAGCCAAGGGAGCCAGCATTGTCTGAACACCTTTCTATGGTCATGTGGTCAGCATGACTATACGTTGAGGTGCACGGACTGCTGTTACCTTCCCACTGAAGTGGTATCTATTTATCTACTTGCATTTGCCTGTTTTTGAACTACCTGGTGAGCAGGAGCTGGAGCAAGTAATGGGAGCTCATCCCATCTCGCAGCGTTGGGTCTCGAACCTGAGTTGTCAGCTTTCTGACACTGACAAGCTCAGCACCTTTAACCTCTGAGCCATCGCGCCCCTCAATGTACATGTAGGTATATCTATGTGTGTGCATAGAGTTGTGCGTGAGTGTGTTTTCCAACTGACAAAGTCAAAGATGGAGAAAGATGTCTTCTGCAATCTGAAATACAATTCTTACAATCCCATGTAATGTCCAGGCTGGGATTTTATTTTAGCCCCTGCATCTAGAGGGTGGCCAAGTGAGCAAATCAGCCATTAAAAGCCAGTTAACCAATACAGCCCAACTCCAGCTAAAATAAACCTACAGAGAGTATAAATGTTGACACATTCAGTGTAAGAACAGACAGCAATTAAAATATTTTGCAAACAATGGAAAAATACCCTACAGTCATTTTAAAATACATAAGAAGCAAGTAGACTACTATCAAACCAGCTGGACTAATAGATCAAGGTGTAAGAGAACATTTGGCTTATTTTCTCAGGATTGTAGAGGAGCAATGAGTTTTTTTCATCCATGTTCATAAATCAGAATGGAAATCTGTTTGAAAGTCTGTCACAAGTAGCTGTTCTGTAATATCTTTCCAAACCTGATGCTCTCCGAATGTGTTACATATATTTATTTTTTTAAACAATCTCTACCGTTGTTCACTTCATCAAGAAGAGTTTGCAACTCAGACAACTTCCAACTAAAAGTCCTTTTGGATAGACTAGTCTTGAGAGTTACATTTTACTTCTGGAACGAGTCAGAAGAATACTGATATGGAAATGATTTCTTCTGATTTAATTCTAGGGCCTATTTTATCTTTCCTAAGTCCAAGTTCCATCCAGATATTTTGACCTTTAGCTTCCATCGTCTCATGTCTGACAGGAATGGGAATTATAGATCAAAACTCAAAATTGAACCAAAACCTGGATACCCAGCTTGGAGATAGACTGGTGTAGATAATTTAATCCCCTGCTTTCCACAGAGGCCATTAAACTGTGATTTCCTGTTCAGTTCAGTTCTTAGTTCTGTTGTGGAGTCAGCAATTGGCCTTAAAAATCTGGCTTTTTATCACCCATTTCACCTATGCAGGAAGGTTGTAGGAAGGTTTGTTTTTTGTTTTTTGTTTTGCAAAGCACTTGGAAGGACTATATATTACAAGCCAATTTTGTAATGAGAAATTACAACTCAAAGATTTACAGGACAAAAGTGCATAAAACTAAGACATTTACCTAGACCTACTGATTCGTTTCAGAATGTTCCACCAATGAACATGGATTTTAACCCCCAAAAAGGTATTAAAAATATCTTCCTTCAAAATATGTGCCTAGCCCATCATAACTATTAATCTGATATCTATTATGGCACACTGCCACCTAAGTCAGCTACTTCATAGCCTCATGCCAGCACCATCGGTGATTTGATGAAATGTGATTTAGCTCCAAATAATTTACGATCAGATCAATACCTTTCCCAGAGAAGATGAAGCATGATTATCAGCAAGAGCCTTAAATTTAAAAGATGCACATCTCAAAAAAAAAAATCTTGATATTTTAAAACTTTAGAAATGTCCAAAATAAATTGTTTGAATGTATGGAATCAAAAAGCCTGGAAAAGAAATCATTTGTTTTGCTTTTTTAAAAAAAAACAAAACACTTTTAATTCGCTCTAGGATGAATTGATTTAAATCAAGATAATTCAAATAATTTAAATCAGGATTTAAATGACCATGGGAAAAGCACTTTACATCTTTGATTTGTTGAAATAGCCGCAATTGCATAAGTTCACATATCATACTAACCCAATAAAATTGAGTATAGCAAAATGGCTAGGTAGAAAAATAGATGAGGTAATAAGCAGAGAGCTCAGGATTCATTTGGGGGGGGGTAGAAGGAAGGTTGGCTGTGGAAAAAAGAGAGAGAGAGAGAGAGGAGGAGGAGAAAGAGAGTTATCTAAAATTTCCACTTTCTCCATGGAAGTCTTCAGGAGTGAGCAGGCTAGAAACACCGTAAATAAATATCTTCTGGATTAAAACCTTCCTTCAATGGCAGACTCACTAGATACCTATATTTTCATAAAAGAAAAATCACCTCCCCCCCCCCGCCTTTGATAATTTTCCTTTAAACTGAAAGGGTCATCTTGAGTTTGCTGAGAATATAACAATAGAGTCCAATGAGGGTTTCTTTTTTTCTGTATTATCTTCTTGGACAGGGGTTTGTCTAATATTCAGAGTCATCTTCCTTTAGGGTAAATGTAGTGCAAGCTATATCTCTTTTTTGTTGTAAGTGTTCTATGATGTACCCCAGGAAACAATGCTATTCACCGAGAAAGATCCCAGAGCTAAACCGTCTTGTCGGCTGAATGAAAACATTCTTCTTTGTAAGAGAAAATGGATTGAGAAAAAAAGGTTAGCATCACCACCTCAGGTAGACTGGGTTTTTCTCTGCTTCCTCTTCCCCAAAGCTTTCAAAGGAAGCTAAAAGTGGTTAACTCGTAAAGCAAGCAGACTCCAGTAGGTACAAAACCAGGTTCTTTGATAAGAACAATGATCTTACTCAAGCTTATGTTTCTGCAGCTAGACAATTAGAGATGAGTTTGCAAATTTGCAAGCAGCAACTTTCTGCATGCAAAAAAAAAAAAAAGCATTAGCTATCATGCCCCACTTTACAACTCTGATTATTGTGATCTTCTTTTTAAGATATACTCTTATCATTAAATATTTCTCTTATAAATAGGATTCCCAAGGTTAATGACTTTTTTACTTATTGTAACAGTTTCTAAAATGCTTTTTTTTTTTTTTTGCTCTTCACTGTCCTGGACCATGTGCATAGAACTGCTAAAGTGAATAGTATTAGTTCTAAGTAATGAAATTACAGATAATTATAAATTGTATACAAAATGATAACATTGTTCATTATTACCTGTTTGAGGAAAAAGAAGATTTAAAAAAAACCAAATAAGGGTGGTGATTTCTTTTAAAAGTAAATATACTTATTTTTTTAAAAAAAAATGGGAAAAACTGGCATATTTATTCATTATAGATCTGCTATCCCTTGAAAATTATTGCAGATGTTCAGCATCCTTCCAAATTGGCCAATTCAGAGGGCAAGATTTTGTCTCTCTAAAGTTGTTCCAATAAATTCTCAGCCCAATAGATCTATGATTCCTTGGGTCCCTTTCTAGAGATCCTAGGACTGCAATTGTAAAGTGAGCTTGTTCATGTCTTTGCGATTTGTGTTAGTCTTCAACACAAATAGTACAAACTCATTTGCCATCATTCATTCATCAGATGTCCTCATTAGATATAAAAGCAGAACAGGCTGACAGAACAAAAATATTTGAAATTTTAAACAGCAGCTATAAAGCAACGTAATTCCAGAAGGCAGCATTTGCATCGATTCTGAACAGCATACTGAACATAACCCAAGGGAGCTTACAAAAACCAAGGGAATTCTCTAGGATGCTGTGCTGGATAAGAACGTTTAACTGGTCTATTAGGAAATCTGTTTTGGTTAAGTGGGGGCCCTGGGGAGGACTAGTTTTTTATTGTTTTAGTTAGGGGGCTGTATGTATACAATACACACACACCTGGAGTGTTTGTTCTGAATATTTAAAAACTGATCTTGCCTTGCCTTCAAGAGCTTCTTCAAATACCCGATGACATCGATATGAGGAACACAGCAATATGGTTTCCTAGTTAAGGCCAGTCGTATTCAGGAATCCCTTGGATTTCTCCTGTGATTTTCTTGAGGGTGCGATAGCTTTATGTTCTTACTCAGGATCTGCCCGTCCAGACACCGCTGCTTTTTTAGAACTACATTATATTAATGGAAGCTTCACGATTTTTCCCTGAGTGAAGTCATCCAACCTCCAACGAAGGCAAATCTTCAACGAAAGAAGAGCCAATAAGAAAATAAATACACCCACAATCATTTATTTATGACATGCAGTTACAGCTTTGCCAAAATCCAAGGCATCTGTGAATTTTATTCCAAAATGGAGACAAATTTGACTTTTAACTCCTGGGTACTTTGTTTCCAAAAATGGAGGGTCAACAAATTATTGAGTTGCTTTGCTTAGTATGATTTGAAAGAGATTTGGTGCCTTTTAGCGAATATTCTCACCCTCCATTTAGGCTATATCCTAGTACAACATGTAAAACATCAACTATGATTTTTTTTGTCTCTTCATTGTTTATGTTTCTTAAAATTATTTTGTCAGATGATGAGTCAGTGGGAGATCCAAAGTGAACATGCTGCTTTGTAAACCTTGAGCTGGCTTATGAAGATATCGCCTAATAGCCAATATGGCTGGTTTTGCTTTTCAACACAGAAATGTGATATGAACACAAAAAAAGTACCTATCCACAAAACCCATTCCCTAATCAATTCATTGAGCTTTTAAGCATATGCACGAACAACTAGAAGCCTGGAGAAGTGTAGAGTTCTCATCTGTGATTAACATTACAGAAGACTTCAAGTTCTGTATGTCAAGCAGAACTTTACTAGTGATGCAGAACACCGCAAGGGACTGTTTTTAATTTGCATGTCATGGAAGAACTCACTGAAATAAAATGGCTATTAAAAGTATTCAACCAATAATATTTATTTCTATCTCTACATGGCATATGTTGTTTTGGTTTTTTTTGTTTTGGTTTTTTTTAAATCGCTGAACAACTTAGCTATGTAGGAACCATAATGTACTCAAGGTTACCCAATGAATAACACAACTGAGCATGGATGATACCCAGATGTTCTTCACCAGATCTAACAATCTAATCACAACTCCATATTGGTTTTCCATCTTATACTTATCAAGAATACTAAGCAGAATCAAAGTGCTTATATTTAAAAGAGTAATACTTAAATGTTACTTTGAAGACCTGGAAAATGAAGAAAATATCCATACATAATGAATGAAACATGGTGTGCACATACAATGGAATGACTGCAATCCAATCAAGAGCATGATGCATTTTTGTACCTTTGTGTTCATTTTCTATTTCCCTCTCATACTGAGCTTTGACTAAAACCCTCAAAGGATCCACATATTTCTGTCTCTGAATCATGACCCAGAAAATATTGTCTTCAGATTCTAGGAACTGTATTTACATATTAAGGGTTGAGATTTTTTTCCACATCAAGGAAAATATTTGTTTAATGAATTATTCTTTAGTGAACAAAATGAACTGAATATATGAGGATGTGGAGGAACATATGCATATATGCACAAAAACATATATCTTCTGCTTGCCCTACCTCACATGTAGAGATAGCTTACTCTATGTTTACAAAGATCCATATATACAAACTTCTGGCATAAATAGTTCATTGTTCTTAATAGATATTTCATCAAACTCTGAAAAAATAACTTATATGAAGGGATTTGCGAACAGTCCTTTGCCATAGTCAAATCACTTTTTGAGCATTATTGGGTTGCTTGACTTTTTCATGGGTTATCGACTAGATTAGGATGGTCCATCCCCAGCACCTAATGGAGCTTTTCGGGTTTCTGAGGGTACTCGAGGAACTTGCAAGCGACATAGCAGTCAGCTCCAGTGTGTTCCTCACTGATCTTTGGAATATGGAAACAATGAAATCATTGGATAATTTTACCCCTCAGCAGTTTCTCCTCCATTGCAAATCCCAGTGGGTCATAATAGTATATGAGAATAACCTTGAGGAACAGGAGGAAGAGCTGCAGCCAAGGTAATGTTTAAATAAGATGAAGCTGAGTCCAAAACAGGAATGGAACTTGAGAAAGCATCTTAGACTTGATCCTTCCTAGTTTTCTTTAGAATAAAGGCAGGAGGGGAGAGGCACATTCAGAGTTGCAAGATTCTGTTTTTGTAACCATATGATAAAGTTTTAGTATTCATAACTTTGATGTTCAAGTCTATCTCAAGGAGCTGGCATGGGTCTTTGGGATATGGGCTAATAAATTGTGGGAGATTAAACAAGTGAAGGAAACCTAGCATGACAATGGAGGAAAAAGAAAGAATGTAATCAATCAAAAATGTATACTAATGTTTGAGAGTTATTTATTTATTATTAAATTTATATGGTACCCATCTCCCTATCAAGCAATTCAAATCTATATCAATAGGTGCAGCAAAGCACCCTCATTTTTCTACTCATATTAATGTATGTCTGCAACTGTGATTCATACCATTATCACCCCATACATAGAATACTACAAATACCTCTACATGGACTACCCCCAAATGCAACGTGGAAGCTTCCTCTGATCCAGAATGCTGGGTTGTTACAGTATACTATAGTCCAGGGGTCTTCAAACTTGGCCCTTTTATGACTTGTGGACTTCAACTCCCAGAATTCCTCAGCCAGCATGCCTGGCTGAGGAATTCTGGGAGTTGAAGTCCACAAGTCATAAAAGGGCCAAGTTTGAAGACCTCTGCTATAGTCAGTCTTTGATTGCCAGTTGCTTTCGGATCCAGTTGAAGGTTCTGAAGATAATCTTTAAAGCCCTGCATGGCTTGGTGCCCATATATCTCCAGGACCATCTCTCCTACCTTGATCCCATTTGCCTTGTGCATTCCCTGGGAGATACCAGACTGAGAGTTCCTACTAAATAAGCATCAGCATGCTTTCTGAGAGACTTCCTCCACTCTCTGGGATATCCCACCACTGAGATACCAATCCCTTCCAACTTCTTAGCCTTTAAAAAGGCATTGGAGTACTGGACCACTTGGTGATAATAAAGACTGCCTGAGTTAATTCTGATATACTTGTGGATTTACTCATATTGTTTGCTTTCACAGTAATCTGCCATGAGACTACAGAAATAAGTGGTATATTAAAAACTGAATGTATAAAATAAACAAACAGATGGATCATAACATTTGATATTTTGACTCCAAGCAACAAATGAGATAGAAGTTGCAATATATTATAGCTGCTCACATATGGTGGTCTGCCTTTAGCACTCAGGTTGAAATCTGAGATCCTGATTTATCTGAAAGATTGCCTGATTCGGAAATGTTGATATGTGGATTGAAGCTGTATCATGATGGAGAAAGTGTACACACTGGGAATCATTCAGTCAGTCTCTCTAACCAATAAAGAGGTTATTAACTTCAAGCTTTTGGGACATCAAATATCTCAAAGCTGTAGTTACTGTGGAATCTATACCGGATGGTGATAATAGCAGCTATAATTGTTTGGATGATTGCCATTCTGCATTTGGATACTAAGAGAGGTTTTTTTTTGAGGATACATACAGCATATGACCTCTTGGCTTCTTTTAAAGTACAGATGATACTATTACTACACTTCACAAGTTAAAAGAGGGGGTAAATCACATGTTCTTTGAATTGGGTAGCCCTACCTCAGCCAGTTTCTCCTATGCTATTCCAAGATAAGATGTAGGAGATGACCAGGCTGAGCCCGAGGGAGGAGTCAAATGCGTCATCAGTCTTGAGTCCCGTCATGCCCGCAAGAGAGCTACATCCAGCCCACTTGAATTCTATTGAATCTTCTGCCAATTTACTTTGACTGTTAGTAGCTCATATTCTTGCAGAGAGCTTAAGCTTGCAATAAATGGGAACTGCCTGGATTTCCTGATTTCCAGTGCTTGACACAAGATGAACATTTTTACTTATGAAGTGTGGTTTTATGCATGCTGGTTTGACATATTTAAGTCTAGCTGTGGATGAGCATAGCCTGCCTGAAGATGGTGATGAAATACCCTTCCTAAAGAGATTCTAGGTGAACGGACAACCATAGAATTAAATAAATACATAAACAATATGTGTGTATGTGAGGAGGGAGTACATACCCACTTCTCAGTTACTGATACTGATTGTATGTATTAGTTTTTAAAATATTTACAGATTGTTCCTACACTATAGATCTCAGGCTGAATACAATCATTTCACATTTTCATCAGAAGCTATTGAAAACAAAACATCAATACACTGCATCACCCCAAAGGCACTTAGTAAGTCTCAAACACTTATTGAAAGTCATGAGAAATGTGACAGCCAGGATATTGGTTGATGAAAGTTGTTATTGTAGGTGACACCATCCTCTGCTTGTTATACTGGTTAATAACCAAAATGCCAGTTATTATCTCTAATGCCCTATATGGCTTCCCTCAGGTTAGAGAACATCCCCTAGAGATGGAATCTACTGGCTCATATGGTGAGACAGGTTGTTGTTGTTGTTGTTAGTTGCAAAGTCATGTCCGACCCATCGCGACCCCATGGACAACATTCCTCCAGGCCTTCCTGTCCTCTACCATCTTCTGGAGTCCATTTAAGCTCACGCCTACTGCTTCAGTGACTCCATCCAGCCACCTCATTCTCTGTCGTCCCCTTCTTCTATTGCCCTCAATCTTTCCCAGCATTAGGCTCTTCTCCAGTGAGTCCTTCCTTCTCATTAGGTGGCCAAAGTATTTGAGTTTCAACTTCAGGATCTGGGTGAGACGGGTAGGAGTCCCTGTAGGTCTTTTAGGAAGGGGGATGCCTTTGGGACCTGGCAACTGCCTAGACAAGTCCTTGCAGTTTTCTTGACAAGTTTCAGAAGTAGCTTGCCGCTGCCTGCTCCCTAAGTCTGAGAAAGAATGATTGGTTCAAGGTTATCCAACTGGCTTTGTGCCTAAAATGGGACTAGAACTCATGGTTTCCTGGTTTCTAACCTGGCGCCTTTACCACTACACCATACTTCCTCTCCCTTAGAGTCCTATCCCCTCAAAAAATCAAGGTGGAATGGACATAAAAGCAACCCTTCTCTTTATTAGCCCTCTCACTCTTCAGAGATGTACCCTAAACTTAGTCTTCCCAGTACATCACCATTACAGTATTTTGTGTGACTAAGAGTTCCACAAGGAGCTTATCTAGGTAGCAGGTGGAAATGATAATAGTCTTTCTGGGCTATATTCTTTCAGACTGTGAAGTTGTTTCACAAACATTGTACATAAATGACTCCACGATTCAGCTTCCTCTTCTAAGAAAGGAACCTTTATGTTACTTGCGTATATACAATGATTCACTCACTAGCTTATGATCTTATTTTTTTAAAATATAAAAATAAGTTTACCTGGAATGTAGTTGTCTGCCTGTGAGACACAGCAATGACTCAGAGAATCTGTTCTATGTTACCCTTTGTTCCTTCTCTCCCATTTATGCCAACGTCTATCAGCATTTCATGAGGAGACTTTTGCTCCCTACCATGAAGCACATCAAGATAATGTGGTTCTCAGATCAAATTTCCCCATGACTACCTTGAAGAAGGCATTATGTGATATTCAGCAGGAAGAAACATGAACACTGAGGTGTGCATGCCAAATGAGTTGGCAATGAAGCTGTTTCCAGCACTACCTTTATCAAGCCATGATTCCTTTTGGAACAATAGCCTTATTGGAATTGCTCAGTGCAGCACGTTGGGGCAAGCAGCCTACAAACATCTGGTGGTGCTCGAAAGGAAGTGAGCATTCTCAGCAAATGGAAGGACATAAAATCAAACATGGTGAGTTTTTATTACACCTAGGCTGTTTTTTCAGTCAATGGGAAGAATTTAGTCCTTAACTAAAAGAACACTACAGAGATATTCCACATTTCTTTTGGAGCTGTTTAAGGGAAAGGGGGAATATTTGCAAGAGTCTATCAGCGTAACCTTACAATAAAGTAGAATTAATTCATCTGATTGCGATTCTTACCTGGTTTGTCCAAAAGGCTGACTTAATCGTGCAAGTATGAAAATACAATTCTCCCCACTGTCTCCTTTATAACCTAAGAAAAAAAGGGAGGGTCTCTTCTGAGTTTCTTGGCCTACCAATATCTAGTTGTGGGCTATGCAGTCTCTTATCTGACCACTCCCTTGGCCATATCTCTTTGTCCAGTCTCCCAAGATCTTTCCTACATACTATTTCATCACTGGACTGGAAATCACCTAAGCTTTCTATGTTCAGTGATGTAATAAATGTATATATTTATTTGGCTACCAAAATCACCTGATGTCTTACTATGTCCAATACAACTTTCAATATTTCTATAATTAGAATAGAAAAACAAAATGATAAAAAAAAAACATAATACTGTCATTCAAATGACAAGAAATGCTAGGAGTAGCTAAATCCCCATTCTGTGGGGATAAAATCCATCTTAATATAGCTTAGAATGGAAAGCCTTTCAGTAGGAATTCAAAGGACTGATAGCAGAATTCATAACATTTGTTTGTTTGTTTGTTTGTTTGTTTCTTTTTTGTTTGTTTGTTTATATGACTTAGATGGCCACCTATCTCCTAGAAAGGTCCACAATTTGGAAATTCCCTGCAGGTAAGATTAGACTATTCTAAAATGAAGGAAGCCACATATCATTCCTAAAAGGCATATAGGAGAAGTTATGATTCCCCCAATCTGAGAGAATGAGGAGGAATGTCTTGTTGGAGACAATGAATTTCGCGCAATTTGGAACCCAATTTTCCAAGAAACTCAAGGCGATACCTGTGGTTTTCTTTTTTTATCCAGCGAGGTGTGCTCAGACCGAGAGGCAAAGTTTTTGTTTGATGAAGGATTTTAACTCAGAACTCCACACAATCCATATCTGACAGATCTAAGCCTTGGACAACACGGCTTTCAGAGAACTTTAAGGAAAATGAAAATGAAACATTTCATTGCTATTTGTTCAGTAGAAGAGAAGACACTCAGGAATCCCACCCCTTCCCTCCGCTTTATTAGAAGAATCCTATACTCACCTTGTAGGAATTTCACTGGAAGTATCATCTAGTGTCAGGGGAAAAAAACAAGTTAAGAATGTCACCAGCAGTATCATTTTACATGGGGGAGAAAATGAGTAAGAATCATCTTGTCTGGAAAAAAAAAAAAAGTAAAAAAAAAGTTTCATTTTGTGTGGAAAAAAGTTTCAAGAAATTACTTTTCCATCAAATTGAAGGAGAAGGTTCCAAAAATAATGCAGGAGAAATGTTTGGCACAGCAGTGCTTCGAAATTACTGATCTGGGTTGCAATAGATGTTGTACTATATGGGAAGTGCTGGGATCTCCCTGGAGAGATTTATGATAGAAAGGCCTCTTATCTTTTCCCAGCTGATCTCCACTGCCTTTTGTATTCATTTGTAACTGTATAACCCTGAAAATGGTCCAACCAACTGATCATGGAGGGGAAAAAAACATATTATCTGAGGTGAGATCCAGAGAGAAAGAGGTGGGGGCATTTTTGTCTCAAACATGAATTCAATTTTACAGCAATGCAACTGGAAAGAACTATAACATTTAATCAGCACAGGGTCCAAATTCTTAAATTTCAACAGGAGGAAGAGGGAAGAATAACTAGCAAAGGAAAGTACTGTTTCTTAGTGTGAGGTTGGCATGCTTTTCCGTAACTCGTTCAATATGGAGAAATAAAATGATACGACATTTTAATTCAACCTCTGTAGTGGTGTCTCAAAAATGCTTTTTTCAAAAGGCAACTGGACTTTGTTTTTTCCTTGAGGAAGATGTTTAACTTCTCATCCAAGAAGCTTCTTCAGTTCTGACTGAATGACTGACTCACCATTCAGGCAGAACTGAAGAAGCTTCTTGGGTGAGAAGCGAAATGTCTTCCTCAAGGAAAAAACAAAGTCCAGTTACCTTTTGAAAAAGCACCTTTGAGACAATCATGACCTGGATAACTGAGAATCTCCATTGACACTCCATAGTAGTGGGCAATCTCTGGTTCCTCAAAGGTTGAACTCCAATTCCCATTGGCCTCAGTTAGCATGGCCGGTGATGAAGGAAGCTGGAATTTATCTGGAGTGTCTCTACTAAGGCTTATCTACTTGTAACCTCTTTCTGTTGCCAATCTACAACTGAAAGGAGGGAAAACAGTTGTTGGGTCTGCTGCTGGCTACTTAAGGAGTGGTGGAACAAACTGTCCAAAATAGCTGAACTACGTATTAGCTCAGGTTTAAATTCGCCACACAGATAATATAACAACTGCTCCCCAATGCTTATGACTAATTAAATAGTAAGTAAAATGTAGTGTTTCAAGAAGATGAAAGGTGACAATGAGAAAATTTGGGAAGCACATGAAATGTGAAATGAAATGAAAAATAGGAGCTTGAAAGTGGAAAAAAGAAGAGACTGGAAGAGCCATTTGTCTGAAATGGTATAGGGTTTCCTGCCTGAAGAGACTGGACAGCCATTTGTCTGAAATGGTATAGGGTTTCCTGCCTGAGCAGGGGGTTGGACTAGATGACCTCCAAGGTCCCTTCCAACTTTTTATTATTATTATTATTATTATTATTATTATTATTATTATTATTATTATTATTATTATTATTATTATTATTATTATTATTATTATTATTATTATTATTATTATTATTATTATTATTATTATTATTATTATTATTATTATTATTATTATTATACCCCAAACATCAGTAATAATATCTGAAAACAGCCCAGACACTGCTCAAGCCAAACACACCAGAAGGATGCTAGGTTGTGGAAACCAGATGTGAGAGTTCAGCCCTGGACAAATGTAATCCTAAATCTGAGGTTGTTCCTTCTGCTTGGAGATGTTCATGACTGCATCATAACACTCCCTAGAGCAGCAGCTACTCTTTCAGATATTGCTCAACTGCTGGTACTTTACAAAAGGGACAGGCAGGTGAAACATGATCTTGACATGTGTGCCTCCTTCTTCTGAGTTGTTGGGTTTATTTTCCAATTCACTCATTTACTTTTGCAAAGAAGTTTAAAGAAAGCGATACGTCATACCAAAACTTGGAAAACAAAGAGGAATGAGAGTAATAGATGTTGGATGATGATTCATTTGTCATTATTCAATGACATTTCACAGTACAGCAAAAGTAAAGAAAAAAGGATAGTGGGGGAGAAGAAATTTACCTGCCTCTAGAGCAGTGTTTCTTAACCTTGGCAACTCCAAGTTGTATGGACTTTAACTCCCAAAATTCCCCAGCCAGCATACTGGCTGGGGAATTCTGGGAGTTCAAGTCCAAAGAGCTTGAAACTGTCAAGGCTGAGAAACACTGCTCTAGAGGGATTGCATGTTAGACTAAGAGAAAGGAATCTCCTGCCCTCCTAAAGGTGATGAACTGCAATGCTTAAAAAGTACCCAGTAACATCTGGAAGGGTGTTCTAGGACAGGTAATACAGGAGACTGCAGGGAAGTATTGCAGGGATGGAGATCCAGATGTGGCTTCAGAGTTCATAAACAGCAGCCCAATCAAGGAACCACCAAGACCACTCCCATTAACACTCACAGGACAAGCCACTAGCATATAAAATGAGAAAAAACCACACTTCCTACTTGCACTGATGATGTTGCCTAGTCTGGTAATGAAATGTCTTCAGGCAAGCAACCAAGCTAGGAGAGCACCAAGGACCTGACAGTTCAACCCTGACCTACAAATATTGTCTTCTCTCAATACCGGAGTTAATTAGCTGAATGCTACTGGTGGATTTGTATACAACTGTTGCATCACTTTAGGGCCAAGAAATAATGGAAAAGATTTCCTGTACTAGCTGTTTTGTTTAAGTGACAAGTTCTTGCTTTGTGATTTGGAACCTGGGCTATTTTTGTTTTGGCCCTATTAATTTGTGTACTGCGGTTCAGCTGTATGGAAGTAAATCAAGTGTTAGAATAAATGGGATACTTAGTGAATGGTTCAACAATGAATATGAAGTAAGACAAAGATGAGTGATGTTCCCTTAGTTATTTAATGTATTTACAGCTAAATGTGTCAGGAATACTTGTAGTGACATTTACCCTAATAATGTCTATTGAATGTTAGACTATAGGATACAATGACGAGCATAGATCTGAAAATTAATGTATCCCTGGTTGTACTTGATTTTGACAAGTTGTGGGTGAAATGGTGAAAAAAGGAGAAGAAAATGAACTTGTGTACCTTGAGAGAATTTGCCTATTTTTATTTTACTAAAGATGGGGAAAATAAGGGATGATCTTTCAAAAATGCAGTGCTAGTAAAAAGGTACTGTATGGTGTCTTGTGAGGAATGAATGTCAACAACCAAAAATGGCTGTGTACAGAAGAAGTGAAAATTGAATACCTCAAGAGAAACATAACAATAGATTGAATGCAATGAGCATGAAATACTTAAAGAGACTTTGTAGCAAAACCAGAGGAGATAGGATCAAGAATGAACGAGTGCTCAGAGAAGGTGGATTGAATACAAAGTTGACCAATAGAAAAATATGTTGAGATTGTTTGATCGTATACAGAAAATGAATGAGGATTGAATTACAAATCAAATATTTGAAGGAAGACTAAATGGGTTGAGAGGAAGGGAAAAACTGAGGCAACTAGTTGGGTGGAATTGATGGAATATTGAAAAGAAAAGATGAAAAGCCTAAAGAACAAAAGGAAATATATGATATGGCATACTGAAAAACTGAAAACAAGGATACAAGGATAAAGAGGAAGGAATTGTGTATAAAGTTTGATGTAATCTAGTTTTTCTCTCCTCTCATTTGCTTTCCCCTTAGTTTCTTTGGCTTACTACTTTCTACTTTTCTAGGCTCTGAATAATATTCCTTATTCCAAAAGGGAATAGTAGGGTATTTATAGTCATCAAATTTAATCTGCCTGTGGCATTAGTAATCTAATTTTTTTTAAAGAAGCTATTTCAAAATATGCATCCTGACAACCACTTATTTATATTTTATTCCATTTCTCTAAATGTTAGTTCTGGTTAGCTCAAATAATCTTTTTGATGGACTCTTACAGCTACATCTTAATAATTTATTTGTATTTCATCTTTCCATCACACCGTACACAAGGCAGCCAATGATAGAAAAACATATGTTAAAAAACAACAACAACCAGCAAGAGCGATAATAGATCATATAAATATAAAATTCTAATGAAAAGTTAAGATAATTATACTATTTTTACAATGGTTGAATAAGTCAGGCTGTGTCTATAATTCAAAACAGCCAAATGTTAAGGAGGGTAGAGTGGCCTTTTTGGGTTAAAGAACATTGGCATTTGGAGGAAGCCACCAATAAAGGGCACTCAACTATTCCCACTTGATGTGATTCAGATGTTGAAAGGATAGAAATAAGAGTCTCTCCCAAAAAGCTTAAAAGATGCATTCCATCTTTTAGCATACGGCTCAATCTCTGAACGGTTCTAAATCACATGAACTTTATCAAATAATCAACTCTCCCCTAGAACAACTTGAGAAGTGAATATCTATTCCATCTTTCTTTCTAGGTTCCATAAACCTAGATTTCTTCAGTATCAAATATCTGGAGAGATATGCCACAATGATCACATTTTGAATCAAACACGAATATACTGAATTATAAAACTGTTAGATAAAGCGTAAGTTTCACACATCTATTTAAAACATCCATGGGAACTTCAGTTTCTAAACTCACCTAGTTTGAATGTCAAAACAGGATTAGGACTAAAGAGATTGAGATTCAAATCCTTTTTGTGAATGAGATTCACTGAGTGATATTGGGATCATCTCTGACCGAATTGTCTGTACATGTTAAAAGACTAACAGCATACTCCTAACATGCTTTGCTGTTTAAACCCTGTGCAAATCTCTTGATCTAGCCTATTTCACAAGGTCCTTGGGCCTATTCCATCCACATTCCACTGTACAAGGAAGGCTATCACAAGCTCCTTGAAAAAGAGGAAGAGAAAAATGGACAATAAATAAGAAGAGGAACAATAATATTCCATAGAGTACTCACCTAGACAGACAAAGGTTTAGTGCACAGTTCAAAGAATGAACTTAGTCTAGACACCAGCCCTTAATCTAAACTACTCACTGGAGTGTAAAATGGGAGATATCAGCTATCCTTCAAAACAGGACGGGACACAAAAGTGTATATCAAACTATTACTCTCTAGCAGAACACAAACCATGATTCAAACTGACAAGCTTCTATTGAAAAGCAGTCAGCAGAAAAAGTCATGATTATAGGAAGGTGCAAAACTCCTCAGTCGTAGTCTCAAACTGTAGAAATGGCTAGCAATCAACCATATTATTCATTTCTTTAATGGGAAAAAACAACTATTAATAAAAGGTATTTGGGCTTACAGTAAAAGAATGGCGCTGCTCTGCATTACTTTTATTATTATTAATAATAATTTTACAGTCCTTTTAAGCAATGTGTCATAGGCATACTCATATGTGCAGTTATGTGAAGACGCTCTTTCACATGTGAGAAATATAAGCTATAAAATATCTAAAACAAACAGATGCATAATTTAAACAATCTAATTCAGAGGACAACCTGCATCTACCAGCATCTACATTTCTGATTTATTTACAAATGCTTATCACTGGGCTGTTCCAAAAGAATGATTGTATGTTGATTGGTGTACATCTACAAACAAATAAATAATCAAAAAATGGGATAAATGGAAATAAAATGAGAAAATGCATTATTTCTGTGATGGAAGAATTAGGCAAAACCTTTCAGCTCTCTGTGTAATATTACTCACTAATGACAGTGTGTATTAATAACTGCTGATAAAGAATAATTTAATCATAAAAGTAATAATGTTATATACTAAACTCTCATGCTTCAAGAACCCAGATGCCTTCACTTCTAATAAACAAAGTGATACTTTTTCGATTTCCAAGTATGTCATAAGGGTGTTGGATACTCCTGTATGAACAAAAAGGTTCAAAGGTCATGGGGCAGACTATAATTTTCTCCTCAGTGAAAAGACAGAAATTTGGATCAAGAGTCCAAGGATTTGTTCAACAGGAATTGGGGGTTCTTCAAATGCAATTTATTTACTACAACATTTTCAAGTCAGTTATACTACTATGTAAAGACTATCCATTACCATTCTAAGAACATTAAAAGTATGATGTAGGTTTATACAGTGTATACATTTGCACCTTAAAGTCATTTATTGCATTTTCACTAAATTTGGTATAGTGTTTAAGGCACCAAGTTAGAAAGTGGGGGGTCATGAATTCTAGTCTCACCTAAGCACAAAGCCAGATGGATGACCTTGGGGCCAGGCCCTCTCTCTCTCAGGCCTTAGAATCAGGCAATGACAAACCATTTTGAAATCTTGCCAAGAAAACTTTGTCCATGCAGTTGCCAGAAATCAATCCTGATTCAAAGTTGAGCATGTGTGTGTGAGAGAGAAAAGTATACTTAGATCATTATAGTGTCTTAACTACTACACCAGACTTGGTGAAAGTAAAATAAATGGCTTTGAAGTGCAAGTGTATATAGCAATAGCAACAGCAGTTAGACTTATATACCATTTCACAGTGCTTTACAGCCCTCTCTGAGTGGTTTACAGAGTCAGCATATTGCCCCCAACCATCTGCGTCCTCTTTTTACCCACTGCAGAAGGATGGAAGGCTGAGTCAACCTTGAGTCGGTTAGGATCAAACTGCTGACAGTCAGCAGAATTAGCCTGCAATGCTGCATTCTAACCACTGTGCCACCATGGTTCATACTGGTATATTCTTACACCAGACTTGAAATGTTCTTACAGTGGTAATGGCAGCAAGTCATGGTTTCCCAATTTCTAGCCTGTTGCCTTAACCACTACACCAAACCGACTCTCATTATCCAGTTTATGACCATTTCATTTTCTCTTGAGCTTTCTTGTGCTTAATGCCTAGTTCCTCCCAATGTATGCAAATTAGGATAGGGAAAAGCTCTACTTGGGAACAAGTGGGAGTTTTTTTCTTTCTAATTCCAATTGGCTCCTGGGTGTCTATGTTTCTGTAGGCATGATCTCTGTAACCCTCACAGAGGAGAGGGAAGAATTCATCTGATCTGGAACAAGTCCATCAGTTAAAATAAACAATAGATAGACCTTCAAGTTTCATATTTAACATTACAGGTAGTTAGACCATCTTCTCAGTTCTTTTGAAATCTAAAAAAAAATTGAGAGAGCAGAGGAAAAGATCTCAAACAATGTCTTCTCTGCACTTCACCGAACTATGATTCCCGAGATTCTTTGGAGAAGCATCAAAACTTAAAATGGTACAAAGTGGAGATTGCTGCACTCATCAGAATGGCTGCCTTGCCTCAAAATTTCAGGCTAGAAACATGCATGAGGAACTCTGATTTAATTTCTTCTTCTTCTTCTTCAGTGAGTAGAAATACAAGCTCAGTGTTGCATGTTTGAATTCATTCAGGCTATAATAAGAAAGATCTATAAGTGGCCTCCAAATCAGAGGTTTACCATTTTAGAAAGGACTACCTCAGCCGCAGTGATGGCAAGCTAGCGCAGAGTCTCAAGGAATAATTAAATCCTAGACAAGGAGCAAAAGCCACACAATGAAACCAGCAAGAGACGAGGCCATAGTAATTACCAAATCAAGCATGTGGCCTTTGAGAATGAGTGGGATTGTTCATGTGTTACACAAGCTGAAATGAATGTAAAACCATGCACAGGCTATGAAAAGAATTCAAAGCCATACAGAATCCATACAAATGCACATGCTGTGCTTTGGGAAAATATATCCCATGAACTCACATTTCCAGGGTGAGGATCAACTAGAAATTCCTTGGCAAATCATGGTTAAGGTATAAGGGGACAATATGCAGCAAAACCACAATCGAACAGCTGACACTTCAAGGGTACCTGTAAGTGTGCAGATGAATCAGGACTCACTACGGCTTTTTTTTCATTGTACAATTGTCTGAACTGGGGTTCACCATCCCCATCTCCTTCACAATACACTAGACAAACAATAGGACAAATAGTTTCAGTGCCAGTATCTGAGATCTTCCCACCCTCCCTTCATGCAGGTAGTTGTCTTCCTTGTTACTGCTTTAAATTCAACTGATTTTTTAAAAGTCTTTTTTCTTTAGAACTTAAAATATTGAAATATACTCAGAAAGGAGAAAAGTAGGGAGGCTAGTGATGTCATCCTTGTTCTAGCCAATTAGCTAGAACAGGTAGCATTGGTTTTCAATCTCAGAGAGAAGTTGACATGTCAGTACAAAAGGCAGATCTGCTAATGTGCCACAATCAGAAACTGAACGGTATGTAATGGTCATGATAATGCAATGCACAAAATATTTTTAGTTCCTCCATCAGGATACATACTATCCCTTAAAACCTAAAGAGATAGTGTCATGGTTCCGACAGATGAAACTCTTCAAAGAACTTCGAGGCATTGTTTACCTTAAAGAATCTTTATTTGAGAAGCATAGCATTGGCACTAAGACAGTCGAAGCCAAAAACTGGATTCCCCTCCCCTGAGCACATAGTATCAAGGACAATTCCCTTCTCCAATTAACAGTCATAAATCACATTCTCCAATTAGTTTGAAATGCAGGCTTTCCCTCCAGACCTCCAGCCCGCCAATTCTTATCATCTCTTATTTCAATAACCTTGGGTCACACACTAGGTCCAGTATTGTTATGTCTAGCTGAACCCTCATGCACATTCCTCCCCCCAGCATCATCTAACTCTAGCTCTAATTCTAAAAGTAAAACATAAGAAGAAAATGGTTGCATCTCCAACTGTTGTCAAAGCAAAAACATCCGATGTTAGCAGCATTGACAGATAGATTCAATGATAAATTAGTATTATTTATCCCAACAATAAATGGAGACTGAAACAGCATTTGACACAGCAAGAGCGTTTTTCTGTTAAACCCAGATTAAGAAATATCTTCTTGGAGAGGATACAAACTTCTCATTGCCTAAAGTTTGTGCGCAGAGGTTGAATTTTGCAATTTGTTATTGGACAGTTTATTATGTAAAAACAAAAGCTACAAAGTAAAAACTGACCTTTCCCAGAAGTTTCAGAGTTAACTTCAAATTTTCATTTTTTCTTAAAAAAAAACAACAACACCAAACGGTCATTCTATGTACAGTACTTATTCATGCAATTGTTTGCTTATATGTAGACTTATACTATGACCATTTGATGATTAAATATCTCTTATCAACCTCTGTGTTGTTTCCAAGCTTTTTCCCCTTTTGAACGTACTATTTCATAAATGACTTTTAGTAAGTTTAATGATGAAAGTTCAGAACCTTTCTGGAGTCCATGGATTTCCAATTCACAGCAATTATAAAGGAGCTAAACCGTGATCTTTATTTACAATAAACAATAAAAACACATCTTAAATAACCAATAAAACCAATAAAACGTGCATATGAAAAGGCCACAAAGGATGGTTTGAAAAACCCAAACACAATAAGGCCATCTTGCAGGCTGTCTCCAAGGGATCTCTGGGCCTGCTGGAATAAATGTATCTTGAGAGATTTCCAGAAGGCCAATAGAATCAAGGCCAGAATCCAAAGGGCAAATGCTAAGGCAAAAAAAACAAAAAACAGGGCTCATCTCCTGGGTCCCATCAGATGGATGGAACTCCTTAGCAGATGGAATCTATAACATCTCCCCCTTGCTTGACCTGATGAGATGGATAGTCCTGATGAAAAAGGGTTAACATAAGAATGAACAGTAATGAGAACAATCATGGTTACCTTGTAACAACTACGGATTCAGATTTCCCTTCTGAATTACGACAATGATGGCGATAGTGGAGTTAACCAGGAAGCTATAAAAAGAGTGCAGATTCAAGAGATCTCAGGCAACAAAGACTGAGTGCAGGCCGAAGTTTAATTATGATGAAGATTTTATTTTTTTTAAATGTGAATTATTTTGAAGATTTAAAAATTTAACTCAGTGTTCCCTAGATCCAGTATTTTGTGTGAACCCACAAAACTTGATCAGGAAAGGGAACCATTTTATTTCAAACCCAGATAGCTATATATGACAGTCCCTTTCAGAAATAGTATGCTCCTAACAACTCTCCGTACGTTTTGCTGGATAATTCAATACAAAGATGTCTATTATATATACATCTTTCTTGCAAGCTTCTCCTAAGCCTCCGTTTGTCCTCTATGAGAAGGAATGCTGGTGTAGTTATGTCTTTGTTGCAATCCAGTAGGGCTTCTTCTCATGAACTTCATTGATACCTAAGATAACCATATCTGACTAGATTTCTGTCTTATATGTATTTATTAGCTCTTAATAATCTATTAATCCCAAAGTCTTTTAGTTAAATGGATAGATGTGGCATCCGCAAAGGAAAGGTAAAGAAACATTCTTTGTGTGTTAAGCCAACAGACAACCCTCTCAACACAGCTGGTTTGCAGCAGCTTCAAGACTGACCACCCACAGTGGCATTTTCTGCACCAAAGAGAAACAAGAGCTCTCTGGTATACTTTACTGGAGACTCCTAGAACAATGGCAAACATTGATCCAGAAAGTCAGCGCATAAAGAGCTTTCTAATTCCCAAAATAAAACGAAGGAAAATAGAGCAGGGATCAAAGAAGATACCCCAGTTTAAAAGGCTTGGTAACTTGGGCTTTATCTGATGGGTGTTCTATCCAGTCTTTTTGTTTAAAGACTGCACCAGATGAGTCACAAGCTCAGAATGTGCTGAGTACACATTCTGTCTCCTAGGATATGGACACCACTGATTTAAAGGGTGCCTGATGAATTCTCTCTCCCTGGCAACTTCCATGAGAAGGGCTAAGACTGCATTTTTCTTTCAAAACTACACTTGATTCTTTGGGAACAGTCTGGACAGCGAAAGAGATCTAAAATGGACAACTGAGTATCACGCAGCCCACAAATGTCACATGAAGTCATAGTAGAAAATGAACATGCTCATGCTTCAAAGCCAACACGCGCCATCACAGCTAAAATCAAAAGATGGCTTGCATCACTGTCCAGTTATGTAGTTACAAGAAAACCGTGGACTAAAAATAAAGATCAACCCTATGCTGGAAAGCCTGAAGTAGGAGTCTAGTAGCATCTTTTCAAATTCAAATTAATAATGCATATAATCCATATAATTTTATCTCAATATGCTTTCTTCTTCTTACATTCTCTTTCTCTGCCTCTTTATTCTCTTTCTTGAACACAACTGTATTATTTTTTCTCTCGTTCTGCCTCACCCTGAATCATCAACCCAATTTCTTTACTCAATTTTGAAACTGAAATTGCAGACGTTTACTCTAACAGAAGGAACACAGGCTTGCTTTCTGATTAATCCCTGCTCCCGGCTTCAGATTGGTTGCATGATTGATTGATTTTTACAGATCTATATTTTTAGCCATCTTTTATCAAAATATTCATCTCAAAAATTCCTTCAAGGTTCGCTGTAGGTCAGAATTCACAATCAGAGATATCAGGCAATAATTTCTGTAATTAGGTATTTGCACAATGATACCTGATTATCATTACTTTGTTTAATGAAAAGTCTTTCATAACTCTTGAGTGGTTTGATCATCTTCCACAACTCTTGTGATATTCCCTTTAGGGAAAAAGAAAGGACCAATGATCTTTCTCATATTACAGAGAATGGGTGTTCTACCCCAAGCTTCAGTGTTCTACCCCAAGCATCAGCAATTTCTTTCTACATATTAAGGATGCTGCTCCAATTTCCAAGTTATTCTTCATCTTTGCCAATTCTCTAGGACTATCAGTGCAACCATTGATCCCATCCACCTAACATAGATTGCAAACTTTTCTTTAAGGCAACCCCCCCCAAAAAAAATATAAACCAATTTCTTATTCAGATTCTAGCTTAACTATAGGCTGGAAAAGTAAAAATTGCTGTGGATTGGTAGAACATATTATACACATTCACAACAAATGTCTAAAGTTTAAATCTGAATAGGCTTGAAAGACTAAACCATTGATTTTCTGGGAAACTTCCCCAACACTAGAAATTTTAAATTATTTGCCCCAAGACAGACAAATGATTACTATTGTCATTACTCAGAACTAAGGTTGAAGGAAAGAAGTTGTACATATGGTTCCATATCCTTTCTTGATCTCAGTCTTTAGCTGCAAGGGGTATTTTAAATCAGCCTTCAACAATCTATGGCCCAAGGCAGCTATTTGTAATGATTCATTAATGGTTTGGTAAAGCTGTTTTTTTTTTTTGCTTTTGCTTTTGCTTTCTCCCTTACAATTGTCAAACACCAGTTAGTCCACAATATGGGGCTAGAGTTTTTCTCCAACTTGGATAGACCTGATCAAAATTCAAATATCAGATTACAGTGACATGCCACATTTTAGCTAGTCACTGAAAAGCTACCATATGATCTATGAAGAGACAAAAGTGGGGTCACCTGCTAGTTGTTGTAAGAATTCAAACTAAATGTTGCCTCTTTGTTAGGGGATTGAATTTGGGGGGGAGGGGGCTGAAACAAGCCACCTGGGATTGTAAGGAGAGAGGAATGCTTTCATCTTAAGGACTGTCCACTTACCTTGTAAGTGTGCAAATCTCTGAGTTTCCAGTGAAATTTCTAAAGACACTCCTTTTTGCAAGAGAGAGAAACTTCTTGTCCCTCCTTAAATTTTTTTTGTTCTCTTTAAAATATTCCACAGAAAGCCAAAAGATATTACTGTAAGTAATTTGTCACCAGAAAATGGATGCACTCTCTTTCTTTCATGCTTTGCAAGAGTTTTAAAAAGAATCAGTCTGGAATAAACGAATTTTGTCTTGTTTTGTTTTCTTGTTTTGATCTCTTACTGTCCTAAATGTGCCATTTGAGCATTTCTTGTTAAATTAGACTAATCTGTAGACATTGAACTAAAGTTACCAATTGAGGACTCTATCTCCTCTTTTGCCAATATATTAGAAAATATATTGCAGCAAACTTGTTACCAAACTAATTGAGGGGAAGGGATGTTTGGTTATTAAAGAATGTCTATTAAATTCAGGAGTACTCACTTGAAGCAATCTGTAGCCTGACCTTAATGATGTCATTAGACAAATGATGCAAACAATGTTATGTCAATTTGTGGCATTTGGGTAATAATGTCCTTATGCAAATAGCATCATTTACCTCAGTTGCATAACATAGGAAATAAAGGGTTTGCTTTTTAGGGTAAATGGTGTCATTTGCATAATGATGTCATTACACAATGAGGTTAATGGTGCATACCAACCAAACCTAGGTTTTGTATTTAATCAGATTGATATTTTCAATCAATGCAGCCAGTACCTCCATACCATTTTTTGGCCTTCATATTCTGAATTTTGTTTTTCAACTATCCTCCTAATTCTTCTGTTGTGTCTGCAGGACTACTGTACTTAGAGACCGATGTAAGTTAAAAAATATCCACTAATATAATTGATTACTGATTACTGAGTTTGTTATGACACAGAGCAAAACTCCAGCCACTGCTTAGCTACTCATCAATATATGTATAAGAATAGTCTTTTTTTTTTTTAATTTTGCAGTTGGGAAGGAAAATTCAAAGTATTTTGCTCTCTGGTTTGGAGGAGAAAATTCTCTCTCTCTCTTTCTTTTTTTTTAAAAAATATATTTATTTTGTTTTATCATAAAAAGTAAAATACAAAACAAACAAACAAACAAAAATACATCTAGCACTAACAATAAAAAAAGAAGAAGAAATGGTGTACAAAAAAGGAGAAAAAAAATGACCCAAGTATCAAATAAATTTAACATTAAACATATAAAATCCACCCTATCTATTTGCAACCCAATTAACCTGCCATATATTACAATTACATATATGAAAGGAAAATTAGGTAACAGGTTAAATCACAGTGATCAAACACCCTTATTTGGTTCTTAATAATGAAACCTTTCCTTGGGTTTTTAATTGGGAACTTTCACAAAAATTGCATCTGATTTCCAAAGTTTATAAGTCTTGTTATAAATTCTATATTGTTAGAAAGTTGGATCTGCAGAGATGCTCCATGAAAGGTTTATACTTGCAGAGGTGTCCAACCTTGGCAATTTTAAGACTTGTGGACCAATTGGCTGGGGAATTCTGGAAGCTGAAGTCCACATATTGTAAAGTTGCCAAGGTTGGATGCCCCTGGTTTACAAAAACTTCAAATTGTATGCAGTTTAACTGAAGGCAACCATTACTACAGTTCCTTTCTGCTAATTATCTCACTGATAGATGAAGTTACCATAGAGTTTCACGCCAAGGATATCCTGTCTACCAACCTGTTTGGGCAGTCATTTCCAACTCACTTAAAGCCAGCTTGTGTAGTAGCTTGAAGTAATAGAGTATATTTTGGGGGGGGTGGGGGGGACTGTTCTGTTCTCAACGGACTGATAATGTTGTTGGTTTGAGCTGTGTTTTGTACCTATGCTGTAATCTTAAAGTAGCAATCTAATGACATAGCATATGGTTTATTTTCATATCTTATTTATGAATTTTTTTAAATCGGTTATCAGTTTTACGCAATAATGTCTTTATTTATTGCGCTGCCTTTTACATTAGGTTTTGCCTATTTCAATCATTTTCAACTGGAGATGCATGTAGTACTGATAAGACTCAAAGAGTATAAAATAAAGTACAAAATTAGTTGCTGAAACTTTAAAGAAATGTTTGAACGATCACATACATAATAAATATAATAATAAAATATCTGTAAACAAGTAAATGCCCTCTCTGGAAAAGGTGAGTTTTTCTTTCCTAGCCTGTTGGCACCAGGTTGATGGTACTTCAAAAGAGAGAGAGAGAGAGAGAGAGAGAGAGAGAGAGAGAGAGAGAGAGAGAGAGAGAGAGAGAGAGAGAGAGAGAGAGATACCATTGATACATGGTGGAACTTGATTTAGTTCCTGTCTGGTTTAGACCAGGGTTTAGATAAAACAAATTACTGCCAAGTGAGGAAATATATGAGAAAGCCCTATCTGGGAGATAGGGGTTAGAGAATTTTGCCCTAGGCTGCATGATCATTGGCAAGGGATTATGGGAGTTATAGAGCAAAGCATTTAAGGGGAGTGCTACAAGGGCATCCACAGGTTGGGGGGATAGCAGGATGAAAGCCCTACCACTTTTTACTATGTCACATGCATGATGCGCATTAAAAATGCAGGTGAGTTTCGATCACATGGCTACAACCACCATCTTGATTCCAGTAGATACCCCCTGATTTTGATCTCTCTCTCTCTCTCTCTCTCTCTCTCTCTCTCTCTCTCTCTCTCTCTCTCTCTCTCTCTCTCTTCCCTCCCCTCTCCTCTTTTGGGGCATGTATCTCTCTCCTCCCCCCCCCAGCAAAATAATTCTATCAACAAATCTATATGAAAAACTAAAATTCAGACCAAGAACCAGTTTGGTTTAGGAGTTAAGGCACCAGACTAGAAACCGGAAGACTGTGAGTTCTAATCCTGCAGTAGCCATAAAAGCCATTGGGTGACCTTGGGCCACTCATTCCGTCTCTCAGTCCCACTTACCTCACAGACTTATTGTTGTGGGGACATTAGAAGGAGGGAGGAGTGTTAGTAATGTTTGCTACTTTGAGTTGTTAATAATAATAATAATAATAATAATAATAATAATAATAATAATAATAATAATAATAATAATAATAATAATAATAATAATAATAATAATAATAATAATAATAATAATAATAATAATAATAATAATAATAATAATAATAATAATAATAAAGGCAGGATATAAATAAATAAAAACTCTTGGCATCCAGGATCATCCTCTGTGATATTCTTCCATCAAGAATGCCTTTTGTTTCATTCCTAGCTTTTCCCCAAACTCTGTCTTTCTTCTTTAAACACTTTTGTAACTGCTAAAGAAATATTCCTGATGCACTGTCAAATCTGTTAACAGTAACCTGAAAGGAAGCCAACAGCTATTAGAAAGGATAATCTGAGATGGGTCACCTTCTGGGCGCTTGCTCCAGACTGTCCAAAACGATATAATGTTTCTACAGCCATAAGGTTGTGTATACTTTCTAAAGGCCCATTATTATTTTTAAAAGGGGGGAGGGCGGGAGAAGGAGAGGAATCAAAGCACAACAGACCTGAGCACTTCATAAGATACAGTATATATATATATATATATATATATATATATATATATATATATATATATATATATATATATATATATATATATATATATATATATTATTAGGGGGGAGCAGGAATGAGAGGATTAAAAGAAAAATAAGAAAATAGCAGGCAAATCTTGTGCAACGTTTCAGTACTTGTTATGGAAACCTTATTAACAGATGAAAGTGACAACTAAGGTTCAGTTAAACTGCAAAGAGTAAGCAATCTAGTGAATAGGCCAGAATGTTTAAGAAGAGCAGATACACCGGTGAGGTTCAAGTAGGTAAACAGAGGTAGTAAAGTGCAGATATATTCGTATTTGTTGGGGGAAAGTATTTCTTAGTTAGAGATAGATAAACAGAAAAACCAAAATCCTTCATATGAGACAATTTCAATGTACTGGAAGCCATTCCAAGTTTATTCTTTAAACAAAATGTTGTGGGTGCAGCTTACGCCATTCAGATGATCTGGACTACAGTACATATCTACAATTCTTATGATGCTGAAGATGCCAAAAACACTAGTCTAATTTATAGGGGGTGATGCGCGCGTGTGGGTGTGTTTGTGTGGGTGTGAGCTTAGCAAATTCTGTTATGTTTGAGAATGGATAATCCAAAATTTCAGAATGTCTTTAGGCAATTCATTCATCTCGGCCACTTTCTACTCCAGTCTTGGCAGAGGTGTTTTTCTAGAAAAAGACAAGTAAAGGAATCAATAAAGTTGACTTTGGAGGCATTATTCTCTCTCCACTCAAATGTTTTCAAAGGATGGCTGTTGTGGGATAAAATGAAGTTTTTGCTGGAAGCCACTTTAAACTGTTGCAGTTGGAAACTTGGGTTAGAAATCTAACTATGGTAGAAGCACACATTCCTCTCTGGCCTATTGTTCTGAAGAGACCATGTTGACAGGACCATCCATTTTCGCTCTATTTCCACATTTTGGTGAGAGAGGTAGCACAATACCAACAACCACCATCCCTTTGCTCAGACTTAGAACTTGCTTCCCCCATCTTTAATACACAAATAACAGGGGAATAACATCCTTCATGGATTACTGCCTTGTCATGGCGAAGGGGCTTGCGTAACTCAATGAAGTTATGAGCTATGCCGTGCAGGGCCACCCAAGACGGACAGGTCATAGCAGAGAGTTCTGACAAAATGTGATCCACTGGAGAAGGAAATGGCAACCCACTCCAGTATCTTTGCCATGAAAACCCCATGGACAGTACTAAAAGGCAAAAAGATATGATGCTGGAAGATGAGCCCCTCAGGTCGGAAAGTGTCCAATATGCTACTGGGGAAGAGCAGAGGGCTAGTACTAGTAGCGCCAGAAAGAGTGAAGCGACTGGGCCAAAGCCGAAAGGACGCTCAGCTGTGAATGCATCTGGTGGTGAAAGGAAAGTCCGATGCTGTAAAGATTTTTTCTCCATAGGAACCTGGAATGTAAGATCCATGAATCAAGGCAAACTGGACGTGGTCAAACAAGAGATGACAAGACTGAACATCGACATCTTAGGAATCAGCGAACTAAAATGGACAGGAATGGGTGAATTTAATTCAGAGGACCATCAGGTATATACTGCGGGCAAGAATCCCTCAGAAGAAATGGAGTAGCCTTCATAGTCAATAAAAGAGTAGGAAAAGCAATACTGGGATACAATCCCCAAAATGACAGAATGATCTCAGTGCGAATCCAAGGCAAAGCCATTCAATATCACAGTAATCCAAGTCTATGCCCCAACACTGGTGCTGAAGAGGATGAAATTGACCGGTTCTATGAAGCCCTACAGCACCTTATAGAATCAACACCAAAAAATGATGTCCTTATCATCATGGGGATTGGAATGCTAAAGTAGGAAGCCAAAAGATAAACGGAATAACAGGCAAGTTTGGCCTTGGAGTACAAAATGAAGCAGGGCACAGGCTGATAGAATTTGTCAAGAGAATACGATGGTCATAGCAAACACTCTTTTCCAACAACCCAAGAGACGTCTCTACACATGGACATCACCAGACGGTCAACACAGAAATCAGATTGACTATGTGCTCTGCAGCCAAAGATGGAGAAGCTCTATACAGTCAGTAAAAACAAGACCAGGAGCTGACTGTGGCTCAGATCATGAGCTTCTCGTTGCAAAATTTAGGCTTAAATTGAAGAAAGTAGGGAAAAAACACTAGGCACTCAAGTATGAACTAAATCATATCCCTGATGAATATACAGTAGAGGTGACAAATAGATTTAAGGAATTAGATCTGATAGACAGAGTGCCTGAAGAACTATGGATGGAGGTTCGCAACATTGTACAAGAGGTAGCAACTAAAACCATCCCAAAGAAAAAGAAATGCAAGAAAGCAAAATGGCTGTCTGAGGAAGCTTTGCAAATAGCTGAGGAAAGAAGGGAAGCGAAAGGCAAGGGAGAAAGAGAAAGATACACCCAATTGAATGCAGAATTCCAGAGAATAGCTAGAAGAGATAAGAATGCCTTCTTAAATGAACAGTGCAAAGAAATAGAAGAAACAATAGAATAGGGAGAACCAGAGATCTCTTCAAGAAAATTGGAGATATGAAGGGAACGTTTCATGCAAAGATGAGCATGATAAAGGACCAAAATGGCAGGGACCTAACAGAGGCAGAAGAGATTAAGAAGAGGTGGCAAAATTACACAGAAGAACTATACAAGAACGAGCTTAGCATCCCTGATAACCACGATGGGGTGGTCACTGACCTCGAGCCAGACATCCTAGAATGTGAAGTGAAATGGGCCTTAGGAAAGCTGAGCAACAACAAAGCTAGTGGAGGTGATAGTATTCCAGCTGAGCTATTCAAAATTTTAAAAGACGATGCAGTAAAAGTGCTACACTCAATTTGCCAGCAAATTTGGAAAACTCAACAGTGGCCACAGGATTGGAAAAGGTCAGTTTGCATTCCAATTCCAAAGAAAGGCAATGC
This sequence comes from Azemiops feae, assembly GCA_023970755.1. NCBI lineage: Eukaryota > Metazoa > Chordata > Lepidosauria > Squamata > Viperidae > Azemiops > Azemiops feae. Next base: position 5,511,087 of record JALGBA010004228.1, on the reverse strand, counting down.
CAAAGAATGTTCAAACTATCGCACCATTGCACTCATTTCACATGCAAGTAAAGTTATGCTTAAAATCCTACAAGCTAGACTCCAGCAGTATGTGGATCAAGAACTTCCAGAAGTACAGGCAGGATTTCAAAGAGGCAGAGGAACTAGAGATCAAATTGCCAACATACGCTGGATCATGGAGAAAGCTAGGGAGTTCCAGAAAAACATCTACTTCTGCTTCATTGACTATGCTAAAGCCTTTGATTGTGTGGATCACAACAAATTGTGGCAAGTTCTTAAAGAGATGGGAGTACCAGACCATCTTATTTGTCTCTTGAGAAACCTATATGCGGGTCAAGAAGCAACAGTGAGAACTGGACACGGAACCACTGATTGGTTCAAAATTGGGAAAGGAGTCCGGCAAGGCTGTATTCTGTCGCCCTGCCTATTTAACTTATATGCAGAGCACATCATGAGAAATAGCAGATAGATGAATCAAAAGTTGGAATTAAGATTGCCGGGAGAAATATCAACAATCTAAGATGTGCAGATGATACCACTCTAATGGCAGAAAGTGAAGAGGAACTAAAGAGCCTCTTGATGCGGGTGAAGAAGGAGAGTGCAAAAGTTGGCTTGAAACTCAACATTAAGAAAACCAAAATCATGGCATCCGGCCCTCTCAATTCCTGGCAAATAGATGGGGAAGAAATGGGGGTAGTGACAGATTTTATCTTCCTGGGCTCTAAGATCACCACAGATGGGGACTGCAGCCAAGAAATTAAAAGACGCTTGCTCCTGGGGAGGAAAGCTATGGCAAATTTAGACAGCATACTAAAAAGCAGAGACATCACCCTGCCAACAAAAGTACGTATAGTCAAGGCCATGGTTTTCCCAGTTGCAATGTATGGCTGTGAAAGTTGGACCATAAGAAAGGCTGAGCGCAAAAGAATTGAGGCCTTTGAACTATGGTGCTGGAGAAGACTCCTGCGAGTCCCTTGGACTGCAAGGCGATCAAACCGGTCAGTCCTAGAGGAGATCAACCCTGACTGCTCCTTAGAAGGCCAGATCCTGAAGTTGAAACTCAAGTACTTTGGCCACCTAATGAGAAGGAAGGACTCACTGGAGAAGAGCCTAATGCTGGGAAAGATTGAGGGCAATAGAAGAAGGGGACGACAGAGAATGAGGTGGCTGGATGGAGTCACTGAAGCAGTAGGAGTGAGCTTAAATGGACTCCAGAAGATGGTAGAGCACAGGAAGGCCTGGAGGAACGTTGTCCATGGGGTCGCGATGGGTCGGACACGACTTCTCAACTAACAACAACAACAACATCATCCAGCTTTGCAGGCTTGATAATGAGAAAGAATACAAAATTTCCAGTATGTGGCAGCTAGTAAAATGCTATGAAATGGACATTTGGCATCAAGAATTAAGCATTAGAAAAGGGAACATGCTAATGTGAACATAGGATAAATAATGTGCCTCCCAAAGGTAAAATTCACCTTAATGCCAGGGATCAGCTAGTCAATATAACAGCTCGAGCACCACTTAAATTCTTCTCGAGGATTGAAATGTGACAGGAAATGCATACATTCTGAGCAGAGCCCCTCCAATTTCCACTCCAAATATATCAAAGTGCTTAGCAACCAACTTCGCTAATCATGCCCAAAGTGCCAATTTTTAAAATTTCTTTCTTAAATGTCACCTCTGCAAGAAAAAAAAAAAACCTACTTTGTATACTTTTTGTAGCAACATCCAGATGGTCTTATATACGCCTTCAATATATGCAAATAGGTAGTTTCAAAGATGGAGAGAAAAAATCTATCTTGTCTTTTCTAAATGCCAGACGGCAAATCTTAGGAAAGGTGGTCCATATTCGAGAACAGAAGTAAAAAGCCAATGCCAGCAAGAAGCTCCTTTTGTCTCCACGACAATCAGAATATTCTTCTGACGAGTACTGAAGCACATCCAACTTATATTGCTAGGGGTTTTTTTGTTTTGTTTTTTTAGTTACTTAGTTGGATGCTTAGTATAGCTCTCCTTCAGCTCCACCAGGCTTTGAAGCATACAAACAGGAGTAGAATGGGGTTTTATGGGGTTTTATTTGTGCATTTTAAGAAGCATGGTGGCTCACAAGTTTAGAACAATGGGCTGATGATCGGCAGGCAGTTCAAGACCCGGTTGCTGCTGTGGGACAGGGTGAGCTCCCATCACATGCTCCAGCTCCTGCCGACTGAGAAGTTCAAAAGCAGGCAATTGTGAGTAAATAAAAGGGTACCGTATTACTTCGATAAGCAAGTTAACAGGGACATGAAAGAAGTGTCCAAATGGGAATCCTCCAAGCAATGGTGATATCACCATTCAATCCTTTTAACCCAGAAGCACTTTGATGCTCCTGACATGACAGTAGTAGTAGTAGTAGTAGTAGTAGTAGTAATTTGTGGATTTTTTTTTTATGTTGTAAGTTCCCCAGAGTCACCTATGTGTGTGTTGGGCAACCATATGAATTTGTATAATAAATAGTGAAGCCAGGAGAGGCAGTTATTCTGGGCTTCCTTTGTCCCACACTTTGCCCTATCTCTAGGTTTTAAAAATCCCCATCATCTGGGATCCAAAGAATGCTGTAGAGGAGAAACAGCACCTAAAGAAAGTAGGATCAAGGAGTTGCTACTACTCTATTGTTCCTACATCTCCTCAGCTGCCAGTCCCCAGTAGCAGCAGCCACACCCCCTTCCTCTTTTTCTCTTCCGGGGGAAGAAGAGGAAGGGATACTTTATGGTAGCTGAGGAAATGAGGCAGGATCCTCACCATGCATCAATGCTACCTCAGCAAATAAAATAATCATTGTTTCTGTTTATCTTACGTTAGAACTACTTGGGGTCAAATTGCATGCAGTACTGCTGCTATGATGCGGTTTATTATTATCAACTGAGAATCCATTCCTAATGCTTTGTAAAATCTAACCTGCTTTTCCTCACTTTAGCCTCATCAACATCAGCTTGCACGTGGTTTCAGGAGCTTGCAGATTAGCAGAGGGGAAAGTGAAATGTGAGTTGGAATGCATGGGACATGAAGAGCAGTAAACCTCAGTGTTGGGAAAAACTGTAGGGCAGACATGTCAAACTCGCGATATCACGTGACGTCGCAAGACGTATTGGAACAGTTTTGCCATTGCCAGCAATGGGGTGGGTGCGGCTTCCAGATGACATGTCCGGCCCATGGGCCGGCAGTTTGACACCCCTGCTGTAGGGTGTATATTCTACCTGTATGATTTATTCATTCTGTAAATGAATAAAAATCTATTAAATAAATAGCTATACATTTAATGGTGGGAATTCAGGATTGGGGCCATGAGCCGTGGAATACCACAACGACAAACATATCACAACCTCAAAAGAGGACTGAACAGAAAAAGGAAGCTGTGGAAACATTATCTAAATGGATGTAGAGATAGAGAGTTAAGAATGAGCAGAGGGAAAGGACGTATAGGAGAGGAAAAGGCCCAGATGGAGGATCTGCAATGCTGCACTTCTGCAATCTCCATCTCCGTTTGGTTCTGTTGATTCTACCTATGTTCAACTCCAGTTCCAAAAAGAATTGCTCCAGTAATCGTTGGTTCTTAGAAAGAGTGCAGAGAAGAGCAACAAAAATGATTAGAGGACTAGAGGCTAAAACACATGAAGAATGGTTGCAGGAATTGGTATATCTAGTCTAGTGAAAAGAAGAATTAGGGGTGACTTGATAGCATTGTTTCAATATTTGAGGGGCTGCCACAAAGAAGAAGGGATCAACCTATTCTCCAAAGCACCTGAAGGCAGGACAAGAAGCAATGGATGGAAACTAATCAAGGAGAGAACCAACCTAGAAGTAAGGAGAAATTTCCTGACAGTGAGGACAGTGGAATGGCTTGCCTCCAGAAGTTGTGGGTGCTCCAACACTGGAGATTATTAAGAAGAGATTGGACAACCATTTGTCTGAAATAGTATACGGTTTCCTGCTTCAGTAGGGGGTTGGACTAGAAGACCTCCAAGGTCCCTTCCAACTCTGTTATTCTGTTATCAAGCTCCCACAAGGTGGAAATGAACTCCCAAAGGATGAACATTGCTAGAACCTGCATCTTTATTGTATTTCAGGAATGGGAACCATAGCAGACAGCTCACAGCATCTGAGAAAACAAAAACAAAAAAAATGTTCTGAATTAATACCATCAGATTGTAAACTTGTTCACTTTCCTGCAATGCCTTCCTCAATGAAAAGAAATTTTAGATTTCCTCTAAAATGGGGGTGTCAAACTGCCGGCCCACGGCCGGATCCGTCATGGCGAAACCACACCCACCCCATTGCCGGCAATGGAGATACGTCATGACACGTCACGTGACGTGGCGAATTTGACGCCCCTGCTCTAAAATCTTGAAACCACCAGCTGAAGATGCATGCTTGTTTACATTCTCTGCATTCTTGCTCTTTTGTTCAGATAAATCTCCTAATATAAGCTGGAATTTTCCAGGCACTAGCTGACATGGTCTTTCTCTTGGTCCTATTTGTAAAGCAGTTTATTTTTAATTTACTCCATCAGAATTGATGTCCATCAAACCATGAAGGCCACTAGTGCTAAAACCATCTTTTTAAGGGAATTGAGGAAATAGAGTGTGGAAAGAAAGGGCTACTGTCAGATTCCTACTTCCATTCATGACCACCAATTTAAACATGCAATAAGATAATCACGGGTTTTGAAATTCCAAGTTAATCTGATGTTTCAGTGTCCACCCACTAATTTACTAATTTAATGTGCAGTAATTTAATAGGTTCCTTCCATATAGCCACTGCCTCCCCATCATTATCATGCTATTATCATTTTTATAATTCATGGTGGTGCCCTGCAAGAATTCACACCTTCCCTTCCTGGTATTGTCTAAGTAATAAAAAAAATAGAAGGCAGTTAATGTTTCTTCCCCATTCTTTTCCACTTTACCTTGTTAGCATTCTTCAACAAGGCACATGGGCTACAGTTGGATGCACAGCAAACTCACTATTGGGTTCAGCAGAGAAAAAATAGAGGATGCCATGGCACCATCCACTGTCTTGTTTTACAGTGGAAAAGGAGAATTCCAGGAGCAAGGGATAAGACGAAGCAGGAGGCTGGACCAACAGGAAGTCATCCCATCCTGCAGCTCCAAACCAAGGGCTATAAAGCCATCTTCACAGCATTTTTCTCTTAAGAATAAAGCTACTTGGGGTGCTAATTGGCTTGGCTTTTCAAGACACCTTGTTTCTTAATTACCCTGTGGGAGAAGTACAGGGTAATATTTAATTAATATTAATTGAATTAATATTGATTAAAAGTAACTGCATGTAAAATAAGGCAGCACATTGGTAAAATCAATTGTTCCTCTGTCTGTATTCATGTACGCCTTCATCGTTCTCTCATTAATAAACGACTGTTTCATATACACACGTATCCATAAATACACATACAAACTCACACAGAAAAAGAGAGGCTGGACTTGCCAAGCATAACCTGGGCGATAGTTACTCTGTAGTAATCCAATAGCTATTTCTTCTCCATAAATATGCATAGGGTACTGTTGGTGATGGCTCTGTTAGGATCAGCTTACTTCTTATTTAGAATAGTAAGTGAGAACTTTTGTTTGCAAAAACAAAGCAGCTTTCTGGGAAACTTAGTGCTGAGATACTATGTATGTCTTTCTCTGATATCCAGAGAAAGCCATGCATGCTTATGCTGTTAATAATCCTGTTGATTCGTAGACTTTGACTTCAAATGAAGTCAGATTAGACTTCTAGTGTCATGTAGGCAGTATGCTGGCTGAGGAATTCTGGGAGTTGAAGTCCACAAGTCATAAAAGGGTCAAGTTTGAAGACCCCTGGTCTAGGCCCACTTGCTGTGGCCGGCTTGCTGCAGGACAACTCGCCGTGACTAACTCACCGCAGAGTTAAATTAATATCAAAGAAATGGTGGAATAGAATCATTAAAGAAAGGGTGCAAAAGGAGGGACAAAATGAAATGCGAACGACAGAAATTAAAATAATTTTTAAATTATTTTAAATACAAATATTGAATTCTCCCGCGATGAATTGGCTTGTGGCAAGTTGGCTGTGGCAAGTTGTCCATCAAGACGAGCATGCAATTAGCATTCTGGCCTCCCCTAATTCCTTGAAGGGAGGGCAGCAGCTCTTCTCTCTTATTTGGAAAATATCCTTTGTAACTGGTGAGGGACCTCTTTATTGATGGTGCTGATCTACAAATCCCAACAGCCCTAGACAGCCTGACCAAAGATGATGGAGGCTGGAGGCTGTGGTTTGCAGATTGCCTTCCTTTGTTCCACGTTCAAAGAGAAATATGGGTGTACCAGTTCTAGATGCTGCTTTGGGCAATCCCATTTCAGACAGCTTTTGCACTTTACTAAAAGAGCAATCAATGCAAGAGAGAAGAATATTTTTAATGCTCCCTCGCGCAAAGACCTCCAAGCATTCACTATATACAAATGCATGTTTTTAGCACTTTAGAAGTAATTGCAACGAAACATAGAAAAGGATTTGTAGTATCCGAAAGACTAATATTTCACTAATCTAAATCTGACATGCATGCTGTTTGTTTCCTAACCCCCATTAGCCGCTGAGGTTTTGCAAGTATGAATGAATGAATCAAATACAGTATTTTTAGGACCTCAGAGATATTGCTTTGAGATAAATTAATTAAACAAAGTTAGTTTACATATTCGGCTTCAGATCACCAAGAACAGAGAATTGTTTAATGAAAAGAAGGACTGGGAGTGACCATTTTTCTGCAATGATATAAGGTTTCCTGCTTGAGCAGGGGGTTGGACTAAAAGACCTCCAAGGCCCCTTTCAGCACTGTTATTCTGTATTTCTGTTCTGTTATTCTGAGAATTTGGCAGGTTTATATGTGATTTTATCTTCAAACACAAATATATTCATCTGATGAAGTAAACCTTTGCTTGAAAAATCTCAGATTACAAGCAATCCGTAAAATGAGCTAGAGGCACAACTAAAACTATCTTGATTTGCTGTATTACATGCCTGTTGCGTTTGAATATTGGATGCCACTTAATGGTATGATTGCTGCTATCCAAAATATTATCGTGGTTAGGTGTACTAATATTGTATAGATATCTTGGAGATATGGCAAGACAACATAGAAGGACCTATTTAGGTTAGTTTTGATTACCAGGTATCTTGGTATAATGGGAACAAAGGTTCCTGGGATGATGAAAGTTTATCATTAGGATTCAGAATAATCATGGAACCCAGTTCAGAACAGAATGGCTTGATTACAAAGTATATAGTAAAAATGGCGGACTAGGAACCCTAATATATCCAGATGACAATTCCTCTCCTGCTACATAAGGAATGTATCAGGTAGAAGTATTTCAAGAAATCTGTATGAGGTACTGTGCAGATTTTGAAGAATAATAAGGTTTCCTATGCTACTAGAACGATCCTGATAGTGCTTAGGTTTCCATTAGACAGGGATCAATATAGTTTGAGGATGCTTTGAGGAGACATGGATGGGGGCAACCACTTTTAGATAATGACTTTGTTTACCACTACTAATATTTATGAACCACTTGAAGTTGATGTCAAATATCCTATTATGTATGCTTTAAAAGCCCAACATATACTTTGCCTTCCCTGTCACTCCCACTCCTCAGCTTTCCCTTTAGCCATCACAAGTATATTCCTTATATTTCTGCTCCCAGTATGAATTGCTGCTTTCATGAATGATGCATACACAAAACAAATTACAGGCTTGCAAAAAAAATGTTGAGGATCAAAAGGAAACAGAGGGAGAAAAGCTCTCCAAGCAGACAACTGCAAAACTGAGTCAACATTCAAAATCAGAAGTAACTGTGCAGATTAAGTGCCCAAATTAGTGTTACAATTATGACAAAATGAGGAGCAACTTATATTTTCCTTCAGCCTCAAGATGAAGCTGTGCAACCTGCTAGTATCTGACTATCTAAAATGGCCCTATTCATGAAGAAACTCCATTCTCACCATTGAATATGCGAATCATATGATATTAGGAATAAAATAGGAGTTTTTTGTTATAGAATATAGAAGAAAAATTGCTTGTTGTTAATACAGGCAGTCCTCGGCTTACGACCATAATTGAGCCCAAAATTTCTGTTGCTAAGTGAAAGATTTGTTAAGTGAGTTTTGCCCCATTTTATGACTTGTCTTGCCACTTTGTTAAGTGAATCATTGCAACTGTTAAGTAGTAATATGGTTGTTAAGTGAATCTGGCTTCCCCATTGACTTAGCTTATCATGTCGCAAAAGCTGATCACGTGACCCGAGGGGACATCATAAATATGAACCAGTTTTGATCATGTGACCATGGAGATGGTACAACAGTTGTAAGCATGAAAAACGGTCATAAGTCTCTTTTTTCAGTGCCGTTATAACTTTGAACAGTCACTAAATGAACTGTTGTACTGTTTTGGTACCTTATCACATATTCAATAGTCTGAGTAGAACATTGAATGTGGACACACCTATTTTCGAAGAAATTTTCTGTAGAAAATAGAAATCTTGTAGAATTTTCCTAGAAAGCGGATACCCAGACATGAGCAGTGAAGGACAAAATCAAAGCATTTGATGGATACAGTCCCTGGTGGCATTGATGGAAACATATCTACACCCACGTATTCATAAACCTGGTTATTAACATACTTGTAATCCAGAAAGAGCATTAGATTAAAATGATCATTGAGTAAAAATAGGGGGCCGGGGGGGGAAGGAGATTACAAATAATGATGTCCCATTGATCCAAAATCAGGAGCAGCTAAAATTTGAGGAGTCCTTGGTGCTCTCTGACCTTGGTTGTTTTCTTGTAGACGTTTCATTACCAAGCTAGGTAACATCATCAATGCCAAAAGGGAGTGGGGTTTGCTCTCATTTTATATTCTAGTGGCTTGTCCTGTCAGTTTAAAAACAACCAAGCTCAGAGAGCACTGAGTTCAACTCTGAGCTGTATATGCTCCCTTCTATGGGTACAACTGAAGTTTGCTTGCCATTCTAAGTCAATACCACTAGTGGAACTTGAGAGAATTGATTGTTTCAGTGCACAGAGCACGAGATTAGGAAATAAGAGGTGGGAATTCAATTCCCACTGGAGAAAAGAGGAAAACATGCTTCTGCTTCACATTTTGCATGGCAGGAAGAGAGAAGTCTTGTCAGGAACAAGAACAAGGGATCTCCCAGGACGATAACTACAGCAGAAGCAGGAAATCTGCCATGTAGGTGGTTGGGCACTGAGGTGAAAAATGTGCTATGGGAAGATAAGGAGATGTAGAGAAGATTATTTGAATTCCTGCATCTATTTTTACTCTAGAGGATTTAGAGCAGGTATCCATACTGAATTTTCTCTGGGTGAAAATTTGAGAACTGAAACGGATAGTAGGGACAAAAGATGAAATTTTAGATTTTTATTAACCAAATGACAAATAAGGTAGGAATAATATTTGCCGGTGAAATAGATCATCTGCTTTATCCGTTGCATGCTTCCAACACATATGTTATTAAAAATAAATAAGCTAAATTCAGATGTGAGTCCCTATTGAACTCCTAGGAGTAGCGTGCAATAAAGACATCTCAGAATTTGGCCCAAAGGCTTCTTAATAGAAAGAGGCTGTTTGTCATGCATTATTCAAGATCTGCATTATTCCAGGCCCCCAAAAAGTAATGCACTGATTTATTTACACAGTGGGTGCTATAACAGGATAAAATTCATGATTTGTGGTTTGCTTGCAACAACTTCTTTCAAAATAGAGCAAGGCAGACTGCACTAAAACATTTACATGGCCAAAGCAAAAGCTGGGACATTGCAGATGATGGTAGAATCCCCTTCCCCCTTCCCCATTTTTATTTTATTTTATTTTTTGTGGCCATTTCATAACAATGGCTATGACCAAAAGGATCCAAGCAAAAAAACCTGATAACGATAATGATGATGATGATGATGACGACGACGACGACGACGACGACGACAATAATAATAATAATAATAATAATAATAATAATAATAATAATAATAATAATAATAATAATAATAATAATAATAATAATAATAATAATAATAATAATAATAATAATAATAATGTTGGAAGGGATCTTGGAGATCTTCTAGTCCAACCCCCTACTCAGGCAGGAAACCCTATACCATTTCAGACAAATGGTTGTCCAGTCTCTTCTTAAAAACTTCCAGTGTTGGAGTATTCACAGCTTCTGGAGGCAGGTTGTTCCACTCATTAATTGTTCTAACTGTCAGAAAATTTCGCCTTAGTTCTAGGTTGCTTCTCTCCTTAATTAATTTACATCCGTTGCTTCTTGTCCTGCCTTCAGGTGCTTTGGAGAATAGCTTGACTTCCTCTTCTTTGTGGCAACCTGATCGTTTCTATGTTTGCTTGTTATTGCTTTTGCTACAGCATTGTATTAAAAGTACTAAAATGCCAGGAGTATCTTCCATGAGATAAAAATAAGGCACCTCAACAGGTGTGAAAGATTATCTTACCAGCTGGCAGCTAATAGGATCAAAAGCCCAGAAGAGAAACATGAAGTTCTCTCGACTATTGTCTGAACTCTTAAAACACTGAGCTTATCAAACACCAATCTTTATTTATTAAATTTATATGCCACTCACTCTGAAAAGCCATTGCACATTTTATATGCAGCATTAGTTGACCTTCTGAAAGATAATCTTGCCTTCCACTCTCAGAAGTGTGTTCTGTTTTTAAGAGACCATGATGACCAAAGGACTTTCATTGTTTACCCTGGCAAAAAATAAATAAATCTGCCCTGTCTCGTGATGTTGCTTTCATCTGGAATCCATCTTGTGAGTGAAACTGGCTTAAGTCATCCTTTTCTGTTCTACTATTAAAGTAAAATAAGATCTAAACCATTCCTGGTTTAGAAAATCATCTTCTTTGTGGAATGCAAGATGGATTCTTCTGGTGTCATCTCCTCCCTGAATAAAAAATGACCCCCTTCATAGCTCAGTAAAAAGATATAGCTATTGAAGCAGCATCACACAGAATCTAAAGAAAGTATTTCTTGCATAATCCATTTATCATGCACTGGGTGTAGCCATGATTGTACCATATCAGGACTGCCTTAGATGGCAGCAAATAGACAGAAATTCCAGCTGCACAACTGCACAAGTGAATCTTGTGACCAAGATTCATGTGAAAATTGAATCACTGTATCACACAATATGTTCTTCAACATGCACATTAGTTGGGTTACATCGATTGTCCCAATCATGAAATATCTGCATTTTCAGAGATTATAAAGACATCATAAATAACGCATTCAAGAAAGAACTATATCCTCTGTCTGCTATAAATCAGGAACTATCCACCTGTGAGATTTAGTTCTCACACAGTAAGTGAAAAGCAATGTGGTAACAAATCTGACAGCTAAAAAAAACAAAGGATAGATGGAGGCCTGTCAGTGTACTAAACAGACAAGACCAAGCAGTCTGTTACATAGGACATAAAGGAAAAAGAAACTCAGAATCTGAACATTGTTGTTTTATATAGGACTTTTTCTGGAAATAATAATTGTTGAAATTTTTTAGTTAAGGTTACCTTACTAGCTGTAGTTTATTAATTGTTAATTGTTAGTTCATCACATAGTGAGCCAGATGTTCAGACTAGATTTAGCATTTTTGTCCACCTATCCAATCCTTCCCAAGGACCTGGGATAGGCAGATGTGGATGTTTGATGGCATTAAAACTATTGTCGCAGGGTGTAAGTTGTTCCAAGTAAAGCTGCCTTTTGCAATTGACTGATGGTGAATTTATATTTTATTGCACAGTTAGCCAGATGTTCAGTATGGACTTGGCACTTTTATCTACCAATTGAGTCCTTTCCAAGGACCTGGGATAGGCAGATGTTGATGTTTCACTGTGTTATTATTAAAAGTATTATTAAAATATTGGAGTTCTTGTGAGCTCACTTAAGGGATTCCAGTCCAGTCTGTTGGGTGAAGCCTGATTTTTACCAGATTTAACTTTAATTCAAGTTTATCAGCAATTGCTTATGGACAAGAAAGCCAGAGATATATACATGGGTATCCACAGCTAGCTTCTGTGGCACCACTACACAGCTAATGTTGGACACAAGTACCTAGGTCACAGGCTTTGTATTAATACATCATGACACACACGTCCATATATCCCCCTATAGACTCCTTTAGATATATGAACTAGTTGTACACATGAGAGGAACTTTTCAGATTAGGCATCTACCATCATGCGTGCCTTTAGTACATAGGGTATTCCAGAGTTTCACAGAAACCTTATTAGCAGGAATTTCAGCCATCTAGCTTGATGTTATTTTTTTTATTGTAAGTCCATCTGATGAAAAACTCAACATGTGATTTGAAGAAAATTTGACAATGCAAGAATCAGAGTGAAAAAGTGTCAGCTACAAATTTCTGATATGATTTTCCTGAGTTATGAAATGGATGTGTATCTGTCCATGAGAAGGCAAGGTGAAGGTCATACATGACATCTCCGATGTATTCAAGATATTAAAGCTTTCCTTGGTTTATTGACCCTTTATACAATTTGGTGAACAAAGCAGTAAAATAAAGGTATTCTCATCAGCACAAAGAAAGCTTTCCAGTCTGTCAAGGAATAGTTAACTTCTGATTGACTCCTCAGTCATTATGATGAGCAAAAATAATTTTCTCTTCATTGTAATGCCTCCCATTTCAACAAGGAGCTGTTCTTGTCACCAGAAAGCACTGATGTACCAATTAACTTCTAATCTCAAACAATGATCTTCCTTGAGAAGAACTAGGCATAGATGAATAAAGAATCCTTGGCATAATTACGTCCATATGGGTGTGCTTTGTAAATACAAATAGATCATAGACTCCTGTTTGGAACTGAACGAAAATTCATCTCTCCTCATTTTATCTCCCGAAATGAAGCATTGGAGCATCAAGTTCCAAAACTATTTCTATGCAATTTGTAACAAATCCTTCCAAATCACTGTCAGGGCTGATATACTGAATCATCTACCATTTCAGACGCTAGATTGCTCTCATGTTTCAATCCACATTAGATCCCGCATCCTGCTCTACAATCCACTCCAATAGCAAAATTGACCACAAACTATCCTAATTTAGCATGTGTCCGAAGCAGGAACTGAAAGGGTAATCAATAGACTGGTGATAAAGTTTGGACATTATTTGTCACAGCAACAAGAACTGTCTGCCCACAGAATTGTCTGCTTTGAGGAAATAGGGTTGTAATTTCCTAATCACCAGATCATGGCAACATTACATGTGTCAGACTCAAATAATGTAAGAGTTGTGTCTGGTGGCACGGTGGGGAAAATGACACAGAAAGAGTTGTGGGTGAGTGTGATATCTAGTGAACTATACACCCCAAGCACCAGTTTTTCTATAGGAAATAATCTAAAAGGCACTGGTCACGCATCCATACTCATTTTGCTAATTAGGTAAAAACCTTCTCCTTCTCTTTCTCCTTCTCCTTCTCCTTCTCTTTGAAATATGAAGAAAGTAAGAAAAAATAGTAAACACAAAAAAGTGAGGAAAAAATAGCAAGATGATACAAAAAGGGCTGCTGCATTTAAAAGGAAAATTAAATTATTCACCATTTCCCTTCCATTTGAATCCCCAACCATGGGCCACAGTTTAGTTATTTGAACTTTGCATCAAACATTAGTAATTGTAGTTTAGTTTTTGTTTGAGTCCTAAAAACCATATTCCAGATGTCTTCATCTACCTTGCTCAGTGTAAGGGAGTCATACTTGCTTGAACTTAGTTAAACCTCTGATGTGGATGTACATTGTCAATTTTGCCATTGCATCATATTCTCCAATTTTAGTTTCTCAAACTGATATCATGGGCAAGCTGCTTCTTTTCTAACGTTGTGCTAGGTTTATTCTTGCTGCAGTCCACATGTATCTTAGTAAATTACATTACTTTTCATTTAGGCTTTGTGGAATTATGCCTAATACAAATGTATGTGGTTTCAGTTTCAGTTATTTTAGAGGATTTTTTTTTTTTTTTAATTTTTAATTTTCTGATGCATTTCTAATATTTTTGAAATTTTGTGCATATCAGCATTTTCTTTTCTTTTTTTATAGCAAGTTTTTATTGGTTTTCCAGTTTTACATTTAAGTATTTGGAAAGCAGCGTGGTGATTGGGTAGTCAATAGTACAATAACAAAAACTTTAGTACATATCTCAGGTTAGCATTTTCTGGTTGCTTGAAGTCTTCATTATGCAGTGCATTGTCCAGCACCCACAATATCGGACACTCCTCATCCTTTGCCCTCTCTAGTTGGTTGTTTGTCACTCACATACAGAGTACCAGAAAATATTATATCTGAGAATAAAAGAGTATTCATTTCTGGGCATTTCATTGGCTGCGTTGTCTTTTGCTGCAGAGATTCAGACAAACAGGCAAGCAAACATATAGCACAAAGAGATGCTGAAAAGAATTGTTGTAGAAGAATGGCCAACAGGAATTCTTGATTCCTCTTGGCTCAGCATCTGAGCCAATGTCATAGAACAGGACCCAGTCCAGCAACTGAGCTCCTTATGGGCCAACAATTTAAGGCACGCTTTGTTATAGTTCTCATCAGTGCTTTTTTTGTAAAAAGAAAAGGTGCCGGAACTCACACATGTCATACAACCCGCCTTGCCTACCCTACAAGGTTCCATCCAAAAAAGGTGCCGGAACTCCGTTCTGGGCGTTCTATGACAAAAAAAGCCCTGGTTCTCATACTCTATTGAGTTATAATGTTTGCTGATAACAATGGATGAAAGCTGTCTAAGCCATCCTCTCTCTCACTAGGTGAGACAATTCTTGCAGATGCATGCTTATACCAAGTTAATTTTAGAAACACAAAGCTTAAGAAAGAAAAAGAATTGGATTGAGTTCTAGCCTCTTCAAAGTTTCATTCACTCTCTCCGCAGGAAACAGGTTTTGCTTGGAATTATGAAGCATCTCCCCAGGGGATGCATCTATTATGGTGCACCTTACACTGCAACTTATACAGTTCGGAAAGCAGAACTATTCTAACAACCAGTGGTGTGATCACAGTTCTGAAACCTACATTTGAACAACTCCTTGAAAAGTCTCTAGCGGCAGAGAACTTGTAGAAGAATACGAAATTGCCAATATATATTCAAACATATTTGTAACACCTTGAGAAAGGACTGTGCAAGGAGAACACCTAGTGTGTTACAGGTGTCATCTTTGAGGCCTATAATGAAATCAGAACCTGTTTAAGGGCCTCAGTGGAAATGGAGTATTCCCAAATGAATGGATAATTATTCCTGTAGAGGGAAGAAGGCGTATTCATTGAAAAGTAGGGTATATGTTAAAACACAATTCCATGAAGACTAAATCTAGCCTTAGTCGCAGTTAGCATAGTCAAATTAGACTGTGTTTTTCCTCAGACATACATGAAACTCTGGATACTTTCATGTAGCCATAGGTTACAGAATACAGAATAACAAGTTGGAAGGGACCTTAGAGGTCTTCTAGTCCAACCTCCTGCTCAAGCAGGAGACCCTATACTATTCCAGACAAGTAGCTGTCCAGTGTCTTCTTAAAAGCCTCCAGTGATAGAGCATCTATAATGGCAAGCTGTTCCATTGGTTAATTGTTCTCACAATGAGGAAGTTTCTCCTTAGTTCTAGGTTGCTTCTCTCCTTGATTAGTTTTCATCCATTGTTTCTTGTCTTGCTTTCTGGTTCTTTGGAAAATAGGTTGACCCCCCTCTTCTTTGTGGCAGGTCCTCAAATATTGGAACACTGCTATCATGTCACCCCTAGTCCTTCTTTTTTCTAGACTAGTCATAGCCAATTCTTGCAACCGTTATACCATGCAAACTTCAAGAAATGTCTCCAAGCGTCCTCACTATCGATTCCCCTGCCACCTACAGAGCTTTCTAGGTAACTCATTGGGAAACACAAAAAAATCAACATCCAGCAAGTGCCCTACCACCTGTCCTTGTCCTTGTCTTACCATGCTTGTCTCTGTGCCAAGGAAAACAAATTGCCTACTTTGCTCAGTTTGAGTTAGATAAAAGGCTACCACGGCACCTTAATTTCTCCTTAAGTTGTTTACGTGAAACAGATGAAAGGCTGAGAAAGCATTGTGGATCTTTTACTTCAGCAAAAAGTGGGTTAGGATCAAGGCTTCCCCTTAATGAGAAACTACCACCCCACTGCTCAGTTTTTAAAGCTGCATGCCATCTTATACCATAACAGAAATAAAATAATAATAATTGACTCAGCTGTAGAAGAACTGCAGAAGCCCCACTAGGTCAGTGGCATGGGGCAACATAGGGGTAGTAAAGATGCCTGTTTGGCACAATTATCATGGTCTCCAAGCGGAATGTGTGGTGCAGAGAATAGCTATATATTTCCCAGATTGCAGGACACTGAAAGGACAAATAATTAACAGATCATTGTAAGGATACAACAATTTAAACTTCTTTTAAAGAAATCATCTTCTTTAACCAGCATTACTTCTGCAGTGGTTTGTTTGCAACTCAAAACAGATAACCTTACAGAATTATAACAATGGGAAGACATGTGAGCCATTGCTTAGTGCAGGATTTCCAATCAGCAAGAAACTTAGCATCCTTCCCAAATGATCGTGTAGACTTTATTTAAATTTCTCCATTGAAGAGGAGCCTCCTATAGCTGTAGCTAGGTAGGCCATTCACTATTAGACATATTGTCCTTGAGCAGTTTCTCTTAATTTTTCTCAGATGCTTAGTCATAATAATCTTTCTAGGCAATTCTCCATTCTGCAACAAAGGACAAACATGGGAAATCTTTCATTTGGCAGCCATAAACAGAGAAAGAGAAAGAGAAGGGAGGGAGGAGGGAGGGAGGGAGGGAGGAGGGAGGGAGGGAGGGAGGGAGAGAAAGAGACCAGATTCCTCCTTCACACTGTAGGCATGCCTATAGCTTCCTGTGACATAGTAATAACTACCAGTAAGGAAGGGACAAAAATCTTGCATTTGCTTGTTGTTTCAAAACAAGGAGAAATCTGAAAACAGATAATTGTGATGGTGGAAAGGTTGGTCTGTATAATATGTAATAAGATGAGCTGTGGATCTCCATTGGAAATCCACTATACTGGAAATCCTGCCCTGCACTATTAATATGCATATTTCAAGAAATCTGGTCATAACATATTTGGGGATTCATGAATCAGTGTTTTATTCTGATTTTGGCTAGTATATTCTCATTGCTACATATGTCTAAAGGGTTTTCTGATTCAAAAGATGCCACTTCTTTTGCCAAATGGCTTACCAGTTTTGGATGTTTCAGGAAAGGTCTGACTAGATCAGCACACAAGGGACCTGGCCATTCAATTGGCATCACTTCTCTACAATTTTCAGATCTGTCTGTTAAAGCAAATGTTACAACCTCAGTGCCATTAAGTGACTGCTGTCTTGTCAATGCAGTAGAGAGCCTTGAACATCCCTATGAAACACAGAAAAAGGAAATAAATGATCAAAACAAGCCTTTTTCAAGGAGAATTGGATAATGCAAATCATACTGGGTAATTCTGGCCATACAGTATCTTAAAGAAAAGAGACCTCCGACTGCAGTTTTCAACTTCAAGAAAAAAAAAGTAAAGTTACAAGAAGTTCTTATGTCTTTGATTTTCACTTGAATTGCAACTTTAAAAAAAAAAGATTCTTGATCTAAACCCAGAGTGGATCTATAAATAGACCGGCAAACTTTGCAACAGGGCAACGAAAGATTTGTCACATTTTTCTAACTGCTATGGCTTTCACAGAATAATTTCAAAATTAACTGGGTTAATGAGTTTGGTGGGGAGCAAAAACTATGGTTCAATTCGCCCTGTGTCACAATGTAGAAGGATTGTTTATGGGAAAGGAGGCGAATATGAGTAAAACACTGGGCAAATTGACATGGTTTAGTGCAATTTATGAATCCAATCTTTCTTATCAATAGGATGCTTGTTTAAAATTATAGACTTTCAAAATGAATCACACTGCGACTTCAGGCAGAGACATATCCTGGATACCAATCAGTGTTTCACAGTTAAATGTATGAACAGATACAATTTTGCTTCTGGTATATGTGTGTGTGTGTGTGTGTGTGTGCATGTGTGTATCCATTGTCTGTCTGTCTATATATCTTAAATGTAGGAAGGGTTGTTGCCTGAAGTCACCTAATATTAGGTAAGGTAATATTAAGTAAGACTATCATCCCTTCTCCCTGATAATTATTTTAACTAGCAACAGTTCTCCTGCATCTCCATTTGATGCTCTTTTCAACTTCCTTTAACCTTTTTTGAAAGCAAATTGCTTAGGAGTGAACCTGAAAGTATTTGAATGCAAACATGTGCTCTACTATAAAACGATGCTCTTTTCTTAACAATGCCAATTAACACAGGCTATAATTATGTATGAGTAACAGACTGAAACTAACACAATTTCATTGGAGGAGAGAGCGAGCATCACTTATTCTTGCCCTGCTAATTGTTCGTCTACTGGCTACACTGAAAAGCTTTTCCTTTTTTTTTTTTTTTTTTAATATAGGTCTAGGATATAATGAGGGATTGACTGAAAGAAAAGAAAAATCAAAATCCTAGGAATTACAGGTAATCCTCGACTTACAACAATTTGTTTAGTGAACATTCGAAGTTACAATGGCACTAAAAAAAATGACTTATGACCCTTTTTCACATTTGTGACCGTTTAGCATCCCAATAGTCATGTGATTTACATTTGGATGTTTGACAACGTACTCACATTTATGATGGTTGCAGTGTTCCCAGGGTCATGTGATTCCCCCCTTTGCCACCTTCTGATAAGCAAAGTCAATGGGGAAACCAGATTCACTTAACAACCGTGTTACTAACTTATCCATTGCAGTGATTCACTTAATAAATATGGGGAGGAAAGTCATAAAATGGGATAAAACTCACTTAACAAATTTTTCACTTAACAACATAAATTTTGCGCTCAGTTGTGGCCGTATGTTGATGATTACCTGTACTGTTTCCAAGCAGTCTTTTAGAATGAAAATAATTTTTTTTGTTGAGATTCTGAACCTATTTTCATCCTCAATCTAATATCATGTTCATATAGTTTTCACCTTTTGTTTGTGTGCATTTACTTATTTAACCAATTCATCTATTTTATCTTTCTTCTATCAAAAGTATCTCAAAGAAATAAAATGTGAACCCAACAACACATCATCCCCAGCAGGGGATAACGATGATATTAAATCATTATTTACCCAATATTGCACTAGTAGTAGGAGCAATACCATAACAATAAGCTACAATCATATTAAGACAAAAGTAGACTACATAAAACCTGTTTCTTTTTTAAAGATAGTTTTATTAAAAGATTATCCAGAGGTAATAAGAAATACATTCATCAAAAAGAAGAGTATGGTATAATAAATGTGAAAAAGAGAAAGAGGAAAGGAAAATAGGAGATAGAAAAAAGCAAAAGAAATTAAAAGAACAGAGAACATGAATATATATATGTAATAAAACAAAAACAGTTCGAACACCAGAATAATATTAAAACAGAAACTGTTTAATACAAAAGCTAAAGCTGAGCTTTCGTCGGCCAACACTGCCGACATCATCAGAGCATAAAAACAAGATTACTGGGAGTCCTTTTTATACTGCCGGAAGGCTCTGCGCCCGGCTTCTTGATCTAGTCATCGGTCTGTCCGTTTTCTCTATTCGGTTTATTTTTAAAGGGCGCGCGTTTCTTGCTGCGTTGGTATCTTCCGAGGTTGCTGTTTTTTCCCTTCCTGGCCTCAATCGCTTCCTTTCTGCTGTCATACGCCGGGTGCTTTCGCTCACTTTCACTTATCCCCTTTTTTGGTTTTGTTCCGGGATCCGTACGTGTGTGTGTTTGAGGGGGGGGGGTGTTGAGTGGATCCGGGCGTCTGTCGGGGCAGTCTCTGGTGGATATGCTCTGTGTGTGTTCTCACATTCAGGAGCGCTGCCCTCTTCCGTGGATATCCGCGGGTATGTTGATTCACTTCTAGTTGTCCCCCTATCCTAAGGTCCTCTGCTGCTCGATCGTTCATTGGATATTTATTCGATCTTCCTCCGTCGTTTGTTAATTCTTTTGCCCTTCTTGCGCGCATGTAGGGTCCCATGGCGTGGCTTTTCATCGTTTGCTCATAGATCTCTTTTTGGTCATCGGTGGAGTGCCTCGTCATTCCTCTCTTGTTGGCGGGTATCACGGTATGGGTGTCCCGTGGGTTGTCATCCAGCCATCCGTATCGTTCACACCCATCATTATTTCTCTTTGTTGTGGGATAGATTGGGGCGTGCGTGTTTGGGGTGTCTATGGGGGGTGTTTTTTGTCTCTTCCCCATTCCCCTTGTAAGATGTGTTATGAGTTCATTATCGCATGGATGAACTGTCTCCTCCCTCCCCCCCTCCTTCTGATCTTGTACGGGGTGTGCAAATTGCCTTCGTTGTGAGTTATAATGTTGTTTTTCCCATACCTTAAGTGTTTGGTATGCTGGGCAAAGTTCTATGTGGTGATTGATGGAGTCGCCATCGGAAAGCCAGGCCTCCTTAAGTAGGCGGCCTCCCTTAGTGGTGTCCCTGGATATGGGCTGTGCACTGGTAAGATCAAATTCATGCCCATGGTTGGTCATATGGGTCCAAATCTGTGAATAATGTTCCTGTCTTTTAACTGCCAGTGCATGCTCATGCACCCTAGTTTTTAACCTTTTGGTAGTCTCCCCAACGTAATTGCAGGAACAGTCCTTGCACTTGATCTTATATATTATCGAAGATTTTTCTTCGTTGGGGAGTGGGTCTTTTGGTTGCATGATCTTGGTCCGTAAGGTTTGGTCTGATTTGTGGGCCACTTCTATATTAAAGGGGGGCCAGTAGTCTGGCTGTTGCCTCCAACACACTATTAATATATGGGAGGGAGACACGCACATTTTGCGTTGTCATCCTATCGGCTTTTTGCGAGTCTTCGCGGGATCTATGTGGTCTACTATACTTCCTGATAAATTCGGTAGGGTAGCCATTATACTTACAGGTTTGAAAGAGGTGGTTTCTTTCTTCAGTTTTGGTCCTGGTTGTACTTCAATGTGAGTCTATCCGTTTGAATAATGTTCTTACACAGCTGATCTTGTGGGCCACTGGGTGATTGCTTTTATAGTGGAGGGTTCTGTTGGTATGGGTCGGTTTATGGTATACCCTTGTGTGTAAGGTCCCATCCAGTTGGCGGTGAACCAACACATCCAAGAAGGCTAGGGAACCCTGATTCTCCTCCTCTGCTGTAAAGCGGATGTCCGGGTATATAGAGTTTAACGCATCCATAAAGTTGGCCTTAGCTTTTTTCTTAATAATTACAAACATGCCGTCCACATACCGGACCCAAAATTTGGGGTGGTATTGGGTCATCACTATGGTCTCCAGGCGTTGCAGGACAGCCTCCACCACTATGCTCGAAATGGGGGATCCCATTGGTGTTCCTTTAAAAAATAAACCGAATAGAGAAAACGGACAGACCGATGACTAGATCGAGAAGCCGGGCGCAGAGCCGTCCGGCAGTATAAAAAGGACTCCCAGTAATCTTGTTTTTATGCTCTGATGATGTCGGCAGTGTTGGCCGACGAAAGCTCAGCTTTAGCTTTTGTATTAAACAGTTTCTGTTTTAATATTATCCTGGTGTTCGAACTGTTTTTGTTTTATTACATGGATTTACCCAGGATTCTTATATATATATATATATCTATATCTATATCTATATATATATATATATATATATATATATATATATATATATATATATATATATCTATATCTATATCTATATATATATCTATATATATATATGTCTTTAATAATTTTAAATATTGGAATCCCAGGTATGGACATTTAAAGTCAATTAAATAAAATAATGAACTCTGGGATATTAGAAAAAGGCTTCCACTATCTATCCCTATTAGTGCTATTTCCTCCGATTTCCTTCCGCGCTTGGATGTGCGTGCACACAGCCGTATCCCGTCCCTCTGCCTCGTCTGCCTACGATCAGCTGGGCTATCTGCTGGCTCACTCCTGAATTCACCTCCTCTCATCCTTGCAGATCCTATCCTTCCTAATGTTGCTGCCGTTGGTGCGTTAGCCAACTGCCTCACCTTCCCCCCTCCTTCTTATCCCTTTGAACCATCCGCTGTACCTGCCTTCCATTATCTATCCCCCTGGGTCCTATTCCTTCCAATCTTTCTGCATGCCTGGGTGTGCGCATGCACAGCCGCATCCTATCCTTCTGCCTCATCTGCCTAAGCTCAGCTGAGCCACCTGCTGCCTCGCCCTCAGTTCCACCCTCTCCCTTCCTTACCGATCTTATCCTTCCTGGTGTCATCGCTCCTGATGCGCCTTCCACCCCCACCCCCACACGCGTTTTGGGTCGCGCGGCTAGGTCTGGCATCCTCACTGCCCCCCCATTGGCCATTCCGGGCCGCACGTCCAGATATGCTTTTAATGTCTGATATGCCGGGGGCAATTCTACGTGTCGATTAATCGAGCTCGCATCTGAGAACCAGGCCTCCTTCAGTAGGCGCCCTCCTTTGGAGGCATCCTGGGCGATGGCTTTTGCCCCCATGAAGTCAAATGAGTGTCCATTATTCATCATATGCGTCCATATTTGGGAATACTGCTCCTGCCTTTTGACGGCCAATTTGTGTTCATGTACCCTGGTTTTTATCCGTTTGGCCGTCTCTCCCGTGTAATCGGAGGAAATAGCACTAATAGGGATAGATAGTGGAAGACAGGAACAACGGGCAGACAAACGGGATGGAAAGGAGGGGAGCGGCAATGGGAAGGCATCTAAGACACCGGATCTGGGTGTAAGGCCCAGAACGAGTACGGGGGAGCAGCTGGAAAGCAAGCCAACGGCGGCAACGCCAGGAAGGAGGGGATTGACAAGGATGGGAGGGAGGAAGGTTGGGGAACTGGAGTGCAAAAAAGAGGAGGCGGGACAATTAAGGCAATTACGGTCAGCCAGGACGGATGGCCCTATCACACGGTCAATGAGTAAGCAGTTAGGCTAGCAAGGTTTATAAAAGTAATTTCCACCCCAAAGCTTTACTCTGAGGACGCTGGCAGGGGACCAGCGAAAGCTAAGTTGTTTTAATATTGTAAATAGTTGTTTTTATTGTTTTAAACTTTTTAACAATAAACAGCTGGTTTATATTTCTCCCGGAGATCGAGGACTGTGTTATTGAACAGATATGCCCGGGATTCGTATTTTTGCAGTTATCAAAGACATATATATATATATATATATATATATATATATATATATATATATTTTATATATATATATTTTATATATATATATTTTTATATATATATATTTTCTGTTTAAAAAAACACTTGGAGACTAGGATTCTGCACAGGATCTTGAAAGAAATGACAGGCTAGGCTGCCTTGTTTTCTCTCAATATTTCATTTGCTTTTCACTCCCATTTCAGAAAGCATAGAATATTCCCTGCATATTATCCTACATCTAGCTATTATTTGAAAGCTGCCCTCTAGCAGGCAACATTTTCAGCAGACCAAGTTGATATGAGTAATGCAGCACATTAGGTGTTTCTTGGAATATTTTCACCAAGTTACTGACTTGTCTGAGGACTGTCAGATAACATTGATCAAGCCTCTCATTATAATAACTGCAAGAGGCGGGATCATCCACTACCCGGAAAGACATTTAGAAACACTGGGGGGGAAATGAAGAGCTGCCTCAATGGAAAAACAGGAGGAGATGACCATAGTATAGATCATTTTGAAGCCGTTATAGCAAACAATACATAAACAGAATGGGCTGGCTACTAGGAAAGCATGTATACTAGCAATTTACCACTGCAGTAAACTATCCTGACACTGCCTCACTTTAACAAAAACCAAAGAGTACATATTCTTTAGTCCAGGAGTGTCCAACCTTTGTGGATTTCAGTTTCCCAGAATTCTCCAGGCAGCATATCTTAAAGTTGCCAAGGTTGGACATCCCTGTTCTAGTCTTTGGAGTGTAATCAGTGGGTCCCAGAAGAGACCCCTAGGGCACAATAGGTTCCTTTTTGTCCCTGTAGATGAAATCGGAAATGTGTGAGAGAAAACTGAACCGAACTGACATTCCTACTGTGGTTGTTTAAGCTATGTGCTTAGAAATCAAAGCATTGTTAGAGACCCCACACACCCACTTTACAGTCTGTTTCTATTGCTCCCCTTTGGGAGGAGGCTTCGAAGTATTTCTAGCAGGTCTACCCCATTCGGTAATAGCTTTGTTCCCTATGCCATCCGTCTGATTCATTTTTCTCGCCATGCACATGTATATAGAACCTGAACTAGACTGTTGTTTCTCTGTGTCATAAAATTATTATTATTATTATTATTATTATTATTATTATTATTATTATTATTATTATTATTATTATTATTATTATTATTATTATTATTATTATTATTATTATTATTATTATTATTATTATTATTATAGTTGGAAGGGACCTTGGAGGTCATCTAGTCCAACCTCCTGCTCAGGCAGGAAACCCTCAACCATTTCAGACAAATGGCTGTCCAGTCTCTTCTTAAAAACTTCCAGTGTTGAAGCATTCACAACTTCTGAAGGCAGGTTGTTCCACTGATTAATTGTACTAACTGTCAGGAAATTTCTCCTTAGTTCTAGGGTTGCTTCTCTGTTGCATCATTTGAACAGTAGCTTCCATATTGTCAAGGTTGTGCAGCCAGGAGAGACTCAAAATCAGTTATCTGTAGGATCATTGGGGCTAATAACACAAGAATACTTAAGAAACTTTGCAGATCTAACTCAAGGACAAATTACCCATCCAAAATGAGCAGAATGAAACAACAGAGCAAACCCAAGAGATTGTCTAGAAAGGATTCCTGTTTAGGCCAGCGAAAACAGTGGGCATTCGGGGCTCATAGCCAGGGTGGACTTAAAAGGGCACATTTTGTTCTCTGAAGTGCTAAGCAACATCCTGCAAGTGGCAACAGACACAAACCTGGAGTGTCTTAGTTCAAATCCTGCCTGAAGCCAATAAGTAAAAGATTAGAAAGCTGCAGTAGGATGGGCCCGCTGACCAAGCTGAACATGCCTGGTCTTTTCTCAGCAATTAATGCAAACAGTTCTGACTAAACAGCCAGAATACCAGTTTTAAAGAAGGAAGCTGTAGGGAGTTAAGAAGAACCACACTTCAATTTGTCTGTCCCTAAAAACACTGACACTTCACTTTATTTTCTTAAGTTTTTTCACTTCTTTCACAGTCCTATAGCACCAGGGTCCCCAACCCCCGGGCCCCAGCATGCCAGCAACTGGGCCGCACAAACAAGCAAAGTCCCATCCGCGGGATGCAGGCAGCACACAAAACCACGCACTCTCCGGTCTGTGGAAAAACCTTTCTCCATGGAACCGGTCCCTGGTGCCCAAAAGGTTGGGGACCTCTGCTATAGCACACATATTAGCAGCTTTGGGGACTCATTGATCTCCACAGCACAGAGAGAGAGACTTACTGTTTAAACTTTTATCAGAAATATGTTATCCAGTTCACATTGTTGTATAGGTAGTCCTCGACTTAAAACAGTTCATTTAGTGCTCCAACACTGGAAGTTTTTAAGAAGAGACTGGACAGCCATTTGTCTGAAATGGTATAGGGTTTCCTGCCTGAGCAGGGGGTTGGACTACATGACCTCCAAGGTCCCTTGCAACTTTTATTATTATTATTATTATTATTATTATTATTATTATTATTATTATTATTATTATTATTATTATTATTATTATCATCATCATCATCATCATCATCATCATCATCATCATCATCATCATCATCATCATCATCTTGCCGAGTGTTGCTTACCAATCACAACATGTTGCTCTAGCATCCAGTTGAAAGCAATATGTTGGAAATAATGTAGTATGAAGCCTCTTTCCAACGGTTGATTTATAATAGGTCATTCATACTTACAAGCCATCAAATGATAAAGGTGGATGATTAAGCGCCCTGCTTTGCATAATAGCGCTCAGCTGAGAATGTCTTCATACGGCCTTTGTTTCGGTGGGTGGCTACCCACTTCAACCAAGCAATAATCTGCCTTGCAGCTCCCTTTATACATCTGATCATTTTTCTTCTTACCTTGGGCATCCTGGAAACCACTGACAGATGATTTAGCAGTTTGCAGCCCTGCAGCTGTGGGCTTGCCAAGAACAGCAGTATCTCCTCCAGCTGAACAAAAGAACCCCACGAATTCCTTTTCAGAGTTTCAAAGACTTTCCCCAGGAACTGACTTCTTTGAAGGTTCTGCACAGACAGTGAACTACAGCAGTAACTGCTGCTAGTTAACCCACTTTCTGGAAAGACACAATTTGGAGACTTCTGCCAATACCTAATGATTGGCTGTGTGAAACATCTGGCATTAAAGTAGGGTTATAAGTGCTGAGGGAAACAGGCATGAAGAAAGCCGCGTGAAAGGCAGTTCTGACATAGAAAACTATAAAGGACAACTGGAAGGGTGTTGTGTTCTCTCTCTTGATCTGGACTCCAAACATTGATATTTCATTCATTTTAATATTTTCTCTCTCAAATAATTGAATATATAGATAATAATTGTAATACTTAAAATAAAGGGTATGTTTCACCCTTTAGATCAGGAGTGCTATTATTCCACAGCGATGAAGGACAGAGGGATGACAAGTTATAAATAGTCAGTAAATTAAATATATGAAAAATTTAAAAGCAGCGCTTGGCCAGATATTTCCAAGAAGTCCATAAGAAGGGCATTAAATTCTCAGCAGGCAGGAAAATGCATCCCCGGATATACTATTGCTACCGTTACCCAATAATTTTCCTTAAAACTAAATTAAATAATAATCTAAATTGGCTGTAAAGATACACTTGAAGTATGCATACCATTTTATTATTCAGTGAGGCATTTGAAAAGAGGAACAACGCAATGCAAAATATAACCAACTTGATTTCATTCAAATTATATCTGACATTTAACTTTATATAAAATCCAATTTGGATTGCATTTCATTGCTTTTTGTCTGGTTGATTTATGATTTTATCTGTGGCTTAATTTTGTTTTATTCTGCTTAGTGTTCATTGTTATGTGGTGGCACTATGGAAGCTTTATTGTTGTGATTGGGACCACTAACAGTCTCTCAGTTGTGGTGAACAAAACCTTTATCATCATCACCATCAGCAGCAGCAGCAACAACAAAATAAATCCTAGATATTTTTGTCAACTTTCTTCTCACTTTTACCCTTTCAAATAGCCAATGGTTTGCTATCAAACCTCAACAACTGTTCACCAGCAGCCCACCATTAAGCCTGGCTGTCTAGTGATTGCTATTTGTGGTTGAATGTTTGAGAAAAAGTGAGCTATTAATTTTTTTTCATCACTAAACAGTGAGCTTCAGTTTAGGATAAATCCCTCGGGAGATGCACATACTTCTTGTGGATTGCCTGTTTCCCCTCTAGAATACAGGTAGTCCTTGATTTATGACCAACAATTGGGGTCAGAACTTCCATCACTAGTGGTTGTTAAATGAGTTGCTCCCGGTTTCACGATCTTTTTTTGCTGAGGTCATTAAGTGAATCACGTGGTCACAAAGTGAATCTGGCTTCTCCTCTTGACTTTGCTCGTCAGAAGCGCCTTGGGGAGGTTGCAAATGGGGATCATGTAACCCGGGGACAGTACGACTGTTGTGAATGCATGAGGTTGCCAAGTGCCCAAATTTTGATTATGTGACCGGAGGGAGACTACAACAGTTGTTAATTCAAGGACCAGTCATAAGTCACTTTTTCCAGCCCTGTCATAACTTAAAATGGTTGTTAAAACAACCGGTCGTAACTCAAGGATTGCCAATATTAGAAGATGATTCTCTGTTTGAAAGACATGGCCTTGGTAATCTTCAGAATATCTCTGCACATTAGACCAACATTATTATTTCCATGTTGCCCACCAAGGGCCAAGGCTGAGAGACCACCTAAAGAGTTTGCAGCAGAGGTGAATGTTGAAGAAGCAAAAAGGAAACTTCTTGGTGGGAATATTATTTATGAGGCCCAATGCATTCTGAGTAAGATCTTCCTCAGGGGTATTGTAAAATATCACACTCTGGGCCATTCGCTCTCCAAATACGCTTTTATAAAATGAATCACTTTGAAGAGGATAATTAGAGAGCCCAGAGTGTTATATTTCACAGTACCTCAGAGGAAAATTTTATTCAAAACTCATTGAGTCTAATAAATAATAGCCTGGGTATCCAGAGGTCTCCTCTCTTTGTTTCTACATTGGTATCCCCATCTTCTTCACTGAGGTGAGATTTGAATCCAAGCTTCCCTGCTCATGGCTCCCAAAAGAGCACTGGCAAAAAATTTGAAATGCACTCAATTTCTTTTTCTTTTTGTTTTTTGTTTTTACTTTTACTAGTCAGTGAAATTCCAGAGTGAGAATTCAAATGCATCTTGTGAATATGAGGTCATTTTATGTCACTTCTCAGTTGCTTCCACTTGCTAGCACCTCCTGACCATTTTGACTGGAAGCGTGCCTTGACTACTGCCAAATGCTAATACTGCCAAACACTAATTGTAATTGGCATTGCACATTTAACAAACAGACCAATGTTAACAACTAGAGAGCAGCTTTCCCAAAACCAGCTCCCTCTAGATGTGTTGGGCCACAAGCCACGTAGATTCAGAATTCTGTGAATGATAGTTCCAACCTATAAGTAGTGGCCTGATTTACCTTAGCAGCAGTAGTAGTAAT
This sequence comes from Azemiops feae, assembly GCA_023970755.1. Classification (NCBI taxonomy): domain Eukaryota; kingdom Metazoa; phylum Chordata; class Lepidosauria; order Squamata; family Viperidae; genus Azemiops; species Azemiops feae. Next base: position 5,482,241 of record JALGBA010004228.1, on the reverse strand, counting down.
AGTTGTGATAAAAAGCAGGCTTTGGTGAATGAAAGTTTTCCCAGGGACTACTGTTATCCTTTTTAAGTGTTTTAATCGTTGTTAACGTTTGCACTGTTTCTATTGTTTTGGTATTGTTTACATTTTAATTGTAAGCTGCCCAGAGTCCCGAATATCAAATTGGCAACTATATAAATTGAATGAATGAATGAATGAATGAACGAACGAACGAACGAACGAACGAACGAACGAACGAACGAACGAACGAACGAACGAAGGAAGCATGGATCTAAGCCCACTTTTCCTCAACCCAACCTATTTAAGGCTAAGCCATGCTCATCTGTTTTGCGATACAATTTGTCTGCCAATAAACTTAGTCAAATCACTGTTCCCTCGCTGTTGGGTAATTTTGTATATTACATTAAACTGTATTTCATTTATGCATAGAACCCTACTTGTGTTTGAAGATAAATGAGAAAGATGGCCGTATTGATGGCAGAGGATGACTTGGGGCTTTCAATGACTCTGCATGAATTTTAGAATTGCACCCCAGATCCTAATGGGCTGATTACTGCTTCTGCTGCACCATCAGGAAAAGATATTAAGAAGCAGCATGTCACCCAGCAGCAACAGCCACTGCTCACAATATCTTGTTCACAGAGCCTCAGCCTGTGTGAGAAAGCTGAGAAAGGATTATGCAGTACATTGTTCTTTTGCAAAATAATCATACTTATTACAAGAAGAGACTCCCCCTCCTTTTGTCTCTCACAGAACCCCATGAAGTTCTTGTGGAACATTAGGGTTCTGCAAAACAGCTTGAAAAACTCTGCTCTAGTTGACATTTTGCATCTATTTGCACCATTGCTAGCCAGAATGGCCTTCGAAATGGTAGTGCAACATGTTGGTTCCACACTATAAAACCCCTGCTCTTGAAAGTTATCTGACCCAAATATATAGATCAGGGGGTCTTCAAACTTGGCCCTTTTATGACTTGTGGACTTCAACTCCCAGAATCCCTCAGCCAGGCATGCTGGCTGAGGAATTCTGGGAGTTGAAGTCCACAAGTCATAAAAGGGTCAAGTTTGAAGACCCCCTGATATAGATGATAATTGATCCGAAAAGAGTTATTTTAGCAATTTCACTTTATTTCTAAGAGAGCCAATTTGGTCTAGTGGCTAAACTACAAGGCTAGAAACCAGAAGAACATGAGTTCTAGTCCTGCTTTAGGCATGAAAGACAGCTGGGTGAATTTGGGCCAGTCACTCCATCTCAGCCCAACTCAGGGCTGTTGTTGTGGAGAAAATAGGAGGAAGAAGTGTTATATATGCTCCTTGCCTTGAATTATTTATAAAAATCAAGGCAGAATATAAATAAATAAATAAAATATATTGTCTAAGAATGCTTCCAAGATATGTCCTGTTTTTGCTCCCATTCCTGATTTAAAAAAAGAAAAAGACCCACTTTGCAATATTCTCCATCCATTTTGAGGCGAAGCTGCCATAGTTACAAGTTCTAGCCAGAAGCAAAACTAAAAAGGAAAGGAAAGACTTTAGGAAACAAGGGGGAAATTAAAGGGACTTCTGGTGAGGCAAGGCAAGAAAATGCCCACATTTCCCCCCACTCCAATAGACTGAGAGATCAGTAAGATAGCTGGATGTGAGATCCAGACTGCCAAAATTCTCTCTGGAACAAAAAGAGATCTGGTGATTGTCCATACGTACTCCTTAACGGCTGGTTTTTGTAAGTAGACAGCAGAAATTGGCATTTTGCAGCCAGTTGCCATCAGCTGGGAGTTGCTGGTTCCATTGTGCTGTCAGTTTTAAATGCAGCCTTTTATAATACTCCTTCTTCTTCCTTTCATGGACTCAGAGTTGACCAAACCTCACCTTCTTAATAACTTTGGAGTTTATTTTTTGTACTGCCTGTTTAAGATTGAAAAAAAGCATTGAGAACTGCAAACCTACAAGTTTGGTGGCTGAGTTTCGAGTAACTTTAGAGCAGCTTTAAAGAGTTTAGATCCTAATATTTTGTGAAACTGATTTAAAGAAAGACTTTGAGAATAATTAAATAAGATCCTGTCATGTGGGGGGGAAATCTGTTTACATTTCAGTGCAAAATCAGACTTTAACGGTTGATTATTAAAGTATATGACTTGAAAGAAAATGCTTGATTTCAGCTCCTGTGAAATACTTGAGCTTTTTAACTCTTTGCTGGAACTAAAATTGCTACTGAAAATGAACAAATTCCTTTGAATTGGATGATAATTTAAAATATAATTTAAAAATCACAAAGGATATGCAAATAATGTATCCAGCGAGTGTTGTGGACCATCTTTTTAAATTGAACTATAAGAAATTTATTGGAGTTTCTTCATGGAAATTACAAATGGACTTGGATAAGAGAATAGGCAAAGAGACTAGAGGAAAACAGAAGTTAGAATTTTATCGATGGGACTTAACAATGTCTGGAAGGGAGAACGAAAACACTATCAAACTGGTTTATTTGACTGTGGTTAAATAATGAGTTGCTATCTTTGGTGATGTTTAATGGTTACCTGAATTGGATAGTTTCTCTTTTGAAAATGTTCAGTGGTGTAAAATAGATTAGCTTATAATAAATGTGTTATCACTTTTGTATATATAAATAAGGAGATATTACTTGTGATAATGCTTAATAGCTTTCAATTTTATTACCATTTATAGTGTTAAAAAGGGATGAGGAGGATTTGGACTAAGTAGAAAGGGGAAATAAGTATTTTTGTTACTTTTTACTGCATCATTATTGATCAATAAGCAGAGGTGAAGAATTTGAGATGGGTTTGTGGAAAATAGGACGAGGTATGGAATAAAGTATCTGGTTGCAGTTTAAGCGGCAGTGATAAATTGTTAGTGTTGAATGGACATTTCTTTTTCTTATTTTCTTTTGGTGAAGAGTTTTTCTTACTTTCCCCACACACACTTCATGTGTATGTGTATATTATGTTTCTTTGTTAATTTTATCTAGTTTATATAATTCTTAATTATTGAAAATAGAAATGAGAAATAAAACTTGCATTAGTGTTTTTAACAGCAATGAATGCAGCCCTCTGAGAAATTTTCTTTTTCTTATGTACTGGTCTAAAACTACTCTGGAGAATTTCAATGGGCTACATGTGCCCAGTTCTAATTTAAACAAAAGTGAAAAGTCACATCATATATACTTTTCAAATACGTTGAATTCTGTCCTGAACTAGATTTGCTTTCAAAGTGGAGAGAAAATGAATGGTAATATTTGGAAACTTAAGTAATCAGCAAGCTAAGTGGGATATAGAACATTTTGCACTTTTTGTTGGTGGGGGCAAGCATACCACATCGTATCTAAGATTCATTCATATTCTAGGATAACAGAAGCCACTAGGACAGGGGTCTTCAAACTTGGCCCTTTTATGACTTGTGGACTTCAACTCCCAGAATTCCTCAGCCAGGCACGCTGGCTGAGGAATTCTGGGAGTTGAAGTCCACAAGTCATAAAAGGGCCAAGTTTGAAGACCCCTGCACTAGGACATGTGGGGTTGTCATATCTAGCACAGAATCATCAGATTGGAAGGAATAACAAGCCCAACTCCTCTGATCTATGCAGAAATTCAAATTAAAACATGCAGGCTGGATGGTGGTCTGCCTTCTTCTTGAAAACTTCTAGTTTGGGGAAACGGTTTCCACTTTCAAACTGCTCTTAAATTTGGTTCTTCGTAACCCTCAATCAAATCTGTTTTTGTACAGTTTCAGTCCTTTATGCAATATCCTGAACTCTGAGATGACAATACAACTTAACTTCCTGTGAGTCATCTTTTCAACAGCTTGAGGAGTGCATTCGCCACTGACTTTTTGTTCTCAAGGCTGTTGTTGTTGTTAGTTGCGAAGTCGTGTCCGACCCATCGCGACCCCATGGACAACGTTCCTCCAGGTCTTCCTGTCCTCTACTATCTTCTGGAGTCCATTTAAGCTCATGCTTACTGCTTCAGTGACTCCATCCAGCCACCTCATTCTCTGTCGTCCCCTTCTTCTATTGCCCTCAATCATTCCCAGCATTAAGCTCTTCTCCAGTAAGTCCTTCCTTCTCATTAGGTGGCCAAAGTATTTGAGTTTCAACTTCAGGATCTGGCCTTCTAAAGAGCAGTCGGGGTTGATCTCTTCTAGGACTGACCGGTTTGAACGCCTTGCAGTCCAAGGGACTCGCAGGAGTCTTCTCCAGCACCATAGTTCAAAGGCCTCAATTCTTTGGCGTTCAGCCTTTCTTATGGTCCAACTTTCACAGCCATACATTGCAACTGGGAAAACCATGGTTCTCAAGGCTAAGTATTTCCAATTCCTTCTATCTCTCTCTCTCTCTTTTCAAATAATTTCATTAAGAATTACAAATAGAAAAATAATGAATATGGAAATTCTCAGTCATCCGGGTCATGGTTGTCCCAAAGGCGATTTTTCATGAGGCAACTGGACTTTCTTTTTTCTCTTTGAAGAGCTGAAGAAGCTTCTTGGATGAGAAGCGAAACGTCTTCAAAGAGAAAAAAGAAAATCCAATTGCCTCGTGAAAAAGCACCTTTGGGACAAAAGCTAATATAAACTACAAAAATACAAAAAAAAAAAAAGAAAACTGTGAAAAAGGGGGGGAAAGTAAAGAGGAAAAAAGGCGAAAATAAGTAAGTTCTTTCATCCTAGCAAGTAAAACAATTTTAATAGAGTATCACCATCTATAAATATAACATGAACTCTCTTCATCCCATAACTCATCTCTTAACTAAAAACCAAAAGCCAATGGCTTTGCCATTCATTCTTCATCATCAAAAGTCCAATAAGAGAAACCAGATATAACTAATTTTCTATTTTAAACTTGATCAAATAAGCCAATCTTGTATTCCTTCCCCGAATTTTTAACCCTTTCAAATATAGACTCAGAGCTTGTTCATTTTTTTAACCCAATAATCTTTCAAAACTTCAACACGTCTCTTTTGTATATTTAATAATGTTTTTCATTTTCTGAAGGGTGAGGGGGGAATCACTTCTTATAAAATCCTTCAAGATCTCAACAGAAGTCTTTTGTAGATCCAGTAAGAAAAAGTTATCCAAATCACTTTTCTGATTTAACAATTGTACACAGCTTTTAGGGGAAGAAATATTCATAGTTTTGTTTCTGTATCCAGTACATTTTTCTCCGTATCTTTCTCATTGCTTGACACATCTAAGTCTACGTTCAACTTAATTTCAAAATTATTCATTGAAGTCTGTTCTTCTGTAATTTCATTGATGGATGCTATATCATATCAAATAATTTTGAAGACCAGTATTTGAGAACATCTGTTAAGGATTTTTGCTGCATTCTATTTTTTTATTAATAAAACAAATGTATTGTCCTCTAGGTCCCTCTAGTGTCAGCCCTTCAAGGTCCTATCATGTTTTTTCTTAAAAAAAAACCCAAACAATCGCCATTTCCCACAGGACTAATTCTTCTAATTAATTCAAAATTATAGTTCCAAATCCATTTGGACCCTTAACCCATTGTTAACTTTCAAATATCCATATTTTAAGCACCCTTTTGTTGTGCAATCTAAATAAAAAATATTTTTTTCCAAAGCTTGCATCCAAGACAATTCATCTGAAGAATACAGTAAAACCTTGCTGATCCAAGGCTCTGAATCTTTCCAGTATAGTAAAAATAATCTAAAAAGTGGTTAAGAAATTAGGCTTGGTCAAACCTTATGTTTTTAAAAGTCTGCATTATGGGTATAGGCTTAATGGAATCCTCAACTTCCAGCCATTCATAAACCAACCACAAAATGACAGTTCATGCAGTCTACTAAGGAAGACTTGTTATCCAAAATCACATGGATTAACTCAACAATCTCTATTTCCTTCCTTCCTTCCTTCCTTCCTTCCTTCCTTCCTTCCTTCCTTCCTTCCTTCCTTCCTTCCTTCCTTCCTTCTCTCCTTCCTTTCTTCCTTCCTTCCTGAGATTTTGCTGCTTTGGTTCTAGCACCCAGGCATGAGTCACGTCGTACATATGGTCATGCTGTCAGCAGGAAGACAAGTCATCATGGTGTTCACCGTAAGTCTTCATTAATCCTTATATCTCTCCTCATTGGACTGAATTGTTTTGCTCATCACCAATGTTGTTCTTTGACACTGTTCCAGTTTGTCTGAATCTTCTAAAATAGTGCCCTGAACTGGACACAATACTTAATAGGAGTTTGACCAATGCAAAAATAATAATAATAATAATAAGTAGACTTCAGTAAGGCATTTGACAAAGTAGATCACAACCTACTACTTGATAAGATAGAAAAATGTGGGTTAGACAGCATCACCACCATATGGATTCGTAGCTGGCTGACCGGCCGTACTCAGCATGTGGTCCTCAATGGAACCGCATCTACATGGAGGGAAGTGTGTAGTGGGGTGCCCCAGGGCTCTGTTCTGGGCCCAGTGCTCTTCAACATCTTCATCAACGATTTGGACGAGGGGATAGATGGGGAACTCATCAAATTTGCAGACGACACCAAGCTGGCAGGAATAGCCAACACTCCAGAAGATAGGCTTAGGATACAGGAGGATCTGGACAGACTTGAACACTGGGCGCTATCTAACAAAATGAAATTCAATGGTGAAAAAAGTAAGGGTCTACATTTAGGCAAGAAAAACCAAATGTACAGGTATAGTATAGGGGGTACCTTGCTCAATAGTAGTAACTCTGAAAGGGATCTTGGAGTCCTAGTGGACAATCATTTAAATATGAGCCAGCAGTGTGCTGCAGCTGCCAAAAAAGCCAACACAGTGCTAGGCTGCATTAACAGAGGGATAGAATCAAGATCACAGGAAGTATCAATACTTTACAATGCCTTGGTAAGGCCACACTTGGAATACTGCATCCAGTTTTGGTCACCAGAATGTAAAAAAGATGTTGAGACTCTAGAAAGAGTACAGAGAAGAGCAACAAAGATGATTAGGGGACTGGAAGCTAAAACATATAAGGAACGGTTGCTAGAATTGGGTATGTCTAGTTTAATGAAGAGAAGGATGAGGGGGGACATGATAGCAGTGTTCCAATATCTCAGGGGCTGCCACAAAGAAGAGGGAGTCAAGCTATTTTCCAAAGCGCCTGAGGGCAGGACAAGAAGCAATGGATGGAAACTAATCAAGGAGAGAAGCAACCTAGAGCTAAGGAGAAACTTCCTGACAGTTAGAACAATTAACCAGTGGAACAACCTGCCTCCAGGGGCAGTGAGTGCTCCAACACTGGAAGTTTTTAAGAAGAGGCTGGACAGCCATTTGTCCGAAATGGTATAGGGTTACCTGCCTGAGCAGGGGGTTGGACTTGATGACCTCCAAGGTCCCTTCCAACTTTATTATTATTATTATTATTAGAATTACATCTCAAGATTTAGAGTCTATTCTTTCATTGAAGCAGCATAAAATTGCCTTTGCTTTTCCTACATACTACTGATTCACATTCATTTTGCAATGAATCACTATTCTGACATCTTTTCATACATATTTTTACAAAGCCAGGCCCTCTCCTACACCCATGCATTTTATTTCTGTTTCCTAAGCATATAATTTACATTTATTTCTGTTAAATTTGATTATGTTATTTTCAGCTCGTTTCTTAAAGCAATCAAGATTATCCTGAACTGCCTTTATCTTTTTTTCTGGAGAATGTCAGACACCAACTGTATGTCATCTGTACATTTGATAAACATTTCTTCCACCAGATTATCCAAGTCATCAATAAAGATATAGACCCGTATGTATCTGGGGCAGCTGATTTGAGCAAAGAACAACATTGAATTTCAGCACTTCTGTGCTTGGAGTATAACTTGTTTACGTGAAGCTAAATCCCACTGTCTCCAATATAGCTTTCTTCCTAGAAACTATATTTAAGGTTGCACATTATGCAGATCTAGTGAGACATCAGTCTCAGTTTGTTTCAATCGAACTTCAAATGTAGGTGTGATATTCAGGCTGTGTTTTGCAGCTCCCAAAGTCCAAAGATCGCACTGCTGAAAATCAATAGCAAACAGCAACGATTGGCAGTTTTCCTGCCGATTTTTGGCTCAGTGCCTTTATCCAAGCAAAAACCATCTCTAGCCTCTCTCCAAACCAAGGAAACGGAGTTTCACCTCGTAAATCCATCTCCTCCAGTGACACTCTTACAGTGCCACGAAAGTCGCAGCCTTTGGTTGTTGAAACAAGCTCCAACTACAAAAGTGGCCTGTTCCTACTTGTGCTCTCATAAATCCAAAGAGCACCAACTTAAGGCAACACACATGAAAAAAATACAGACAAATCGTTATCATACACACTGTGTATGAAGCTTGTGGGGAAAGGGATGGGTGGATAAAAAAATGGGAAGACAGCTAGTTAAGCTCCTAAATTTTATTTCACTTAAAGGCTGTCCTGGAAAATCACATAGTTCTTCATTGCTTTGAGATTTTATTTCCACTCTGGATAGAAAGATGTCACTCATCTTTGTGACAGCACCACTGAGTATTGTATCCACAGTCATTGCTGGCTTTCTCAAATCAGCATGGAAAATTCAAGGCTATTACTTTCTCTTTTTAACTACTGCAGCTGTCACCACCAACATGTACTTTCAGTTTGTTTCACCCCTCACAATATACTGAAAGGACTCCATGCCAAGAAAGAGAAAATACTGGGCAACTTCAACACATACCTTCTTAAAAACTCTGGAGGAAAAATAATCCATCTGTTTTCCTGGGGGAAAATGCATCCATGGCTTAAATTGAGTTTTGTGGCTATATAGGAGATATTGCCAAGATACCGGAGAGGCATTTCATTCCCTTCATCCTGTCAAAATATGGACATTAGCTATCAAAAAATCCTTCCTATGAAAGATTTATCTGTGGTATACACACTAAATGTCAATGGCTTTTCATTATATAACCAGGCAGTTACATGGCTTTCGCTCACTGGAATATCAAAGCTCTGTATGAAGGCTACTATTCTCAAGTGATCCCGACAAAGAAATTGGAAATTATCGTTTCCTTTTTCTTCATTTTTTTTTACAGGAGGAAGGAAGATTGAGTGAATTCTTTCAGTGAAAGGTCACAACATGCAAAAGGGTGCCAGGATTCACTGGTCTGTCAAGAGATTTACTAGTTCCATGCAGAAAATATCCTCTGTATTATTTTCTACCAGTCTTCACTCCATCTGATGGAAGAAAATCTGCTTTAGAAAATTATTTCAAGAGATAAGAAATTTGGTGAAATTCTCAAGGGTGAGATGTAATAATACAGGTACTCATGTCTTTGGGGGAGAGGTCAACAACACATACATCACGACATGAGCTTGCAAATCAGGTGTCTTATAAATGTGTGTCAGACATTGCTAAATCATTCCTTAACTACACATTGGATGCCTGTGCCATTTTTAATATTATCATGGCTTCTTACCGAACCCAACTGTTTCTACTTAGTTACCTACAATGTAAGTAAGATGCGTGAATGTCCTGTACAGTAGATGAATGGACAATCATCTTTCAGCAGTATCAACTTCCTGGTTTCTCAAGTTCAATTCAATTTCAAGAGATGACATGATGAAAGAATTTATGATGACAAGTTCCCATTGGGGTTTTTCAGACCAGGAATTTTGAAAGCAAAGTAATGGAACAAAGCAGAATAATGTAACGGCTTCTCAGCCTTTTGGCTAAAATCATGTTTGTGTGCATAGTGGTGGAACACAAAAGAATCAAGCTAGCAGTAATGGGTTATACCACTCCAGAAATAAGGTAAGCTTTTAAAAAGCCACTAAGAAAAATTCAAAAGAAATTCTCAAGTACCCCAAGATCAAAGTAGAAAAACAGTAATCTTTTTCACAGAAGAAAACTTTTGAAAAATTGCAAGAACAATGTCAGTACAGCCTTTTGAGCAAAGATTCATTCACTGTCTGTCCTTACAGCTATTAGGAGAACATTACACTACAGAAACAGATGGCATTGTAGAAAATATTTGCTGCATTTAAAAATGCAAATATTACAAAGCACAATGTCCATTGGGAGAAAAAATAGGAATAGGGAAGTAGGGGGCAAGATTCTTGAATAAAATTTAGAACTCTTAGCAACTAAGACAATAGGTTACATCTCCACCTTTAGATATAGCACGCCAACTTCTCTCTTGAGACATATAAAATTAATTGTATCCATATCATTGATTTTTGCAAAACTGCTTAGATTTTCATTCATATTACCGTTGCCAGTGGCATCTCAATAACATGGTAACCTAGATGGGCTGAGGTCTGCAAGATGTGTTGGACTGCAACTACTATCCACCTTAACAGGCTTATTTATGCTGAGAAGACTGATGGAAATTGTAATGCAACACACTTGAAGGACATTGTGTAGGAGATCACAGGTTGAGCCCAAGAGAAGGGTCAAATGCATCATACGTCATGAGTCCCTGTGCGCCCTCAGGAGATCTAAGTCCAGCCCACTTTGAATGCCTTCTTAATACCTGTTCATTTCCCTTGACCATTAGTAGCTCAGATTTTTGTAGAGAGCTTAAGCTTGCAATAAATCTTTATACTCATTTGAACTGCCTGAATCTCCTGATTTCCCCGGTGTGTGATATCACCTGCTCAAGTAGCCTGCCCATCCATGATAGTGAATGATGGTAACTGATATGATGCCCATGAATGACCATATCATACATTAAAAGCTGAAGAGTAGACTAAGTTGGAAAAGGCTGGGCTACAGCTCTATAGATATAGAAGGTGGAGTCAAATAGACCAGGAAAGGGTTCAGGGGAATTGCTGGGTGATATGCAGAAAGATTAGACAATAAAAGAGAAAATGTGGGAATGAAGCAAGAAAAGTCAAAGAAATTTATTCTGCTAGGGTATGGTCTATGGGCAAAACATCTATATTTATTATTATGTGAGGGTGAAGATCTTCTTGGTTTTATATATATAAACTGTCTATATAGTTGATGAAAGATTAAAAACTAATCTATAATTAGTCAGGACAAGTTTCATGACCTTCATTATTCAGGTTTTATGGAAAGGTTTTGGATTCAGAGAGGGAGAAAAACAATGTTGCTCATTGTTTGATGCAAAATGGATGCCAAAACTAGTAGACAAAGCAGAGCAAGTCACTGATTGTTAAACTAGAAAATGCAAGCATGTAAAGGTAATGCAGACCAGAGAATTAAGGTAACAGATTGAATGCATGCTGGATTTTTCTTTTCTCTTTTATTTTCTTCTCTTTTTTCTTTTCTTTTCCTTTCCTTTCCTTTCGTTTTTTTTCTTTTCTTTCTTTCCTTTCCTTTCCTTTCCTTTCTTTTCTTTTTTCTTTTCTTCCTTTCCTTTCCTTTCCTTTCCTTTTTTTGTCCTACAAAACTGAATTATAAGCATCTAGGAGCTCCCAAGCAGCCCTCGCTGTGTCCATATCAGAAGGAAGCATTCTGGTGGCTGTAACAAAGGAAGAGGCAGAAGTATAGCCTGCCTAACATTTAGAGACGTAAAGCTTTCATATCTCCTTCAGTCTTCTTCCTTTGTCACTTCCGTGGGATTTTCATTTCCACAGATATTATGCTACTTGCTTTCAAAGGAATTCAATATTTTCCCTCCTCATTCAGAGAAGTAATTTCACAGCAAAGTGCCATTAAGCAGCGTCCCGGATATTCATTTCCTGAGCGAATCTCACAAAGTTAATTTGTGTGCAGGGAAGACCTGAAAAATGGGTCAAACCCAGTGAGGTTGGGTGGAACTCTATGGCTTCCTCCTCCTCCTCCTCCTCCTCCTCCTCCTCCTCCGTTATACAAAAGTCAGGCACAGTGCTAAAGGGAAGGTCTTTAATTAAAAGGGGTACATGGTGCTAGTTCTTGCTTGCTTCCTTTATTGGGAACATTGATTGATTGAGGATCTGATGTTAAGGTTTCATATACCTGATCTCCCCATATACATTTTAGGGTTGTGTATTACAGTATTCTGTTTATTTGTTCATTGTTATTTCAGAAAGTAGAGGAGGAATCTTAGAAGTCTAAGGTGAAAAGAGATTAGATGAGTTACTTGCTTGGGCATGCAGATAAAAAGCTAATCCTGATATAACCAAGCCTGAAATCCTTCTAACCCACCTTAAAGTCAAGGTCAGGGCTTAATAGCCAATCAAGGTTAAAACTATACCATTTTCTAAATGAGGAAAAGAAAAGCAGACAGAGAAAGCCTCAGCTGTTTAGATGTCTCACTATATCTAAAGAATACTGGAACGTAGTTTAGAAAGAAAAGGAGATGGTGGGGCAACTCTTTCTGATTTGTAAGAATTTGGGATAAATAAGACCAAGATGTTGAGCTCCAAACTGGGGTGCGGGGGGGGGATATCCAATAAATTCATGACTACAATGAACAAAGTATAAACCAGAGATTCTCTGGCTCACAATTTCTTTTCTTAAAAGAATCCTAAGCAGGTTCATTTAGATATATTAGCCATATTTTGAAGCAAATATGAATTCAATGGGACTAATTTCCAATTTTTTTCTTTTTTTTCCTTCCATCTTTCCCAGCATTAGAGTCTTTTCCAGGGAATAAAGTCTTCGCATATGTGCAAAGTAGGATAATTTGAGTCTGGCCATTTGTGCCTTGAATGAGCTCTCAAAAATTTTCAAAAGCATTGAGACTCTTTGTCACCAAGATGCTTTTTCATGAGGCAACTGGACTTTCTTGTTGTTCTGGCTGAAGAAGCTTCTTGGATGAGAAGCGAAACATCCAAGTCCAGTTGCCTCATGAAAAAGCATCTTTGGGACAGCTATGACCTGGATGACTGAGAATCTGCATAGACATTGAAATTCTTTCTACCCTGCTAATTCAAAGTCCAGCTACAGTACTGCTTCCATAGAAAGTCACAGGAAATGCCGTTGCCTGAATTATTCTGATCTCTGTACGTTTAAAGTTATAATGGCATCTAAGGTGTCACTTCTTTCTTAAGTCTTCATGGCTACTCTACCAAGTACTAGTCTGCAGCACATTTATTGACTGCTTGTTCCTTCACTGTTGATGATTGATCCTAAAAGGCATAATCTATTTATCACTCAATTTCTTACTGTCAATTCTAAGGCTGGTTGTCTAACTGTTGTTAAAAGCTTGATCTTCTGTATATTAAATTTTAGTCCATTTTTTTTTCATTGTACTCCTTGGCTTTTATTACTAGAGCTTGTAGATCCTTTGCATTTTTGGCCGATCAATGAAGTTTCTCCTTCCAATTTGAAAAACATCCTCATCTTCTTCCAATCTGGCTTCTGTTAATATATATTCAGCAAAATAGGTTGGACAAAATAATGGGAGAGAATATAGCCTTGTCTCACTCCTTTACCCAGCTGGAACCAGTCTGATTCACAATGTTCCATCTAAACTGTGGCTTCCTGACCTGTATATAGGTTTTGCGTGAGAATAATGAGATGCTCTGGGATTCCCATTTTACTAAGCACATTCCACAGTTTGACATGATTGACAGAAATGAAGGCTTTTCTAATCAATGAAGCACCTAGTAACTTCGTTTTGGTATTGTTTGGCTTTCTCATTATCCACTGTGCAACAGCAATAATGTCTCATGTTCCTGTTTCTAAAGTCAGCTTGAACATCTGACATCCTTTGTTTTCTCATGTAGAGTTATAATCTGGATTGGATGATCCTAAGCATTATTCTAGTTTGTGAAATTAAGGATGTTGTATAATAGTTTGCACACTCTGTTTTTTTTCCCCCCCTTTGGCATTAGAATATAGATTGAACACTTCCAAAGCGTTGGCCATTGTGTTGTTCTCCAGATTTGCTGGCATGGCTTGGTTAGAACCTTGATTTCTTCCCTTGTTTGTCATATTTCTAGAGTGTTCCATCAGATCTCCCAGCCTTTTGACTTGATAATGACTGGACTACTGATATAACATGTAGTACAGAAGATATCTTCTAATGTATCTAAGGAAATATTGGATATTAACATCTCTACTGAACAGTATTTCAGTATATTCCTTCTGCCCACACTCCACTGTTACATTACAATGTTATACCCTCCACGAGGTGCTTCCCTTCAGTCTGGACCGTTGGCTTGAATGACTGACATGGCAGCTTTTGTAATATCCATATAATATTACAATATTTCATATTTTCAGAATGCAGAAAGACAGATAATCTAAAAAGAAAAAGAACCACACACATGCACAAATATATATATATATATTTGTATGAAGTGCCAAATCATGCAATGGCGTCTATCATGCAATGGCGTCTAAACAATACTTAGAAGAATCCAGTGCTAAACAACATCAGAATTTTACCTTGCACTCCTAGCAGCTGAACAAAATTCAATCTAGGCAACGTATTGATTTCTCATGCTGCCTCAGAATGAGAGTCATTGGGGCATTGTGGGAAATTTAAATGACAGGTAAGCCCAAAGCCCTGCAGAGTTTTGATTGCCAAGCTGCAGAGACAATGAAAAAAGAACCCAAATGTGACATCATTGAAAGCTGCGCCAGGATGTCCCAGCCTCCCAGCTGCACAAGGGTACCAGTTTTTGGTGCCAGCCTTGTTGCACTATGAGTCACTCGCCGAAGATTAACATCTGGAATGTGCTTTCCAGGCTTAGATCTGGATTTTAGGACAAGCCCGGTCCCATTAAGTAATGATAGCTTGTACTGAGGAATGCCTTTTCCTCCCAGTTTATGCTGCTAATCTGTCGGCCTCATAGACCCTTACAAGCTGCCTTTTGTCATTTTCCATGGTTCTGTGTGCCAGGATTGTAAGCAAATGAACAACAAGGCCCTTGCCTTGGCAGGCATTCACATGGCTACCCTGAGAGATGTACACCCCGTTACTGCCTCTCCGGGGACATAAATTAAAGGAGTAATAAACCATGCAGTGCAATTAAATTACTAGTTTAAAAAAAACCATGTGTTGCTCTGCAAAGTCCCTTCCAAATGGAGAACGCGGTTTCTGCACACGGAGAGGCACGAAGCGATCGTTTTGCTCAATCTGGACATTAACATTGTGACAGATCCATGCATTAGAAACAACTGATTACAATATGGGAAGAAAGCAGACACACAATTGTTGGCAGTTCTTCTGGGAACTGTGGCTATGAGGCGGTTGACTTTGATTTCACTTACCACCCCCCTTCACTATCACCACCCCTTATCTTTGGCCTTACTGAATAAAACTGTTTTTTGGGAGGGGGGAAAAAAGAGAGCTATTTTTATACTGATTGCCGACCGTCCACTGAAGCAAATATTAAAAAGATGGTTCTTTGCTTTCACTTTACTCTACTTTGCTTTCACTGCCTCTACAAGTATGGGAATAACAGCAATCGTTTCTAGTGGTGATGATTCTGATACCCAATATGATTTTCCTTCCTGCTGTTTACCGTTATTCCACTTAAACCTCCTAAGAACAGGAACCAGAGCATTATTTGGTGGTTGGCAGGAGGCGGTGACATCTGCTAAAACAATTTTTGGACAAAGTTAGCATAATGACTGCACCAAATGTGTAGGGTTTGGAATGTCTAAGAGTATCCTTTTGGAAGATAGTCATTTGGTTTCTTGGCAAGGGGCAATTAAACGAAGTTTTTATACATCATTTGTTGTTTGGTTGGTTTTACACCAAAACTCACAGTAAATTAAACTCAGCAATATATTTCAGGGAACTGAAGAAGGAAGCTTGATTGCTACAAGCAGACCATGAATGATCCCATTCTGCCTGTGGGATGGGCAGAATGTCAGAATTGAAAGAATTATTTCAACTGGAAAAAAAAAAGACCTATTATTGCTCTTCGTACATTTCTGTTCTAGAAAGATTCTGGGCTTTGTTCACTAAATAATGCATTTACAAGTAGTCCTTGACTTACGACCACAACCGAGGTCAAAATTTCCAATGTTAAGCAAGGCGGTTGTTAAGTGAGTCACACCCAATTTTACAATCTTTTGTGCCAT
Organism: Azemiops feae; assembly: GCA_023970755.1. NCBI lineage: Eukaryota > Metazoa > Chordata > Lepidosauria > Squamata > Viperidae > Azemiops > Azemiops feae. Next base: position 5,466,305 of record JALGBA010004228.1, on the reverse strand, counting down.
GATCGTTGAGGGTTGTTTACAACCCTTGCAGTTGTTCAAGTAATAATATAGTTGCTAAGCAAATCTGGCTTCCCCATTGACTTTGCTTGTCAGAAACTGGCTGAAAAGGTTGCAGTGGACACTGTCACTGCAGTGGACACTGTAAACGTCAAAAATCGCATGACCCCAGGACACAGTAACCATCAAAAATTAATGCCAGCACCCGAATTTTGATCACATGATTGTTGGGGTGCTGCGATCATTGTAAATGCAGTAAATGCAGTTGTAAGTCACTTTTTCCAGTGCCGTTGCAATTTCAAACAGTCATTAAACCAATGGTTGCAAGTGTAGCTTTGAACTCATCAGCTTTTGAGAAGAAGAAAAAATCAGTTTTATTTGAATCTATAGCCATCTTCCCTACTTTGTTTGGACCACACCTTCTAACCAGCATGATCTAGCTGGGAATTCTAGGACTCAATGCCCAACGTATCAACAGAGGGACCCAGATTGGGAGAGAGTGCATTCAAGGGATCATCCTTTCTATGTATCTGTAGTGAGTAAATGATTATTTAATAAACCCAGCTAGATGGTCATGATGGCTGTCAAATGCAGGAAATCAGAAGTGCAGGCAGTTCAAATGAATATAAAGGTTTATTGTACGCTAATGCTCTCTACAAGAATCTGAACTACTAACGGTCAAAGCCAATTGGCGGTAGATAAGAGTCAACAGAATTCAAGGTGGACTGGACTTAGACCTTTTGTAGGCGCGAAGGGACTCAAGGCTGGTGACATGCTTGACCCCTCCCTCAAGCTCAGCCTGGTCACCTCCTATAATGGCCATGACAACACTCACCTCTATGGGTCAAGGCAGGTATGATGTTGAGATAGTGCTGCTACCTTCTCTCAGGACCCACATAGTATAAAATATATTAATGTTATGCCTGAGAATCCAATAGGCCTTTTAACACTCTTTAAGCTTAAAAATGAAAAATAAATCATATTTTGATTAGAACATTTATCAGACTATATACACAATTTTAGTAATTATTTCATTTTATCAGTCTGTAATCATTATTCCAATGGTTAAGAGCACAATCCATTGGAATGTTGTTGGAAATATGGAGATAATAGCACAGAGTATTGTACAAGTTTGCAAGAAGTTTGCACAGGTAGCACATGTGAAATGGTAGAAAACTCCTAAAGATATTGCAGTTAATTAGATTTAGATTTTACTTACTTATCTTTCAATGGACAGCAATAATCTTTTTCAACAACTGGAGCTAAATCAGTCTTCTCTCACCCTGTTCCCAACCATACAACCATAAATCAATACTTTTGAATTAAAAATAAAAGATGCTACACCATTTCTATAGATCGCTTATGCTTTAACAAATCTTTAGGGAATGGGTAATTTTAGAGATGGAAGGCAATCACCAAAATATATATCTAAATAACTGCAGAGCTGACTGGGGTGCAGAGTTTTCAGATCATCTGAGATTTTCTGATGAACAAAAAAGATAAAAAGATGACTATGAGGTAAACACACTTCTAAATGTCCTAACTATGGCTTAAAACAAGGATATTATTATTTTACACGGAACAGCTTGTAATCCCTATAAGGCAAATTAACATGTAAGTTGTTCCAGCCACAGTTTTCTAGACACAATTTCCTGCTTCATTTACAGCAAGAATTAAAATATTGCCTGGGAATCCTTTACTATCCTAGTTCTGCATATATTTTTCTTTTTTATTTGACAGTTTTACTTCCAAACCGGGTCAATATAATAGTAGAAAGCTACTGCCAAGACACACTATTTCGATAAAGCCCAGCTATCAAGATAATAGTCATGCAATCAAACTGAAAAAAGAAGAAAAAAAGATGGCCGACCAACTAGACTTGGTGCTTTTGAGGGCACACCTCCCTTCTACGTATAGGAGGAATATAGTCAGCATATCAGGTTTAATAGTACAGGTAGTCCTCGACTTACAACAGTTCATTTAGTGACTGTTCGAAGATTCAATGGCACTGAAAAAGTGACTTGTGACTGTTTTCCACACTTACAAACCGTTGCAGCAGCCCCATGGTCACGTGATCAAAATTCAGATGCCTGGCAACTGACTCACATTTATGTCGATTGCAGTGTCCCAGGGTCATGTGATCACCTTTTGTAAACTTCTGACAAACAAAGTCAATGGAGAAGCTAAATTCTCTTAACAACCATGTTACCAGTTTAATAACTGCAGTGATTCACTTAACAACTGTGGCAAGGAAAGTCGTAAAATGAGGCAAAACTCACTTAGCAAATGTTACATTTAGCAACAAAAATTCTAGGCTCAATTGTGGCCATAAATCAAGGACTAGCTGTATAAGCTTCCTAAAGCCATCCAGACTATTAGAATCTGTGAAAGTGACTTTAGGCAGTTGAGGGCTAGCTAAAGTAATAAATAACAGTAACAGTAACAATAACAATAACAATAACAATAATAATAATAATAATAATAAAGTTGGAAGGGACCTTGGAGGTCATCTAGTCCAACTCCCTCAGGCAGGAAACCTTCAACCATTTCAGACAAAAGGCTGTCCAGTCTCTTCTTAAAAACTTCCAGTGTTGGAGCATTCACAGCTTCTGGAGGCAGGTTGTTCCACTGATTAATTGTTCTAACTGTCAGGAAATTTCTCCTTAGTTCTAGGTTGCTTCTCTCTTTGGTTAGTTTCCATCCGTTGCTTCTTGCCTTGCCTTCAGGTGCTTTGGAGAATAGCTTGACTTCCTCTTCTTTGTGGCAACCCCTGAGATATTGGAACACTGCTATCAAATTCACCCCTCGTCCTTCTCTTCATTAAATGAGACATACCCAATTCCAGCAGCCGTTCTTTATATGTTTTAGCCTCCAGTCCCCTAATCATCTTTGTTGCTCTTCTCTGTACTCTTTCTAGAGTCATCTGCCCTCTTACCTGCCCCCTGAGCAGACTGACTTATTGTGAACTCAAGAGTTATGCAAACTCTTGAAAGACAGCTGTGGTGGCCATGTCAGAGTCAATGTTAAGATTAGTACTAAGGCTGTGCAAAGATCTGAAAGCCTTTCTTTGGCAATGCTTCAAGCTTCACAAAGCAAGGCACCTCCTACACAGACATTTCTCCTACGCATGGAAACAATAAGTGGCCATATTGCTTCACTTTGTAGCATTTAAGGGGCTTGCCCTTAATATCCAATAGCTGGATGAGATCCCAGAGTGACACCAAGCACCCTTACAGCCCAAATAGTGCTGCCTCTAATGTGCAAAGTTTTTTTCTTCAACCAACCAAACATGGCGGCTTCACAATTTTCCTCCTCCTCCTCCTCTTTCTACCTTGCCTTTCCATCCAGAGGCTACTCAAATGAGAAAAGTAACGCTTTTAGGGACCCCGTTAAAGGAATAGATTTGCTAGCCAACTGGCTGGCAGAAGAATGAGTAGGGTTGCTGTTACCACTGGAAAAAGCTGTATGGGAAGGAGAGTACAACTGTATGGGGTGTGTACAGGGGAAATATTAGATCCTAATCCCACCTCATGCAAGAGGCACTCTTGAGCCTCTTCTGAAAATCTCTTAAGAACAGCATGCATAATTTTAGACTGATTGGCTTCTTCTGTGTTGTTCTCAGTGTGTGTGCATAATTTGAGAAAACAGCTCCTCAAATTAGCCTGGTGGCAAAAGGCTGTCTTTAGAAAAATCTCAATTTTGTATGATTCCTGGAGATGGATAAAAAATAATAATAATGCATCTTGTATCTAATACACAGCCTAGAAACAATTTGCCATTTGTTTCACATCAGATTCTCTGTTAAATACTTTGAGACATAGTCCGGGATAGCTAAAACCTAGATCTTTTTTAAAAAATAATAATAATAATAAAACTCATCCTTTATATTATTTAAAAACTGTTCAGTGATGACCTCTAATAAGATATTTCTGTTCTTGGCAGTATGTTCCTTGGGCAAAAAGGAACAGAAGGTCCCCCCCAAAAAGTGGAAAAAGAAAGTGGAAAAATGTGTATCAGAAAATAGTATGGTTTCTCACAACCACTTGCAGTCATCTCATCCAGCATTGGCATGCATTCCTCTACCAGATTAGCTTTCAAGAAACACAATCCTTGGTAGATAAATAGCCCATTCCAATTTATTTAAAGCATTTTTACTCTATTCTTTCTCCATCAGCCCCCTTCCCCCTCTCCTTCCACAGTGACTTATAAAACCAATAATTAGATAATCCCTGTCCTCAGGCATATAATCAAATCAAGCAAATTGTTCTTTTCTCCTCACTTGATTGTATCTATGCCATACAAGTCATTACTTGGTGTTGCAGCCATTGAGTAATGAACAACCATGCATGACCACCTAACTCATTTAGCAAAACAACTTCTGGGTCTAAAAAAAAAAAAAAAAAAGTTTCCAGAGCAGCAGCTTATTTTTTTACACAAGCTAAGCCCTGAATAGCTTCTTCCTCTGATCGAATGTCTGTTTTTTTGCTACTGCTGCTGAACAAAGCTTTATATGCAAGGTACAAAGGAAAAACAACTCCAGCAGGGAACCAGGAGTCTGTTAACTATGAGAATAAAAGCAGTTGTCATAAACGCTCTGCATCTTAATGCTGAGTTTTGGCTTTTACGTAAGATTAATTAAAGAGCAGATGTTCTGCCATCGCCTGCATTAGGTATGGTTATCTTTACAACCCAACTCTTCCATGTGTTGTATGATAATTTGCATTATTATGCATTTTCAGCCTGGAGCATGAATGGAGAACAGGTAAACATAAGATCTGCAGAAAACTGTAATTCTAAATGCATTTTCCCTCTTAGGTCACTAACTAGTTACAACATCCTTTTCTTTTCTTTTCTTTTCTTTTGGTCTCATGAAAGCCTCTCCTTTTTTAATTTGGCTTTGACACATTACATCACAGAAAGACAGGAACATTCCAGAGCAAGCACGATTTTATGCATACAAGAAAACCTGCACAACAAGATTTAACATAGCACACTGTCTACAGGCCACTAATAGGGTATAGCAAATCCAGAACTAAACTTCTGTTTGCTGGGGTTTGTAAACTTCGGTTGCTAGAATTGGATATGTCTAGTTTAATGAAAAGAAGGACTAAGAGTGATACGATAGCAGTGTCTAAAGGGCTGCCACAAAGAAGAGGGAAGTCAACTTATTCTCCAAAACATCTGAAGGCAGGACAAGAAGCAACGGATGGAAACTAATCAAGAAGAACTAACTAAGAAGAAACTTCCTTAGTTAATCAGTGGAATGAGTTGCCTCTAGAAGTTGTGGGTGCTCTAACACTGGACATTTTTAAGAAGAAACTGGATGGCCACTTGTCTGAAATGGTATAGAGTTTCCTGCTAGAGCAGGGGGTTGGACTAGAAGACCTCCAAAGTCCCTTCCAACTCTGTTATTCTGTTATTCTGCTCACTTGCTAATCCTAACAATTGAAAGTTTCTAATGTTTTTTTCCCCTAATTTTGAAGGGTTAAATAAGGGGACCAAGCAGGGACCAAGAAGGTAATTCTGATCTTAAAATCCAAAATGAATCTGTCTCTCAGTGTGGCTGCTGGAAATCGGGCGGGGGGGGGATGTTCTGGAAACTGTTCAAGCAGTGATTGAAGCTGGGTGTGAATTATGTTGTCACTGTAAATTATTTGGTCTCGTTTCTTTTGGATCTCAGTCAAAAGCAAAACCTAGGTGGGTTGATGATTTCATTTAGAAAGGTAGGACGCGTATATGCACGTGCATTTGTATATGCCCACTCCCCTCCCTCCCTCCCTCCCTCACACACACACACACACACACACATTGCATTGGTTGCTTTGATTTAACGACTAGTCATGCCACTATATGTTCCCCAAAAGGTGCCAATAGATGGTGCTTTGCCATATAATTACAGCAACCCGGGGAACAATTGCACTGGACATGAATTAGTTGCCAGTTTTATTGGAGTGGTCACGTCAATAAATAGCTGATAATAAATATTTCATGACTGGAGCTGACAAAGCCTCTCCGTTCGTTGAGTGGCTCCATTTCCTAATGCCAATATGACATGAAATCGCTTCAGGAGGTCATAAATATTGATGAATGAGCACACCTATTGCCTCATTATGAAGTGATTAGAGGAGGTGTTGCCACAAACAAGGTGGGATGCCTCTTTCCCGTGTGATCCCGTTTCCTGTGGCCAGACATCTGCTTAATAATGCATCCTTTCCCTTACCTAATTCTCTTCACAATGAACCTTAAACATTTCCGGCCCTGCTCTTCTTTTTCCTTGACTGATGAAAAGCGCCACTTGTGCAGCATGACTTCTCAGCAGTTTGCAACAATAACAGCCTTTGCGAGGGCTGCAGCTGGGCCTTGATTTGTGGGTTGGCCTGGGAGTTTTCACCCCTGGTGTACAGATAGTCCTCAACTTACCACCACGATTGAGCCCAAAATTTCTGTTGCCAAGGGAGACATTTCTTAAGTGGATTTTGCCCCATTTTACAAACCTTTCTTGCCCGAGTCATTAAGTGGATCGCTGCAGTTGTTAAGTTAGTGACATGGCTGTTTAGTGAATCTGGCTTCCCCCATTGACTTTGCTTGTCAAAAGGTCGCCAAAGGGGGAATCACATGACCTTGGGACACTGCGACCATCATAAATATGAGTCAGTCGCCAAGTGTCTGAATTTTGATCAAGTGAGCAGGGAGATGCTGCAATGGGCATATGTGTGGAAAACGGTCATAAGTCACTTTTTTTTAATGCCGTTGTAACTTTGAACTTTAAATGAACTGTGTAAGTCAAGGACTGCCTGTACCTTGCTAGGATTTCTTTACAGAAACTGGTTCTTTGTTTGACAATGAAGCAGTAGTCATTCTCCAGAGCAAAGGTGAATATTCCCAGCTAAACCATTCAGCGGAAATCTATGCAATAATATCAGCTGATGCTTCAATTCAATAGATGCAACCTGAATGGATGAATACATGCATATTATTTGGTCCTGCGTGGAGAGGATTGAATGTTTGAATTTTCCCATACAGCACAAATAATGTTGTGGTTTGCCGCAAGGGTCAGCAATCCCTTTAATCAGATAGGGAGAAAAAATCATTTGAAATCTCAAATGAAGTTGCTGAAATCTCACACGATCTCATTTGGGACTAGAAAAGTCTTGAAAGCTTTTGAGAACTCACATGCACAATTGCTAACCAGAATTCATATAAATAATATAAATAAATAATACCAGTGCAAAAGATTCATTTACGCAGGATAGTAGCACTCACACATAACATAAAGATAAGCCTTATCCTGGATAAATGTAAAAAGGCTATGCTAGTTTGTCCAGCCCATCTGTTTTCATTTTGCTCCTCTTTTTGCATACACAATGACTATATGCTTGCCTGTCTTCCCACTCATCTATCTATCTATCTATCTATCTATCTATCTATCTATCTATCTATCTATCTATCTATCTATCTATCTATCTATCTATCTATCTATCTATCTATCTATCTATCTATCTATCTATCTATCCATTCAAAGCATTATCTAGGACAGTGATGGCGAACCTTTTAGAGACTGAGTGCCCAAACTGCAACCCAAAACCCACTTATGCATCGTCGAGTGCCGGCTGGGTGTGGCCAATTGGATGAGCATGGCCAATTGGGTGGGCGTGGCTGCGGTGGTAATGGCAGACAGGGTGGGACTAAAAAGTTCAATCAATCAATTCCAACTTTGCAAGATCTTTTTTTTTCCTCAAGAAGTTGAAATTGACTGATTAAACCTTTTTTTTTTTTTTTTTGCACACGGCAGCGGAGGCCTAAAGCGAAAAGGTTTTATAAAACCCAGCTGAAGGCCTAAGACTGGGGCGACAGCACGCGTGCCCACAGAGAGGGCTCTGAGTGCCGCCTCTGGCACCCGTGCCATAGGTTTGCCACCACTGATCTAGGAGTCTTGATTTATGACTCCCAAATGCAGCAAGTTAAGTTTGTTGTCCAAAATCCTTGCTTCTTTGGGAGCAATAAACCAACATCCTAGGTCTATAGATAAACATCAACTAACATTTCCATTTTTAGTCTCACTGAACCGTCTTCAATTAATATTTAATTATTTAATATTTAGCAATTTTAGATGGAGTGATGTCTTTCAGGTTTGAAGTGGTTTAGAAATTTCATTTTCATTGACCTTCTTCTTCTTCCTAGTGCTATTCTTGCACTATGACAAGGTCCACTTGACCCTGTGCAGGTCATCTTCATTGACCTGCATAGGAGAAAAGAACATTCATAGCCACCAAAAAGTGGGGGGGAGGACTTATAGAACATAGAATAATAGAGTTGGAAGGGACCTCGAAGGTCTTTTAGTCCAACCCCCTGCTCGAGCAGGAAATCCTATACCATTTCAGACAAATGGTTCTCCAGTCTCTTTTTGAAAGCTTCCAGTGATGGAGCACCCACAACATCTGAAGGCAAGCCATTCCCCTGGTTGATTGCTCTCACCGTTAAGAAATTTCTCCTTAGTTCTAGATTGACTCTCTCATTTTAGAATTCACAGTCCTAACCACAGCTTTCTCATTCCAAGAATCCATAGTACATGGAAGTTCCCCTCCCCCTCTCTGATTAGCCAGTTTCTAGGCTCCAGTCTTTCTTTAGCTCCATGCAAGTCAAGTGGACTCTGAATTCTTTTATTTGTATGAAGGGGAGAGAAATAAATGGCTATATCAGAGGAAGAAAGGGGGGGAAATGTTGGAGAGAGGGAAATTCCCAATTCACCTTTACCAAGGTCTTCATTACTCAAAGGATCTTGGGAAATTGAAGGCTTTTCCCCCCTCCTTAAATCAATATTTTATTGATTTTCCCTTCAACTATTAGTTCCAAGCCTGCTAGATATTTCCCACCTTAAGACTTCTCCATCACTTTAACAGTTGGGTAGCTGAGTAGTCCCATTCCTCCAGAACATTTGTCACATTATGTCTTTTTTTTTCTCATCAGCTAGCTTTTCAACATATGGAGAAAACTTTTTAAAGTCACACATAATAAAGTAGAAATATCATTTCAAAATAAAGCTGAAAAGGAGGATAATTTCATTCCAAATTACTTAATTTGGATTCATTCTAATGCAAATGTATTAAACGGGAAACAAAGATGAGAACATCCTTCTGTGTTTAGCCTTGTGTTTGCATCGTTATATGTGAAATTATCTATTAGACTTCCTTTAATTACAGTAGCACATCTATGAATTTTTGACATTCTTGAAGGAAATATTTTATCTGCCACTATTTTTTTTCCCCAGTTATTTGTGGTTACATTGCTAGCCTATCTTTCTTCTGAAGAGACATTTTTATCTCCCCAGCAATCTGGAGGTGATGCTATGCCAAAAGCACCCAAGATTTTCATTTGATATGACAATGCCTAAATTTATGACTTCTGATCTCTTCGGAGAGTCAGTGTCCTTATCCTTTGATGGCTTTATTACTTAACTTGTAAGCCAAAACTTCTGCTTTTTTCCGTTTCACTCACCAAGCTACAGCGTTTCTTCCTTGATTTATTACATGTCCAAAATCAAGAAAACAAAAAATAGGGAGAGCAGTTGGCCAACAACTTCATCTCAATCTTGGGCACCTCTGCATTAGCAGTTGAAGCAGTTCTCCTCAAGGCTACTTAAGACTAAACTGGCTTAAGGAAAACCACATTTTAACCGCAGGTACTTGCTGACCAGCCAGCAAGTCTGGATTGCTGGCTAATAATTTATCGACTGCTATGACTTCCCACATTTCTGTTCCAGGAAAGCAATTGTCAATTACTTTCCTTCCTGTATGTATGTAATTAAAGCATGAAAATGCACATATATGCAGGCACAACAGCCACCTTTAAAACAAGTACGACTTACAACAGTTCATTTGGTGACTGTTCAAAGTTACAATGGCACGGGGGGGAAAGTGACTTACGACCATTTTTCACACTTATGACCATTGCAGCCTTCCCATGGCCATACACTCAAAATTCAGATACTTGGCAACTGACTCATATTTATGACGGTTGCCGTGTCCCAGAGTTATGTGATCACCTTTTGCAACATTCTAACAAGCAAAGTCACTGGGGCAGCAAGACTCATTTAACAACTGTATTACTAACTTAACAACTGCAGTGACTCACTTAACAACAAGAAGGGTCATAGAATGGGGCAAAACTCACTTAGCAAATGTCTCGCTTAGCAACAGAAATTTTGGATTCAGTTGCTGTCGTAAGTCGAGGACTACCTGTATTGCACTTTTGTAAACTGTTTTGCACTCTAATAATTTCCATACCTCCTTTGATCACCAGTGCTAACATTGCATAATATCTAAGAACTTTGCTAGCCATATATAAAAGGCTGCTGACTTTGACTTACTTCAAAAGTAAGCAGAAACTTTAAAAATTATTTTTCTTTCTTTCAGCTACCTAACTAGCTTTCCCTAGCTAACTGAGGACATAAGCAAAAAAAAAAAAAAAAAGTGCAGGTTTCCAACATGTCATCGTTTCTCCAGTCACATAAAAGGGGAAAGTTTTCACAGAGTGAATTTATAGTTAGCTAAGACAAAGTTTTAGAAGATCTTAAAAATGAGGAGGTGTTCCTTCATCTGAAAGAACAGTCAATAAATAGCTTTACAATAGTAAACTGCTCCAGCCAAACAGACAAAAGCAATCAAGGTGACCTAAGAGGAGAAGGCTACTTTCACCCCTTACAGTATTTGGAAAACACAGAGGACAAACTTGCAAACAAATGAGGTGTTTAAAGCTGACATTTCTGTTTCTACCTTCAGAAAGCAACAGGGCAACTAGGTGAGAGGAAGGGAAGGGAAGGGAAGGGAAGGGAAGGGAAGGGAAGGGAAGGAAAGGAAAGGAAAGGAAAGGAAAGGAAAGGAAAGGAAAGGAAAGGAAAGGAAAGGAAAGGAAAGGAAAGGAAAGGAAAGGAAAGGAAAGGATCAATCTGCCTGTCTTTCCACTTTAAAAACTTCTTCCATAACAAGTTTTATTAGTTTTTGTTTGTTTTACAGCCAAGTGCTTATAACACATCGTGGAGATAGGGCACTCCATAGAACACAACAAAAAATACAGTCATACATATACAATTTAAACTACTACTTTAAAAGTTCCCTCTTATGGTATACAATTCGAGCATTCCTAAAATATAAATTGTTTCTCACCTCTATCTATTATTCCAATTCCAATTTATGCTTCTCAATCAAATTATATCTCTTATTCTATTTCACATACATATTATGTAAATAAACATGAATTTATATATTTTAAAACTATTGCATTAGTCATAATCATAATCAAATCCATAATTTAAATCTAGTGTTGACTCATACCAAAGTAACCTTAAAGATCTCAAAAATATTAGTTCAATCAACGTCCAGAAGCCCTTTTTACCCATCAAATAGAATTTTAACTCTTATTTTTAAATCTAATTCTAGCTTTCTTTTTGTGCCAGGTAGGTTTCCACAACAGGGCCTCTAAATCCTCCCATCTTAGTAACTGGCTAAAGGCCTTTTCCCACCATTGAGTCCAATCATATTCTTTTTCTCTTTTATCCAGTGTTGTCTGTACTGTCATGTTGTCAACGTTTTTTGTGCCTCGTATTTGGAAGTCCAATCCTGTTGCTTTTAAAGTTGTAAATGTTTTAGTTGAGTTCTGCCTTTGATCATCAAAGATATCCATCATGTAGGATGTGTCCTCTTCCTCTTCAATAAATTCAGTAGATTCAATAGATTGTAAATGTATTCCATCCATCTCATTAAGTTGTAGATCTGATTGTGTATCATAGTCAATCAAAGGTTGAGCTTCAATTTTTAATTCTGAGTCCTCCTTGAAACTAAGCGATCTAATATGTTCTTTAAGTTCCAGTCTCGTTTCCAAGATTTTTTCTAATATAAGTCCATAATTCATCTGTGAGTAGGATTCCATCTTCTTTTTTTTTTTTTTAAAGAAATTCAGCTTAAGGAATAGATTGCAGCGTTATAAAATATAAAATGCAGACAGAGATATATTTCCAAAGAAAGATAGAGAAAAAAAAACCAATAGTCAAGTCCAGCACAGAGATAAAAAAATAGCAGTCAGTTGTTATGTTGTAATCCAGTCTGGGCATCACGCCAAAATCAGGGAGTGGGAGTTCAAATGGAGAAAGTTACATTGTATCAGTCATAGTTTCTGGGCTTCATGCCAAGACCCAGGATGCATTGTATCCAAAAGAATCTACATAAGTCCGCCCAGAGAGCAAACAGTTTTTTAGGCAGTACTGTTCAGGAGGGGGGGAGAAAAAAAGAACATTCCACCCCCTCCCTAAGGATTTTCACCTAAACTGAAGATAAACAAGCCAAAAGAGAAAGTCACAATAACCCGGATGCCCGAGTTCCAACTGCTTATGTAGACAAAATAAAATAATAAAAAAAGACAATAATTATTTTTCCAAAGCCCGTTTTCCCCAGTAATCAAACGCTGCTTTCTCAAAATAGGGAAATAGTTCTTAAAGCTGTTAGCAGGGAAAAAGGTAAATTAACAAGAGGGAAGGAAAGGTCTCACCCGGATCTTCCACGGTGGTTCTTTTCGCTTACATGTTGCTGTGACTTTCGGCTGGAGCAGCTGAGTGATCGGCCATGTTACTGGCCGATCTTTTCCCCGTCGGCCCAAAGGTGGTTTTCTCAGACCGCAGAGGGAGCTGCCGCTCCCTCCGCGATCAACGAGTGCCCTCCTCTACGGTGGTCGCCCCTCCAGGGCGACTTTCGACCCTATCCAGGGTCTACCGGCGGGGGGAAACCGGACGGCCAAGAGAACGAGTTCTCTGCACGTCCGCGGGCGCTGCGACCGGAACCGGAAGTCCACTTTAAAAACTTCTTATGATGTACAAAATATTAGCTTGAGTGAATTTATGCAGATAAAAATTCAAGTCAGAATTTTCAGTAACTGAATTAGATATTTGATGCTTCAGATTAAAAATGCAGATCTTGCAATATGAAAATTTAGCTAAGCAATATGCTAGGTGTGAACATAGTTTCAAAAGTAAAAAATGCTCATTATGAAATGATCTGTTTACGTGGCATTACCCTAGAAATAATTTAAGATTCCTAAACATTTTTATACAATAGTGCTGAGCAAGAAGACCCACATGACCTTTTCCAAGAAAATGTATAAGTGATCCTTTCATCGAAGCCAGAATATAAGCCTGCCATTGAAACTGCTTATTGTGTAGGCTTATCTCAGTGTTGTTGTTTTTTTAAAAAATGACACCATTAAGATGTGTGGACTTCAACTTCTAGAATAACCTAACTCCCAGAATTCTGGGAGTTGAAGTCCACATATCTTAAAGTTGCCAAGTTTGAAAAACGTGTTGATGAGTTATTAGGTTGTTTGATAACTCTGTACACCTAATCAAAATGTACTGAAACTTTGCAATCAAAAATGGATGCAAATAAGTAAACAAGTAAATAATCCATGTGGCATAATTGTTAGGCTGTGAGGTCTAGTCCACCCTCATCCACAGAAGCTCATGATGGACTTGAGACAATCACACTGTCATGGTTCCGACAGATGAAACTCTTCAAAGAACTTAGAGGCATTGTTTACCTTAAAAAATCTTTATTTTGAGTAGCATAACATCGGCACTGCATAATCGAAGCCAAAAACTGAATTCCCCTCCCCTGAGCACATAGTATCAAAGCACAATTCCCTCCTCTAATTAACATTTATAAATCACATTCCCCAATTAGCTTGAAGCGCGGGCTTCCTCTCCAGTTCTCCAGCCCGCCAATTTCTTATCAGCTCTGGTTACAATAACCTTGTTTCTCACGCTAGGTTTGGTGTGTTATGTCTAGCTGGACTCTCGTTCACATTCCCCCTCCCAGCATCATCTAACTCTAAAAGCAAAAGGTAAAAGATGGCTACATTTCCATCAATGCAAAAACATCCAATGTTAGCAGCGTTGACACACATCTTCTCAGTCCAGCTTGCATTGAAGAGTTGTTTCAGAACAGAAGTAGGCACTACACACCCTGACTTATGCTTGTGAAGGAAAGGCAGGATGTAAATAAATAATACACAAAGTAAATGGGTTATTAAAATAATAATGTAAAAAAGGATTTCTTCAAAAGCGATAAATTTATTTGGAAATATTCCTGTGCTAATGTTATTTTTAATTTTAAATAGATTGATAAACATATTAAGACATCTTCTATGAGAACGAGAATCCATCACGAGAATTTCTTTACCTACAGTAACCTACAGCAATCAGACGATGATAGGAATTTTCTGTTTTTCATCTTTATCATTGGATATATACATATATATTGACTTCATTTTTTTTAATACAAGCAACCAACGCTTTGGAGGGGTTTTTTTTAAGCCAATATAGTCACAATTAGAAAGTTGTGATGTAACACCTTTGATATTATGGTAGGGTTTTGTCCTATTTTTAGCAATAATTTTATTCAAGGCACCAAGCTAGAAACTGGGAGAAGTGAGTTCTAGTCCTGCCTTAGGCATGAAAGCTAGCTGAGTGACTTTGAGCCAGTCGTTCTCTCTCAGCCCACCTTACAGGGTTGTTGTTGTGAGGAAACAGAAGAAGGAAAGAGTATTAGATATAGATGCCACCTCAAGCTTTTTTTATAAAAATAATAAAAGCAGGATATAAAATAAATAAATAAATTTATAATCCGCAAGGGATATATGGAAGGTGTTGGAAAGAAGCAGAATTTTGATCCTTATTGACATAATAAAGTTACACACTGAGAGAATCCCAGTTTGAAAGTAAAAGTATGTTTTTGTTTTGTTTACAATATTTTGTCTATTTCATTTTTATATAAGCAATTAAATATACAGTATCATTAAGATAGACATTGGTTATTTGTCAGAACTTTGCAATAAATAACCGCAATGCCTTATTAACAGATAAGCAGTGAAGATGACTGAGTATGTTCCTTACGGTTTCACGATAGACTTATTTCAACAAAAGGTTTTCTTTAATATTTATTGGACACCTCAGGGAAAGTTTTTAAAAACTCAAAGACTCCATGGGGTGGGAATCACTGTCTTTGTCCAGAGTTTTAAATTCCTTGATTCTGTTAAAGCTTTTATTCAGTTTTTCTATCTAGAGGCAACCTTCTTCCAACTGGATGCCCTTCTCCTGAACCGAATTACATCTCTCATAATCTTTAGCTATCTTGGGCCATATCTGAAGGCATCTGTTTGAAAAAGGTTGACACAGGTCTTTGTTACTTTGGGGTCAAGTTCCCTTATCTTTCACCACCCTCCTTCCCAGGTTTCAATAGTGAATTAGTTCCTGATGTCGTGCATCTAGCTCTGAGGTGAGTCACATCTAACACTAATATTTTCCTTCTGAGACTGTTCCTTTCTTTTCGCTTCTTCAGACTGTTTCTGTTCTTTTTCTTTTTAAAACAAAAGTTGATGTGTCTTTTGGGTGTTCAGTTGGCAGAAGTATTGCATGGCTCTATTGTTACTCCTACAATGAGCTGCAAAATGAATAGTTCAGCTGTCAGTATTTGGGGAAGGCCACACATTATGGGGTTCACCTTATGAGGGAAGGAAGGAAGGAAGGAAGGAAGGAAGGAAGGAAGGAAGGAAGGAAGGAAGGAAGGAAGGAAGGAAAAAGAAAGAAAGAAAGAAAGGAAGGAAGGAAGGAAGGAAGGAAGGAAGAAAGAAAGAAAGAAAGAAAGAAAGAAAGAAAGAAAGAAAGAAAGAAAGAAAGAAAGAAAGAAAGAAAGAAAGAAAGAAAGAAAGAAAGAAAGAAAGAAAGAAAGAAAGAAAGAAAGAAAGAAAGAAAGAAAGAAAGAAAGGTCTATTTCTAGCATAACAATTTCTTGAATTCTTAGTTAGCAAGCTTTTTTGCCAGCAAGCGCTACCACACAAGATTCCTGGTAGAGTAAAATCCACATTTTTTGTAAGTTATAAAGTAGTGGGCTTTCCCCCTTCTTTCTCCACCCCCAAAATGGACAATGAGTGCAAAGGAATTTTGCTTCCCTTTTCCAGCAATTGATTATATTTCTATATTGGACACCTAGAAGATGAAACTTCCTCCTATTATATGGCAGTCCTTTGGGTCTGAAGAAGACACACTTGTGCTATTCATCTGTGGACACAAAGTTGGCTCTGCAGTCCCAATCTGGAAGTGCAGAGTCTAGCACAGAGGGGCCACCTGAAGTCCAATGTTGTAGTTATTGTGGGTGTCACTCTGTGACACCATTCATAGTTTTCTATCAGTTTTGGCAGCACCTATCCTCAAAGTCAGTGGAAGCTTCATAGTGGGATTGCTAGTGGGTTGCCAAAGGGTTCCATCAGCTGAACCTTCTACATGGCCAAAATAAACTAGTTCTGTCCTAACCTCTTTTTCTTCTATTTATTTCACCCTGTTTATATGCTCCAAACAAGCAGATTATAGTTAGAGAACACACATTTGCTCCTGATCTACAAAGCAGATCTACAGTCTGCTTTGTACCCAAAAGAGACTATTGCAATGGGGAACCAAATTCATTCATTCCATCTTCCACCAGCCTCTCTCATGAGTCCAAAGCACATCAGTACATTTTGCTGAAAGCGAGTTCAGCTGTCTATAGTTTTCTTGTTTTATCCTAATCAATATTGTTATTTTCCAACTGAAATCCAAATAAAAGTGTAGATGCTGGTAACATCAATCTGGGAGATAGGCAGCTCTTCAAACAAGGTGATAATCAAAGCAGCTGGAGAATTTTGTACACAATTTTCAGATAAAGAAACATTGCTAATTCTGGCTAAGAAGTACATTGCAATACTCTAATAAGGTTATTATTACTCTTGGGAGGAATGGCTAATTACATTATGGAACTATCCTTTGATGTCTAATAGATTCATATTTTGAAAAGTAAATCTGATGTAGAACCAATTCTGACTAAAAGCCTTTCTAGGACTATAATTTATTTATTTATTCTTTTTTATATATATATTTAGAGTTTACATTTCAACTTCATAATATATTTAGACTCTTAGTGTTAAGTGAGTGATTTATACTGTATTAAAAAGTATTTGTAAGAGAAGGAGTGGCAGAACCTGGGAGAGGAGTCAAAAGAGGGATCAGCCTAGAGTCTCCACATAGTCACAAGAGGACAAAGTCCAATCTCCCTTGAATTTCCATTGACTTTTATTTAACTCCTAGCAAACGCTGTTAGTTGAGAAGATTTCTGTGCATAGGCATGAGTAACAATACATCAGTTTAATTGGACTTTCACATGTGGATTTGATCTTTCGTGCCTGACTTTATTGTATTTTACATCTTAATAAAGACTTTTAGATCCCTCTCTAAAAAGTGATACAACAGAAATCATAACTTTACAGTTTATCTGGACAAACTGTTATTTCCATGACATTTCAGACCCCATGTTTATTCCCTTGTAGTTTACTAATTGTATTTTATTCTTTTTATTCTTTTCTATGTCTTTTATCTTTCCTTTCCTTTCCAAAATGTTTAGTAAAAAAAAAATCAAGTTATTCGATAAAATGCATCCATTTTCACCTACACCCAAATGGCACTGCTGGATCTTAGACAACTGTGGAATGGGATCTGGGGAAAGTCTTGGAAACTGGGTGTCAGAATACAGAGTCCTTGACTTACAAGCATTCATTTAGCAACCATTCAAAGTTACAATAGCCCTGAAAAAAATGTGACTTATAACCAGTCCTCGCACTTATGACTGTTACAGCATGGTCATGTGATCAAAAGTTGGATGCTTGGCAACCTGCATGCAGTATATTTATGACAGTTGCAGCACCTCAGGGTCATGTAATGATCATTTGCAACCTTCCCAACCCGGTTTTTGACAAGCAAAGTCGGGGGAGGGAGAGTTGGATTTGCTTAACAACGGTATGATTCACTTAACAACTGCTTAGCAAAGAAGGTTGGAAATTGGGGGGTGAGTCACTCAACAACTGCCTTACTTAGCAATGGAAATTCTGGTCGTAAGCTGAGGACTGCCTGTATGCAACAGAAGAATCTTTGAATCTGTAATCTTTCCAAACGAAAGAAACCCAACTTGTTGGCCCTCAAAAAATATATAATTCTGTAAGTCCTTCCGCAGACAGCAGGAAACATGTCATTCAAGAACTACAAAACCAATTCGGAGCTGTTTCAGAGCTCTGATGGAACCGAGGCCAGTGACTGGGAAGGCTGAAAGACAAGGAGCTGTGCCTGATCATTGGATCGCGAAAGTAACTGGTACAATTTTAGAAAGTTAATGGAGGGTTGTAGGAAGGAACCCCAATCGGAGACTTGGTTTGCTTCCTGCAAGACTGTAAATAGCTAGAGAGTATTAAAAGTCAGTTTTGAGTATAATGTCAGATTCAGTTTTAAAAGTCTTGAAGTCTTCGAGAAACACTGCCTGCTTTACAAGTATCAGTGTAAAAAAGAAAGTTGGAATTGTGATCCTGAGTGGTCAACACATCTGCATAAAATATCATCTGAATGTGTTGGCCAAAAGCACTTAACATCTAAAATACATAGTTTATAAACCAGGGAAATGCATATAAAATAACAGTGTCAGGGAAATTTGCATTTTAAAAACCACATCCATTAGGCAATATTCAAACAATATGCAAATATTTCATATGTTTGGGAAAGTTGCTAAAATAGGCAAAGAGTTTTTGGTTTCTTTGGGAGAGGGGTGGGGGGTTGGAGGATATGATTAAAAATCCATTTTGAAATAGACAAATTGGAGGACTGCCCATTCTCGCACAGATTTGTCGTACAAAGCAGATTTATTTTTATTTAAACAGCCTTAGTCAAGAGCTCGTATTTGTGACCACAAACTTCTGAATGAGACTTTGGGGAGAAAGTGCCTTCCCCGAGAGCACATTCTGTTCTGAGGAGAAATGGAATCCAGACAACATTGTCTGTAATTTGAGACTCTGCCATATTTTCCTACAATTGCTTCTATCTTTCAAAGGAAACATAGAAAGATACAGTTTTAAGAAAAGACAGAATAGCTACCCAGTTCCTTCTGACTTATTATCTGTTTGTAAGCACACCAATGCTTCGAATGTTACAAACATTTGTTGAGAAAGAAAAATGAGAGTCGCTGTCTTTTTTTTCCTCCCCCATTTTCCTTTGCATATTTTTAAAAACTAGTAGTTATTTGGCATTTGGAAACTTGATTCATATGATCTATTCTCGGCCTTCTATGCAAAACAGACTGATGTGGAGACCCCAAGAGATTTCAGTTTGTGGGGTCCTTGGGGGTCTCTGAGTTGGTGGTTTCATTACCAAACTAGGTAATATCATCACAGCACCCCACAGTTCAACCTTGAGGTACAAATTTTCTCTTCTGTCAGATTCAATTTCTGTTTGGGATACTGACATCCAAGCAGTTTGCCATAAATATGGAGCAGGAAGTCCCTTTTCATTGTTGTTTCGTGCAGTGTATAGATCTGATTTTTTGCTGAAGTGGAAATGGTGAATCAGCATTTATTCGTTTAGACACCTTTAGGCTGCCATTCATTTGACCGAACAAAAAGCATTATGGTACATTAATGGTATTGCTATCTACAGAGAAGAGCAACAAGGATGATTGGGAGACTGGAGGCTAAAACATACGAAGAACAGTTGCAGGAATTGGAAATGTCTAGCTTAATCAAAAGGAAGACTGGGGTGACATGGTAGCAGTGCTTTAATATCAAAGGAACTGCCACAAAGAAGAGGGGGGCTCTATTCTCCAAGGCAGTAGAAGGCAGGCCAAGAAGCAATGGATGGAAACTAATCAAGGAGAAAACCAACCTAGAACTAAGGAGAAATTTCCTGACAATTAGAACAGTGGAATTACTTATCTCCTGAAGTTGTGGGTGCTCCAACATTGGAGGTTTGAAAGAAGAGATTGGACAGCCATTTGTCTGAAATGGTATAGGATCTCCTGCTTGAGTGGGGGTTGGACTAGAAGACCTTCAAGATCCCTTCCAACTCTGTTATTCTGTTATTGGCTTGCTTCTCCATGCTAAGGGTCAGTTATTCCTTTTAAGTTCCTAAAAATATCCAAGATATTCAAAGGGTTGTCTTCCACCATGTTGATTCCATATGGCCCACGTCTATGTGGCCCAACAGCTGAAAAGTCTTCCCAGACATTTTTGTCACTGGCTGTTTTGTAATTAGTGGGAACACATTAGTGTTTTCCTTATGGCCACCCTCAAAACATAGCAGTCCTTTTCCTGAATGTTTTTCCTCATAATTTTTCATTTAAGAAGCATTTGGCTTCTGTTCTGTTTGGGGATGGTGCTGTCTTTATAACAGCCCCCTTGGAATTTTAATGAAGTGCTGCTGTTATATTTTATTAGTTGGATTTATTTCATTATACTTCAATTAACTCCACTGATTTTAAAGATCGTAATTCATTTTGAGTACTCTTTGTGGCAGGGAAAGATAGGCCAAAATTCCAAATAAATGTCCAGCATATCTATTTTGTTGCTGATTGAATTCCTCAAGAGAATTGACAATCCACACATTGTAAAATTCCTCGTGCATTTATATCAAAGAGACAACTGCCTTTCCAGGTGGCTCTGGATAGCCCATCACTTGATTTTAAAGCAATTACACATGATCACTGATCAATATTTTAAAGATAAACTGAAATTAAATCCCAACATCACAAGCCATATGGCTACAGCCATAGAGCTGCACACCGTGGCAGACTTCCAAGTTCTTGTGCAAAACTCTTTTTAAAGGACTGCTTGTAATTGTTTAGAGCTCGGGGAAAAGAAACTCAGGTGTGCCTCGTCTACTGAAAGCCACGCCGTAGCACCCTGAAACCACTGAGTCTGTGTCATCTGAGCTTGTGTGCAGGTAGTCCTTGACTTACGGCCACGACTGAATCCAAACTTTCCGTTGCTAAGCGAGACATTTTGTTAAAGTGAATTTTGCCTCATTTTATGACCTTCCTGGCCACCGTTGTTATGTGAATCACTGCAGCGGTTAAGTTAGTAACGTGGCTGTTAAGGGAACCTCGCTTCCCCGTTGACTTTGCTTGTACGAAGGTCGCAAAAGGTGACCAGATGACCCTGGGGAACTGCAACCGTCATAAATATGAGTCAGTTGCCAAGCGTCTGAATTTTGATCACATGACCATGGGGGAGGCTGCAACAGTCGTAAGTGCGAAAAACGGTCATAAGTCACTTTTTCCAATGCCGTTGTAGCTTTGAACGGCCACTAAATGAACTGTGGTAAGTCGAGGACTACCTGTATTCAACAAAGGCCAGTGTTGAGCCGTATATTAAGTTAGTTGTGTCATACCGTATTCCCTGAACTCTTTGCTTGTGCTCGGCATTAAAGTAATGTGTGTATGTCTGATGAGGACCAAAATGGAGAAGAT
Source organism: Azemiops feae (assembly GCA_023970755.1). Taxonomy (NCBI): domain Eukaryota; kingdom Metazoa; phylum Chordata; class Lepidosauria; order Squamata; family Viperidae; genus Azemiops; species Azemiops feae. Next base: position 5,444,958 of record JALGBA010004228.1, on the reverse strand, counting down.
TAAACTCCCCCCCCCAAACTATGTTCATGGAGACATCTGGGAGCATGATGGTGCCTTTTTTTAAGGAAGTGTCATATTCAACCCCGCCTCTTTCAAATTTCACGCGACACAAATGCCGAGAGCCGAACTAGGTCACCTGCTATGGATTTAGTTACTGTATGGAAGATGCTTGACGCTTTCACCCATTCATAAGCACAATGGAGCATTTGCCCCTTGTGAAGGGCCCCCCACTTCTCAATGAGCCCAATCATCTTAAAGAGCTTGGTTAACTATAGACAGGGTGAGAGAAACTCAAGAGGGAAAAAAGATGATGCCCTCCCTTGCTCTGTCAGCAAATAAAGGGTTTTTTTTTTTAAGATTCCCATGGCTGTCAATCTGGCTTCCATTCTGAGCGGCGGTTTAGTGTTTCACTAATAAATCAAAATTAATTCCTTTGCTATATTTTTCTTCTTTGTATTCCTGTTGAACTCCCCTTTCCTACATTTTAATGGGCTCGTACTGAAAGCAGGTGAGGTGAACGAATGGTCTTTTTACCTGGCTAACAAGCTCCTATTACTGTTAATGGACATCCGAACAATCTGGAGAACAAAGGTGGAGAGCTGTGCATATAACTATACGGGGGGGAAAGACCAGACCGTCTGCAAATTGAAACATAAAATTTGCTTTCGATTCTGGCATTTGGAAAGGAGTTCTCTAAATGCATCTGGGAGAAAGCCCCAAGCATCAGGCAGTGCTTTAAAAAAAAAAAAAAGGAAAGGACAGGAGAGATGCCAGTGGATTTAACTACCCAGATTCAAATGCACACAGAAGACATATCAAAGAACAAAGGATTGACGTGAATGATAAGACTATGAAGTAAATTAAACTGTAAGATGCAGCAATGAAAGGTGGGCCTAAGATGAAGCAGCCTAGCAATCTTATATAAGGAGAAGCAAAAAGGAAATAAAAGAAAGCTGACCTCAGATAAAGAGAAAATGGGCTTTCTAAGGCACACTAGAGGTTATTTCTAGAACAGGAACAGATATCCAAAGAAAATAGCTGTTTTGCATCTGAGATGTCACGTCACTCTGCTTCTGCTACAAACAGGTTTACATCTTAGAATTGTAAAATAATCTAAAATTCCATGCACGGCAATAGCAGACCATCAAAATTATATTTGTAACAGTGCAGCGAATATGACTATTTGGCTAATAGAAGATCAGAGTTTCACAAAATAATTTTTTTTTTAAAAAAAAGACCTTATCCTATCAGAATCTCAGTTGCAGATGACAGAAACAAGTGTACCTTTAACAAGGTGCTTGAATTAGGTACCAGGAGGGAAGGGAACTGGTACGGATGCAATTGTGTTGGGTTAAGCCCAAGGAGAAAAGACAGTTCTCCAGCTCACAACAAAGAGCTGCCAGTAGACATCATTAGATAGGCAATTAGCGGTGATAATTAGCACTTAAAAGTCTTCAAGAAAACAGAATCAGCCACTCATATCACGCTTAATGGCATAACAATGGACGGAGAATCTATGCTTTCACTGCTGAAATCAGACTTCTAAAAGGAGAAGCAATTGATCGTCTTTCTGGAACCTGGTTCTAACTCTAACTAAGCCATAGCTTAATGGTGTGGTGTGCTCATCCAATGATAAAGAAGAACTCGTGCATGTGAACCAACTTCAAGTATATTTCATGTCATTCATTGATGCATTGGAAATTTATTGTAACGTGACCTGCTGTAACACAACTACCGTAACACAAAATCATAGCAAAATCAGTAGAACCTTCCTTTAAGCCAGGGGTCTTCAAACTTGGCCCTTTTATGACTTGTGGACTTCAATTCCCAGAATTCCTCAGCCAGCTTTGCTGGCTGAGGAATTCTGGGAGTTGAAGTCCACAAGTCATAAAAGGGCCAGGTTTGAAGACCCCCTGCTTTAAGCCAAGTTGAACAGCAACACGTAGACCCATCAAAACCTGATGCATGGTCTCTCTAAATATTCAGTAACTCTGGAATTAATCAGGCCACTGTTAGGGGAGGAGTCATTAATAGGCAAATTGAATCCAGATAGAGAAGAAGTTGGGAAACTTAATTTTTTACAAATAGATAGTAATCTAATGTAAATATATCAAGCATATGTGAATTAAGCCTTAGAAGTGACAGTAGAGCTTTCTTCTGCGAAGAGCATAGATGCACTACGTATATTATACACTGAAACTGTAATTCAACTGCCTTGAGAAGGGGAGAAAGGCTGAAATGATATATTTATTAAAAACAAAACCCAACAGTTCAATTTCAAGCGGTTTTTCAAGAGATCGTTTTTAACCATGAAGACAAGCTCCTTCGTTTTGAGGTGAGGAAGCACTCTCATCCCTCGAGAAACCAGTTATAAATTCTGTGATTAATCCTTGATTAATCTCTGCTCGCATCCCTCAACAAGAGTATCATTTTCCCAACAAACAAACTCCATCATGTTTTAGGACAGATCACGAAAGCCATTCATGGCAAAAATTGAATGGATATACTAAAGGGCTCCGTTCCCATTCCCAGCCTACCAATGGTTCTTCATACAGAGGCTTAATGCAGAATTTCTGAAGGAACCACTGAGATCAACAACTATCAATAGAATAGAATAGAATAGAATAGAATAGAATAGAATAGAATAGAATAGAATAGAATAGAATAGAATAGAATAGAATAGAATAGAATAGAATAGAATAGAATAGAATAGAAGCGAAGCTGGAAGGGACCTTGGAGGTTTCTTAATAATAATAAAGTTGGAAGGGACCTTGGAGGTCATCTAGTCCAACCCCTGCTCAGGCAGGAAACCCTATACCATTTCAGACAAATGGCGGTCCAGTCTCTTCTTAAAAACTTCCAGGGTTGGAGCATTCACAGCTTCTGGAGGCAGGTTATTCCACTGGTTAATTGTTCTAGCTGTCAGGAAGTTTCTCCTTAGTTCTAGGTTGCTTCTCTTTGGTCAGTTTCCATCTGTTGCTTCTTATCTTGCCTTCAGGTGCTTTGGAGAATAGCTTGACTCCCACTTCTTTGTGGCAACCCCTGAGATATTGGAACATTGGAACACAGGTCTTCTAGTCCAGCCCCCTGCTCAAGCAGGAGAACCTATACCATTTCAGACAAGTGACTGTCTAGTCTCTTCTTAAAAACCTCCAGTGATGGAGCACCCATGATTTCTGGGGGCAAGCTATTCCACTGATTAATTGTCCTCACTGTTAGGAAGTTTCTCCTTAATTCTCTGGTGCTTTGGAGAATAGTTTGATGCCCTCTTCTTTGTGGCAGCCCCTCAAATACTGGAATACTGCTATCATGTCACCCCTGTTTCTTCTTGTGGACTAACAAAAGGGGTTTCATGCCATTCAAAACAAACAGAGGAGCATTTTGATGTTTCCCTGCAAAAGCGTATGAAACTGGCACCCATCCCATCAATATTCTGTGTATCTGTATTACAGCCCATCTCCAAAAATAACCGAAACTTCTTATGTCTTGGCATTTGATGAGGCTTAAGGAAATTGAAAGATGAGCTGTACAATGCTTGACAAACTGCAGAGCCGATCTAACTTAGTATGTGGCTTGCATACAGTACAAGCCACATATTAAGTTAGTCATACATACCAAGAATCTGCGGCAGTGTAAAAGTGCCTGCTGAAAAGGCAAAGCTGTGCTTGAAAACATGAGGAGAAGATTTGGGGGCACTTGAAGAAAGGTCCCCTGGAGACATTAGACCAATCTACCTGTAGCTCTGCAGAACTGTGGCAAACAATATTGGCAGTATAGGATGCAAACATATACTGTAAATCAAGGGTAATGTTAGTCATGTTCATGCTGTAATGGAAATGCTGATACAATCCTAACAGAGATGCCTGAACGAGAAGGTGATGTACACTTCAGCTGTGTGTGTAAAAGCTAAATTAGGGTTTCCAGGAAGGCACTCAGACCAGTTGCTCATAAAGAGGTTAAAAACAAAGAGCTCTGAATCAGGCTGAATGACTTAATGCGCACTACACTGACTCAAACTCAAAGAGAATGAAATCTTTATTCCGGCTCAGCGTTTGTTCTTTACATTTCAAAAACTGAAGAAAAGCAATCAAATCCATGGAGTTTTCTTCTTCAATGAGTTCTATTACAAAAACTCAGTTGGTTCAAGATTTATTGATCAGGATCAAGAATGAACTTCACAAACTCATACCAATGAGCCAACTGGTTGTAAAACCATAAAAAATCATTGTTGCTCAGAATTTATCAGATTCCCCCCCCCTTAGGCTGTTTTCCCACTTAACCTTTTCACTTCCAGCTGGTTGCCCTCCCTAGATAATTTCACCAGAAAGAATATATCTTCTACAAAGAATGTGTACATGGAACTGTTGAGGTTCCTTGGATAATAACCACAGGATGATACCCTTTCAGATTTTCTTAGCCACAGCGACAAAGAAATTTCAGTAAGTGAGAGGAATGACATCCACAGGACCATATTTTATTCTTTATGGGTTTAATTCCCCAAATGGAAAGTATACTTTAAATGCAACCATTTTGATAACTTTGTACACCTCAATAGTAGTTCTACAACAATATGACCTACCCAAAGGAAAGGATTCATATCTTTGGCATGAATATCTGGCTCATATTTAGAATAAAGATCACATAATGTCCTGAAGCAATGAGCTGGCCAGATCCCTCTTTACATGAGATACCCAGTACAGTCGGGCAACTAAGAAGCTTCCTATGACTTAGCAGGCTTCTCAGAACTCTTACCTTGCATGCTGTCTCTACTGCCACATATTCACATCCCAACAAAGTGTCATGCATGCTACCTGTGACATTACAGTAGACTGAATGGGTCTACTATTAATGGGGTCAAGCTATTTTCCAAAGCACCAGAAGGCAAGACAAGAAACAATGGATGGAAACTAACCAAGGAGAGAAGCAACGTAGAACTAAGGAGAAATGTCCTGACAGTGAGAACAATTAACCAGTGGAATGGCTTGCCTTCAGACGTTTTGGTTGCTCCAACACTGGAGGCTTTCAAAAAGAGACTGAACAACCATTTATCTGGGGTCTCCTGCTGAAGCAGGGGATTGCACTAGAAGACCTCGAATGCCCCTTCCAACTCTATTATTCTATGTTCTATGAGTCCTCCTCCCCCCACTACTTGGTGGCTATGGATTTTCTTTTCTCCTATGCAGGTTGATGAAGACGACATGCATAGGGTCATCTTCATCAATGAAGATGACCTGCACAAGGTCAAGGAGACCTTGCCTTAGTGTAGGAGTAAGAAGACCTCCAAGGGCCCTTCCAACTCTGTTATTCTATGTTCTATGAATGGCTGATAGGTGGCATGGCTGGGGTCTTTTAATGAGTGTTTTTTGGGAAGTGAGATGAGTGGCAGCCTTTTTGCTTCTCAGTGCAGTGTTTGAAAACAGGCATTGCACGGTGGGGTATAAAAGATTGGAGTCATACTAGATCCATTCATACCTTGTTGATCCTTGCTTCCCACCCAGGCAACATATTAGGCAAACTCAGGCCATGTCCCACTTGCGCTTCACCTTAACATAATTATTCCTTAACAATGGCAATTTCTCCCCTGGTTCCACCATTGTAGTCTTCATTTTGTCTCCAGCCCATTTGTCAGCCAGGCTTTAGTAATCCTTAGCTGTACCAATGCTAAAGTCCTATGTCCCCCATTATTTGAATGTTTTCCAACGGATATCTCAAGCCTGGGCAATTTGTTACATCTCATCATGACATTGGATACAAAGTCACATGACCAAGATTAGGCATGATCAGAGAGGTGCTTATTGGGCTTTTCAGGGTGATGCCTGCAATGTCACCTCCTCTCTGGTTTCTGTTTCTTCTTCCATTTGCTACCCAGTGACTCAATACACAGAACGTTAGGAAACCTGCTTGATATATAATGTGGGCAGGATTTAAGATATCATAATAGGGAATGATAAAAGAATGAAATAACAGTGAAATGCTTTTTTGTCTCCGGTAGCACAGAGGCCAAATGTCTATTTGGATCGAAAGCCTGGTCTAAAAATGTGGCTCTAATGTGCACAGAAAAGTGATCCAACTTTCTTGAAGCATGAAGGGCACAGTTGACTTCAAAATAACTAGAGGGTTTATTGTATTTTCTGTACCTTCAAGTTGGTGTTGACTCCTGGCAACTGCCAGAAATAGTCCCTGCAATTTTCTTGGATGCATTTTAGGAAGTGGTTTGCCCTCCTGCCTAGGACTGAGAGAGACGGGTTGACCTCAGGTCACCTATCTGGCTTTGTAACTAAGGAAGGACTAGAATTCAGGGTCTCTTGGTTTCTAGCCCGGTGTCATGGTTCCGACAGAGACGAATAAAGCAGAACTCTGAGGCTTGGAAATTCCTCAAAGAACATGTTTATGAGCTACAAAGTATCAGCACAATCAAAAGTGAAACCAAGTCTGAATACACAAGTAACAATTACCCAATTACAAAGTATAATGTCCACAAAACTATGCAAGCAACTACGTTCCCCAATATATTCATTTGGCGGGCTTCTTTATACAATGCCCAGTCCCTGGTTGTGGGAGCAATAGATGACCTTGGTTCCCACGGGACAGAAGATTATTTTGACTAACAAAGCACCTGGGCAACCCCCCTCCCTCTGTTCTATGTGGCAACCTAGAATGAGAAGAAAAAAATGGCTGCAGCCACGCTCATTGTAGAGTTGACACCTGGTGCCTTAACCACTGCACTAAACTGACTGTCACCTAGAGGCATGGCAGGGCTCAAATCAGCAGGCAGGAGCTTCCTCTTCCGTACCTGTCTATAACCTTCCAAGCTTAAAATCAATCCTTCAAGGAAAGTCTTTGCTTTATAACTATAAACCCAGCTGCTCTCAGTCTAGTGAACTCTTTCCTTCTCTGCACACAGCACTATTCCTTTGCTTGCTTGCTTCAAGTCCAACTCCCTGCCCAAGGCAGGAGAACTTATACCATCCTGGTCAAATTGTTGTATTATCTATTTTGGAAAACCTCGAGCAATGGAGCACCCACAATTCCAGGAAGCAAGTTGATACCCTCTAGTGCTTTGGAGAAAAAGTCGATCCCCTCTTCTCTGACAGCCCCTGAAGTACTGGAAGTCACTCCAAGCCTTCTCTTTGATAGACTTGACAGACCTAGCTCCCTTTACTTTCATCATAGGATTTAGCTCCCTTATCATGTTTGTTGCCCTCTGCACACTCTCTGGGATCACAGAATCTTTTTTGTATTGTGGTGACCAGAACTGTACACATTATTCCAAGTGTGGCCTTACTAGTGTGGTATAAAGCAGTATTAGTGCTTCTTGTGATCTGGATGCTATCCCTTTTGTTGACACAGCCTAGGACTGCATTGGTTTTTCTGGCAGTTGCAGCACACTGCTGGTTCATACTTAAGCTAGGATCACATCCCAAGTAAGAGAGAAGATGCAAAGTCCACTTGGGCACTGCAAAGCCCACCACAGTGTAGGAATACAAAGTAGAGGGTTCCCCTTGTGGGAAGTCAGCCCCTCAGAGAAGGAAATATTAAAAGGGCAGAAAAATATATTTCCTCAAAAGGATTTTTAAAAGCAGAAGCCAACCTTGCCCCCAAATCTCTCTGCCCCAAGCAGGAGCCAGCCCTATACAAATGCAGATGTAAAACCATCAGAAAGTTGGAGCCAGAAACTCAAGAAGTCAAAGACCTAAAATCTGCATACCCCACCTGAGAATACCATCAAGAATACCAGAGAGGCACACCTAAACTCAGGTCAGAATACATGACACAGGAAATAGCCTCCAAGTTCATGCCACAGGAACAGGAAACTTCCAAACAAAAGGCTTTCAGAGGGTATAAAAACCTACTCCACATGTGGTCAGCCCTTCTCCTTGATTTCTCTCCTTCCTGCAAGAACCATCTTTCTGGCTCTTCAATAAACTGTAACCTTCTTCCCAAAGCAGTCGCCATTTTGTTTTATTTATCCCCGGCTTGGATGAACCAGGATGAAGACCTTTCATTCCCACACCCTTGTCCTTCAAAGAAGCCCGTGGCATGAGAATAGAGAGCTTTTGCATCTGATGCAATGGATTGCCCTAAGCTTTGCATCAAAATGAGGCAGTGTCTAGTTTTGCTACACAGAGAAGCAGGGGTAGCAGAAAAGTTTTGCCTTCCCATTTAGGCACACATCGTTCGGAGTGATGATGGCAAACAAGCTGTGGAAATTACAAATGCTCCCCTGCTCACTATTATTTTCCAGCATCTCCAGTAAATCGCCTGTGATCATTTACCACGGTGTGCCTGATGACTTTCAAACAGAAGTGGTCTGGAGAGGATGGGCTTCTCTGAGGAGGCATCAATCTTGGCTGCAGGAGCCAAGGCTTCTGCAGCTGCAATCAAACAACTAGACTTTTCAGGGACAAAAATAGGGCTGGGGGGGGGGAGAGAATCGACATTTCAGCCAGCTGAGGAGGGTGCACCCGAACCCAGAGAGCTAGAACGATTCTGATCAATGCCTTGAGATCAAGAGGGAATAGCAAAAAGGAGGGGAGGAAAGGAAGCAGGCTTATGAATGCATTTCTTCAATCAGCAATGGATTTACTGGAAAGAACAAATGTAACACGAGAAGCTGAGAATATCCTACATAAACCCTTCCTGCTTTCAATCCACAGAGGAAGTGTGTCTGTTTCAGGTTCTTTCAGACAGCTCGGTTTCTTCCCAGATTATTTATTGTTGTGGCAGGACAGGGAAGACTTTCCCTTAGGGGCCCACTAGCTGATTGTGGAGACTTACCTGAGACTCAGCCAAAGTGGACCCCGTTATACCAAACAAATAAAACAAAAGGCCAGCACAGGCCAAACCTGGATCCAGCAACACTTTTTTAATATAATCCCCAATGGGGGGAAAAAAACATCACTTATAACTGCAGCTTTAGCAGTAATGTCAAATAATACCAGAGTGGGCAGGCACCAAGCAAATAATACTTTGCTTAGGACCAACTCAGCTCCTATTTTTTAAAAAAATTCTTGTGTTTTTTTTAAAAAAATTAAAAACTGGCGAGCTGTAAAACAAAGTGACATCATCCTTTATTGCCCTCATTTTCAACATATTTCTGCAACCACATAGACTCCATCACCACTCGTAGAAAATAAAGTGGAGAATAGATATAGCCCGTTTTGTGTGAGGAAAAGTATCTGCTTGACCATAAAAAGGGAAAATGAGGTATTTGGGGGGGGGAGGTGAATGGGGAGAGACCAAAGCAAGCAGGTTCACCAGGTGGCCTTCTAATGACTGGTAATGCACACTATGAGGGCCGTTTTGTGAATACACAGAAGTCTCCCAAAGTCACTTTTTGTGAGCTGGGTGGCCATATAAATTTCATATATAAATAAATAACTATTTTTAGAGCTTCTCTACTACGTGCTGTCAAAATACCACCCCGGTAATTTTATGAGGCATAACATGAAACAAGAAAAAGAATCTTAAATATTTAGCTCATTCTCTTCCCTTTTTTACATTTTCTATTCCTGCTTATTGCACAGTCTCTCTCTCTCTCTCTCTCTCTCTCTCTCTCTCTCTCTCTCTCTCTTTGTATCTCTTTGTGTCTATCTATATCTATCATCTATCTGTACATCTATCTATCTACCTATCTTTCAGGTCTGACATATATATCACTGCTAAAGCAGTTAAATAAACCAGGAAGTTTGTTTAACTTAATTGGTTAGTGTTAAACTAATTGATTGATTAGTGTTGCCTGCAAACCATAATGTTGATTGCTTTCCAAAGAAATCAGAGGATAAAGGAGACCTGGTCAGCAAATAATGTAAGATAAATTCAACATCCTTGCACAATTGACTGGGAAGAATTCAAAGAAATTCTAATTAATCCTTTTGTGTGAAGCCTCTCAGTAAAACTATTTTTATATCTATGTCTATGACTTTATTCTGTGATTGCAGTTAATCAGAGCATTTTGCAGACAATGCAGTATAAACAAATCATTACGTAGGTAGTTTTGGGCAAAGAGAAAACTCTGGTGTTGCACAAAGTTCTGAGCAAAGGCTTAACATTTCTCTATTTCCATATCAAGAACCAATTGCATATAGTGGTTAAGACATCAGAAGAAACAGTGAGACTGGGAGTTCTAGTTCTGCCTTAGGCATAAAGCCAGCTGGGTGACCTTGGGCCAGTCCCTCTCTCTCAACCCTAGGCAGTAGTCAATGGCAAACCTCTTCTAAAATCATGTCGAGAAAACTTTGTCTAAAAAAGTCAGCAAGTGTGTATGTCAAAATCTGAAAAATGGTGGGCACAGCATTGCAATCAAAGCTGGGTACCCCTTTTGTCCATGTGTGTGACATCAACACAAAGACAAAAGCAGTGTGGCTTCAATTACCATCTTGCAGACTTTGATGCCCCAGGATACTCATGGATGAAGGGATGGAGATGGAGATTGAACATGGAGATGAGGATGGGGATGTACATAGAGAGAGATGATGATAGATAGATAGATAGATAGATAGATAGATAGATAGATAGATAGATAGATAGATAGATAGATAGATAGATAGATAGATAGATAGATAGATAGATAGATAGATAGATAGATAGATAGATAGATAGATAAGATAGATAGATAGATAGATAGATAGATAGATAGATAGATAGATAGATAGATAGATAGATAGATAGATAGAATAGATAGATAGATAGATAGATAGATAGATAGATAGATAGATAGACAGACAGACAGACAGACAGACAGACAGAGACAGGCAGGCAGGCAGGCAGGCAGGCAGGCAGGCAGGCAGGCAGGCAGGCAGGCAGGCAGGCAGACGAGATAAATACATTTTCAATTCACAATAAGAAGCACTGAACACAATGAAGCCATCTTCTGGGTAGAAATCCAGAGGGTTGTTATTAGTATATTATCTTCTTCCTAACAAGGTGATGCCATTTGTATGTTTTGCCTTAAGAATCAACATATCTGACAATCAGGTCCTCCTCAGAAGCCCAGCTGACTTCAGTAATCCTATTCTTAGATAAATGGGTGGAAGATTGCAACCTTGGCAGATTGGTCCAATTTTTTACTTGAAGGGCTTTCAGCTACTGCAGCAAATCTAAGCAAGGTCATATCCTGGTACAAAGTTGTTTATCAATTTCTTCATTTAACATGAGATGCATCCCAAACTATTCCTTTTTATTTCATATAGATAAAACTGTATTAATTTGGTGGCAAAGCCTAACCAGTCATCTATACAAATGCACAAAAATGTACAGTTTAATAAATAACTTGGGTTATTTATAGAACATAGTTTCAGAGGGGAAAAAAATCTAGTTTTGTACAACTGTCAAAGGGATATACAATAAATGCAATTAAATCTTATTCGGGCATAAATAGACATTAGAATGCAGCCATTAAAACAGTAAGATGTTTGAAAAGTCAGGTTAATGTCTTTGCCACAGCTTGTATAGTTGTGTTGTTTTAAAAAAACATTTATCCTATGTAGAACTTACTTATGATTTTGCAAGTTTCTTTTTATTGCTATTGTTTGGCTTTTAAAAACAGGCTGGTTCTAATTATTCCAACTCGCCCTGCTTTATTTGAGCAGTTCAGACAATGAGATTTTTTATAGCCACACAACCACATGTAATTCCAAAGAGAATACAGAATAATAGAGTTGGAAGGGGCCATGGAGGTCTTCTAATCCAAATCCCTACTTGAACAGGAGACCCTATACCATTCCAGACAAATGGCTGTCTAATCTCCTCTTAAAAACCTCCAGTGACGGAGCGCCCACAACTTCTGGAGGCAAGTCATTTCACTGGTTAATTGTTCTCAATGTTGGAAAATTTCTCCTTAGTTCTAGGTTGACTCCCTCTGATAAGTTTTCATCCATTACTTCTTGTCCTGCCCTCTGCTGCTTTGGAGAATAGATCAACCCCCTCTTCTCTGTGATAGCCCCTCAAATATTGGAACACTGCTATCATGTCGCTCCTAGTCCTTCTCTTTGTTACCCAGTTCCTACAACTGATTGGATTTATGATTTAGCCTCCAGACCAATTATCATCTTTGTTGCTCTTCTCGGCACACTTTCTAGGGTCTCATCATGACCAGAACTGGACACAGTATTCTAAGTGTGGTACTGTCACATCTCATGATCTTGATATTGGCTTTTTTGGCAGCTGCAGAGCACTGCTGACCCATGCTTAAGTGGTTGTCCACTAGGACACCTAGATCCCTCTCATAGCCACTGCTGTTGACAAGTCCATTCTACTTCACAGTGTATGTCAGTTGCAGTTGAATACTTGTCAGATGACTCCCATTCCTATCCACCATGCTGCCTGGGAACTCTGGGAACTGGAGTGCCAAACAGCACCATTCAAAAGTCAGGAAGGCAATGGCCACAGTGCAATTGAAGCTCCACCCATTTGTATTTACCTACAGTCATAGTAACTTTTGATCTCCCTCCTAAAGGCCACTTAGGAGAGAGGTTCCTTGTGAGAGCTAGAAGAAGCAAATGAGAAAAGCAGGATTGTGCTATCACAATGCAGGCTCCACCCCTCCATGATAAAAGTTCCATTCCTTTTGTGCATCAGTTGTGACATTTTATGCTTGGATGAAGGGGGAGTAGCTTGTGACATGATGGGGCAACATGGCTGTCATCCTTTTGATAAAAACATTGGATCCTGCAGATCCTTCTGCCTTAAATGATAGTTAGTGAGTCATCTTCTAGCAGCATTTAGGAACATGCGTGGATAAGCCCTCTCTCCTTTCAATTTACATGAATGGTTTTCAGTCCAAGGATATTCTTTCAATACTCTCATAATAAAGCAGTATCTACAAGTCTTAGTTATTAAACCTTCAGATAATATTCTACATATTCTCAGTTCTCCCTTTATGTTAACTTGTTAGTGAAAGCTCTGTAGCTGAAACTACATAATTTCCATTGAGTATCTTTCTTCAATCATTTCTCCCTAGTCTTTCTGCACTGTAATAAGCTAGGAATAACGCTGGTGGTAAAGAGATCTAAAAAAGGGCTTTTCTTTAACAAATATCTCATCAAAATTTACATCTCAAAATGGGTTTTGCAGCAACCTACCAGCTGTTATGTGCCTAGATTTTTTTTTATAACTTATTAATATGCCAATCAGATTCTCATAATCAGGGATAAGAGCCATTAGTCTCAAAATATGAGCACTGTTATTAAGAAAGGAATTTTTAGCTCAGAATTTTGTAAAAAAAAAAAAAATTCTGTAGTCCCCACAGCCATTTTAGGAATCATCATCATTCATCTTGGGCTCTTACAAAGATGATGCATTTCTGGGGCATAGAATTATGGAAATAGCAGATCCTTGTAGCCTTTTAATTCAATCTCATCCTTGATACAGGAAATCAAGAATGAGGACGGTTCTGAAGATCTTTAGGGCGAGCTTCTTCACTTCCCCAAAATGACTGGGTCCGTTTAGTGCCAGAGAAATAATTCTCATTATCTTTAATGAAAAAGAAGTTATTTTTAAATTCTTTCAGAGGAGGAAAAAAAGAGATTTGCATGAATGATGTGTGGTTCTTGTACTTCATGAATCATGAAGATGTCCTATCTTCTCACCAGCAATCTGCAACCTCTTTGAAATTCTCTTTCCAGGGTTCAGTCTTCGTGTGATGTTATGAATAGAGGCCTCCACAACCAGCCATGAAGTTGTCCAGATCATGAGGTTACTGTACAAACACATTTATGTCACGTGACACTCCCCCACCCCCTTTATCCTCCTATAGCTACCCATGATCAGGAGGGAATTTTTACCACCTTTTTTGTAAGAAGTAATTTGAAGAAGTTTAGAGATGTCATCCATCCCATTTCCTCATCCATAAATTCAGTGGGAAATTCTAAAAGGCCATATATGCCTTACTCTAGACTGATTGTCAGGCTAGATTTTGTAATTATTCTTACAGTTATGGAATGCATTTTACTGTTCAACAGGAGAAGAATGGCATTTGCTGTCCCAAAGGTGCTTTTTCAAGAGGCAAATGGACTTTCTTGTTTTTCTTTGAAGAGGTTTCACTTCTCATCCAAGAAGCTGTGGACATAGTATGCTTAGATTTCAGTAAGGCATTCGAAAAAGTAGACCACAATCTACTGCTTGGTAAGCTAGAAAAAGGTGGAATAGACAACATTACCACCAGATGGATTTGTAGCTGGCTGACAAACCGTACTCAACGAGTAGTCCTCAATGGTACTGCATCCACATGGAGAGAAGTAACCAGTGGGGTACCACAAGGCTCCGTCTTAGGCCCAGTACTCTTCAATATCTTCATCAATGACTTAGATGAGGGAATAGAAAGGGAACTCATCAAATTTGCAGATGACACTAAACTGGCAGGAATAGCCAACGCCCTGGAAGACAAGCTCAGGATTCAAAAAGATCTTGACAAACTTGAACAATGAGCCCTATCCAACAAAATGAGTTTTAATGTGGAGAAAAGCAAAGTTTTACATTTAGGCAGGAAAAATCAAAGATATAAATACAGATTAGGTGAGACCTGGCTCAAAAACAGTAACTGTGAGAGGGACCTTGGAGTCCTAGTGGATGATCACTTGACTATGAGCCAGCAATGTGCAGCAGCAGCCAAAACAACTAATACAATCCTGGGTTGTATAAACAGCGGCATGAATCAAGATCATGTGAAATATTACATAGTACCACTTTATAAAACCCTAGTGAGATCACACCTGGAATACTGCAACCAATTTTGGTCACCATACTACAAACAAGATGTTGAGACCTTGGAAAGAGTTCAAAGAAGAGCAACTAAGATGATCAAAGGCCTGGAGACTAAAACATATGAAGAATGGCTGCAGGACTTGGGTTTAGCTAGTCTAAAGAAAAGAAGAAATAGGGGTGACATGATAGCAGTAGTCCAGTATTTGAGAGGCTGCCACAAAGAAGAAGAGGTCAAATTATTCTCCAAAGCACCAGAGGGAAGGACGAGAAACAATGGTTGAAAACTGATCAAAGAGAGAAGCAACCTGGAATTAAGGAGAAACTTCCTAACAGTGAGGACAATTAACCAGTGGAATAGCTTGCCTTCAGAAATCATGGGTGCTCCATCACTGGAGGTTTTTAAGAAGAGACTGGACAGTCACTTGTCTGAGATGGTATAGGTTTTCCTGCTTGAGTAGGGGGCTGGACTAGAAGACCTCCAAGGTCCCTTCCAGCTCAGCTCAGCTCTGTTCTGTTCTGTTCTGTTCTTCTTCAGCTCTGCCTAGATGGTAGGGAATAGAAGAATTTATATTCCTTGCATACAGCTGGTCATTTTCATTCATTTAGAAAGTTGTTGAGGCCATTTGGAGCTTTACCTGTGTCCCCAGGGTCAGCTGAGTAGTGCAAATGTGTGTGGAGCCTTCTTGGATGCAGGATGTTTTCTGCCCTGTGTCCCTTCAATGTTGAAGACAGGAGCAGGCTGTTGGGGATGAGTCTGTGTTGTCTGCATCTCAAACTGAAACTCAAATGGTTCCTGTAGTCTGCAGGTAAACCTCCAAATGGCCTCAAGGACTCTCTAAAAGAATGCACATGACCAGCTGTCTGCAAGAAATATAAATCCTTCTATTCTCCACCATCTAGCCAGAGCTGAAGAAGCTTCTTGGATGAAAAGCGAAATGTCTTCAAAGAAAAACAAGAAAGTCCAGTTGCTTCTTGAAAAAGCATCTTTGGGACAACCATGACCTGGATGACTGAGAATCTCCATAGACAAATGGCACTTGCTCTTTGGCCTTGACCTTGATTTGATACATGTGGTGATCCTGTGAAACATGAGGCCAGTACAGGTCTGGATATTACAGGACTCCATTGCTAAGTAGCAAAATCTTATATCTAGGAATTGCCAGTACAGTACAAGATATTCCAGTCCCTGCGTGATTTGGCACAGACCTGGCTGTGAGTTATGAATGGTCTAATTAATACAAATTGGGATCGTAGGATTCTGTTCTGGCAATGGGTTGGTTCTATCTGATGTTTAGACTATGCTGAGATTCACTTTGTATTCACCTTTCCTTGAGCCATCTTGGTTGCTGCAGTGATATGACAGTCTTTCGGCCAGAAAGTAAAGTCCAGATTGCTACAGCAGTTTTGGAATGGGACAAATGTTTTGCAAAAAGCAAACATTTTGCAGGTTTTCCCTATGATCATGCATCCAGACCAGATGTTTTATAGTTTGCTGTTTAGTATAATAAGGCTAGCCTCTTTACATTTTTGTGTATGCTCGAAGTATGTAGTATTAAAAACCTGCCATGTTATTTGGACCCATGAAGTATAAAAATCCACAAGTACTTTCCCCAGTTCAGCAGGAAAAAAAATACAATAATTACAAACAAAGAGCTATTTGACATCTGCTGGTTTTTTTAGGTGACTGCCTCATTTTCTCTTATGATATTGGTAGTCCTGTTTAGTAGATGGCTTTATGACTATATTATTACAAGTGTTACTATGTAGTTTCCATATATATTGTTTTGGTTCCTAGGTATATGTATGCCTTATGCCATGGATTTGTCTGATGCCATCAAGAGTATATATTAAAGAGATACGCAGAGAATTTGAAACCCACCCAAAGTAGTTTGTGGAGGCAGAAGGGTTTGTTCTCAAAGATTTCAGCTTCTGTGGCTTAAGCTTCTAAGAAAACCTGACAAGGATTTTTCTTAGAAACCTAAGAACAAAAGATGGTTCCCATGACATTCAAGAGGAAAAATACCAGAAGGTATGAGAAGAATACCAAGATTCTGAGTTGGGAAGATGAGTGAAGGTTTTAGTTCAGAAAATAAACAACAAAAAAAGAATAAGCAGCACTGGTGTTGTTTTAAGACTCTCTTTTTTTTTTATTCTCCTTGTTACAATGCTACAAAGTTTTAAATGCTCTGGAAAGAAAAGCTTGTGTATTTTTGACATATATAATAATTTATTGTTCTTCCATATTAAGGAGTACTGTATGTTTGAATACAGGTAGTCCTCGACATGATCAAACTGACCCCAAAATTTCTGTGGTTAAGGGAGACATTTGTTAAGTGAGTTTTGCCCCATTTTACGACTTTTCTTGCCACAGTTGTTAAGTGAATCACTGAAGCTGCTAAATTAGTTACCCGGTTGTTAAGTGAATCTGGCTTCCCCATTGACTTTGCTTGTCAGAAGATGGCAAAAGCTGATCACATGACTCTAAGCCAAGAACTATCTGTAACAGATTTTGGAGACCAACAAGATAAAAAGTATGTATAAATTAATATATATTAGTATGGTTTCCATAAGTGGTATAGTATAGTTGAGAACAGAATACTGTATTAGTTGATCTAGTAAAGGAGAATTGATCCTTTGTTCCTATGGCAATAGACTACTTTGATGTATTTCATTCCTTCCAGTGGAATGAATTTTGTTGACCCAAGACTTCTCAGATACAACTGCAATAAAGATAGATTGGATAATCTATCTACTTGGACCCAGCAAATAAAGTCCAACTGTGAGTCTTTTAGAATATTTAAACTAAACTATTTTTTTATATAAATCTCATTTAGATTTGCCCAACAGGATTTGTCATCTAATCTTCTGTAAGCAGATCTAGTCACATGAGGTTAAACCCTAGTTGTGCGAACACAGACACACACAGAGTGTACACTCTAGCCAGGCATCTGAATTGGAAGAGACAAAAGGTGTGAAAAACAGCAAAAGATGTTGAAATTAGCAAGATAAATGTTTCTTGATGCTGAGAAGAACAGATTCCTTTGTTGATCTCTCTCCCCCTCTCCCCATGACAATCCCTCCCTGAGTTACTTATTGAGTGACTAACTATCAAATAGTAGGGCAGATATTCTAAAAAGGAGATAGAAAATCTGTGTATGACCACTGAGGCACAGAATTCTGAACTTCCTGTGGGAGGAAATGTGGGTTTCTTCATGTCTCACTCCTATCCCCTTCTTGGAAAGGTAAAATACATCTACCATATGACAATATGATTTAATATATTGATATGCAAATGGGGACAGTGGAAAAAAGAAACAGGAGGGGTTACTCTCAGGTTTGGTTTTGCAAAAAGGTACTTTATAGATCAGTACTAATACTGTACTCCTATGATTAGCAGAACTTCCAGGCAGAGACCTGGAATAAGATCACTGAGAGGCAGGGTGAACGGGAGGTGTTCTGTTTCAGCCGAAGAGACATCGAGATGAGGCAGGAGTAACAAACACAAGCCTTTATTGAGATCACGAACAGAACAGAAGACAAAATGGCGCCATGGACTTTTATAGCCCCTTGCAAGGGACAGCATCAACCAATCAATGCAAGGCTAGTCTCCCGCCTTGCGCATGCGCGCAAGGCGGGAGACAGCCTGTCTGGTCCCGGGCAACCACGTGGATCGCCCGGGCCTTCTGCAGCCTCCTGAGCCTGCTGAGTCATTCAGCAGTCCCAGGACATAATAGGAGGAAGTGAATTTTCAGTTCTCTGTGCGTGTGAATGACACAGAGCATTATATTGAATTGTCTTGCAAGGCATAAGTCTATCTGCAGTTCCAAATTTTGCTATTTGCTCACTCCTGTTCTATATCTACAAATAGAATTATGGAGTAGGCTCCACAAGGTTCATCTAATCTAATCCTCTGCAGTGTGCAAGAAAAGCAATTAAATCATACTGTAGGGGTGGGCTGTCCAGCTACTTCCTGAAACCTCCAGGGACAGACACCTTCAACTTCAGGAAGTAGATTCTTCCAGTGCTGTGCGGCTTTTCAGGGTATTTTCCCATACAAACACATAACATACACACCTGCAGGGAAAATATACAAAAGCCAGTTTAGTGTAGTGTAGTGCTGGACTAGGCACCAGGAAACTGAGTTGTAATCCCATTTTAGGCATGAAAGTCACTGGGGTGACTTTGGGCCAGTTATTCTTTCTCAGCCCAAGCACTATGGGGAAAATAGGGGGAAGAAAGAGTATTGTGTAGTTTGCCACCTTATTTACAAAGCAATAAAGGTGGGATAACAAAAATCTAATGAATAAATAAAAGCAAATTCACAAAGAAGCACAGCAATACACATGCATCCGATAAATTAATTCCAAACAAGGAAACACAATAACTAAAATCCTCTGATATGTCTGAACAATGATCTTAGGTCTTCCTCTTTTCACAAGAACAAGCATCCTAAGTTCTTCAGCCTGTCCCCATAAGGCTTGTTCTCAAGTCCCTGCATTAAGAAGCATCAAAGAATAAACCTGTATACACGAGGAGACCTTTGAGTGTCTGGCCCTAGATCAGCAAATACACTCTGTTCTATAACAATAGGAGTAAATAAAAATATCTTTGCCTTTCCATGAAAAAAAAAAAAGTAACAAGGATGATTTTATATGAAAAGGCTCAATTCTGATAATTAAAACAAAATGTTTAGTCACGGGTCCCTTTAGATTTTTTTAGAATAAATGTAGATATTTAGATACAGTAGCTGATTAATAGATCAATCATATACTGTAGATCAGTTTATGATTGATCTACAATGCAACCACTTGGCTTCAGTGAGCAGATCTAAGTTCTAGTAAAAAATATAAAATAGATCCAACAGTCTTGGTCCATATTTGTCTCGTACAAAATGAAACCTTTTGTCGGCCTATTACATCACATGAATTCAACAAAGGGCATTTCCACATGGGGTTTTGATATCCATTCAGAATCAGCTCGGGACCCAATATTTCACAATGACAGTAAGTTCAGCTTGCATCAATTAATTGTCTCTACCTCTTTCTCTGTCTGTACCTGTATCTCTACCTCTACTTCTTCGTCTACCTCTATCTTTATTATCATCTCCGTCTCTCTCTGTATCTAGTTCTAGCTCTGGCTCTTTATCATATCCATATCCATCTCATATGTTTTGTGGTTCCCTCACAAGAGAAACACCCCTGGAGCATCTAACAAGTAGAAAACATATCAGCACCAACGTAATGAGTGTGTTCCTCCAACTGTGCCTTCTTTGCTGAGTTACAGTTCCTACTCTCGCTTCTTTTCATTCAAGAAGTCCATATTCAAAACAATGAGTATGAATAATTCATGTGATGTAACTCCTCCCACTTAATCACAGTATATATTAGTATTTTGTTTGACAGATGTAGATGCCTGAGATGGCTGAATTGCTGGTTTGAAGATATTAAAGAAACTTTTGTGCCTAGGCTGAATCTCAGCAAAAATGCTGTTTGGATAATATATATTATCCGCAAAATTTATAGAGATAGAGATATGTTTGGCAGCTTTTGACAATTCCTTGGCCTATAATCATAATGGAGTTCTGCATCTCAGCTAAAATACAAACAGATGCTCTTGGTTATTTTGCTACACATTTAACATTAGTAAACCAGACAGCTACAATGCAAGATTTCATCAGACAAATACAATCTGAGGTTCTTTCCAGGGTAGAGGTATGCACGAAAGCTTAATATATAAGCATGAAAGCAATTGGAGA
Source organism: Azemiops feae (assembly GCA_023970755.1). NCBI lineage: Eukaryota > Metazoa > Chordata > Lepidosauria > Squamata > Viperidae > Azemiops > Azemiops feae. The sequence goes on along the minus strand of JALGBA010004228.1, from coordinate 5,424,500 downwards.
AGGGTGTCATATCTGATACAGCTACTGTTAAACCCAATTATGACCGCAAATCAGAAACTTCACCAGACAGACAGCCTTTGTTTCAAGCAAGGACCGGTGATCCATGGCCCTCCGGCATAGTCCTGCTCTTTGTGTGGGCAGTGAAAGCAGGACTGTAAAGTCTTTGCAAACTACCATTACTTTCTCAAGTACCTACCCAGTCCAATTCTTTAGGGTGGTCAAGGGATTATTGTCATCTGCTCTGAAAAAGCTGACATTGGAGCCCTTAAAGACCTGCTGTGACAGATTAGCAAGGCATTTTGTGGATAAAGAATTTGTGCCAATTTGAATGCTGGTTTTGATACATCCAAGCACAATTCTAATTCCATGGGCTCAGTTTCAATTTACGAGGCTGGGAAATTGTATAAGGCGCTTATACTGTCTGGACAGCTAAATGCTGCTCTGAGCTCTGCCTGTCTTGGTTCCTCTGTAACGGCCAAACAAAATTGGTAGTGTTGATCCAAGGAGTAGGGACGTTTTCCTTATGACATGGAGTGGGGCCATCAGCCTTAAAAGAAGAAGTGGCATATCTACTGTTGAAAAAGTGAGTCACGAAGCCATAGGATTTTACCAACTAATAGCAACTAGGGTGCTATTACAAATACTCTTGTATGTGAGGGTGCTTGAGGAATTGCCTGTGGAGCTGCAGATATTTTTGAAGGAAATACTTAGAACTTTTCCAGGTTTTGGTTTAGGACTAAATCACCTTGATAAACTTTATCACTCCTGAGGAAGAGCCTGAGTGCTCATTTGATCTTAGCAGCTTTTGATATTTTTCTTAATGGGAAATGCACCCTCAGAAACTTCAATTACATCAATTGGAGGTTTACTTAGCATCCTCGGTATCAGTGGCCCCAAATACCTATCATTATATCAAATAAAACCTTCCCTGGATAAAGCAAGAAGAGCCCTATCTACAGCAATATCCTCCATACGTTTACATCTTATACATGTTAAGGTTGCTGTCATGCAATCCACAGCTAAAAGCTACAGCTGGTGGAAAACATGGTAGCCAGGTTGCTGAGCGCAGTGCCTGTTGTGTACATATAACACCTTTATTGAGGCAATTGTGCTGGCTATTTGAACCAGGGTGAAAATTCTGCTTTTGATGTATAAATTTACCAATTTGGAGTCAGGATATGGGATGAGCTACCTTCACTAACAACACTGAGGATGTTCCTAATGCATGGGCCATCTTTCAGTCACATTTGGTAGGCCTTTCTCTGGTGGTGTCTAACCCCTTGTATGCTCTGTCTCATAAAAGGTGTGAGCTACCTACTGCTATATCTTTTAGGCATCTGCTGAAGATCTATGCCTGTAGCCAGGCTTCCCCTGTATGAACCGTCTTTCTTTTGCTTTCTCCCATCACCGTTTTTACTGTACAAATCAAACCAAGTCAAACCTTTATTGTAAAAGATTTTTTTAAACTTGTCTTTAACTTATTAATTTTTATTGCGCGTTTCATGTTTTAAACTCCTTCTAGATTCTTTCGTATGCAAAGGAGCATTAAAATATATTAAACGATAATGTAAATATGATTAATTAATGCGTGATTTGATAATCCTGTTTCATAATGTCAAAATTCTTATTATGCAAAACTAAATCTATTTTCTAGTAATATGTTCTGTCATGATTAGGTGGCATTGCCTAAATCTGTATTTTTAAATTACTTCTATCCCTTAACAAAAGCCCATATTTAACCTACTTTAATTTCATGTCATTCACCTGTTTCAATTATAACCACCCCAGTAAAGAATTGCACTCATGTCAGAAGCACTGAGGTGCTTCCGGGTTGAAAGGATTAGATAGTGACATCACCGTTGCCCGGGGGATGCCCAGTTGGGGGGTCCTTTCATGTTACCTGCAGCAGCTGGAGTGAAGGACGGGAGCTCAACCCCGCCCCATGGCAGCCCTCGGGTCTCAAACGCAAGCTTACTAACCTCCATCCCAGTGTCCTAACCACACGAGCGACCATGCTCCTTTATAAAAACAAATATATCTACAGAACAATCTATAGCACTGAAATTAGATTTTAGAAATTTATGAAAACTTGATATGAAAAAGCCTCTGCAGCCTATGGCAGAAATGGCAGAACTAGTTAAAGAGGAACTTAATGATGTTGAACAAAAGAGTTCTGTAGACAGCTCAAAATATTTTAGTGAATGGTGAAACACAGACTTGGGACACTTTTGTGAACTTAAAATGTGTATAGTAGCTCTTGACTTACAACCACAACTGGGACCAGAATTTCCATTGCTAAGCAAGGCAATTGTCAAGTGAATCATGCCCAATTTTATGACCCTTTTTTGCCACAGTTGTTAAGTGAATCACTGCAGTTGCTAAATGAATCACACAGTCATTAACTAAATCTAGCTTCTCTCCTTGACTTTGCTTGTTTGTAAGCCAGCTGAGAAGTTGCAAACAGCAATCACATAACCTTATAAATGCAGGCCAATTGCAAAGTGTCTGAATTTTAAATACATGACCGTGGAGATGCTTGTGACAATCAAAAGTGTAAGAACTGGCTGTAAGTCACTTTTTTCAGTGCTCTTATAACTTCGAACAGTCACTAAATGAATGGTTGCAAGTTGAGGATTGCCTGTGCTAGGACTGAAACTTGTCTCATATATGCTTATGTCTACATGATAACATTGGACAAACTTGTGGTAGCCAACAGCCATAGTTACAAAGAGGAGAGGACCACTTTATGTACTGTATATCATTGGGGCTAAGCCAGTGGGGGCAAACCTATGGCATGCGTGCCAGAGGCGGCATGCAGAGCCCTCTCTGTGGGCATGCGCACTGTCGCCCCAGCCCCGCCTCCCCCCGCAGTCCTCTCCTCACCAGCAGCCCCCCTGGAGGAAAGTCGCCCCGGGCACGGCCCGCACGGAGCAGCACAGCCAAGGACATGGCAGCCAGCCAGCAGGGACAAAACTCCGCCCTCACGCCCCATCACGCATAGATGATGCTGTGGGGCATGGGCAGAGGGCATGGCCACCATGGCACTGCAGGGCCGCCTGGGCAATCTACCGCCATCGAGGCGGTAGGTGGCCCTGCAGGTGGACGGGGCAGGAGGCGGGGGGGCATGGGGGTGGGGGAGAGGGGAGGCAGGGGGACGGGGTGGTTTTGGGGCACTCGGTATCTAAAAGGTTCGCCATCACTGGACTAAGCTATTAGAATTTTTAGGTCTTAGAGTTTATAGAATACTACATTTCTCGTGTGTCTTACATTTCAGAAGAGTAGGAATCTGTGCTGTGATCAGAGGAATCCCCAAGCTGGAAAAAGAGTCTGGGAGTTAGTTCTACGAGGGTATGCCCCCAGTTGTAGAAAATGTTCAGTTGGATAACACGTTGATTCAGAAGCCTGAACCTGCCTGGGTCAGTATGATAGTGGTAAAGGAGTCCCTGTGGATTTTACTCCACTAGTTGTTGCTGACTATAGAGGCGATGCTCATCTCCATTTCAAGGCCATTGAGCCAGCGCTATCCAAAGACATTTCTGTGATCATGTGGCCAGCATGATGTCACGGAGCGCTGCTACCATCTCACCAAAGTGGTATCTATTTATCTACTTGCATTTGCATGCTTTCAAACTGTTAGGTTGGAAGGAGCTGGGGCGAGGATGAGGACTCATCCCATCGTATGGCGCTCAGGTCCCGAACCTGGGCTGCTGGCATGAGACACACACACACACACACACACACACACACATGCACACACCAAATCTACAGAGTACCATCCAATTACATTTAAGTATTTATTCAGAATCACGAGCAGGCTCTGTTATACAAGCCCAAAAGAGAAAGCTAACTCTCCATGGGCCATAGAGACAGGAGCATTAAAAGAGTGCTGTACGAATGGATTTTCTCTTAGTATGTGGCTTCTTTGGTTTTTACTTTCCATGTCTGCATGCTTACGCACATAGAAATAGAGAGGGCAAAGGAAAATGGTGCATGAAATGATGTGATATGGGGTAATATTTCTTCCACCTTGGTGGGTCTGAGCCCAGTCAGGTCACTATGGACCTTTCCTATTTTATTTTCCTAAGCTTTCAATGACAAGAAAAAGAACAGGAAGGCTGGAATTCAAATCAAAACAGCTGCTCCCAATCGCAGCTCTCAGACCAGCTTTAGTTTCTTTTGATTGTATGCCATGAGAACACCAAATAAGTCATTTACCAAGGCAAAGCAGCAGATCCAGCCAGCTGGCTGTGGTGTGCACATTAGGGCCTTCATTTAATTATCTGAGTATAAGAGTGGATGGATGGATAGATGGATTACGGGCATCCATATCTATTAGTATGAAGACAGATGAACTAAGAAATTAGCTTTTGGATAAGACATTGAACTTAGTTGGTGGTCTTCTGCTAAGCTACTTTCGGTTTTTGCCTGTTCCCCGAGGAGCTTTCTCATTGTTGCATCTGTCTGTCCTCTTTCATTTCCTGAAATAAACTATTTTTGGTCACCAAGCTGCCAACTCAGGATAGAATGACTGGATAACACATCCAGGTGTAGTCTACTTTTTATAAAAAAATCCAGTTGCCAACTTGTAAGCATTTCAAATAAAAAAGCGACAGCCAGCTTCCTGCAGATTCAAATGTTCCCCAGTATGCACAGTACAACAGCATGACTAAGTTTAATGATTCTACAACAGTTAAGCATGGGGTGATGAATATGCCACTTTAGCCCAATTTTGAGCAGTTGATTGCTACCAGCGTATCCATTTAATGCTTTAGTGGGCTTAAGATTCCATTTCTCAGCGCAGGAGGCAATGATATCAGCAGATCTTCAATACATTTTAGATTTGGTAGGGGTGGCAATCATATGTAAAATATATGTTCGATGTAGGGGAGATGGCTGCATAAAAATAGAAGATACCCAATGAACATCTGCCATGTGATGCATTAAAGGTTCTGATATTGGAGAGGGATTCAGACATGCTGCTCGCATTGCCTTCTTTCCAATTCTACTATGCTAACAGAATTAACAAATGAAAGGCACAAGAGCATGAATAGCACTAAAGGACCAACACAATATTTTTGGCATGTACAATAAGATAATTTTTATTGTCATTTTTTACTATGAGCACACAGGCCCACATTAAAAAATGAAATTCTGTTGCCTGCTCTCAAAAGAAAGTATATATATATATACACACCCATACATATATATATATATATACATATAAATATTAATCACTGTCCATTTTGAATACATAGCGGAAAGAGGAAACAGAGCTGAGAAAATGGCCAGATCTGAACGATGAGCAGCTTTACACTAAGCTCTCACTCGACAAGCAGTGGCTAGTCACAACACAGCAATTATTCAACACACAGGAGAGTTTTCTCCAAACTTTTATCGATGCATCATACAGCAGAGGAAGACAATGTGGTGCCCAGAGGCACCAGTATACCTAACCATACCTCCTTGGATGCTCTCAGGCTCCCTAACCATCTGACTTTACTCTTTTAATAAAATATTAAACTATAAACAAATCTGTCGATTAAAAACGGATGGACTCTTTTAATTAAGAACAATTCAATGCGAAACTGGCATGCCGCAAAACGAAGCACCAGCTTCTAGCATCAGGTACAACAGCGTTTCTCAACCTCAGCCGCCTTAAGATGTCTAGACTTCCAACTCCCAGAATTCTCCAGTAAGCATGGGAATTGGAGTTAGGGAATTCTGGGAGCTGACGTTGAAGTCCATGCATCTTAAAGCTGCATTGATCGACAAGGATGCCTCTGGGTTTGTCGACATTCTGAGTTTGTTGGCAGGCCCTGTCAGCCAAGGAATTCTAGCTGGCAGGGTCCAGGAGAAGGGCCTTCTCTGCCATGGCTCCTGTTCTAGGGTACACCTTACTCCTTGAGGTGAGATTGGCTCCCATCCTTCTTTCCTTCCCCAGGACCCTGAAGATCTGGCTCTGCCAGATGGCCTCAGAGCCTAATGGGAGAACATCACATTGGAGGCTGTTGTTGAATTAAGAGGTAATCCAATCTCCCCACACACACACACATACACATGCATTCTGTTCCCTGCCTCCTCGTCTTTTAACCATATCTTTATTGGCATTTTTATTTGTACTCTTTAAAAGATATTTATTTCTTGGGTTTTTAATGTTTTAATGCTGGAAGCCGCTCAGGTGGCTACAAGATGGGTGGCAAGTAAATAAATAAAATCCTTTAACATGTGCTGGGTGGGTAGAACCCAGGACCCCAAGTCTACTGCTAACTGGACAACATCAATATTGGTACCAATCTGCCTAGCAGACAATATTCAATATCAATCAGAGGGATAAAGGGTTAAGATCAGATTCAGAAATAGGTGCAATGTTGCCCCTTCAACCCATCATAGCCTAGTATTAGCAGCACCATGTATTATGGGGACCCAACCCAGTCAGGAAACTTTGGCTTAACATTATGTCCTCTACCTTTCAACAGAGATGGTTTGCAAAAATATTTGCATTGCTGCCGTGGTGATGCAGAGCTTAGAATGCAGTATTGCAGGGTAACTCTGCTGATTGCCAACAGTTCAATCCTGACCGGCTCAAGGTTGACTCAGCCTTCCATCCTTCCAAGGTCATTAAAATGAGGACTCTGTTTGTTGGGGGGCAATATGCTGACTCTGTAAACTGCTTAAAGAGGACTGTAAAGCACTGTGAAGCAGTATACAAGTCTAAGTGCTATTGCTATTGCTATTGCTGGTTTTCAGTGGGAAATGAGAAGGTGGTTCCTGGATCCCCTGGTCTTGCCGTAACAGCAAATAAAAGACACTACTGATTAATATCTAACAGAAGCTCACTGTAGCTTCCTTTTCACAACAAACCTGCAGAAGTTATGACAGCTACCCCATGAATCACAAATGCTACCATGAATAATAAGCTCTTCTAAGCTTTGTCTGGGTTCTCGTAACTTAAAACAAGATAGTCTCCTTCTGTTTTTCTTCTGGCAAGTCACAAACATCTTTCATCCTGTGTTCACGTTATAGTAATGAACCAAGAGAGTTTCTCTACCCTACATGGCTTTCTATTTTACCAAATTTGATCAGTGATGTCTCCAAACCTTCAACCCTGTTTCTTTCTTCAGTTGCATTGTCTTTCCTGCAGTGTCTTATATTAATTCTTTTGAAGAGAGGAACACATTAAGAGAATCCCATATGCTCCCTCTAGAAGGCTCTTCAGTGATATATTTTTGATTTTCTACAAAGTATTAATAAATTTTTATTTTCACCAGGTGACGGGAACATCTTTCTTCCTGCTTTTTATTCACAGCTAAGTTGTTAGTGTGTAAAAGCACTCTAAAATCACATTGTGAAGAGTTGAGGGCGATATCAGGTGGCTATCTTCTTGTTAGTTTATCCCATTAGGTTAACACTATAAGGGAAAAGGAGATTGCAGTTGATCTAATATCAACAAGCATTTGAATCTGAAATTGAAAGTAGGAAATGAGAACATTCCAGAACAACTAAAAACAGCAAACAGTAAAATTCACAAAATTCACAAATATTGTGCTGGTCCTTTAGTGCTACTCATGCTCTTGTGCTTTTCATTTGTTAATTCTGTTACCATAAGAAGGCAATGTAAGCAGCATGTCTGAATCCCTTTCTAATATCATCCCATTGCAGATATTCATTGGGTATCTTCTCTTTTTATGCAACTGTCTCCCCCACAGTCGAACATATATTTTACATATGATTGCCACCCCTACCAAATCTAAAATATACTGAAGAACTGCTGATATCGTTGCCTCCTGTACTGAGAAATGGGATCTTGAGCCCACTAAAGCATTAAAGTTTTAAGAGGGGACTAACCCACTTTCTTCTACATAATGATGCATATCAAACATTCCAGAACAACTAAACATAATTGAACAGTAAAATTCATTTAGCAAATGTAAGACACCAAGCACCAAGCTAAGGAAAAAAAAACCCTGCACATTTGGATGGCAGTGTTGTCTTCAGAGACTTCCATAGAATCCAATACTTTTGTCAGAATGACAAAAGAAATACCACATCATTACAATACAGGCTCTCCTCTTATGTACATTCACACAAGGTCACAACAGGTCTATTCAAAAGGGGAGGAGCTTGCAATGCTCATTTTACCCTCTGTCTCCTTGCCTCCACGTAGATATCCATGTCAACCTTCCCTAACCTGTTGCATAGTAAACTAAAGCTCTTGAAACGGAAATAAACCATATGCTCAGTGGGCTTGTTCTGAGCACAAAACTCTTTCAAAACTCTACACCTGCCCAAGACCAGATGTTTACAAAAGTGCTGAGTTTTGAAAGAGCCATCTTCTCCCACTTTACCCCATACAGTACCTCCCCCCAAGAACCACTGAAATCACGAGGTTTGATCAGGGGTTTAGTACTCTTTCGAAACACGGCACCTCGGTAAACCCTTAGAGTTATGAAAATGCTATATTTTGAATTAGCACTAAAACCATGCTTGAAGCAACTGCTCCATGGGCTTAAGGAGCTGGCAAATAGACATGCCTTCTCTTGCTTTGTCACAAATAATAGGACAGGAGGCCTGCTTCTACACCTGTCAGAGCCTGCTGTTTCCTCAAACATGTTCAATATCTGTTTAGCAAGATATACAGGATTGGCAAGTTTTGATATGCATTGTTATGTAGAAGAGGATTAGTCCCCTCTTAAAACTCACTACCTCTTCCCTGTCCTTATCGGCAAATGGTTTCCCTTTGGCTGGTGATGTTGGGAAACAGCAAAGGCAGCAAAGCCAGAAGGTTTAACCAACTACTTGGCTTAATACAACCTGCCTACCCAAATCAGGGCTCCATTTGTCAAGAGCCTCCCTCCACTGCAAAAGGCTATAGATGCAAATATAGGAGCAATGGGGAACAGTCAGTTTTCTACCAAATCAGGGAATGCTGCATAGCACTTTAATTCAACAGTGGGAAAAGATCCTTTATATTTTAGAAAAATGCTGCTGATGGAATGATTATACTCCACTCTCTTCCAATGCAAAGATGAGATTTGAAAGAGATAGTGTGAGTTATAAGAGGGGACTAATCCACCTCTCCCACATTACGACACATATCAAATCCTGCCTGCCTTCCTAACAGATATTGAACATGGTTGAGGAAATAGCAAGTTCCGACACGTGTAGAAGATCTCCTGTTCTTTGTGTCAAAGCAGGAGTAGGCAGGTCGAATTGCCAACTCCCTAAGCCCATTGAGCAGTTGCTTCAAGCATGGTTTTAGTGCCTTTCAAAATATAGCACTTCTATGACTCCAGGGCATTTCTGAAAACCCAATCAAACTTGCATTTATCTTCCTTTAAAGAAGATTGGTACACTCCAGATCTTTGGACTACATCTTCCATATGTATTTATCAAAACTCACGGCATGGACTGATAGGAATTACATTTAATAATATCTACAGCATTAAAAAAATGAATTGCCTTCAGGTTTCATCGCAGCATTTAGCCTGATGAATGCACAAAGGGAACTAGGCAGTGCCTGAATGTTGAAGAAAGCAAGCAAGTATCAAATGTTAAAGGAAGTTAAAACTCAAAAGTCATTCTCAATGTTTAAGGAAGCTAATGATTCAGATCAAGAAATTAAAAACATGTCCATCACAACACGGAACTTTTCAATTATATTATAGTCAAGTTCTCTGAATCCCCAAAAAGCAAACAGGAACTAAACATCCTGCTTCTGCAGAGGATTGCCATCTTGATCACTAGCCAATGTTATCTGGGGCATTTTATGGTGCCACATCACCCTTTGAATCATATCCCAGCATTGTTCTTTGAGTTTCTTTTAGCTCCACAAATTAAATTGCAAAGCTTCCTTTTTCTTTTTTCTTTTTCAAATTGCAGCAGAAGAATTCTACGGAGGTTTGTGGGCAGGCCATTGCTGGTTTGAGGAAAGCTCATCTCACACACTCCTACTGCTAGAACTTGGAACTTTCTAGTATATTTCACAGCCAATCTTATCAATGATTCATAATTTAATCCTTCTAGGCATCTAATTAATTTCCTAACCTGTGCAAAAAAAAAGGGGGGGAGCAGTTTGCATGAATAAGATTTACACAAATTCTTTTCTCATCATCACTGGGGGCATAAGATAGCTATCATTCTATTACAGTATTCCCCACTTCACCCATTCATGAGAGGCTGTATAATGTAACCAACAAATCTGGTTGCAGTTAGTGAAAACTCCTCAGTTGGTGAATCCTGGCATCGTACCATCACCACAGCTTTTAGTGGGAATTTATATGTGGCAAAAATGATGTTTTGGCAACCAAACAATTTTCCTGTTGCATCCCCAGTTCAGATTGTTTGGAAAGCTCTATGGAACAGAGGCAAATAGGATTCTATTACTCCAGGGTGTGGGGCTTGAACGAAATAGTAATTTTTGCCTTCTCCTATTGGTCAGCTGGAGGGAATGTTGATGGCTCATAATGTTTCCTGCCTGTTCTTGGCATTCCGGAGACAAGAAGAATGAAAGGAATCTCAGTGCTGACTTTAACATGTTTTTAAGAGATTGGGGAATAGAAATGGATCCATATGGAAGTGCTCTTGGTTAATCTTTGGATTTATTGGAAAATGTTGAATCACTAGTTTTAGCTCTAGATTCAATTGTATCTATCTTCCCATCATTTACTATTATGGTAAGTTGCAAACAACATGCCATTCATAATGGTATTCTTAGAGTAATAGACAAAAAAAAGGGGGGGGGGAGAAAACCTCTGGCTGAAAAAGAGTAAAATATCCCACCAAAGTTTACATGTGTTCTCAATGAATCAAGTCTGTGAACAGATTAAGCAAAAATCTTGAGTGAAGTAGAGACTGAAGAATTAACAGACATTAATGGATGAACTGCAGTTAAAAAGATAATGCAGGGTCTCCAAGCAAATTTATAAAACAGTTTTGCAGGCATGTAAATAATCACACTAATCTTGATGGAAAAGAAGTAGTGACCAGGTTACAAAATGAAGAACTTTTGTGAATATTGGCAATAACACACCTTGAAATAAACAGCACAGAGTAGTTAAAAGAAACACTGATGGGACCTGCAATTTCGGGATGGCAGAATTAATGTCTGCCTCAGTAGCTATTCCCTGCGGACACCCTGGGAACATTTTAAAAAGAGAGAGATTATATTTGTTGAACAAGCAGTGGCTATGTATTTATTACTTGATAACTTGAGATTATTTTGGATGATTTGGAGAAAAAGCATAATAGAACTATATTAAAAAATAATAATAATAACCCGGCATTAAGATGAAATGCAAAAATTGCAAAACTCTCCAGGAAATTAAATTCATTGTTTGCTTTATGCATTTGCTCTATGGATGCATCAGTATGCTCTCTTTTTTTTTCTTTTGGTAGGAGCAATGGACTGAAAATCTTGAAATTTAAAATCCTTCCCCCCTCCCAGCTGTTTTCCCCCTAACCTGATACGTTTAGCCTTTAGGCCAGGGATCTGCAACCTTGACAACTTTAAGACTTGTGAACTTCAGCTCCCAGAATTCCTCAGCCAACTATTCTGGGAGCTGAAGTCCACAAGTCTTAAAGTTGTCAAGGTTGCAGACCCCTGCTTTAGACGCTAAGCTTGTCATCCAAAAAAATGACAGCCCGGGTTCAAATCCTGAGCACCGCCCAACGGGGGTGAGCTTCCCTTCCTTCCCCAGCACTTGCCCATCTAGCAGTTCGAAAACATGCAAACAGAAGTAGATTGAATAAGTACCATTTTGATGGAAAGGTAACAGCATTCTGTGTGCCTTTGGTGTTTAGCCATGTTGGCCACATATCTGCTGGCTCGCTCGGCCAAGAAACAAAGATGAGCACAGCGCTCTAGAGCAGGGGTCTTCAAACTTGGCCCTTTTATGACTTGTGGACTTCAACTCCCAGAATTCCTCAGCCAGCACGCTGGCTGAGGAATTCTGGGAGTTGAAGTCCACAAGTCATAAAAGGGCCAAGTTTGAAGACCCCTGCTCTAGAGTCAGACATGACTAGACAGACTAGAAAGCTTTACCTTTATATTTGCATTGGCAATAATATCTAAGAACTGAAATTGTGAAACTCTCCCCGTCTTTTTTTTTTTTTTTTTTTGCAAAACAGAGTCATATCCAACTCCTTAAGGTAGGATAGGTAAAGGTAAAGGTTTTTCCCTGTCCCTGTCAATGACAGTATTCATCTCCATTTCTTAGCCAAGGGAACCAGCGAGGACCTTTCCATGGTCATGTGGCCTCCATAACTATACGCCGAGGCTCAGGGAATGCTGTTACCTTCCCACCGAAATGGTGCTTATTTATCTACTCACATTTGCCTGCTTTTGAACTGTTAGGTGGTCAGGAGCTGGGGCAAGTAACTGGAGCTCACCCCGTTGCACAGCCCGCGGGTCTCATCTTTAACCACTGAGCCATTAACCCCTATAAGAAACTTTGGTGCTTGGTGGCAACCTAAACACAGGGTGGAAAATGCTATCAGTTTTTTTCAGTGTATAGTACAGCCAAAGGGTTATGGCAAACTCCAAATATCTGAGGATGACTTTGGACATCCTAAACAAGTTCAGTTCCCTTGAATTCAATTGCCTACCCATACCCATACACCAGTGGTGGGATTCAGCCAGTTCGCACCAGTTCGGTAGAACTGGTAGCTAATTTTTTTGATACCCAGGCCCAGAATGGACTTCCGGAAGTGGTATCCACGCAGAGAACTGGTTGTCCACATATTTGAATCCCACCACTGCCATACACCCACTCAAACATCCCCCCCCCTTTTTTTTTGTCCATTCCAGCAATGCAAACCTAACCACAGTTACTTTGTTCGGAAATGCATACTCCCAAATAAATATGCTTAGAACAGCAGCTCAAGAAACACAAGAGAAGTTTCTCTTAGCTGAACCCATCCTCTTCACCAGAATATACATCAATGGGTCCATGAACCTTCCAGTTTCAAATGCTGATGTGACACTTCTATGGCAAATGTTGACACAGCAAGTTCGTTTTCCCTTGCTGTGCAGAAAGCACCAAGTGTCTTTTGCATTCATAAATCTTCTGCTGGATGCAAAAATAAAGGGATATCAACTTCTCATTCCAGCACCATGCTTAATCCTTGGGAGTTCAATACTATATTATTTTCAAATACTCATCAGTACATTCCCTGGGAAAAGAAACCCCTTAACCAGACATGCATTATTTATATTAATTTATTACATATACAAGTAAGTCTTCCAACAAAATGTTGCAGTACTGAGCACTCTGGCTCCGGCTTCTAGCCAGCCATGCTCTTATTCAGGATTTTCTCTTTTATTTTCTCTCCACTTCCATCCCAATCTGTCTTAATGTGCACAGGCATTAAATCTGCTTCATCTTCCCTGGACTGGGATGTGCAGGTGGGTGTCCTGTGGTCATTCAAGTCATGGCTAGTGGGATTTTATTTGTAAAAATAAGTTCCTATATTTTAATAATCTCTAAAATAAATAGTCAAGAAACGAAGGTGATGATTGCCGTAGTAGATGGAGTAATTGGTCACTCTCTCCTCATTAATAGCTTAAATGTAACAGATTAATCCACCAAACCTTTTTGAACCCAGGGATGGGGAGTTTATGGCCTTTCAGATGTTGGGGGACTACAGATCCCATCAGCTGCAAGTAGCCTGCCCATGATAAGAAAGGCTGAAATCTATAGTTCAGCAACATTTTCCCCATATACATTCAGGCTTGTTTCAGGAAATACTGACAAAAAGTTAATAAAGGTTTTCTTCAAATAAAAAATGAAGGAGGCTGGTGATAGGCTGGTTCGTAGACAATAGTTTGCAAGTGGACAGATAGCTGTGATGTAGAATGGCAGAATAACACAACAAATTAGACCCTAAAAAAATTATAGAAAAGTCAGAAAAAGTTATATTAAATCAATACGAATTTGCTTTGCTATGCCTCGCTTGCCCCATTCATTTCAATGGATCTAAAGCAAGGGATTCAACTCATGGTGAGCAGGATACAAAACTCTCTGATTGCAACAGCAACCCTGGATACAGCATTCAGATGTTCCTCAATCCAGCTCTGCTCACCCAGTGTATTCCCTTATCATTCAGGGCCCTAATCATGCCTCAAGCTACACCCCAACCTTGTTGTCATTGGTAGAGCAGTCAGCTCCTTGCTGATCCCTGAGCCACTGAAGCAATTTTGAAATATACTGTTACCGTTTTCAGGAGACACTAGGGGTAACTTGGCAAGTTACTTTTCTGAGGTCTCTGATAATAGAGAATCAAATAGGGAAATGGAAAGCAAAGCCAAACCAAGCAAACAAACATATAACCGACACTTTAAAAACGAAACAAAACAGGCCCATCCCCAACATCAATCTTTTGAAAAAAGAGGTGTTTTCTGATCTCATCAGAAAAAGTGCCACGGGCAAACTTCAAAACGAATCTCTCCCTCCTTGCCTCTCTTTCCCTCTTGCTCTTTTTTCTTTGAGGCCGGGTCCCCCTGGGATGGAAGTCTGCTGAGTGAACAATCTTAGTAAACCCACATCTAATCCTGGGAAGTCACATCTCCAAATGTCCCATTAGCTACGTAACTCTAGATTCCTTCCAACAGTAGGAGAGGGTGATCTTGAGCCAAGGCTGTCAGAAGGCCTCTCTCTAGCATTTGAAGAGATTGTTCAGGTCATTGCTTGTGCCAGCAGATTTCCCTTCCAAGATGACCTAACTGGGGAGAAAGGAACAGCACTTTATCACTTGCTCAGTCGAGAGGCTTAGCTCAAAACCTAGCCTGAGGTTAGCTATACATAGACTATTCTCCCAGTGACAGAGATGGCTCTTATCTTTGGCGAGGGCACGTGTACCTGTTTCGGTCCACTTCACTTCATTACAAACTCCTTTTGAACATAGTTTGTATGATTTAATGTTTAAAACAGTCCTTGTTCTTTCACCGTCTCCAGAAGATGAGAAATGGCAGTCTGTGCAGGACAGACTTGCAGAAATACCAACAGGCTTCTCTGAATACCTTTTTCAAATGATGGCTATTGCAGTTCTGCGCAATTTGAATAGAGCGTATGGAGCCTGCCCTGATTATCTATCTATCAAAGCACAACAAAAAAGAACAAAACCTCCAGTTCTTGAAACAGGCAAGCAAAACTTAACTCCGAGTGGAGTTTGCCAGTAGCTATGAGTATCAAACTGCTGTAAATTTATCTTGTTCTAACAAACAGCAGGAGTTGGCCCTAAGAATTCCATAATTAGGAACAGCAGCGAGCCCCTATTTTCCTCTGCTGTTTGCCAAGTAGAAAACTCTTCACTTGGTTAAGAAAAGTAGAATGGCTGGAAATCTTTCTATTTTTTTCCCTATCACTACTTTTTCTCTATCACTGATGAACAGGGCTGCTTGATTTTTACATTGCCATGAGATCTATGTGCAATTTAATCACAACTATATGAGACAAAGGGAGGGGGAGGGGAGGGGAGGGGAGAGGAGGGGAGGGAAGGGAAGGGAAGGGAAGGGAAGGGAGGAGAGGAGAGGAGAGGAGAGGAGAGGAGAGGAGAGGAGAGGAGAGGAGAGGAGATTACCCACTAAGTTTCTGAGCAGTCAGTCCAAAGGTTGGACATAACCACGCTGTTCCAAATAGCATATAAACTGATTTCAAGGACACAAAATGCCAGACTATCAGGGTGTACATTAACAGCCATAATGTCCTGAACAATGCACCTTCAAAACTTATGCACAAGTAGCACTGCTGTTTGAAAGCAGAGGCACAAATAGTGCCCGCCTCCTGATATCAAGATGAATAGTATCCAGGCGTGTCTATAGGAAAAGGGTCAAAAAAGTCAAGATGGCCACAACCATGGAATTGAAGCCATGCTTCTTTATGTCACAACACATGTAAAAAGGCTTTGATTGCATAGACCAGATTGCATCTTAACTGTTTTTTTTACTTCATTGGTAGTATTGAAACTCAAGTTTTTTTGCAAGGCAAATACCCCAGCACAAAATTTATCCATCTCAGGCCAGTACAAATGCAACAATACCAATTCAAAGAACTACAATAATTAACCATTTGCTTTTCAACTTCTGCTGCATAAACTAATTCCCTAATTCTATCAAATGCTGGGCTAAATGATCAAACTAGATTTTCAGCTTTCTACAAAACATTCTAGACTGAAGAATTTTCTGTAGAATCATGAGATTAATTTGGATTAGAGATTAGATTATACACATTTCCAATAACCTAGAGAACTATTCAGCTTCACAGTGCTCTTGATAAATCTCCCAAAATGAAGGAATGGAAAGGCTGTCTAAGAAACTACTTACACTTTGCAATTTTATAATAAACAAAGTCATATGATAGTGAAAGAATATTTTCAAATTATTAACATCATCTTTGTCATTATTATTTTGTTTATTTCCCTGTGTATCATGAAGCATCCTGGGAATAATATTTCAGCAGGCGCTAAACACTTTTATAGTGCTTTCAACGTCCATGTTTACACAGTCAGATGTAAATCTTACAAATTTTAACCTTACTTATTCCCAAATAAGCATGTACAAAAGATTGCAGCTTCAAATTCTGTCTGTAAAGAAATTCTTACTGCAACTGTAAACAGAAATATTTCTTTGTATCATTTCAGAATTACTCTGTACTTTCTTTTATCACTTGCTCAGACTGGTAAATACATTAAATGCAATTAAGTTATTAATAGAGAACCCTATGTTTAGACTTATGCTGCTTGCAGAATTTTGTCTTCCAGTATCACATAAGTGACCTGCCATCTGTATTTTCCTGCTTGCCATTTATCCCAAGCAATTGCTCTAATGCTGCATTTCACTTTCAACTCCAAGTCTGAATTATTTTGCATGACTTTCGCTAGTTTAAGAACTTCTGTTTATACCATGATACTCAACAGCTAGAATATCAACAACAAATGTCAAGTAAGTTAAAATGACTAAGGACAGAGGACAAGCACGAGAACTTTATAAACATGCTATCTATGTAGAATACCTTGGCATTCTCATGGTATAATGATTGCTGTCTTAGCCCCTAATACTTGTAATTTAGCAGGGCCTGCACAAATGTGGTTTTTGGTCCTGCCCCAAAGGGTTGGAGCAAATGCTTGAACTCTTTTGAGAGGGGAGAGGGGATGATGGTATGGAGGTTTTTGATATTTAATTAATTGAATTGTTGCGTTTTAGGGGACAAGATTAAACTTTAAGCATTGCGTAGGCACTGAACTGAATACTAGCCCTTAACATTTCTCCACAATGGGCCTACATTGCCCAATTTTGGAAAATAGTCCTCAAGGTGGCACTCAAAGAATGTCTACAGAGATTCTCAATCATCCAAGTGATGGTTGTCCCAAAGGTGCTTTTCCAGATCTTTGCTTGATCTGTACTTGGCATATTTCATAGTACTATATAACTTTGTATTGAAGCGTTACAATGATTGTGGTTTTATTATCTGTCCACTTCTTCATGGACCATATTATGGAATAGCATCAGTGGTGGGATTCAAATATGTGAACAACCGGTTCTCTGTGTGGATGCCGCTTATGGAAGTCCATTCTGGGCCTGGGGAACAAAAAATTAGCTACCAGTTCTGCCGAAGTGGTGTGAACCAGCTGAATCCCACCACTGAATAGCATGTGCAGAAATTGGAGGTAGAACTGCTGAAATGTTCTCTGAGTAAGAAGCTCACAGTGTTTCTTTCTCCTCCCCTCCTCCCTAAATGTGAGCTTGGTTGACAAAGTCACTGGTTTGCTGTAGTTCTGTTATAGCAAGTTGCAATATGTAGACAACCTTGGCTGATTTCACTAAGCACCATCAGATTGGGATGTCAGCCCTTCGGGGTAGACCAAATTGGGAAATCAAAGTCATGAGTACTAATACTACCTTTAATCTAAAGTTACTATTATGTTACTGGGAAACAGGCTCCTCGTCAGTCAACAGGAGTGCTGATTTACCATCAACCTATCAAGTACTTAGAAGGAGAGGGTTGGGCAGCACAAGCAAACCACAGCTAATGACTTAAAAGCCAGCCATCCACACACCCCAGTCAACATCTAAAAAGCCACTTACAGCAGACACTATAAATACCACACAGAGAACAGCACACACTCTGCTAGAGAGAAGCTCCCTGAAGATGGGCTCCAGCACAAATCCGAAAGCTTGGAAGACAAAGCCTCTGGTCCTGGTGACCGACCCAGATTGGATCCTGCAACATTATCCTGGGACACGTATATCCGCCTTCATTCGTGATAAAGTTACTACTTTAATAGAAGGTCACGTCTGACAACTTAGTTAATAAGTACTTACTATTTATTACTTAGTGCTTACTATTTATTACTTATTACTTTATTACTCTATGATGAAGTTACTATTTACTACTCTATTATAAGTTTACAGTAATCAAACCTTGCAAATCTGAGTGTGCAAGGGAGGGTTTTGTCTAAAACTCACACAGGTTATAGGTCTGGCCCATTACAGTATCTAACCATTGTCTTGGTTATAGCTCTTCCTTCTGTTCCTCAAGGTTGTTCCTTCTGCCCATTACAGTGAATTAGTGCTTGGATGAGGAACAACCAGGAAATCTCAGAGCTGTAAGCTAGACTGGGGAGTCAAGAAAACATCCCAGAAGAAGACAATAGAGAAACAACATCCACGTTGCTGCCAAGAAAACTCTTATGATCAGGCCTTGTGTTAGTCTCAAAGGAGGCTTGGCATAACCCTTCCCACATATAACTTAGCTACATCAAACAAACATAAAACCTGACCCAGGCCACCTTTGTCTTGGAATTACCATATCAGTACTTCACAAGGAGGCTTGAATGAAATTATTAGAGCGCTACAACTTATCCAAGAAATTTCTCTTTGCAATACAGTTACTTAAGTTAGTCTACCACTTTGTCAGTGACAGTGCAGGTGGTTGAAAGACTTTTTTAAAAAACATTTTTCTGACTTCAGTGCTCCAGCCATTCATTTCAACCAACTGTTCAGAAAATGGAGGTGGCAGTGCTTGTTAGGCTTCCCTTAGAGACAAAATATCCCTCTGTACTTTGGAAATTCTTTGATCTAAATTTCTCCCCGGATTGGATCATCTTACTTCACTTCCTTGGTGCCCTTCTAGAGGTCATAAAGGTAAGGAATATTCATTTTGGGATTTTCATTCCTTGAAATGGGAAACTTTTATCAGATTTCAGCCA
Organism: Azemiops feae; assembly: GCA_023970755.1. Classification (NCBI taxonomy): domain Eukaryota; kingdom Metazoa; phylum Chordata; class Lepidosauria; order Squamata; family Viperidae; genus Azemiops; species Azemiops feae. The sequence continues at coordinate 5,405,297 of JALGBA010004228.1, read as the reverse complement.
GAAAAGCAAAGCTGCAACCAATTAGGAAAACTCATAAACTCCTGATAAGTAATTCTTTATTGAAGAAAGGTTAGAAAGCTGCAGTCATGGATTCTAGTGGCTGTTGTTTCAAGAGCAAGCCTGTATATAGAAACCATATTCACATGCTTTTTCATGCTTTTCTCTTTCTTACCTTATGCAGGTAGTTCTCGTCTTACGACCACAACTGAGCCCAAAATTTATGTGGCTAAGTGAGACATTTCTTAAGTGAACTTTGCACCATTTTCCAATCATTTCTGCCACAGTTGTAAGTGAATCACCGCAGGTGCTAAGTTAAGTAACACGGTTGTTAAATGAATCTGGCTTCCCCATTAACTTTGCTTGTCAGAGGGTCTCGCATGACCTCCCGGGACACTGCAACCGTCATAAATATGAGTCAGTTGCCAAGAGTCTGAATTTTGATCACACGGCCATGAGAATGCTGCAACGGTCGTAAGTGTGAAAAACAGTCATAAGTCACTTTTTCCCCCAGTGCTATTGTAACTTTGAATAATCACTAAATAAATTGTTGTAAGTCAAGGACTACCTGTATAATAGATTACCAAACTCCTCTTTTGCGCAGCAAGACCGATTTTTTGTACTGAACATGTAAGAACTAACACTTACCCCCCCCCCCTCTGTAAAAGAGCTTTTAACGGTTTAATCTTGTCCTTCAAACATTCCTAAGACATATAATCAGTATTTTAAAATTTGTTTTTGTGCAATTTTGTGTTTCATTATGTGCCTTTCTGCTATATCATTACAGGGATCCCTTGGGAATGTGGCCGCATTAAAATAACACAAATAAATAAATTAGTCCTTGGCGCTCTGATGTCAAAGTTTTACTCCAGAGACATAGTCCCAGATACTGGAGAGTTGTTGCCCATTTAAGGGACGAATGGAGAGAGAGAAAAAGAATGAGAATGAGAATTCAGTTGCAGATCGCAACAAAGAGCCACAATCTGCATTAGCCAAATACAAGAAGAAGGATGTAGCACTTATGTTATCAGGACATATCATGGAAAAATCTAATTTGAGTCCCAAGGAGGAATTATATACAGGAAGAACCTACAGAAATGTCATATTGCCATATTTCCCCTCGAATAAAGTCTAGCTTGCTCAACTCAAGCGATTCCCCAGATGGTTGTAATCAGATCTTCTAAGAAGGACCAAAATATATAACTCTGCAAGAAGCAAAGGTTTGCATTATTCTTCTGTTGCTGTTTTATTCAAACACTTTTGAGTACGTTCTCGGGGAACTTTCTTTTTTTCCAGGGGGAAGAAATGCACAATCAATACAACTAAGCATCATATAAACTCATGGTTCTCAAAAAATAAAATGTAAAAAGAGCTCGTTTCATAGTATAAAAGAGTGATGGGCTTCAAGGTTTGCTATTCTCCAGCTGAAAAAAGGCTCAGCCATGGAAAAAGAATGCTTTGTAAAAACAAGACACGGCACAACAATGTAGATGCCATTTTCATAGACCTTTGTATGTTATCCAAAGGTTTCAAATACTTTTTTTGTGTGCAGCTTTTATACAATGAAGCCTGATCTCCCACTGGAGTGCTTTCAAATGTAACTGTGACAAACACCAGGTACAGTTCCTATAAACCCCAGCATACGTCCATTCTTGCCAAGAGAGCTGAGAGTTGTTTAAAACAACCTTTATCATTTAAAACAGTCGATGTAGTTACATTTGTACAAAAGTTAGATGTTGTGTACAGGCAAGCATTTTACAATACTAGATAGGAGGGGCTGGAAACGCCCCCTCTGGTTATAGATGCCACACAACAAGGCATTTGTAAACTGTGTCTGATAAATTCTCAAGAAGGAATCCAGGAGATAAATAATCAAAGTGGTGTCTTAAGAACAGTTATAGAGCACTGACCAACCAAGTGGATTCAGCTTTGTGCTGCAGCTTTCAGTATAAATTTAACACACCACGAGTGAGCTGGAGAAACAGTCTTAGGTTTTGCTTGTCTTCTTGCTTTTTTGTTTTTAAAGAAAACTCTTTTTTAAAAAACATGCACTTTGAAATCAATTCTGACTCCTGGTGACTGCTTGGATAAATCCCTGCAGTTTTCTTGGTAAGATTTCTCAGAAGTGGTTTGCCATTTGCCTCCTTCCTAGGACTAAATGTCTATGGGGATTCTCATCCAGGTCATAGTTCTGCCTAAGGTGCTTTTTCATGAGGCAACTGGACTTTCTTGTTTTTCTTTGAAGACGTTTCGCTTCTCATCCAAGAAGCTTCATCAGCTCTGGTTCTTCAGAGCTGAAGAAGCTTCTTGGATGAGAAGCGAAACATCTTTTAAAAAAAAAACCAAGTAAATCCAGTTGCCTCATGAAAAAGCACCTTTGGGGCTTCCTAGCACTAAGGGAGAGTGACTGGTCCAAGGTCACCCAGCTGGCTTTTGTCTAAGGCAGGACTAGAACTCTCAATCTTCCAGTTTGTAGCTCGGTGCCCTAACCATTATATCAAATTGGCTCTATACATACATGCATGCATCACACAAATACACCCTTGGGGTTGAAAAGAACATTTAGAGAAAACAAGATCTCAATATTTCTTCAACGATTCTGAGTTCAGTTCAAATAAATGAATAAACAAATAAAACCCTGGGTTCAGTACATAATTTATGTACCTGGCTAATAGATCTTGAGCTTCTGCTCTAAAGGGAAAAAAAATCTCCCAATATAGAAGACTGCCCATTTTTGCTTTAGCTGCAGCCCAAACTACACAAGCATTATTCTGTTGTAATGTTACTAGTTCACTCATAAGGCGCACAATACAATCCCCAAACTGCTTTCCTCTTAGAGAAAATGCTTTCAATGTCTACCCGTGTCCAAGGGTCTAGGAATCAAGCATCCCTGCCCAAAGACTGGGGTGACTTGCATGTCCTTTGAAAGCCACAAAGAAACACTCAAGGATCTGCTAATAGAATCCAGGGCAGGGAATGGTTTATATTTAAAATAAATACTGGCACTGCTCTGCAAAGTCTCCTAAGGAGGAAGAACTTGCAAACAGAAAATTATCTTTAAAGTATTTTTGAAGAGCATTTTTAAAAAATACAAAACGGGGATTAATTACAAAATTAATTTGTGGTTTTTAAATTCAGTTTTCAGCAGATTTGCCATATTAAGACAGTTCCTACATACCAAACTCACAAGACCAGACATGGACTTTTAAAAAATAATCACTCCACGACTTAGGATCATAATTGAGCCCAAAATTATGATTGTTATGTCCTGACGGTTGTTAAGTGAATCACCATGTGGCCACAGTCAATTTTACAACCTCTTTTGTGGTGGTTGTTAAGCAATGCCACACTCACCAAGCAAGTGCCATGGTGGTTAATTGAATGCCACAATCGTTAAGCAAACAGTGAATGTTGTGGTCCTTAGTTAAATGCTGCAGGTAAATGAATTCATTTTATCCAACAAATGTTTTTTTGCAGGAAATCAGAAATAAATGCCAGAAGTTGGCAAAAAATGTCGAAAATTGCAGACAGGACAATGCAAATGGCTGTAAATGCAAACAGTTTGGCCAAGCATCCAAAATGGGATCATGTGACTGAGGGGGGCATCATCAAAACTCTGGATCTGGATCATAGGTACCTTTTGGGGGATCTATCATAACTTCAAATGGTCATTAAGCAACCAGTTGTTAAGCAAGGACTACCATAGAATCAACAATTGCAATGCTGTAGTACTTTAAAAAAAATGCAATCTTTCTAGTATCTATTCGTTCTGTTGCATGTACAATGCATTTCATTGCAGGGACATCTTGCTCACACTTTAAATGCAGCAGATGCTGCATTGCATGCATTTCTGCACTGGGTGGCAATTCTGATTCAAAGAATTTTGCAAACACTGGTGCCTTGCACAAAAGAAAACCCCAATAGAAATCCTGCCCAAAGAAAACCTGCTGTATATCTGCATTCAGCTTTTTCCCAGAAAGCTTGTATAGCATCCTATTCAAAAAGCCAATTAAACACACTCTGAGCAGTATTTTTCCCCTTGGTAAACAGATGTAGAAAGGCCATACAGTTGTAAATCCAACTTCAGAGTCCTGAATCTTTAGTAAAGATCTGGGGTCCTTTATGTGTAACCATGAATGGAGGGCATCCCTTGGCTTTTCCATCAGCTATTCCAAGCTCCCTGTCCCAATTTTAATTAAAAATAATAATCTGGTGTGCTGCATTATCTTATTATCTAAGAATCTCTTTGGCCCCATACAGTAGGTTTTCTTAAGTAATATTTGCAAATGTAATTTTTGCTGCAAAAAAAGGACAAGGTAACACTGCTTATTGCCTATTAATTTGTGTTAGTTTTTATCTACTTGTTTAAAAGTTTTAATAAATATTTTTAATCAGGATAAGGATAAAGTAATTTGGACAATATAGAACATTCCACAATTAGGATTGCTAAAGAATGTAGCAAGCAGCAGTCTGTTGCATGTGTGCTTTGTTTAGCACATTCGTTGTCAGCCTTTTAAGGTAATCCAGACAAAAAGCACCAGCCATGAATACTAACACTACCTTTATTGTAAGTATGGTATCAGAGCCGTGGTGGCGCAATGGTGAGAATGCAGAATTGCAGACTAATTCTGCAGACTGCCAGTAGTTTGATCCTGATCAGCTCAAGGTTGATTCAGCCTTCCATCTTTCCGAGGTGGGTAAAATGAGGGCCCAGATTGTTGGGGGCAATATGCTGAATCTGTAAACCACTATAAGTCTAAGTGCTATTGCTATCAGAATCTTAAACGTCTGAAAGGACTTTTCCCCTCCATTACTTTTATTGTCCCAAAAACTAGCGTGAGTCCCTCCTAAGATGCTTCCCATGCCCTTTTTACTTCTGTGGTCTGAGTTTCCTTTTTCATGATGGCTGTCCTCCTGTCTCCCAAGGTCGTTCCGACAGACCATAACATCCATGGCAACTATTGTGTCTCTCAACAAGTCCTGTCCCCGTGCAGACACTTTGCAAGAATATCTTAACACTTTGTCCCAAAGGTGCTTTTCAAAAGGGAACTGGACTTTCTTGGTCTTTTCCTTGAAAACATTTTACTTCTCATCCAAGAAGTTTCTTCAGTTCTAGCTAAATGATAGGGAACGGAAGTTCTTCAGTCAGAACTGAAGAAGCTTCTTGGATGAGAAGTGAAATGTTTTCAAGGAAAAAACCAAGACAGTCCAGTTGCCTTTTGAAAAGCACCTTTGGCACAAACATGACTTGGATGATTGAGAATCTCATAGACACTTTGTGGGGGGGGGGGAACTGGCAGAGGAAGTGCTATGCAAACCAACTTAAATTCCTGAAAGGCAGGATATAGATCTAATGAAAAAAAATACAATGTTCTCAAAACTCCAAACACAATCCTACAGACTCTACAGGATAAATCCTGTTGGATTTAATCAATCCTACAGGATTGACTAGTTTCCATTCTACAGGATGAAAACTAATCAAGCAGAGAAGCAACCTAGAACTGAGGACAAAATTTCCTAACAATGGAACAATTAACCAGTGGAATAGCTTGCCTTAAAGTTGTGGGTGCTCCATCACTGGAGAATTTTAAGAAGAGACTGGGCAGTCACTTGTCTGGAATGGTTATAGGGTTTCCTGCTTGAGGAGGAGGTTGGACTAGAAGACCTCCAATGTCTGTTACAACTCTGTTTCTGTTTCTAATCCTCTGTTAAATTCAAGATACCAGGCTGTTGTTTGTCTTCTGTTCTGTCTGGGAATTGTCAAGAGGGAATAGGATTGAGGATCTCAGAGAAACTTTGGGAGGTGGTTAAATAACATTAAAATGTAATGAGGTTATAGTATACAAAAATCCAGCTGAATCAGCTGGTGGCGGGGTGCATTGAATGGAAAATGTAATCCCTATTCAAAAATGCAACTTTGCTTAGAAACTAGTAAAATTGCATTTGCCTAAAAATGCTCTCTTGGGGTCTGTCTCTTTCACCTCAGCCCGAGGACATTTTATTTTTTTCTCCATGCTAAAGAATTCTTCCTTCCAGGATAACAAAGGTCAGTGATAATTGATATTGAGATAAATATCTATTCATTGCTTAAGAGCTATTATCTTTTAAAGCATCTGATTAAAGTAGCATCCAGTCATTAAAATCCTTTTTACATTTAAGTATTCCCTGACAAAGGAATGGTTTCTTGTTTAATATGCTAATATAGAGGTCAAGAGATACCATTCAAAACCTTTATTGCGTCTGTCATCTCTGGAGACTAAAGAAATAGTCCCCCCCCCTACAATATGACAGTGGACCTTTTGGGTTGTTGTTGTTTTTTTCAGTTTGTTAAAGCTGAGGACTTTGTGCAATAATTGTTGGTCTAGCGTCTATTCTGTGCATCATTTTCATAACTAAGGCATTTAGATAAACCCATGTGAATTAATGGCCAGAGCCATCTTAACTTTAGCAAAGGCAACATTTACAGAAAGGTTTGCTCTGTGAACAGGCTACTACAGCTTTAAAATTCCCTTGCACAGGAAACTTGTTACAATTTTCTCTGGGATAGAAGGGACTGTCTTGTGGATTTTCAGCCATGATATGATGTTTTTTTAAGTGTTAGGGGGTGAAGTAAATGGAAGAGGGTGGCTCTTTGCAAACCCATGACTTCTGGTCTTGGGGAACTGTAGAGTTTTGAAAGTATATGGAACCTGTGCTCAAAATAAGCCCACATTGTATTCCCCACTGCTATGGCACTAGATGGTCAGTGCTGTCTTCCATATGCCACACAAGGGTGATATAGAGCAGGGGTCCCCAACCCCAGTGTACAGCCTGGTCCCGGTCCACAACCCGTTGGGATCTGGGCTACGCAAGCAGTGGGCGAGTGCATGAATGTGCATTTGTGCAAGAGGCAAGTGTGCAAAATCCTCCCTTTTCTCCGACGCCTTCAGAGCCACTGATCCTCAGAGCCAGAAAAGTTGGGGACCACTGATATAGAGGCCTAACTTAGTGTAAGATTTACAGAGCTAATTAACACGACTACTTTAAAAACATGATGATATATACTACAGCTGGATTGGAAGAAAATGGGCCTGGTTTTAAAACTGGAGGAAGAGACATCAATAATCTTTGCTGTGCTGATGACACTACCCTGATAGCCAAAACTGCAAAAGATCTGCAAGCTGTACTAATTAAAGTCAAGGAGCAAAGTGAAAAAAATGGAACTAAGATTAAAAACAAAGAAGACCGAACTAAGTACTGTACAGCAACCATTGTTAGAATTGGCAATGGAGAATCTGGTGGATAGCTTCTGTCTTTTGGGAACAAGGACAGGCAAAATAGAATAAGATGGAGAAGTGGGAATGGAGCCTTCACTATCATTGCATCAAAAATATTATTATTATTATTATTATTATTATTATTATTATTATTATTATTATTATTATTATTATTATTATTATTATTATTATTATTATTATTATTAACAACAACAATAACAATAACAATAACAATAACAATAATATGAAACATGTAACAGTGGTACCCATTGTCATCGGGGCACTGGGAACTATGTCCAAAAACTTTGCAAAATACATCAAGAAACTGCAGCTTCCTGCAATAACTCCAGCAATGTTACAAAAAACTGCGCTAGTTGGAACATCTTATATTTTAAGGAGGTACCTGGTTTACACCTAGGATACTGGTAGCAACCCATGTCAACCATCAGCACCAGCCAATTTGAATGTTCAATTGACTGAAGTTCATGTTTAATGAATAAAAGATAATAATAATAATAATAATAATAATAATAATAATAATAATAATAATAATAATAATAATAATAATAATAATAATAATAATAATAATAATAATAATAATAATAATAATAGTAGTAGTAGTAGTAGTAGTAGTAGTAATAGTAATAATGATGATGATGATGATGATGATGTTGGAAGGGACCTTGGAGGTCATCTAGTCCAACCCCTGCTCAGGCAGGAAACCCTATACCATTTCAGACAAATGGCTGTCCAGTCTCTTCTTAAAAACTTCCAGTGTTGGAGCATTCACAGCTTCTGGAGGCAGGTTGTTCCACTGATTAATTGTTCTAACTGTCAGGAAATTTCTCCTTAGTTCTAGGCTGCTTCTCTCTTTGGTTAGTTTAAAAATGGACTAAACTTTGATTGTTCAAATATAAATTCTTGTCTTAAAGATATACGATGTACTGTATACCTTAATGTATCCCACACCATATACACCTCATCCCCTCCATCAATCAAGGAATATGACACATAGTCTCATATTCAAGCGAAAGCAGGCAGAACTATTTGACAGCAAAAAAATCTGAAACAGAAGTTAGCATGGCATGCAGACATTGTAGATAAAAACTCTCCACACATTCTAACAAAATGGTTATAGGATGGAAAGAATTAAAAACAGGTAGATGGAAAGATCTGCAGACAGGATAAAATATCTTTCTGTAGGTCTAAACACTAAGTTTTTAGGGACACTTATTTCACTGAACCTCTGGCACAGTTCAAATAATTAAATATGAAAACTTTATTTTTAAAAACTGTATCATGTTTTGCCTTTCTTGTGAATATTTTAAGTTTATTTAGAAATTTCAAAGAAAATATTTTCAGAAAAGAAAATGGCAAGGTGCAGGAAAAGGAAAAGCACTTGGTTATCAAGCCTTTGAATAAATTGTTTTTCACCGTTGAGAGAAGATGAAGATCTGGAACAGGAGATTCTGTTTAATATTGCCAAAACACTCAAGGAAGTTTGTGAGATGCCAGAAGAGTTTCAGTATGACTAATAACGTTTCTCCACAAGGCCTGCACATCTCTACTATTTGCGTGAAACTTTTAACTTATGAAACAGACAATTAACTTATATGAAACAACCTCATTGCATATTGGTAAATGTACAGCCTTCAGGAATTGATTTTTCCCCCCGTGAGGTTTTACTCCAAAATAGACTTTACAATTGAATGGAAAATTCAATAATCATTTGTGTGATAACCTCTCCTTAGATTTAAAATGGACACCCACACATAAGCATACACACATACAGCCAGACAGAGTAACAAAAAGGATCAAGTATTGTGTTAAAAAAAAGAAATAAACAGGAAATATGAAACAGGAAGGACACTGACAGGAATTAGTTTAACATCAACAGAGAAGATGTAGCTTATAAAAATATTGAAAGTCTAAGAGAGAAAGGCTTGGGAAAAAAACTGCTTGATTAAAAACAGACCCTACGAAAAAGGAAAAGAAATTCAATTTTCACTCACAAAAAATTATTCAAAGCTAACCTGAAATCAACAACAACAACAAAATGCAAATTCAGCCTATGGTATTTTAAGACTTCTGTTACTCTTCTCATTTTCTAATGTGGAGTCTGATATTTGGACATAGTTTCCACCTGATGGGCTGTTCCTCACAGCCATGTAAAGTGTTCTCCTCCCTTCTTTTAATCAGAAGAAATAAAGGCTGGCATAAATTTATTTATTTATTAAACAAATTTATATAGCTGCCCAAATCAAACATAGGTGACGCTGAGCACCTTGCAACATTAAAAGTCACAATATAAAAACCCATAATAGCAATAGCACTTAGATTATATCGGGGGTCTTCAAACTTGGTCCTTTTATGACTTGTGGACTTCAACTCCCAGAATTCCTCAGCCAGGCACTGGAGTCATCTTTAGAAACAGCAACCTACTAAAACAATTACTATAATAGCATTTGATGGCCAAGAAAGACTTCACTGATTTCTGAACAAACTGAAGGAAGGAAAATCTGATTTTATGGGAAACAAAATCCATTCCCAGCTGAGAGCACAGAGAATAAAAGGAACCTGATTTGTGGTTTGTGAACTCTGATTCAGAGCCAGAAGATTGTTATCCTTTTAAGAACATTTTGTTCTAGACTGATGCCATCAATTCATCACGTTTACTTTTTTGCAAGCTGAGAGCTTTCAACTCTGGGTGTACCTAGTCAAGAATGCCAATGCTGCACTATTGTCATGATCAGCTTCCAGGCTCTGAAGGGCAAAATTCCATAAAGCTGTCCAGCCCTCTTCATCCACAAGCAGATACCAATGGACCTGAAGCAGATAACACAAATGGCACCTCACTGCTCCTTGTTGTAAGTCTTTGAAATCCTCCAGTTTCCCCTGCAGATGCACTTAAAGTGCAATGCTCAGAATTTCTAACTGTTGTGTCTTTTCTATTAATTAAAAAAAAAAGAAGATATCTGAGGCTGGGCAAGTTATTTTCTGATGCATGCTTTAGTAAAACCTGTGGAAGAATGAACCCCAGAGAGGCTGCAAGAATTACAACATAAGAATGCCTGCATATTTAATCAATCAGTGGTAACAAGAACCCAACAGACTACGTCAGGGGTCTTCAAACTTGGCCCTTTTATGACTTGTGGACTTTAATTCCCAGAATTCCTCAGCCAGGCATGCCTGGCTGAGGAATTCTGGGAGTTGAAGTCCACAAATCATAAAAGGGCCAAGTTTAAAGACTTCTGGACTATGTCAACCAGAATGGATTTGAGATCTGAAAGGCAGAAGGTTAAGGGAAGGCTCAACTGTTGTAAGAAAGTGGCAGTTTGATGCCAATTAGAAAGCCAAACTTTGGATGGAGGTTTAACCACACCGTTCTTAACTGCAAACAGACCAGCCAATGTCATAACTTGTGTAATATCTGCTGCTGCAAACCTTATAAAGTGATTATCGCATGAGAGTGGAACAGGCTTTTAATGCTACGTAATTCTTCCTAGAACTGATTTCAAAAGAGCTGCCACTGTTGCAGCCTTAAATCTTCTCTCTTTGCTAGAGTTTCCTCTGTGCGCTGGTGAAATATTTCCATTCTTAATATTGTTACATCTCTTTAAATAAATAAGCCAAATAAAATGAAAGCTTTATTCTCTGTTATCCTTTTTTATCACTCTACCTCTTGTGTTTCAATGTCAAAACAAAATAATAGAGTCATCAAGGAGGGTTTTCTACACTATCCTGGCTGGGAATTCTGGAAGTTGAACTTCACACAAGTTGCCAAGGTTGAGAAACATTGCTCTACACCAGGCATGTCCAACCTGCAGCCTTTGTGCCACATGTGGTTCTAAACAGCTAATAATGTGGTCCCACAAACATCATACATGTTTAACATTACTGTATTGTGTGATTTATATACATTAACTATATTATATATTTTATATGCATCCCAAGACCATTCCTCTTCACACAGTGCGGCCCAGGCAAGCCAAAAGGTTGGACAGGTTCCCCAGCCAGTCAAGTTTGGAGACTCCTGATCTAGACCATCTAACCCAGGGGTCCCCAGCCCCCAGTCTGTGGACTGGTACTGGGCCGCGGCATTCCAGCAACTGGTCCGCACAAACAAGCAAAGCCCCATCCGCGAGATGCAAGCAGCACACAAAACCACGTACCCTCTGGTCTACGGAAAAACCTCCCTCCATGGAACCGGTCCCTGGTGCCCAAAAGGTTGGGGGCCTCTGATCTAACCCATACCTCCAAGCAGTGCAGAAAATTCAGATACAATTTCCAGTGAGAAAAAGATCTCCCTTGTGGAAAATCCTTCAAGTTGCTATAAGAATAAATAAGTTTATATTCATATTCAACTCGGATCTATCTTTCCTGAAACATTAACCAATTAGACTTAATTGATGTTCTCTGAAACAGAAAAGAAGTATGTTTCCCCTCCTTTATATAGCAGCTGTTTAGGTGTTTGAAGCCTTCCATCCTGACCTTGCCCCATGGGATGTCTTAAGCTAAATATACCAATTCCTCTCATTTTTTCCTTGAATTATTTGTTTTTTGGGAAGCTCTCCTTGACATTCTTGTTGATTGTATCTCCAGCTTTTAGACACTTGAGTTATGTCTTTTGTACCGAACACTACTAAGTCAAGACACTTAGGATCTTTCTTTGGTAGAGGCACCTTTGTTCATTTACACAATATATGATTGTGAAGTCATGTGTACATATATCTTTTCAGGCTTTCACATTCCCTTTGAATTATCGGAATGGGGCTGCTACGGATTTCTCTGAAAATCTCTTCCATTCATTTGAGAATCATTTCCAGAATCGTTATTTTTTTTCTGTAGCTGAATCGGTTGCTAATAGTTTATAGGTTGGAGATAGAATTTGTACTGTTGCACTTTGAAGTTCTTTGGAGGATTTGCTAATGTTTTGATAAAAAAGCAGACCCTACATGTGAAATGTTTTGTAGTGGCACACTACCTCATTCTGTGGGACCAGTATCTCGTAAGTTTCTCTTTCATAGGATTGCAGATTGATCAAAACAGTGAAGGTAGTCCAGAAATAAAGCATTGAATTGCACTGAGTTGCACAGCAGTGAAGAATATGAATCACATATGGAAAAGCAAGGACATCAGCCTGGAAACTAAATGCAGATTAGTCCATACTAGCGTGTTTCCCATAGCTACCTACAGTTGGGAAAGTTGGACCATGCAAAAACTAGAGAGGAGGACAATTGACTCATTTGAGATGCGGTGTTGGAGAAGTCTCTGTAGGAGAAAAGCAGAGGGGCAGAGTTAAACAGGACATTAGTTTAGAGTCCTTGCATGGCCATAAAGGATACAAATCCAGCCCCCTGTGAATTCAATTGACCCTTATTAGCACCAATTTAGTGCTGACCATTAGTTGAGTAGACTTTTGTGTATAGACCTCAATAAATTGTCTATGCTGCAACCTTACAACTGGTCCTGATTCTTCACACATGACAGGTTCCTGTGCATTCCTTGATCAGTAAAAGTGACAAAAAAGCAAGTGTTGGAGCGTATAAAACCAAACATTTCCCTGGAGGGCAAAAATCACAAAATTCAGCCTTACTAATTTTAGCCACTTGTGATCAAATTCACTTTAAAAAGGCAGCTATGCTTGGAATGTCAACAGTAAAAGAAAACAAGACTACCAAAAAACAAGACCACCAAAATCAACACCAGTCAAAGCATAAAACCACTAAAATAAGCCATACAAGATCAAAAAATGTAGAGAGAGATGGACCATAAAATCCCTGAAAATCAGACATGATTAAATGGACATCATCATCATCATCATCATCATCATCATCATCATCATCATCTATTTTAACGTAGGGGTATAATTAATGGTTGTAATTTTATTTTAATACTTGTTTTCTAGATAAAAGTTAGTAATTTGTGGGTCAGTAACAGTCTTAGATCCCAAAATAAATCCTACTAAATTAGGTCTAATCCAATTAAGGTCAAAGGTTAGTAAGATGGAGATCAAGATGGCAGTCATGACTACATAACTGATGCCCCGTCCCTTTTGCATGTATCATGACCACTATCTTGGTGTGGTTTTTTTTACGCTGTCCAATGGATGCTGCTGAATTCAATGCATAGGACAGTATTGTCAATTCAATGTTGCCAGAATTTTTCCAGTTAATGGGAACTACATAGAGACTGCCTGAAACATTTGGAGGGCCAGATCCAGAGTCTCAACAGATACAGTATGTGCTGTTGGGGAACTGAAGTTTGAGAAAGGAGTTTAACTGTGGAGATTGGAGTTGGAGTGGGAGCTGAAAACTACCCTAAGAACATTATATAAGCATTATATAAGGAAAGAACATTATGTAAGGAAAGAAAAGCACCTGGGATGGGAATCAGTCTCTCTCTCTCTCTCTCTCTCTCTCTCTCTCTCTCTCTCTCTCTCTCTCTCTCTCTCTCTCTCTCTCTCTCTCTCTCTCTCTCTCCCCCTCCCCCCCTCTCTCATCTATCAAATTTATATTGTCCCAAGAAGCGACTCTGGGTGGCATACAGCAAAACACAGTATCAAACAATAAACATGTCAGATTCTAAAAGTTACCACAAAAATAATAACCTGCCAAGCAAGTTACAGAAGAACCAGGATGAATTAACAGACAAATCCATTCAATTACACAGTCAATTGCATGTGTTAGGACAGAGACAGGCTAGTCAATTAGTTGCTAGGTTGGGCAGCCAGCTAACCCATTTGAGGGGGGGGAATGAAAACTGTGGCTGCCAAAAGAGGAATGAGGAATGGGAAAACAAGTCAAGAACTAAGTGGAAAAGGCAGTCACAAGAAACCAGCAGAATCAATTGGAAGGACAAGCTTGCAAATATGAACAGGCCATTTCTGGTTGCCTCTCACAAACAATGAACTTTATGCTGTTCTCATAGACCCAGTCCTTTCATCTGGGCACAAACTTCCTCATCTATCCTATACCCGCCATCGTATTTTCAATGAAATGTTGGAATTTTTTTTAATGTGAAATAGCTACCATAGAGCTACCATCTGGAATGGACTTGAATTGCAAAGTGGAAATCAAAGAGCAAAGCTTTGCCATAAGTTTTGAAGTGGAGCAGTGTATGTTGACGCCTGTCTGAGCTACCACATGTCAGTACAACCCAAATTATCCCAATTTTCTTCAGTTTCAGATGCTATTTCAGGCCAATGGACAACTGGTAAACAACCATTGTTAGAAATCAGCTGCAGGAAGACAGCACCCCCCCCCCAGAGAAAGAAATATTTTGGGGGATATTAAAAAAAAGCAGAATATATTTCCCCAAAGGAATAATAGAAAATCTTAGGCAGAAACACACACCCCCAAGTCTCTCTGCCCCAAACAGAGGCCAGGTCTGTAGAAATACAGATTTGATAATCCTTTCAGAAAGACTGGAGCCAGGAAGCTTACAGCTGATGGGATTAGAAAAACAAAGATCCCTAGAACCAACAATCCCTCACCCAAAATAATCCAACACAAGACATAGCTATTAGCCACAGCCCCAGGGAAGGAGGACATGACATTTAGGACATAATGGGATTAACCCACCACCATTAGAATACCAGAAGGGCACACTGAACCTCAGGTCAAAGTTCATGCCACAGGAACAACTTCAAACACAAAAGCCCAAGAAGGTATAAAAACCCACCACTCCCAGCTGCATGTAGTCAGCCACCCCAGAAACATGCTGCTATCACTGAAGTCTCTGGCAACTCAATAAACAAGAACCTTCTTTCCTAAAGCAGTCTCCATTTGGTTTATTCCCGGCTTGGACTGGACCCTGATGACGTTTTTTCTTTTAACACAGCTTTGCTCTCTGGAGTGTATTTATTTATTTTGAAGGGTGGGGCTTCAAGTTGGTTTTTGACTCCTGGGACTGCCTAGTCAAGTCCCTGCAGTCCTCTTGGCAAGGTTTTGCAGAAATAGTTTGCCATTTTCTCTCTCCTAGGGCTGAGAAAGAGCGACTGGCCAAGGCGAGACTAGAACTGACGGTCTCCCAGTTTCTAGTGAGTGTCTTCATCACTATACCAAACGGGCTTTTTGGAGTCAGCATTCCATTATGTCTCTGTTTCTGTTAAATCGAGTTTTACTTCTGGTTATTGAACCAGCGATTGATTAGCGAACGGAGGTATCCCAGCTGTTCTTGAAAAGAGAAAAAGCATTTGGGAACTTGGAAGGAGATTTTGCAAGGGAGCTGTGAGCTTATAGAATCAATCAGCTGCATTCAGGCAGCTGAGTTTGGTTCCTTGGGTAAGGATGCATGCACTGTCTTTGTCTTGCTGAGATGCAGCCTGGGAGGAAGGTTTTCACTGCAGCTGTTTCCTGATCGAGTGTTTAGCAAGTGGGTAGAATCACATTCAACATCTCAATCCCAGCCAGCAGCCTTGGGAAAGAGGAGAGGCAGCTGGGCACTTCCAAACAGAGCAAGTGAACAGCAGGAGTTTTCCAAAGGTGTTTAACAGGACAGGATCAGACTGACCTCTGCTGACCAATAGGAAATAGTGACCATAGTGCTATTACACTTAGCATACATGCAGACACGAAACTGCTGGGAAGGTCCAACACTGTTATTTTTTTTATTTATTTTTTACTAGAAAGGTGTTTTTCAAACTTGGCAACTTTCAGATGTGCAGACTTCAACTCCCAGAATTCCCCAGCCAACATGAATCCGAAAGAACTATAAAGCAGCTAGCAGCTTTTATATAGATCCCTTACCTCCTTGCTTCATATCTTTATAAAACATAAAACTCTGGCGATACCTTTATTCTGCCAAGTCCCCATGGCCTTGCTTCCATCTCATCCTCATCTCATGTGTGAGACAGCCTTAAGCCGTGATTAGCCATACAGGCAGTCCTGCATGACTCCATTACCACCACAATGGAGCTCAATTTTTTTTTTGTCGCTAAGCAAGATATTTTTTCAGTGAATTTTGCCCCATTTTATGACTTGTTACAGTTGTTAAGTGAATTACTGCAGTTATTAAGCTAGTAGTTTGGTTGTTCGGTGAAACTGGCTTGCCCATTGACTTGGCTTGTCAGAAGGTTGCAAAAAGTGATCCCATGACCCTGGGACTGTGCAACCATCTGTGGGAAGAATCCAGAGAAAGAAATATTTTGGGAAATATTAAAAAGGCAGAATATATTTCCCCAAAGGATTTTAAAGGCAGAAACCAACCCCCCCCCCCAAGTCTCTCTGTTCCAAACAGAAACCAGGTCTGCAAAAATGCAGATGTGATAATCTTGTCAGAAAGATTGGAGCCAGGAAGCTTGGATTAGAAAGACAAAGATCCCTAGAATCAACAATCCCTCGCACCAAAAAATCCAACAGTCATCAGCCACAGCCTCAGGGAAGCAGGACATAACCTTTGGAACATAATAAGATTAACCCACCACCATCAGAATACCAGAAAGGCACACTCAGATTCAGGTCAAAGTTCATGCCACAGGAACAACTCCAAACAAAAGCTCAAAAAGGTATAATAACCCACCACTCCCTGCTACATGTGTCCAGTTTTTCCAGAGCCATCTTTCTGTCTGGCTGTCCTCTTCAATAAACTACAACCTTCTTTCTAAAGCAGTCTCCATGTTGTTTATTCCCGGCTTGGACTGAACTCTGATGAAATTTTTTCTTTTAACATGTCATAACTATGAGTCACTTGCCAAGGGTCTGAATTTTGAACATGTGACCATAGGGATGCTGCAATGGTTGTTAAGTGTGAAAAATGGTTGTAAGTCACTTTTCCCAGTACTGTTGTACCTTTGAATGGTCACTAACTGTTGTAAGTCTAGCACTACTTGTACTTGTGTTAAAATGATGTTTTCAGCGTAAGGATAATCTGCTGCACTTTGATGCCCATGACAGTACCATGGAGTGACCTGTAGGCAGTGAGATGAGTCCCTCCTTTATTGCTTACTAAGGGCTGGTGTAGTGTCCCCCTTTCTCCTTTCTTTAGCAGTTCTGCAGTTCCAGGCACTTTCATGGGTAATAAGTCGGTGGACAGGATTGGAGAGCTACACTGGTAAACAGAGAACTCCTCAATTTAGCTTCTTTTAAACTGGGACATAGATTTTCCACATCAGCACAGGTTCCACTGAAGGAGAATATTTGTAGCTCAGGGTTGAAATCAGGGGTCTTTAGTGCTCTCTGAGCTTGCTTGTTTTCTTGCAGACGTTTCATTACCCTAACGAGGGTAATGAAACATCTGCAAGAAAACAAGCAAGCTCAGAGAGCATCAAGGATCCCTGACAGGTTCCACTCCCAAGATATTTTATTCTGGGAACTGTGACAGTACCCTTGCTCTTCTCATCATGGGGAAAATAGACTTCTAGCAGAGCTTGTGTCCTTTTGCTGAGTTCCAGGGATACTTTGCTTCTCTAACTTTGCACCTCAACCTGTATCAAGCCCTTGAGGTGCAAGAAATAAAGTTGCCAATTCCAAGAAAGAGCTGCAAAATAAAAGCTAGCGAAACAGGAAAACTGGAAGTTAGGGCCTCTTGGTTCTGCAAGACCTTTGCAGCTTAGAAAGGAGATGAAATGAGCCCATGCGTTGAGTAATCGCTAGAGACAGATTCTAACCATATCATTTGATTACATGTTTGCCCTCTTCATTTCAGCAGAATAAAAACAAAATACCACCATCCCACCCCTACCCACCATCACATAAATATTATTCCTCAATCCCTATAAGGAGAATGGATGGAATTTTTCCCCCTTCCCAGCAATCATCGTTCTCTTTAAACTGTGGTCAAAGATCAAAGGTGTGTACTCATCACCACCACCTCAAAAGAAGAATGTGGCATTGCAGACATTTTGTAAGAAATCGAGAAGGCTTGCAGTGTTTAAACTAGGGTTGCAGCCTCTTCTGGCACCTGTTGTGGAGAAAGAAAAGCTTTCAGAGAAAGTGCCTCGGGGTTTCAGAACTTCAAAGAAGAAGCCAACAGAGACTGAAAAGTAGGAATGATACACAGCCTGTAATGCTAGATGTAGCTGCTGAGCTAATCAACTGGCCTAGGAACCTAGTCATAAAGAGAGACCACTGAAAAAAATGGAGGAATTTAAGAAGCAAGGAGAGTACCTGGGAATTTTCTCTTGGCCCCATTAAGTAGACCAGACCAGAAAATTGACTTTGCAAGACCAGAACTACACTCTATTGAGGTTGGCAACAAAATCTTGCAAGTCTGGTTGTGCTTTACCTCCCCTCCTTCTTATACCCCAATGTATCAGGGAATCATTTGTCTAATAATCCATTTCCACACATTATCTTGTTTGCCATGACTTAAAGCAGAGTTCCCCAACCTTTCCAGCTTGGCAGCCGAGAAGGAAAGGGAGCAGCAGGGAAATGTGCACGCACGCGGACCGTGCGTGCATGTGCAAATGGACACACGCACGACAGCGGCGCTAGCATGCACGCACATGCACAAGTGGGCAACGCGCACCCACAGCAGACAGCCCGCATGTGCAAACAGGCCACGTGTGCCCACATCATGCTGGCGGTGTGCTAGCGCCCCTGCGCATGCGCAAATGGGGCCACTAGTGCCCGCGCAGCGATGCTACTGCAAGTGGGGCAGGATTCGCCAGCTATTCCCATGGCCCAGTGGCCAACAGGCCACGGCCCGGTACCGGGCCACGCACCATAGGTTGGGGACCCCTCACTTAAAGAATGTTTCAATTCCCTTTATCTAAATAACAGTTCTTGCACACTTTTGTCCAAGTCACTTTCCTTGTTCCCCAGACCTATCTATCACCACCCAAGCAAAATCTCCTGTTCTGACATCTTTTTATTATGATGATTATGGTTGATTGTAGAATCTGCCAGATGTTTAGACTGGATTTGGCACTTTTGTCCACCTATTGAGGCCTTCCAAGGGACTGGGATAGGCAGATGTTGTTAATAATATTAAAGGATGTTAGCTGATCCAAGTTGTTGTTGTTGCTGTTGCTTTGCAGAGTTGGTATCTCTTGGCCCCAAATCTCATGTTTTATTAACATACCTTCAAAGGATAGGTTGTACAAAAGAATATATAAAAGGTTGTACATCTCTTGTATATGTGCTAGAAGTCATAGAATCCACCTTTAAAGAAGCCACTATATGTACCTTGATACATGTGGTCTTCAATTCTTAAGATGAGGGCTAAAAATAATGCAGGCTAGGAGTTTATATCCTGGGTTTCAGATACCTGGGCCTCACTTAAATATTTGTCCAGTAAATGGGAGCAAAGATATCCCAAAGTTTGAGTACATAAATAGCAATAATGCTTAGACTTATATACCGCTTCACAGTGCTTTACACCCTCTCTAAGTGGTTTACAGAATCAGCATATTGCCCCCAACAATCTGGGTCCTCATTTTATCGACCTCGGAAGGATGGAAGGCTGAGTCAACTTTGAGCTGGTCAAGATCAAACTCCTGGCAGTGAACAGTGAATTAACCTGCAATACTGCATTCTAGCCACTGCGCCACCATGGCTCATAAAATCCCATAGCCTCTCACATGACAGCAAATAATTAGATGTTTCACTACCCCTTTGCTGCCATCATCTGGAGTTTTGCATCTCAGCCCTAAATGGCCTTAGGTAAAGAAACAAGTTTCAATTTCTTAAAAAAGGAAAACCATGAAGATCCTTGGGTTTAGTATATATTTGTTTTGGATTTCTGACCCACGCAGGTCATCAAATCTGTGTTGGCATAACAGATCATCTCTTATGCATAGCTAGCCAGGTTCCTTGAGAATATAATAAAAAGTAATTGTTGTGAAGGGAGTCCGGGACAGCCAGCCAAAGAACAAGATGTACTTAACTTCTTGAAGTTGGAAGGATCGTCCTTCTTACTTCTGTTTTAATCTTACAAAAACACTCCTTGGTCTAACAGTGAAATAGAAGGAAATGCAAGTATGAGAACATAAAAGCTATTTTGTTCAAAAAGTTCCTGGAGAACATCTACTCTGGATTATATCCTTTCAGTCAGGATATATAAACCATAGCTGGAAGACTTGCTATTTCCTGATTCAACATCTATATTGCTTTATTCAAGGACTGCTGCATAAGTTATCTGCAAACAAAGCAAAAACTGAGGGCATTCCTAATGAAAAATTCTGCAATTCTGTTTAAATTAGGGCTGTCACCAAAAAAATAATGGGCAATATGGAGCAACTCTATGTAATCTTTTATAAGGCTCTAGAGCTTCTTCATTGTTGAATTCTCATGGCTGCATTGGGAGGTTTAAACAACAAAACTTTGCAGTGGAACTGCAAAGATGAAATAAGAAAAGCTAAGGCTCGGGATGAGCTAAGACTTACAACAAATGTCAAAAATATTTTTAAAAAAAATCAACGTGAAAAAAAGCAAGGAAAAAGTCAAGGAAATGATTGGTCCACTAATGGGAGATAATGGCAAGAAAGTAATGGGCTGCAGGGAAAAAGCAGAAGTGCTTAATTTGTTTTTTGCATCTGTCTTCACATAAAAGGAAAAAAATAGTCTAACCTACTAAAAGTGGTACCGTAATAGACAGACTAGGAATACAAGGTAAAATAGGCAAAACAGGCATGGTGAAACAACATCTATCCACTCTAGACAAGTTCAAATCACTAGGGCCAGATAGATTATATCCCAGACTGCTGACGTAGCTGGCAGACGTGATTTCGGAACTGTGTCTTTCAAAGATCCTGGAGCACCAGGGACTAGCAGAGGACTAGAAAAGAGATTATGTTGTTCCCATCTTCAAAAAAGGAAAAATGGATCCAGGAAATTACAGACCTGACATCAATACCTGGGAAGATCCTAGAAAAGATAATCAAGCAAGACTTAGAAGGAAGCAAAGCTATTATTAGAAGCCAATATGGGTTTGTAAAAACCAATCATGCCAAACAAATTTTATTGCATTCTTTGAGAACGTGATTAAATCAGTGGACAAGCAAAATGCTTTGGACATAGTATACTCAGTAAGGCATTTGACAAAATAGAGCACTAGGTACCCCAGGTTTCTGGCTTAGGCCCAGTACTCTTCAATATCTTCATAAATGATTTAGATGAGGGGATAAAGGGGGAACTCATCAAATTTGTAGACAACATCAAGCTAAGAGGAATAGCCAACACTTTAAGATAGGCCCAAGATCTAGAAGGATCTAGACAGACTTGAACATTGGGCCCTATCTAGCAAAATGCAATTCACTGGTAAGAAAAGTAAGGTTTTGCATTTAGGCAAGAAAAATCAAAGGCACAGGTACCTGGCTCAACAGCAGTAACTGTGAGTGAGATCTAGTAACTCTAGTGGACAACCACTTAAATATGAGCCAGCAGTTTGCTGTGCCTGCCAAAAAAGCTCATGCAGTCCTAGGCTACATCAATAGAGGAATAGTATCAAGTTCACGTGAATTATTGGAATCCCTATATACTGCTTTAGTAAGACCACACTTGGAATACTGCATCCAATTTTGATCACCATTCTTCAAAAAAGATATTGAGACTCTAGAACAGGGGTAGGCAACCTTGGCTCTTTTATGACTCGTGGACTTCAACTCCCAGAATTCCTGAGCCAGCCATGCTGAGGGGAAAGGGAGAGGTTTCCAAGCTGAGCCATGCTGGCTCAGGAATTCTGGGAGTTGAAGTCCACGAGTCATAAAAGAGCCAAGGTTGCCTACCCCTGCTCTAGAAGGAATGCAGAGAAGAGCAACAAAGATGATTAGAGGGCTGGAGGCTAAAATATATGATGAGATGATGAAGGAACAAGGTATGTCTAGTCCAGGAGTCTGCAACCTTGACAACTTTAAGACTTGTGGACTTCAGCTCCCAGAATTCCTCAGCCAGCATAGCTGAAGTCCACAAGTCTTAAAGTTGTCAAGGTTGCAGACCCCTGGTCTAGTCTAACAAAGAGAAGGACTAGGAGTGACATGATAGCAGTCTTCCAATATTTGAGAAGATGCCACAAAGAAGAGAGCTACGTATTCTCCAAAGCACCTGTGGGCAAGACAAGAAGTAATGGATGGAAACCTATCAAAGAGAGAAGCAACCTAGAACTAAGAAAAGAAGAAATTTCCTAACAATGAGAACAATTAATCAGTGGAATGGACTGCCTTCTGAAGTTGTGGATGCACCATCACTGGAGGTTTTTAAAAAGAGATTGGACAGTCATTTGTCCAGAACAGTATAGGGTCTCTTCAGTGGTGGGAGTCAAATACCTGAACAACCGGTTCTCTGCGTGGATGCAGGCCTGGGCCTTTGAGGCTTAGAATGGACTTCCGGAAGTGACATCCATGCACTTCCTGTGGGCTATTCTAGGCCTGGGAGGCCTCCTCCAGGCCTCCGAGGCCTAGACCGGACTTCCGGAAGTGACATCCACACACTTCCAGTGGGCCGTTCTAGGCCTGGGAGACCTCCTCCAGGCCTCTGAGGCCTAGAACAGACTTCCAGAAGCAGCATGGGTTCAGCCGGTTCTCTGAACTCAACAAAATTTAGCTGCCGGTTCTACCGAACCGGTGTGAACCGGCTGAATCCCACCACTGAGTCTCTTGCTTGAACAGGGGGTGGGACTAGAAGACCTCGAAGGTCCCTTCTAACTCTGTTATGCTGTTATTATTCTGTTACTATATCAATGCTATATCAGCTCTAATAGCTGGCCTGGATGATGCTTAAGGCAACTTCCTCATTCATTCATTCATTCATTCATTCATTCATTCATTCATTCATTCATTCATTCATTCATTCATTCATTCATTCTAGTCTAATCTATAAACTATCCACTAGGTAGATATGATATACCCAGGCTCTGGCTCATATGGCTGTGATCTCTCTACCAGAAGAGCTCTGGAGTCAGGAGGGGGGAGGAAATCTATGAATTTGAAGAAATTGACCCGCATCACATTCACATCATTGCAAGCTTGTAGTGATTCACATGGGAAACAGGTGAAAGCCATTGAAATGGCAGCCTTTGTCTTCCCAGAAAAAGCATTCAAACAAGCCTAACAGGAAAACAGACAAATGTGATTGACCAGATGGTCCTTTTCTTGCTCGCACTGAAGACATGCCACAATATATTCTCCTTCCCTGTCTGCCCCTCTCTGTCTCTCTCTCCCTCCCTCCTTCCCTCCCTCCCTCTCTTTCTATTTCTCTGTAATCTAGGACAAATACTTTCCCTTGCAGGTTGCATTGTCAGGAGGGGTTGGCAAGGTGCTGGTGGTGTTTGAAAAGATTTCCTTCAGTCTGCTGAAAAGAAAATAAATGCTGTACTGGATGAGAAGAGAGAATAATGCCTCACTGTAGAGGTGCGCACACGCGCACAAATTCCTGCTCAGAACTTGATTCCCCTGTCTTGCTTTAATACCTGTTGGAATTTCAAGTAATTTTGAAGTCTAAATTCAAAACGGTACGGGAAAAGATACAAGAAGACAGAAGAAACTGTCCACAAGCAGACAGTTGGACAACCGAGGGAAGCAGCTGCCTGCTTTTCTTCAGGAGGAGCAAAGAAAGTTCTCCTCTCCACCAGCTGAAGGAGCCGGCCGCAGATTTTTATGCATTGGCATGATTCCAACTGTGGAAGATAAATTCATCTCTTTAGAAATCTCTGAATAACCTTGAACCTATAAATGCCCAGCCTTTACCGAGCTACACACACAGTCCACTTGCAAAGAATAAAATGCCGCTGCTCATTTCTTGTCTTTTGTAGTTTACAGACTAAAGTTTAATGAGGTTTCTATGTTTCACCGGGGTAGGGCAGTTCTTCAATAGCTGAGCCACTTTTATAAAAAATCTTCTCTCTCTCTCTCTCTCTCTCTCTCTCTCTCTCTCTCTCTTAAATAAAATAAGAGAATGTTTTTCAAGAGTGACATTATATAGTAGGTACAGCAACTGGTAAAAGATAATTGCTCCTAAATCCCCAAGTGCCTAAAAAGTACTTTATTAGCCTGCTGAGGAAAAATAAAATGCACAGATACAGCAGTATCCCTGCACAGGTGGAAGCCACTGTTAACATAACCGTTTTAGTACTAACAGGAGTAAAACCAGGCAGGGGAGAACTATGAAAACAGAGAATGTAGCTGCAGTGGAAGAAGCCTTAACCATACCCTGGGCTTACTCTGGGAATACTCCTACGATACTCCCTACAACAGCCTAGTGTGGTTAACAGTCAGGCAGACAAAAATTGTTCCAGAAATCTGCTCCACTAGACTCTTTCCTTTCTCTGGCTCAGGAATTCTGGGAGTTGAAGTCGAGTCATAAAAGAGCCAAGGTTGCCTACCCCTGGCCTAGTGGGATGGGTCCAGGAGGGGGAAGAGAAGAAGAAAGTCTAACTCTGTTCTGTTCTCGCAAGCAGACATCGAGACGAGGCAGGTTCACAACAAAGGATCTCTTTATTAAGTACATTCACAGAACAGAAGCAAGAACACAATGGTCACTTGCCTTTTATACTCCCCTTGCAAGAGGATGCACAGCCAATCATTGCAGGCCGTTCTCCCACCTTGCGCATGCGCGCAAGGCCGGAGACAGCCTGTCTGGGTCCCAGGCAGACACGTGGTCTGTCCGGGTCTCTGCAACCTTTCTGCAGCCTTCCTGAGCCTTGCTGAATGACTCAGCAAGGCCCAGGACATAACACCCCTCCCCTCTTGGATTAAACAATACTACGCATATTGTTTAACATTATACACACACTCATCATGGCTGGCCGGTTGGCACGTTATGCCGCCAACCTTACTCCTGGCAACCTATTTCCCTTCAGGTCCCCGTGGTGTCCACGAACTTTCACTCTTTGACAAAACCTGCACCGCAACACTATAATTGTTGTTTACTTCCTCAGACTAATAACCCTCCTGTGTAGTGAACAGGGACCTTACATATTCATTTAAATACTTAGGAGGACCCTTGAGCCGCTCTGATCTCTGTGGAGCCAGATTAGGTGCAGGTGTAATTTTAGGTGTGGGATTAGGAATAGGTGCCTGGAGTGCCTGCTACCGGTTTGCGCAAAACAAACCAGGACTTTGTCACCCAGAAGACTCAGGTGTTCCCCCTGACTGCTGACTGGCTGGATCCGGCAGACCCAAACCAGATTCCCTTGGTGGGGTTGAGTTCCCCGAGCCCCTTGGTGGGGTGAAGTTCCCCCAAATTCCAGTGGACTCCTCTTGGGAGCACTGTCCCTCGAGCCCAAGACCAACAGCAGGAGTACCCTGAGTAGCCGATTTACAGCCATTTGACCCTAGCCAGGGACCTCTGCCAGAGTCAGGAGCCGCCTCCATGGCAAGACCCCCACCTGGGACATGTGTAGGAAGATTTGGATAAGCGCCCTCGTGGAGAGACTGTGGTCCACAATCGTAATTGGGGTCCCCCTCCCCCCCCCGAGAGCAGAGCCAGGAGCGGAAACATTGCCTGGAAGCCTCCAGCACAATTGGTCTATGTGGCGTCTAAGCACACGACCATCCTCCAAGGCCACTTCATAGGACAGTGGCCCAGAGACCTTGCATACCACAGCAGGTACCCAGAGATGTCCATGCCCATAGTTTCTGGCCCAAACTGGATCACCCGCTTGGAGTCTCCTAGGTGCCCACGGTTGTGACACCTGTGAAGCCACCCGGTCTGGGTGCAGCCTGTCCAGCTTCGTGATGAGTCTGCGACCCCAGTGGAGTTCAGCTGGGCTCTTCCCTGTAGCTGTGCAAGGTGTGGTGCGGTGTGCAAGGAGAAAATCAGCTAACCTGTGGTGCCAGGGTCCTTGAGTGATTCTCTTTAACGTCTCCTTGATGGTACGCACCATGCGTTCAGCCTGACCATTGGTGGCAGGGTGAAAAGGAGCAGACGTAGCATGCCGGATCATGTTGGCTTGGAGAAAAGCCTGAAACTCAGAAGAGGTAAATTGGGGACCATTGTCTGAGACAAGGACATCAGGAAGACCATGGGAAGCGAAGATTCCTCTGAGCACCTGGATGGTCCTGGCAGTAGTAGTGGAGGATACAGTAATGACCTCCAGCCACTTGGAATGGCTATCCATGAGGAGAAGGAAGA
Organism: Azemiops feae; assembly: GCA_023970755.1. Taxonomy (NCBI): domain Eukaryota; kingdom Metazoa; phylum Chordata; class Lepidosauria; order Squamata; family Viperidae; genus Azemiops; species Azemiops feae. Next base: position 5,379,034 of record JALGBA010004228.1, on the reverse strand, counting down.
ATTGCCCCTGAAAGGGCCCAGCATAGTCAATGTGTACGCGTGACCATGGAGTGAGTGTCTCCTCCCACCTATGTACAGGGGCCTGGGGCATCTCAGGCCATGACTGTTGGCACACTTGGCACCCCTGAACATGGGCCTCGATGTCCTTATCGAGTCCAGGCCACCAAAGATGGCTACGCGCAAGCGCCTTCACCCTCACAATTCCCGGATGTCCCTCATGCAGAGAGAGCAAGACTCTAGTCCTCAGTGAGGCCGGGATGACTACCCTGCTACCCCACAGGATACACCCTTTGAACGTGGAAAACTCATGTTTCCTACGCCAGAAACTTTGGAACTCTGTACCAGGACACGTGTCAGGCCATCCTGACAACACCTATGTCAGCACGCGTGCAAGCGTGTGATCAGTGGCAGTTTCAGCAGCTGCATCCCTAGCATTGAGGGGAGATTCAGGCAAGTCCTGAATGGAAAGAATGTGTACAGCAGGAGCAGGGTCTGCCTCTATTTGCTTCAGAGGTAACCTACTAAGGCCATCAGCGTGGCCCATCTCTGTCCCTGGTTTGTGAACCAGGGTGTAGTCATAGGCTGACAAGAAAATAGACCATCTCAGCATTCTGGGGGAGATGATGTATGGGGTTTGTTTGTTGCTTGTAAACAACCCCAGCAAAGGCTTGTGGTCCGTGTAGACCGTGAAATGGCTGCCATACAAGAACTCATGAAATTTCTTGATGCCTGAGAGTATTGCCAAGGCTTCTCTGTCAATCTGCGCGTAATTACTCTCTGCAGATGAGAGAGTTCTAGAGTAATAGGCCACAGGGACCTGAGTCCCATCAGCCTTAAGATGACTTAGCATTGCTCCTACCCCATAAGGGGAGGCATCACATGCGATGCACACAGGCAATTCCTCATTGAAATGCGCCAGTACTGCATTTGAGGATAGCAAAGCCTTGACTTCTTTGAAAGCCTTTTCATGGACCTTTGTCCATGTCCATGGAGTCTGTTTGTCCAAGAGCCGGTGTAACAGCTCAGCCACTGCAGCCTTGTGGGGGAGAAATGAATGGTAAAAATTAAGTAGGCCCAGAAAAGCCTGGAGTTCAGTTTTTGACTGGGGACTTGGGGCCAGTTGAATGGCCTGGAACTTAGACTCTGCAGGGTGGATGCCTTCAGCATCAATACGAAAACCTAGAAATTCGGTGGATGTTACACCAATCTTACATTTGTCTTGCTGTAACTTCAGCCCAGCTTGGTGGAAACGCAGCAAGACAGCTCTCAGCCTTTCAGCCAAGTTTCCAGATGACTCTCCTGCAATGAGGACGTCATCGAAATAGGGGAAGACCCCAGGAATACCACGGAGCATTCGCTCCATCACCCCTTGGAAGATGCCAGGGGTTACGTTGACCCCAAACTGCAGCCTTTTTACTTTGAAAGCCCCTCTGTGAGTAACTATAGTCTGGGCCTCAGCTGTTGCCTTGTCAACAGGTAACTGTTGGTAGGCCTGAGCTAAATCAAGCTTAGCAAAGACTTTTCCACCTTTCAGTGAGGCCAGGATGTGGCCCACCACAGGCATTGGATATGCGTGCTACTGCAAGGCTTTGTTTAGAGTGCATTTATAGTCCGCACAAATTCGGACTTCACCATTGGCTTTTAATGGTGTCACTATGGGTGTTTCCCATGGACTAGAATCCACAGGTTCTAGAATGCCTTGTTGGAGCAGTTTGTCCAATTCAGCATCTATTTTACTTTTGAGGGCAAAAGGCACCCTCCTTGGTTTAACCCTGATGGGTGTGATGGCTGGATCTAATTTTAAAGCAATGGGAGGCCCCTTGTATGAGCCAATCTCTGGGCTGAACACATCAGCAAACTCCTTACAGACTCCTGCAAGGCTGGCAGTTTGCAGATGGTTAAGACCAGTCACTTGGATCCCAAGTGCCTCGAACCAATCGAGTCCGATAAGACTCGTGCGATCACCCCCAACTACCACCACATCTAACAACCCATCAAATTCCTTACACTGTACTCTAAGCGTGGCCTCCCCCTTCACACTAACTCGTGAATTCTGGAAGTCAGTGAGAATGAGATTGGAGGGCCTGAGTTTGACTCGTGAGCCACTCCTGGAACAAACCTTATTAAAGGTGTCTGCAGAAATAATAGAAAAAGCGGACCCTTTGTCCAGCTCCATGGCCAGGGGAACTTCCTGCAACTTTACATCAATGCGCAGCTTTTTCTTAAGGGGCCGGTGAACCCCAGTCTTGAATACCCCCCTACGGGATGCACAGAAACCCACCCTGTGTTGGCTGGGGACCTTGGTACCTTTCAGAGGCAATTCATCGGGGAACCTGTTTTTCTGGCGACCCATGCAGGCGGATGCGATGTGGCCTTGTCTGCCACATGCCCAGCAAACAGCAGAACAAAAACGGCAGTCGGCTCTCCTGTGGCGACCCCCACAGCCGAAACACCAAAGGAATGCAGGTGTCTTCCCTCTGCGTTCGTGCAGTCTTCTCTCCACTGACTGTTGAAGTTTGTCCACCTCTTTTTCCTCGGATTCTTCTCCGGATGCCTCTCGCACGACCTCCTGATGGACGGGAACTGCTGCTGGAGGGTTCTTGGTCGACCGCAAGGCCTTCACCGTGCCGCCAGCTGCTTCTTCAGCTGCAACTTCTCTCAGGGCATCTTGGAAGGAAACATCAGCTCTAGCAAACAACTTTTGTTGCATCTCACGGCTTCGCAATCCGCAGACAAGTCAATCTCGGAGCCTCTCTTCCAAGTCTTGGAACACACATGGCCTAGCAGCCTGCCTCAGAGCCGCGACAAAGTCCGCAGCTGATTCTCCTGGCCGCTGATCTCGCTGCTCGAATTGGTGCCTCCAAGCTATTACAGATAGCTTGGGCTCAAAATGCTCGCGCAGCATTTTCTTTAGATCGGAATAGGCGATTGATTCCAGTGGTGCTGGGGCTACAAGGTTTTTGGCAATGTCAAAAGTCTCTTGCCCACAGACACACAGCAAAGTAGCAGCTTTCAATTCGTCTTCTTGGATCTTATTCACCCTGAAGTAGTTCTCGACGCGAGCTACGTAAGAGCTCCATCGTTCTGGGTGCGAAGTATCGAACTCGACAAGACGGCCCAGCTTGGACATCGTTGTGACCAATAGCTTCGTTGACGTCTCTCACTGCAAGGAAGGGGAAGGGGTCCCACGAAGCCAAGCCCACCTCCAGCGTCTTCGTACTGGCAGGTGGTTGCTTCTCCTGGACGCCGTGCTTCTCTTCGCTTCAGGCCTTCAGGTGAGTTGGCCTAGCTTCTTCTATGGCTTCCTTTTCGGCATATCCCATCCTCGTCGCCAATGTTCTGTTCTTGCAAGCAGACATCGAGACGAGGCAGGTTCACAACAAAGGATCTCTTTATTAAGTACATTCACAGAACAGAAGCAAGAACACAATGGCCACTTGCCTTTTATACTCCCCTTGCAAGGGGATGCACAGCCAATCATTGCAGGCCGTTCTCCCACCTTGCGTATGCGCGCAAGGCCGGAGACAGCCTGTCTGGGTCCCGGGCAGACACGTGGTCTGTCCGGGTCTCTGCAACCTTTCTGCAGCCTTCCTGAGCCTTGCTGAATGACTCAGCAAGGCCCAGGACATAACAAACTCCACCACAGAAATGTGTTCTTCTGGATTCTCTCTCTTGCTCCAAATACCCTCTTCACCTGAAATCCTATACGGAGAATCCTAAAAGGTCATGCAATAAAGTCTTTATTGGATTTAGAGTTGCGACTCTTTTGATCGTTAGCAACTTTGGAAGTATTGCTGTCCTGGAAGGTAGAATGTGAGTATTTTCAATAAAATAAGCAATGTTACTCCTGCAAAGCATGATTCCTGCAACATTTGAATGAATGGAGAACTCCCAAAACTAGTCTTCCTTTCCAGTTTTTCCATAATAAAGGACATTTTATTTTACCCTAATTCCACCAAAAGTGTATCAACTCCAGCCAGGAGAATATAACAACAAGAGCTTTCCATCTATGAAATATCTAACCAATTCCAGATATGGCTCACAACCAAAGTATAATTCTTGCAAACTACCCTTTATTTTCACAGTGTCTGGCTTATGGTAGATTTTGCTGCTGGTGAATAGGAATTAAATCTTACAGTATTTCTATCTTGGTTTGAGAACATTTGTCAGAATTTCTCTGCTATAGCAATAGCAATAAGACTTGTATACCGCTTCACAGTGCTTTACAGCCCTCTGGGAGCAGTTTACAGAATCAGCATGTTGCCCCCAACAATCTGGGTCCGCATTTTACTGACCTCGGAAGGATGGAAGGCTGAGTCAACCCTGAGCCGGTGAGACTTGAACTGCCAAACTGTTGGCAGTCAGCAGAATTATCCTGCAATACTGCATTCTAGCCACTGCACCACCACAACTCTTATATGATACATATAAGACATATAGGGCAACAATTATGTAAATACACCATGAAGCTGATCTTCCTGTTTCTTAGAGCAATTTTTCCCACCGTGTCATTGTCCAATGTGCTTGGCTATAATAGGAGGACTTCCCTGTGAGGGTTGTTCTGACGTCCAGTTTGTTTTTTCCTCTTTCTTCATTGCTGGCAGTTCCTTTTCATATTCAGTGACTTCTCTAAGTTCATTCCATAATTACTCTGGTCCTCTGTCAATGAAATTCAAGACTTTGAAATGATTGGTGATGTTCTCTTTGAAAATGGTGATCATATCATGGAAACTGACCGGCTTCCTTCTTTTTCCTTAGATCAGTGGTGGCGAACCTATGGCACGGGTGCCAGAGGCGGCACTCAGAGCCCTCTCTGTGGGCATGCGCGCCCTTGCCCCAGTCCTAGGTCTTCAGCTGGGTTTTATAAAACCTTTTTGCTTTAGGCCTCCGCCGCCGTGTGCAAAAAAAAAAAAAGGTTCAATCAGTCAATTTCAACTTCTCACGGGGGAAAAAAAAGATCTTGCAAAGTTGAAATTGATTGATTGAACTTTTTAGTCCCACCCAGTCTGCTGTTACCACCGCAGCCACGCCCAACCAATTGGCCATGCCCAGCTAATTGGCCACACCCAGCCAATTGGCCACACCCACCCGGCACTCGACGATGCATAAGTGGGTTTTGGGTTGCAATTTGGGCACTCAGTCTCTAAAAGGTTCGCCATCACTGCCTTAGCTTAACCTGGACTCTTGCACATGAGAAATTTGTGATCTGTACACAATCAGCGCTTGGCCATGACTTTGATGTTATAATGGAGCTCCTCCACCTCCTTTTAGCAATAATATAGCCAATTTGATTTATATATACACTCTGTTTGGCGATGTCCATGTATAGATGAGTCATTTTGGTTGTTTGAAGGCAGTGTGGTAGTATGAAATAAATATGAAAAAATATAAACATAAATAATATCTAGGCATTATTATAATTTCTCCCACCATTTCTCAGCTCTTTATGGCATTCAAAGTCATTAGCTGCTGGTATTGCTCATAATGCCTACTTAAATATAGTCATTTGAGGGCTCACATAAGTGCTACTAGATTTCTTTTTTCTCCATTTTTTAGGGAGCTATTAAAAAAGACAGCACATTTGGTACAAGTATTGAACAGAATTGGTGAAATGGCAACTTATTAAAAGAATCTGTCTTACTTCAGACTTGAACTGGATTAATACAGTTCCAGTCCCCAAGAATCTTAGTTTTAGAAGCATGGGAGTAAGGTTTACTAACAAAACTGATAATACGAGAACAGACTAAAGTAACATACTTTGAATTGTTGGACAATTATTGGTTGCTAAAATGGTATGAGGCTGGCATACGTTTGTGCAGCACTTTGACCCAAGACCAGGAAAAAACAATAGCAATGATTCTTCTTTAGGGTGTTACTTGTGTTACTGACAACTCCTATGTTCACATTCACATATACTCAACCCCTTTTTGGACCGGGAATCCAAAACAATTGCACAATCCTAGGGTGCAGTACAAGTAAAGTTTAACTTTATAAATTCAGAAGAAATAAACTTGTCTCAATCAGGAACTTAATGATGAGAAATTACTTTTAAGTTTCAAAAACTTTATCCATTATATAAATAACAGTTTTGTACACTTCTTACAAATAATTAGCAGTAGACCCTATTGTTCACTTTCTTCTTTCTTTCTTTCTTTCTTTCTTTCTTTCTTTCTTTCTTTCTCTCTTTCTTTCTTTCTTTCTTTCTTCCTTCCTTCTTTCTTTTTCTTCCTTCCTTCCTTCCTTCTTTCTTTTCTTTCTTTCTTTCTTTCTTTTTCTTCCTTCCTTCCTTCCTTCTTTCCTTCTTCCTTCCTTTCTTTCTTCCTCCCTCCCTCCCTGCCTGTATTCTATGCTCTTGTAATCAAAGTTTTGTAAGCCAATGCACTATTAGCAACTCAGAAGATATGGGGTTGGGTTTTTTGTTTTTTTGTTTTTGGACTATAGAGAGATTATGGTGTTGGTTAGGGATGATTACCAAAAGGAACAAGTGATGCAGTTGCACAATACTCATTTGCATAAAGAAAAGAAGCCATAGAATTACTGGAGCTCTCCTGGGCCATAAAAATGTCATTCCCTATAATAGGAAGGATCCTCAATGGAACAGTCTTTGCCCATATTATAGCAAATGAAACTTAATGATGGGCCACAGGACACAGCATTTTGTCTAAAACTCTTTGTGCATACCAGGGTAGCTGAAGGATAAAATTATACACTGCTTCAGTAAACTATCTTTTACCCAAGTCATACTTTTACCCAGGTATAAATTGCAATGGGTACAAATGACAGAACTGCATTTCTTTAGGTGGAAAAAGAGGCAATCATAACAAATTATACTTTTCTAAAGTTATCATCAGTCTCTGTCAAATTGTTCTTCAAACAGCGGTCTGGAAAAACCACCCGATTCGCCTTTAATTTACACAGATGTCTACTTTCCTTTGTGCTACTTCTATCCTTGGGATGGCAACTTCCATTTTTTGTAAAGGCTTGTGTTGTTCTGAAGGCTTAAAAGATGAACGGCAGTATTTTTATCCTATTATCATGCAAATTCTGCTTTACCCCCTTAATGATCTATAAACACAAAGGGTTGGACAATCACTCTTCTATAATTATGATGGATGAGGAGAAGGTGAGATGATCTAACCACATCAAAGTATGTTCTCTTAAGCACAAAGGACCCCCAGGCCCAAAGTCTTTTAAGTACACAAAGCAGAAACAGGGCTTTCACTGCCCAGCCCCTCATCTTAGATTGGCCTTTATTAAATAGAGACAAGCAACAAAGTTTTGCTCACTAACTTCAAGCTTGCTTAATGAAGTCCTAGCTGGTGAAGATTTTCCAGGTTGTGACTACTAATGCTCTCCCAATGTGAGGCTGCTCCAGTCACTCCAAGCAGTTGGTGTTTTATAGTACAATTAAGAGATTTCTTGTTAACAATGTTTAGCTGCCAAACTATTGTTAAATCAATATGTAACAGCTTGGCAGTAAATTCTTAGGGCATGCTTGGGAAAAAAATTATTTAGAAGAAATTCTTCAGAACAAAAAGAAACGGGACACTTCTCTGCTATTCACCAAAGCAGATTTTGATTTGTTTGTTGATTGAGTTTATAGGGCTGCCCAACGTGAACAACCCCAGATACAATAAACCCTCCAAACAAAAGCAAGATAATTTCAATTAAAATTCAACCAGATATTAATAGGTAACTAGAAACATTTGTAACTCCCTCCAGATGGAGACTATTATCTTGTTTCAGACTGCCCCATAATTAAGATTCCAGCTAAAATAGTTTAATTTAGCTGAATGATACTACAATTCCCACAAACTTTAGTCTACAATAAGCAAAGATCTTTGGGGAATCTCTATTTATCATCTATCTATCTATCTATCTATCTACCTACCTACCTACCTACCTACCTACCTACCTATCATCTGTCTTATAAGGTCCCCCATAAGGCCGCTGACAAAATTCTGGGCAGCAAATATACAGTACAAAACAAACAATAACAAGACATCTGTAATAGGTTGTGAGAATAACCTTGGGAGACAGGAGGAAGAGCTGGAGCCAGGGCAACTGTCAGACAAGAGATAGCCCACAGAAGCAATTGGGGTTGGAGAAAACATCTCAGAAGGGACCCTTCCTAGGTTTCTGCAAAGTGAAGGAAAGTGAGGCGAGAAGTGCTTTTAGGCTTGCAAGATTCTGTTATTGTAATTTTACAATAAAGGTAGTACCAGTACTCATGATATTGGTTTCCAATAAAACTTCAAAAGGCTTCCCGCAACAAAATAGGAGGTAGAACACCTGCAACATTTATCCATGCTGAAGCTCCCACACTAACAGCCTGATCTTAATTTCTAGGGAACAGCCAGGTCCTTATAACCTTTCAAAAGACCAGTAAGATTGAGGTTGTCTGTATCTCTGGGGCAGCTGTTGTTCCATAGGGCAGGTGCCATGCTAGAGAATAACTGCTTCCTAAGCCCATCCTGTGATATTGCCTCATTGATCAGACCCAGAGAACCCCCACTGTGCCAGATCTGGTGATACGCTACTGGGGAGAGGCAGTCCCGTGAGCAACCTGCCCCCATGCTATGTAGGGCTTTAAAGGTAATAACCAACATCATGAATTGTGGAGCCTCATCCCTCAACTCTGCAAATACTTTTAATCCTTGGGTAAACTAAATACCTGTAGAAAAGGGATATACAGACATTTTCATTTTTCCCCCTTTTCATAAAGCTATCTTAACATAGATAAAATAACCAGAACAATATCTCACAGATGAAAATAAATATACTATATGCTTGGAAGCTTGGAAGAGTAAACCTTTGGTCCCCATGACTGACTCAGATTGGATCCTGCAGAACAATATCTCTCTATGGTGAAAAACTAAGTCATTGACAAGATACTATGCATATAAAAAGTAAATTTTTATTTTCAACCTACACCCAGACTTTGTGGTTACTTATAGAAATTTTCCCTGATGCAGTCCAAGAGTAATTTGGTTGTGCAAATGTGAAGTGTAGATTCCCTCCACCAAACCTAAAGAATGAAGGATCTATCTATGATCCATTCCCACTAGATGCGGCTTCTGTATCATTTCATTAGAAAATGTATACACACATATACAGACATGGAAATGAAAAGTAGGGTTCCACCTTCACCAATTTGAAATCAAGATAATTTTCTACCAACCATAGTTGCTAGACTGGCAAAGCACATCCATCAGATCCCAGAAAAAAATAATCTGTTCCTGTTCTGATCGGGTTTGCTTTGTTCTGAAATGCAAACGGAAACGTTTACTTTTTTAAAAAAATAACTTTTATTGCAAGATTTCTACCTAGGCAATAAGAAATGCATTTGAAGAAAGAAGGAAAGAGGGGGAAAGGAAAAAAATATAGTAAAATAGATATCAAAAATAAAAAAAGAGCAGACAAAATTTACAGAAAAAAGAAAATAAAAGAATGGAAAACATAGACAGACAGACAGACAGACAGACAGACAGACAGACAGACGATGATAGATAGATAGATAGATAGATAGATAGATAGATAGATAGATAGATAGATAGATAGATAGATAGATAGATAGATAGATAGATAGATAGATAGATAGATAGATAGATAGATAGATAGATAGATAGATAGAGACAGACAGACAGACAGACAGACAGACAGACAGACAGACAGACAGACGAGAGAGAGAGAGAGAGAATCTTCTGATCCTTTTGGGTTATACATACAATTCTAATCAAACCTCTCTGCCTAAAATTACATATTTTCCTTCTTTCCTAAACCAATTCTTTCTAATCATCAAACCATAAGTCATAAAATCATTTTCCTTCTTATGCCCAAAGTCCATAAGGCATGTCTGATCATTGATGAAGGTCAGTAATGACCTTTCTCAAAGAAATCAGTTTATCCATTCCAGCAAGTTCTATCAATTTCACCAACCATTCCTCCATGGTGTGTAATGCCAGATCTTTCCATCTTTGTGCATATAATCTCAGGAAACATTTTTTTTTCCCCAACCTTGCCTTCCAAATCCTCTCCTATACTGAACTTGACTGAAAATTCACTGTGACTTTTCAATGCACTCTTCATTATTATTTAAAAGAAAAAGAAAAAGAAAAGCTGCTAGGAGAAAAAGGAGCATGTTCCTTCTATCTTAATACTATAGATCAGAGCCATTCTGGCAAGTTTGATCATGTTTTTTATTTGAATCAAGTCAAGGCCTGCTTTTATAGATCATTTGCACAATAGTCTGGAGTGGTATATGCAATGAGCAAAAAGAACCAGACTACAAAGGTGAGGAGGAGGGTGGGAATGCTGCCTTTATAAGATACATCTATTCCCAGAACTATTTAAAAAAAAAAAAAGCAATTCAGTCAGTCTGCCTTAGAATATAAGAAGGAAAGAATTTCCTTCTGCGGTTACTTTGTGCTCTGAGTAGCTATCCCTATTGTTCTCCACAAGACAGAAAACTCTTTTCTATAGCTCCTACCTTTCCATTTCAGTTCAGAACAAAGCAGAAGTACTGTAAGTAACAATTTTTGAGAAATGACAACAAATGAAATTGTGCAGTCTAAACATTTCTGAAGCTTGGAGACAATACTTTTCAGAGGTTGAGAGTCTTCTGAGAAAGTTTGAAGAGCACTTGAAGCAAATGGGAAGGCTTATTTCAGGACCAATCTGCTCTAGGGTTCAAAATGAGAGCAGAACAGCCACAAAAAGAGAATTCCTGGCTTTTGAATGAGAAGCTACCATCAAAACAACATACTCTATCACCTGCGCCTCCTCCAGCTCCATGTTTTATGTGATCATCTTAACCATCCTTTAGTACAGAATGCTGCAATTCGTTGTTGTTGTTGTTTGTTGTTGTTGTTGTTATTATTATTATTATTTGCACTACAAATGCAGGACAATCTAGGAAAAGTAATGTTGAAGACAGCCCCCCTCATGGACTTCTCCCCAGCTAGCTAGACTGTTAATCATATTTTTCATTTACCAAATCTCAAAAGGGAAGGCCTTTGCTAGTTTTGCACTGTAATACATTTTGCTTTTGTGGAATTAGACCTTTTGCCAAAATACAACCTTTGTATTTTGAGCAGAGAGAGGGGAGGGTAACAATTCCTATAACAAAGAATCATTTGATCAGCTACAGAAGCCCTTTGGGACTTACTCCTACTAGAGATTTTCAGGAAGCCCAGGTGGGATTTTGATTGATGGGAGATGGGCGTAGCAATATGGGTGGGGAGATTATGACATAGCCCCTGTGTTTGCACAACACACTTATTTATGTTCAACTTATTCCTGGTTTACTCAATACATCCAGTTCTCTGGGTTTGCAAGATGCATTGAACCATAAATTAATCACGCTGGCTGGGTTTGTATAATAAGCAAGGCTAACATGTGATGGCTAACTGTCATGCAAACCCAGCCAGAATGTTTAGAAGAGTCCATTGTGAAGATTGATAGCTAATTTCCTAAAATCCTTGGACCTGTCATTTCTTGGAGGATTCCTAACAAAGACTAAACATAAAACTCGCTTATGCTTGCTTTGGAATATGTTTCATCAACCAAATGACCATATGTTTGGCTGAACAGATGAACTGCCTTCTGTGAGCTTCTGCTGATATTTAACAGCAGAGATAGAGATACTCTGGGTGAAGAAGAATAAGCTAATTCTTCCTTTAATCTGTGGAGAATCAGGGATTTATGAAGGCATCATTTGACGCTTTCTCTATCTGTGGCTAACATCTCTTCCAGTTACTTCTGTTATGTAACTGTTATGGGACAACAATCGGTCATATGGTCATCCTAATGAAGATGTATTTTGCACATAATGCTAACTCACAATCTGATTTGTTTCACGCTGGCTTCATGCTCTGTGAACCTAGCCACTGGGTTTATAAACATGGTTAATGGCTCAGTAGCTGAGCCAGGTCACGCTGACATGATCAGAAAGCCACATCTGAAACAACAACAAAATTAGCAGTGAATCCAGTCCTTGTGTTCCCTGTCCGCTCACCACTGGGGATTTCTGCTCCTTGTGGCATGTTCTAACACTTGTAACATTCCATTCCAGACCAACCTTAGAGGTGACAGGATCTCCTGGGACCTGATGTAGCTCAGGTGCGGGCATTGGAGGCCAAAGTACAGAGCAACACATTCCTGTTTTATGATCAGACTTTGACTTGCTGGAGAAACAAAAAAAGGGGGCAGGCACTGGCACCAAAGTAGACAGGGTTCAACCCACCAGAAGACTCAGGAATTCCAAACAAAGCAGAGAAGACAGTGTAGGTCTCAGCTCTTGACCCAAGAGGTCAGATATTCTGTTGACAGACATTCTACTGGTACAGCTTTCTCTACACCTCGAGTACTCTCTTGGAGTGAAAAGGTGCAGGAGGCAAGTCCAGCAGAGTAACCAGCAGGTTGCATTTGACTGCATTATAGAAGGAAGAAGGAACTACTCGTTGCATAGCAAAAGGGCACCAAATCAAAATGCTTTGAGATTTGTATGTATTTTGTATGGCCTGTATCTGAGCCTGTTGATAAAATGTGAGGTTTCCATCCTTAGAAATAGAAACACAGCGCTAACACAAAATAAAACAACACAAGCAAACTCAGTTCCCTCGAGCAGTGATGCCATCTGTTTTTCCCCCTGAAAGGATAGCTGTGCTTTTTAACCCCCACATCATAAACAGATATTCAGAAGAAAGAAATGTTTTCTACCAAGCAGAGATAGGGAAGACTTTGCAAACCCCCGGAGGTTATTAATTCTAAATCTGATGCAAACGTTATTTCCTGAGAAGAAAACATAGGTGCTCATTACTTGAACGGGCTTTGCCTACCTTCCCTCAGCTTCCTGGAGATGATTATCTATGTGTTTATTTGAAGATACAGCTGGAAGTTGCAGCCTCAAAGAAATGAACACAAAGCATGTTATTTCCTCAGAATCCCAGAAACATCTGCATGATTTCTGCCAAGCATCTACCTATATGTTGGTGTCTGAAGAACTAAATTAACATCTATCTGCTAAAAGAGTTTTATTTGGGGGATTTTACATGTCCTTCTTTTCTTAAATAGCTAAATAAGCACATGGGTGTGTATGTCTGTCCATATTTATCTAACTCGAGTGTGCCACTTTATTACCTTGTGTGGGCATTCTAATTATTATTAATAATTTAAATTTATTACAGCTGCCTACTCTAGTAAACTCTGGGCAGCTTACAAATACCAAACTGTAAAAATAGTTAAAATGGGCAACTTCACAAATATCTTGAACTAAAACACACTTAACAATAGCAAACCACACCAAGGGTTCCAGAGACACCTTAACCCAAGTCTGAGGTCAAAGACAGGCTTTAAGGACTTTTTGGAATCCTATGAGAGAGGATACCATCAGTATCTTTGGGGAGATGCTCTTCCAGAGGATGGGGGGCCACCACGGAGAAGGCATGCTTCCTCGGTCCCACAAGATGATAGCATTTAATAGAAGGACCTGAAGGGTACCCTGTTTGATGAAATATACCAGGTGGGCAGAAACAGCTGGAGATACAGTCCCTTAGTTGATGGAAAGCAGGCAACACTATGTTAGTTTATAAGACAATCCTTAGTCTAGAGCAGGGGTGTCAAACTCGCAACGTCACGTGACGTGTCGCGACGTACCGCAACTTTTTTGCCATTGCTGGCAATGGGGTGGGCGCGGTTTCACTATGATGCATCCGGCCCATGGGCCGGCAGTTTGACACCCCTGGTCTAGAGGTTGTACATTACTCAGAATATCATCAACATGTTTAGGATGAAACTGTGCTTTAAATGTTTGGATACTGGCTGAATGTGCACCAACTGACTAGTACTGTGTCCTTGCTGATAGCAATGATCATTGCATGACTATTAAATTGTATTATAAAAAATGATAAACGAAAGCAAAACCATCACACCGCAGTAGGAGTTATTATCTGCAGGCCCGTCTGATGTGACAGCCGTAGCATAGAGAGGATTGTGACCTGAAATATTAAGAGGAGTAAATGGTGACGAGCATCAACCGGTGAGCAAAATGTAAGAAAGAAAAATAGAGATGTTGTGGGTTTGGGAAATTAAGAGACAGGTGAACAGGGCTAGATGACCTTGTGAAGTGGGATGCATGAAGACAAATCTTAAACGAAAGGTGTAAGCTTAGTTATGAAAGACTAAATATGATATCAGAAAGATATCTCCTTTTGGAATATCATCCTTTCAGAAATTAGACTGACCCCCCACTTTGACACTCTTTCATAAGTCCTGAAGACTTGGTTTTGCCAGCGGGCCTAGGGAACCCAGAATGAGATGGAGCCATATCAAATGGCTTATTTGACTGTTTGTTGTCGCCGGGGGTGAGGGTGGGGGATTATTGTGTTTTTTTTTTCTTTCTATACTGTGTTTTATTGCTTGTAAGCCGCCTAGAGTCACTGTAAGCGAATAGGCAGCTATATAAAATAGATAGATAGATAGATAGATAGATAGATAGATAGATAGATAGATAGATAGATAGATAGATAGATAGATAGATAGATAGATAGATAGATAGATAGATAGATAGATAGATAGATAGATAGATAGATAGATAGATAGATAGATAGATAGATAGATAGATAGATAGATAGATAGATAGATAGATAGATAGATAGATAAATGAATGAATGAATGAATGAATAAATAAATAAATAAATAAATAAATAAATAAATATTGTTATAAATGCTTATCAAAGTAGGAATTCGTAATCACTGAATTCCATGTTACAGTCTTCTGAATGATGATGGTGATCACCATCATTATAAGTAATAGTAGGGTTTGGAAAAATGTATTTTTCCTTAAAACATGATTGGTTTTATTGTTAATGATCAAGGAACCCGTGAAGGATGCGTGGGTGATCAGAGGTTCTAGTGATAGTTCAGATCCTGATAAGGCGGCAGCAAGATTGGATCTCAGGAGGAAAAGCAAAACAAAAGTAAAAGAAGGACGAGAAGATGTGTAAAAGCATTTGAAAATAGTTTCCCAAAAGAATGAATATCAAGCAGATGCAAAGAAGATGTGGAAGCTGCTTGGAAAAGAATTACTGTATGTTACCAGATTCCACAGCAGTCTGTGGAGTTAAGCCAACGGAAAGTTTGAAAAAGAAGGCCGCGTAGAATGCTGAAGCAAAACAGGTGTGAAAGAGAAAGGCATGGATATAGAATTCCACCTGTAATAACTGCCAGAGGGATCTTGGAATGCTAATGGATAATCATTTAAATATGAATGTGCTGCTGTTGCCAAAAAAAACCAATGCAGTCCTAGGCTGCATTAATAGAGGGATAGAATCAAGTTCACGCGAAGTGTTAGTACCACTCTATAATGCCTTGGTAAGACCACACTTGGAATATTGCATCCAGTTTTGGTCACCACAATATTAAAAAAAAATGAGATTCTAGAAAGAATGTAGAGAAGAACCACCAAGATGATTAGAAGACTATAAAATAAACAGTTGCAGGAATTGGATATGTCTAGTTTAAGGAAAAGAAGGACTAGGACAGTGGTGGCGAACCTATGGCACGGGTGCCAGAGGCGGCACTCAGAGCCCTCTCTGTGGGCACACATGCTGTCGCCCCAGTCCTAGGCCTTCAGCTGGGTTTTATAAAACCTTTTCGCTTTAGGCCTCCGCCGCCGTGTGCAAAAAAAAAAAAAAGCTTCAATCAGTCAATTTCAACTTCTTGCGGGAAGTCCCACCCTGTCTGCTGTTACCACCACAGCCACGCCCACCCAATGGGCCATGCCCACCCAATTGGCCACACCCAGCCAATGGGCCGCACCCACCTGGCACTCGACGATGCATAAGTGGGTTTTGGGTTGCAGTTTGGGCACTCAGTCTCTAAAAGGTTCGCCATCACTGGACTAGGAGGTGACATGATAGCAATGTTCCAATATCTAAGGGGCTGCCACAAAGGAGAGGGAGTCAACCTATTCTCCAAAGCACTTGAAGGCAGGACAAGAAGCAATGGAGAGATCCAACATAGAACTATGAGAAATTTCCTGACACTTAGAACAATTAATCAGTGGAACCGACTGCCTCAAGATGTTTTGGCTGCTCCAACACAGAGGTTTTTAAGAAGAGATTGGACAACCATTTGTCTGAAATTGTATAGGATTTCTGCTGAGCAGGGGGTTGGACTAGAAGACCTCCAAGGTCCCTTCCAACTCTGTTATTCCATTGAAATCATTGAAGCATTATTTGGGCCTACAGAAACAATAGATGAGGATCAAATTGAAATAAGAGAGATGACTTGAGAAGAATAGGAAGACTGGATGGGGCTGATGAGGCCACCTAAAGAACATAAAGCAGTGAAAGGAACAGTGTAGGCATAATGAACACAAAGACATCGGCAAGAATAGAAAGTTATGGAGCAATAAAACACATGTTGTTTGTATAAACAACTTATACCTTTTCTTTTCTCTTATTTCCTATCTTGGTTTGATTTTGATAATTGCTGATTCTTTCCCTGCTTTGCATAATGCTGCTTACCCAGAAAGAGAATAGGATGGTGGCTATGTATACATCTTCTTTCCCAAATCATAACATCTAAATAATAAAAAAAAAATTCCTGAGAACTCTTCACAGGGTTAGGGAAGAGGTGTGAGCAACCCTGCATGAGCATAGGAAAATTGTAAGTAGCTGGATAGAATTCTAAAATAAAATCATTTTTGCTTTCCACCAACATTTTTAAAATATTAAACTAGAACTATTCTTAGTCTTAGGACATTTTCTTTGTATACAGGTAGTCCAGTTCATTTAGCGACCATTCAAAGTTACAACGGCACTGAAAAAAGTGACTTATGACCATTTTTCACAGTTACAACCTTTGTAGCATCCCCCATGGTGACGTGATCAAAATTCAAATGCTTGGCAACTGGTTCATACTTATGACCGTTGCTGTGTCCCAAGGTCTTGTGATCTCCTTTTGTGACCTTCTGACAAGCAAAGTCAATGAAGAAGCCAAATTCACTTAACAACCGGGTTACTAACTTATCAGCTGCAGTGATTCACTTAACAACTGTGGCAAGGGAGGTCGTACAATGGGCCAAAACTCACTTAACCAATGTCTCACTTAACAACAGAAATTTTGGGCTCAGTTGTGGTCGTAAGTCGAGGACTGCCTGTATATGAAAATGTCCTGCTTCCCTTACAAAAACTCTCATTTTTAAATGGAAGTTACATAACTTTTCCCCAAATCAGTTGCTCAGTTTCTTTCCTTCAAGAAATGGATGGTACAATGTTGAATCCAGAGATCACTGATTTTCTTGGGAATTTGGCTTAAGTGTCATTTAGTGTTTAGCTTGCCAAGCTAATCCTAAACCATTTTCCTGACAAGTCATCAGAGTCTACTTGGCATTAGGGCTCTTAATTTTTGTATGAACATCTTAAGAGAACAGCACGTAGCTCTCAAAGCTAAAGACCAAACACGTCTGTTGAGAACAGATTTTGGAACAGAGTCCTCAGAGCGAATCTCATCAGGAGAAGCAGATTACAAATTCAGCGTAAAGGAGACGGCAGGAGGGAATCGGCTGCGAGAAAGCTTCTGAAGAGAAGCAGAAACGTCTCCTAGCATTACTCTGGCAATCCAGATGGAATAAAGCGGGATTAGAAGAGACCTTAAGAGCCACACAGGCAAAGAAATCTTGACCTGAGGAAAAAAAGAAAGAAAAAAAAAAAAAGCACAAAGCCTGCAGGTGTTTGATTTAAAAGCACAAGGCTTAGACGTGTGTTTGCCATGAAGGAATGTCTGCAGAAGGATTGTTCCTTTGAGTCTTCACCGGTCCTGTGCCTCTGCAAGGTGCTGTTTTGAGAACGGACCTCTGCAATGAGAGAAGAAGGCAGCCTGAAGCACATTGAGCTGAATCTGCTATACAGATAGTCCTCGACTTACAACCGTTTGTTTAGTGACCGTTCAAAGTTACGATGAGACTGAAAAGAGTGACTTATCATCAGTTTTCACACGGATGATAAGACAGTGAGGGGATCAAAATTGGAGCACTTAGCACCTGGCGTGTATTTATGAACCATGGCGGCGCAGTGGTTAGAATGCAGTACTGCAGGCTGATTCTGCCGACTGCCGGCTGCCTGCAGTTCGACAGTTCGATTCTCCCCGACTCAAGGTTGACTCAGCCTTCCATCCTTCCGAGGTCGGTAAATTGAGGACCCAGATTGTTGGGGGCAAAATGTTGACTCTATAAACCGCTTAGAGAGGGCTGTAAAGCACTGTGGTATATATAAATGCTAGTGCTATTGCTATGACAGCTGCATCATTCCAGGGTCCTGTGGTCATCATATGTAACCTTCCCGGCCAGTTGCCGACAAGCGAAGTCAATGGAGGAAGCCAGGTTCGCTTCATGACCACTTGATTCACTTAAAACAACTGCAGTGCTTCTCTTCACAATTGCGGCAAGAAAGATTTTAAAATGGGGCAAAACTCATTTAACAACTGCTTTGCTTAGCAATGAAAATGTTGGGCTCAGCTGTGGTTGTAAGTCCAGGACTATCTGTACTCCCTGTAGTAGGAAATCCTAGTTCAGGAGTAGGCAACCTTGGCTCTTTTATGACTCGTGGACTTCAAATCCCAGAATTCCTGAGCCAGCCATGCTGAGGGGAAAGGGAGAGGTTTCCAAGCTGAGCCATGCTGGCTCAGGAATTCTGGGAGTTGAAGTCCACGAGTCATAAAAGAGCCAAGGTTGCCTACCCCTGTCCTAGTTTATCAGGAAGTTTTAGACAAAACTGGTTACATGTATAGTTCTTCTCCATAGAAGAATGAAAAGTGTTATAAGCAGAATAAAATAGCAGATTGCTGTAGTCTTCTCCCCCCTTCTCCTTCATGTTCGGCAGACATTTGGTGTGCTGGGTTTCCGAAGTACTGCTTGCATTCGATACTCCACGGTGATCTGTGTTTTACATTTTTGCCATTTATTTATATATATTGTTTATATTTTACATTTTTCTATTGCTGGGCATTTGAAACTCACTTCTCTGTTTTAGGGAGGAAAGAACAGCCAGTGCAGACAGAGAGAGGGAGAGGGAGAGAAAGAAAAAGAAATCAACAGGTGGCGTTTGTCAGCTTTCATCAACTGGCTAGAAAATATAGAAGTCATAGTTCAATACATGTCAACAGTACCAGATGGAGCAAAACTGCTAGAAATGAGAAGCAGCTATTTTTATATAATTATTATTTTTAGAAGGCCACCTATAGGTAAGTTCTCGTTTAACGACCAGTTGCTTAGCGACCGTTTGAAGTTACGACAGAGCTATCTACAACCTGTTTCTACAGTCGCCGCCCCCCCCCGGTACATATCGGATTTCGAATGCTTGGCAACTGGTTTGCATTTACAGCCTTTTACAGCATTCCATGGTCACATGACCACAATTTTTGACATTTTTTACTTGTTTGCAGTGCTTCTGGTTTCCAGCAAAAAACCACCATTGCATAAAATAAATTCACTTAATAACTATGGCGTTCTCTTAACAACCGCTATGTTTGCTTAATGAATGGGGCATTCAATTTGCCATGATTTGGGAATAGTACTTCAGGATTTGCTAGATGAAGTTTGTATACAGGTAGTCCTCGACTTACAACAGTTCATTTAATGACCGTTCAAAGTTACAACGGCACTGAAAAAAGTGACTTATAACTGTTTTTCACACTTGCGGCCGTTGCAGCAGCCTCATGGTCATGTGATCAAAATTCGGACGCTTGGCAATTGACTCGCATTTATGACGATTGCAGTGTCCCGGGGTTATGCGATCACCTTTTGCGACCTTCTGACAAGCAAAGTCAATGGGGAAGCCCGATTCACTTAACAACCATGTTACTAACTGAACAGCTGCAACGATTGACTTGGCAAGAAAGGTCGTAAAATGGGGCAAAACTCACTTAACAAATGTCTCGCTTAGCAACGTAAATTTTGGATTCCATTCTGGTCATAAGTCGAAGACTATCTGTAGTCTGCTAGGGACTGGAATGAAAAAACATACTGAGTGGAGTCCTATAAATGTTCTGAAGGAGTCTGGTGGTCTCTTTTCCGAGGAGCAGAGTTTATTAAAAGGCATAAGCTATTGTGAGCTACGGCAGACTTCATCCGATGCCTTATTTCGCCACACCATCTGTCTGACAAAGTAAGTTGTAACTCGTGAAAGGTTGAACCTTTTTAATAAAATTTGTTGGGTCAGTAAAGAAGCTACTAGAACCCTTCCTGATTTCTGCTACTGTAGAATAACACCACTCTCCTCTTAAAGTGTCTACAAATGTTTGGAACTGAGCTAAATTCAGTTGCAGAACTGATCAAATAATCCCCAAACAGGAAGCTTTTCCTGGCCCAGTGATATAGGGAGGAAGTCTTCTATCTTTAATTTCTAGTGTGTTAGGCTGCAGGAAAAGAATCTGTAAAAAAAAAAAAAAAAAAAAGTGGGAAGGTCACTATTACATTATGGCATCCAGTAGCTTTTACATACTGTATGTCTTAAAAATTAGCATTCATTTCATCTCCCTCATTTGCAGCTCGAGTTTATTTGCTGTTTCCCCAAGTGAACATTTGGCCTGTGGGAAATGGGTATATTATGGAACATGAGCACTGACAGACCAGCTTGTTCAAACTTATGCCTCATTCTGGGCTTCCTGAGCATTGAAATCTGCTCTCTAAATTGTGCCAGATATTTCTCTTGCTCTTTTTTCTATTTTTTTTTTTTTTCATTTTAAAGCAAGGATTTCAATTTGGTAAACAAGGATATGAGTCAGTCTGTGTCTATGATAACACAGATTGAATCACATCCTCTGTAAGGTCACCAGCAGTGGTGTAGCACCAGTATAGGAAATGTCACGAAGCTTGTTTGCAAATCTATGTTCATCATTCCTTCGCTGTACTGTTAAGTGATGACTTGTTGTGGATGAGGGTGGGCCATATCAACAGAGACAGAACTTGCACATGATTTGATGTCAATATTTTTGGTGGGAAGAGTTCATACATTCGTTGGAGAAATCTCTGTTAGTGATGATCAAGGATTGAGAGATCAGATGGCATGCAGATAAGTAATAAATACATGACCCAACCTGATAATGGATTACCTTTTTATATAACATATGCACATTTCTAAATCTGCTTTAATTCGCAGGAGGTTATTTGTGATCCTAATCTTACATGGGGTTGGCCTTCACTTCATTAGGAACAATGTATTTGCTGATATAAACATAAATAAGTCCATTCCCATGGTACATTGGTTACATTCAAAGAAAGAAAGGAATTTTGGATTATGTTGTTTCTTACTACACCGGCATCATCGCTCCTGAGGATAATAGAATTCAACTCAACCACCTAGCTAGTTTTTTCCATCTGTCTAGGTTCTTGTTTGCATTTACTCAACAGAGAGACCTAGACATTATTCCTGCTCTGTCTGTGTGGCATTTTGATTGGGTAATTATTGGACTTGATTCTTAGCAGAATAACAGGAGTTATTCCTGCTCAGGCAGGAAACCCTATGCCATTTC